>OU342740.1:345283930-345891055 GCA_910589775.1 Avena eriantha
TTCGCACTATCCACATCCGGGAGGCCTTATGGACCCCCCTGAGCCAGAGCTTGATTCATTCTTATTTCTTGGGGCCACAATTAGTTTGGGGCTTTATTACTATCCTGTACTTATGCCATGCTACTGCTTTATTTAAAATTGTGCGAGGAGCACCTGTACTGTTTTGGATTGTGACACGTTTTCGCTGTATCGACAAGCCCAGTCACATTTTCGGGTTCCCAGTCATTTACCACCGTCCACAGAAACCTTGGGTCCGTCTCGGAGCCGGCCAACTTCGTTGCGGGTAGCTTAATGGGGTGGCCCCCTGAAATATTTCTGAATCCTGTGATCGTTTTATCGTGAATGCCTCGTTGGGTTTTGATTTGGTTTTTCCGAGGTTGATCGAGTGTGTTTTGTTATTCGTGCACCCCTGCAGGGTAAATCTTTCTGAAAGCCGTATCCACGGTTATGGACGACTTGGAGCATAGCTTCTCAATCATAGACAAGTATAACTAAAGTACCGCTTTTAATTTGACTAAGTACTTGACTAGTAAATAGTGCAACACGCATGGAATGGTTAATAAAACTGCCAACGGATGATGGGGGTTGTTCGTCCCCTTCCTCGTTGGTAAGCGAGGAGGAGGATGGATCTGTTAATTGTACTGTTATAACTGTTGTTTTAATTCACGGACATCCGTCTGTCATTGGTTAGGCGGATGGTTAGCGAGTATCTATCGAATTGTTAGCTATTATCTTTTGCTGCAATTGCGTCACCCCAGGTTGTGTCCCCTTTAGTGGCATAAAGACTTGCTGAGTACCCCTAGGGTCTCACACGATAAATTGTTTGATTCAGATGAACAGGTGTATTCGCAAGATTGATACTGGGTGGAGGAGACGGATGATGTTGGCAACGATCATTTGGTGTAGAGATTCCGGGAACGGGGATCCGTGAGATCTGTGGGCGGGATGTGTTTATTTATGTGGCATCTTATGCCGATTTGCTTCTTATCCGTACTCGGATCTTGTTTTCCGCTTCCGACTGATACTCTGATGTTTGTTGTATGAGGAGCTATCCTAAATTATTATCTATATATAGGATATTTGAATCTTCTCGTATGGCGTTGCAATATTTCTATTTCTTTTAGATGGAATGGCTCTCAGGACTGTTGTATGTGGCTTGCATACATACTCATTTGTGTATGTAGTTGATCCCTTCGCCTGCCGATTACGCCGCTCGTTCTTGTCCTGATGTTCTGAAAGTGGTTAGGACGGCCGAAAGGTCTACCGTGAGTGGCCCTGGGCCCCACCGTACTATTTTAACCACTTTCGTTCATCCAGGCATGTAACTAAGAGTGTAATTCACCGAGGTAGTTACACTGACGAAGGAAGATAGTCCTAGTTATCATAGCCGTCCTGCTGGCCATCATCTTGATAGTCTCCTTTATAGTCTATCCATGAGAATAGCCAGGGACAAAATCCATGAGTACTCTTTAAGTACTCGCAAACTACCTCTATCAAGTAATATAATTCTAGGTTAAAGTGCTAAATCTAAGTTTAACTATAAAGTTAAGTTTGAAACCTAAGCTGAGTTCTGAAGCAAAGAAAGATAAAATAAAGTTCTAGAATCACTTAAGTTGGGAAGCTATTGTCATAAACACAACCCTGTTGTGGTCAAGTCAAGATTCATCATTCATTTCATAAGTTGTTTGGAAAACATCTGACAACGAAACAGTATGGCCATTCCAACTGTCCATAACCGCGGACGCGGCTATTCGAATAGTTTGACACTCTACAGAGGTGGTACACTTTCACCACAAGATTTGATACATCTGTCAGGGATAACCCTGAATCATCATACTTAGTATGCAGATAATCAAACATAACCTTCCCTTTACACACCCTAGTATAAGCACCTCTCCTATGAGCATGGCCTCCCAACCATGACCATCAGTCATCTTGGGCACTGCATAGGTGGACAACATTGAGAGGTAGCCTCAGCTCAAACCTCTCCCGCGAGGGAACTAATACTAATGCATATAAATTTCTAGCTAAGCCTTACCCAATTCAGGTAGTGTGGTTATACGGTAAATTTGGAATGGTATCGCATCCGAATCCAACCATCAGTTTTATAAAAGGGTTAAGGCTCATGCCTCAACATTTCATCATCATATACCATTTGTGTTTCTCAACACATGTCAAAACATTTCAATCGAATGACTCATCATTCCAAGGTTTTCACAATTCATTTTCACCAAGTGTTCCCATCTAAAGTGACTCAAGTTTTTGATCTACTCTAAACTACTAAGTTAAGAGTGTTCACTAACGTGGAAAAGATGGGTTCAATCTCATGCCATAGAATGACATCTAAAGGGTTTCTAAATAGGTCAA
Organism: Avena eriantha; assembly: GCA_910589775.1. NCBI lineage: Eukaryota > Viridiplantae > Streptophyta > Magnoliopsida > Poales > Poaceae > Avena > Avena eriantha. The sequence goes on from OU342740.1 coordinate 345,286,298, forward strand.
GTTTTATACTCTTTATGCTACCTTCAAAACAAGTAAAGAACTTTGGGTAAAGTAAAGGGAGTAAAGCTTGTAAATAAGACTTGGGGTATCTAATAGTCAAAGTACTGTGACCAAAGCATGCCTAAAGCATCTTTGCTAAACCATCTAGTTTAATCTTAGCTTGCTAAGCATTATACTTGCAAGTGTTAGCTTGCATTGTTAATGGTGTCCTGCCTTGTGTAGTGCAGTGGTTGAAGTTTTTTTCTTCTTCTTCTTGGTAGAACTCCTCCTCCTCGAAAGCTTGGTCGGTACTATCGTCTATAAATACATACGGAGTACACAATCACCAAACAATACTTAACTAGTCTAATTAGCATTCTAAGACACACATTTGATGATCTATTATCATCTCAAGCATTACAAGTTTAATTTAATAGTTTCACTCTTTTTAATTTAGAAAAGTAATTTCTACTCATTGAAAAATTAACTAAGATTTAATATTCACCACTTAAAACATGGGATCATGTGGACACATGTCATCACCACATATTCTAGCATGTGGGAATGTGATTTAAGGGTTGGATCATAATTACTTTGGTTTAAGTTCATTATTTAATGATTTAAAGTGACTAGAAATGCCTATATAGCATTATTTTGGTACTAGTCCGAAGTCACTGCATGTAAACATTAATATTATTACATATTCAGATAGGTATGATGAAATGTGATTTTTGAGAGTTGGAATCAACTCAAAACCTATCTTGGTTGATTTTATAAAAATGTTGCAAGGTGCAAATGCTTTTGTTTTGTTATTTTTACTAGGAGAGATCTATAACTCTAATTGAATTAAATCCAACAGGCTTGGATAGATCATTTCAATATCTTTCAGGCAAAATTGGTTTCATGCAATTTGGATTTATAAATCTCTCTGAATTGATTTTCAAACTCAGAGACAGAACTAAGTTTAAACTAAAAAGGAAAATCCTAATTCAAACTAACTGGGTCGTGCAGGAAACTCTAACGGGCCAGCCCAGTGTCACTCCATAGCGCGGGGCTCAACTGACAGGGGGGTCCACCGGTCAGCGGCTCATAACACGCGAAGCGGTACGGGGCGCTGTGGGCCGTTAGATTAGAGTGGGGATCAACGACTGTGGCTTGTCGTCGACGACGGACCTGTCTCCGGTGAGCTCGAACCCTAGCGACTCGGTGGGGGTGTATAGGGGGGGTACCAGGGCTCCAGCAATGACGGCGAGGCGGGCAAACGGACTGGTGGTCGACGTCGAGCTCAAGGACGGTCGAGGCAGCTCCGGGGGTGGTCGCAATTAGCGGCGCCCTTCTCCTCCAGAGGCGGCCTGCTCCGGTGCAATTCCGGGGAGCTGCTGCTCCCCTTGCTTCGGCTAGTGGTGTGGATGCTCAGTGAGGTCAGGGGAGTGGAGTGGTGTGCTTCAACTGGCTGGGGTGCCCTCCTTTTATAGGTTCGATGGCGAGACCGAGAGGGATGGGCAGGCGACGGTGGCGACATGGCTTCGGGCGGCTAGCGGCATGGCTGAGGGTGGCGATCGACGGGCGGTCTCCTGGCGGTGCTCTAGGAACTTAATGCGGGCGTAGGGGCGGTGGTATGCGGTCAGGGGCAGCTGGCTCTCTGAGCGGCAGAGGCGGCGGTGTCCACGGCGAGCGGTGGTTGTGGTGCTTTGGGCGGCGAACGGGCATGTCCGTCATGTTCCCTGGGTCGTGGCGGAGCGGTGGGCGCGGGCTACGGTCGAGCGGCGGCTTGTGCACGCGTGCGGGGTGCGACACTCTGGCGTGTGCTCGGCATGGCGCGGTGGCACTGGGCACAGGCTCTCCTCGGTGGTCCACTGCTGGGCTTAGCTCGGGGAGGGGACAGAGGGGGGCCGTGAGGTCCTGGCTACCTCCTAGACATGGCGAGAGAGGGGGGAGGTGGTCTGCTGCAGCGGGGCAAGGTGTGGCCGGCGAGTCGGTGCTCGGCATGGCCTTGAACTGCCACTAGGGACAAGGGGGTGAGGTGCTAATGGCATGGTTAGATCATGAGGGGACAACGGGATTAAATGGAGATCATTTGGGGGCAAAACCCTGTTCAAAACAGTGAGCTAGGATTTAGAGTTTAACCCTGCCTGCCAAGTGTTTGATTAAATGGCCGCAAGAAATAAACTTTTGAAGTTTGAAAATATTTTTGGTGGGTTTGCTAGGCATAAGCTTGAGACTCTATGGGTGCTTGGGTTTTGAAAATTGAGCTTGTTTGAGTGGTTTTTGAAATAATGGGATCTTCCCATATGAATTAGATTCAATTTTAAACTGTCATTTAAAATTAGCATTTGAATGTTTTTAGCAGATCACAAAGTGGGCCTTGGTACCCCATTATGTGTACTATCAAGGGGTGTAAAGATCCACCAATGTTTCTGTTAAGTTTTGAGTACTAGGAATAGCCAAATTAGGCATGATAGTTAATTTGGCCAAAATGACCATTCACTTCAATTATATATTTTGAGTTGTTTTTCTTTGGGAAAAGTTTGGGAAAGATTTAGATGATGTTTATTTCACCTAAGAAACATTTTACAAGCAAAGAATTACAGAACCATGGCAATTCAAATCAATTCCTAACTTAAATGCACATACACATGAATGCTTTCATTTTTAATTTGGGAAAGTTTTTATTAACCCTAAATTTGATGATTTGGAACTTGATAAGCTTGGATTAAAGTTTTGGGATGTTACATTTTTCCTGCACCTGTTTTGTTTAATCTTGAAACCAGGGTAGGATGGTCACTCACTAAGGAAGAGCTCGATACGTATCTGGGGGAGCTGTCCCAGCAGGAGCAGGGGACTGGAAGGGAGGCTATAGATGATTCGGTCCAGCCCTCGAATGAGGGGGAGTCTTCGTACCAGCAGCTTACCTATAATTAGGGAGCTTCTTCTTCTTCCCAAGGGCCTAACGACGATCATTCTTACAATGACCAGCCGGCTTGGAACCCTTACCCGCGTTGGGGTTGATACCCACTTAGGCCAAAAGCCTAAGCTTGGGGGGAGGTACACCGACATCACACTCATCTACATATCTTGTTTAGTCAGTACTTTGTATATCCATGCTTCTTTCTCTTTTAGTTTTCGTTCTTTCTTTACTTTTGCTTTCCAAAACACAAAAGGACCAAAAATATTTTCGTTGTTTGTCTTTGTTTGCTTCTTTTTATTTTTGCCTTGGTTTGCCTCTTCCTTTTTGCTTTGTTTGGACTATACGAAAAACCCAAAAAGATTTTGCTTTGCTTGTTCCTCCGTTTTGCTCTTTCCTTTAAAAAAACACCAAAAATATTTTCTATTCTTCTTTGGTTTTGTGAAGTTCGTTGTAGGGTTCAGCAGTCCTCAGTGGAGTTGGGTTTCATGTTATTATTCAAGCCACACAAGTGAAGGGCAATAATGAGGATTAATGACAACTTGAGGTGTGGTAAGAGGCTGGTAATGAAGTCTATTTGTTTTCATTTTTGTACATATACTCATCATGCGGGAATGCTAGTCTGTTCATGTAAGGTGTATGTTATTTATGGATGCTTAGTAGTTCTTGCTTTCTTATGATTAGCTCCAGCTTGCTAATGGTTTGTAGCATGTCATATGAATGTTCGCTTGCATTGCTCTATTCATAACTTGGTATGCCACTGTGGTATCCTCCTCTGAATGTTTCACTTGAATTTACTTGGCACATGCTCACGCATGCATATGACTGAAACAATAATCAGTTAAGCCTCGATGAATTATTTTGCCTCAGGGGTCTTGAATCACTTTCATGCCATGATTAGTCCTATTTTGTTGCAAACATGATTGTGACAGTTATTGCTCTCTCGTTTGTCACTCCCTTACTATTGCTAGCCTTCACTTGCACTGAGTATGAGCTCTACTCGTGTTTCCAACTCCCCAAAACCAATATTTTCAAAAGTGTCCACCATACCTACCTATTAGCATCATTTGCTATTCCGTGCATATTTCAGTATACCTTGTTTTCTTCCGAATAAAATGTTTGCTTGTTATGAGAAAGTTAGTTAGTAAAGCTCTCACGAACTTGATGACACACTTTATTTCTTGCACTTAATAAACCTGAACCATTGTGATTGTCCATGAAAGTTATATGCTTGCAAGTTATAGGTTGGAGATTAGCAGAACCGTGCTGTCACGGGGAATACTTTCAACACCTGTAAATATATACCCAGTTGATATCATATTCTTTTGTTTACGTATGTCGTCGGTGTGAGATAAAAGGAGAGCTTGTAAGCTCATGGAGTTATGTATGTGTGTTAGAGAAACGCCTGGGCGACTGGTCTAATCCATGCTTAATCATGGTGGAAACCTACAGTGTAACCATAATGAGCAATCTAGGAAGCATTCTTCTTATAAAAAAAGAGAGAGGTAGTTATTGAGAAAAATAAAAAAAAAGATGTGAAAAGAGGAAAGAGAGAAAAAAGCACCATTTTTCCCATGGTAAATAAGAAGATTGCTAAGATGCTCATTGTCTACTTGCCTTGTCATTTTGATATGGGTATTCTTTCGTATCATCGGACAAGGGGTACCCCTTTGGCGGTTCTCTATAATACACATGTATTTACTATGACAAGAACTTATCGGTAACTAAAGTTGAGTAGCATGAGGAGCGACCCTCGTACTCAAGGGACATGAGATTTCCAGTTTATGGTCTGTCAAGCATATAACTCGTATTGGACCTCACTTTCACCATAACCATTTAAAGATGCTTATGATAGGGGCAATGAGAGCTCAAAGCTAATGAGTACCATACTTTTAGCATTTGGAAGCCTTTCAAACTTTTCAAAACCTTTTGATTTCCTTGTTGAGTCTCCACATATGCTATGATCACTTTCTTGAGAGCATAGTTATCATTCTTAGTGTAATATGCTTGTCTCAAAATTTGGATTAATTGTGTCATGACTTTGATGGTTGTATCTTTGATATCTTTACTTCTAGTCTCCAATTGAATTTTAGAGGTGCCTTAGCATTTATGTTTGCTCTACAATCAAAGGCAAGTGGGATACCACTCTATGAGCATTGTAATGTTGCTTATGTTTATGTTTGAGGCTACTTACTATTTTTGAGTTAGAATCTCTTCATAGCTTGCAATGATTATTGAGTAACCTTGTTTTCATACTCCTTATTATGAGTTGTCTAAGTACTTGATCATATGCTGCGAATATATACATCTTATGAAGTAAATGTGTTCGTGAAAGTTTCTTTTATCGCACTCTGTTTTCAACTGAATTGCTTGAGGACAAGCAATAAGCTAAGCTTGGGGGAACTTGATACGTCCAAAACGTATCTACTTTCTCGAACACTTTTGATATTATTTTTCCTCTAAACTTGTGTGATTTGGATACAACTAACACAGACTAACGCTGTTTTCAGTAGAATTACCTTGGTGTCTAGTTTTTGTGCAGAAAATCAACTATCAGGAAAAATCCCGGAAAATATGCCAAAAATCCTATTTCACTAGAAGACGAGACGGAGGAGGGCCACGAGGGGCCCACACCACCTGGCCGCGCGGGCCAGGCCAAGCCGCGCCTGGGGGTGGTGTGGCCGCCTCGGTCACCCCCTCGGCCTCCCTCTTCGCCTATAAGATGCCTCCTGACTTAAAAAACCCAGGGGTGTCGATGTTTTTCTAGAAAGAGTTCCGCTGTGCCGCCACCACCAGATTCCGCGATTCAGAACCAGAAACTCCGTTCTGGCACCACGGGGAATTGGAGGAGATCATCGCCATCATCATCACCATCGCTTCTCCATCCCCCATCCATGATTCCCCCATCCATGAGTGAGTAATCCCCCGCTCTAGGCTATGGAGATGGTAGGGATTGGATGAGATCGTTCATGTAATAGCATCAGATTGTTAGGGCATAGTGCCTAGTATCTATTATTAGTGCTTTTTGACTTTGGTGCAACTTGTTATGCTTAATGCTTGTCACTAGGACCCGAGTGCCATGATTTCAGATCTGAACATGTTATTGATTCATTATAATAGTTTTACTGTTTACGGTCTTACCTGCAAGTTGTATACACATATTTTTGTCCGGAACCAAAGGCCACGAAGTGAGAATAATCGGGATAACCGAAGGGGGTGGCTTTGATGTGAGGATCACATGTGTTCACAGAGTGTTAATGCTTTGCTCCGGTGCTCTATTAAAAGGAGCACCTTAATTGCCAGTAGTTCCCTCGTGGCCCCGCTGCAAATGGGCTGACAGGACAAAAGATGGTGTGCAAGTTCTTATTGCGAGCACGTATGACTATATATGGAACACATGCCTATGATAATTTAGTACTTGGATGCTTTATCTTATTTATCTGCAAAAGCCCTATGTCTTGATTGTCATATGAATTGTCTTGTCCATGCAACGCCCGTCCATCCATCCCTATGTCTACCGCGTTTTAATCCTACTGTTTACTGCAATTGTTACTACTGTCTTTACTTTTACTACTGCTGTTACTTTGCTATTGCCACTACAAAACGGTTGCTACTGATAAACTGATGTGAGCAAGATTGTTTTCAGGTGCAGCTGAATTGACAACTCAGTTGTTAAGACTTATAAATATTCTTTGGCTCCCTTTGTGTCGAATCAATAAATTGGGTTTCACTTTTCTCGAAAATACTGCGATCCACCCCCTATACTTGTGGGTCATCACCATTCTACATACTGGAGTACAATTTGGCAGTAGTTTGCTTGGCACATCCAACGATGACGCAACATGAATCTCCCGAGCACGCTCTAGCATTTGCTGTTCATGTTGCATGTCTAGGGACCGTGGCCCGGATTTTTTCCTATTGAAGCACAAACCATTTGATTTGCACAGAGTACTTGTAGAACAGGCGCACTCACATACCAACTTCGAGTGCCATCCATGCCTAAAACTACTATAGACTGAAACCGTGGATGCAACACAAGTAAAAGAAGACTTTGGAGCAGACTCAGCCGAAGCCATTTCCTATACTTCTCTTTCAGGAGGAGAGAAACACTTGTACTCCAAATTAATTGACTCGACTTTGTCCAAATACAGATACATCTAGTCTAAATACTTAAATAGATACATACGAATCTAGAGAAAGTTGAGTCAATTAATATGTATCGGAGGGAGTAGTATATATATAGCAATAAGTTTTTGTGGTGTCTTAATTTCTTACTATGATATGTGCATGACTGGAGCGATGTATTTGAGGTAAAGTCATAACACTACATTGTACTATGGTCTGGTCCGAATACCAACTAAAGTACTAGTCTCAGTGTTCATGTGTACACATCCATTGCCGTCAGAGCCCAGAAGTATAGAGTCGTAAGTATAACATTCAGTATGTACAAACTGGCCACTGCCCACTGGCCATCCTCGCGTAGTCATTTGAACCTAGTACCTGCGAGAAACATGCATCTCAACCACGCCAGTTTACTCTTAAACCACCATGCTAACAATACCCCAAATGAAGAAGAACGACCTTTCGTCCTGCCTTATTCCAGCAGGATAACCCATCTACATCATGTTAGGCGGGCTTATCAGCACCTACTTCCTTCCTGAGACGAGATTTGCTGCCTGACAAAAATAAGACGCAACACATGGATCACAGTTCAATTACATTTAATCCTGGAATTTAGAAGGTCAGCTAAAACCTACCAAACAGGCTAATGATTCAGGCTGCTTAATCACTGCCACCATTCAGATTCAGCGCACAGACAGGTCCATCCATGGTTTGGAAGATGATACTTTCTCCAACACAGTAGCCAGTGGCCTGCATGTACGCGTAGAACGAAATGCAACAATACAAGATTTTTGACCCGACGAAAACTCTGGAGCTTATGTGTTTCGCTTTCTCCTGGCACACTCGAGCAACTGATGGAGAAGAGCCGTGTGTACGATAGGAAAAGTCAGTGATAGGTTGGGGCATGGCTTTGATAAGGATTAGAGTGTCGTCCACATACTGGAGAACTTGCCAGGGAATGTTGTGGGTAATAGGATGATGGAGGTAGCCGAGAGAGCAAGCTTGATTAATAATTTTTTGGAGGACATTCGCAACAACGTTGAAAAGAAAAGGGGAGAGGGGGTCGCCTTGTCGGAAGCCATTTTTGTAGTTAATCCAAGGCATGGGGATCACGTTGAGGAGGATGGCAGTTTTTCCAATTGTTAAAATATCTCGAATCCATTGACAATTTTTTTGGGGGGGGGGGGGGGGGGGTGGGAGCCTCTATGCAGAACGATGGTGAGGAGAGAGAGTCCAATTTAACAGAGTCGGAAGCTTTCTTGAAGTCTAGTTTGATGATGATAGTGGGAGATTTATTTATATAGCAGAAGTGAAGGAGGTCTGCAACATAGACAAAAATGTCAGAGATAAAGCCTGACTGATCTTGGCCTATGAGGAGGGGATGAGAGGTTTTAGTCTGTTAGTGAGAACCTTGGTGATATCTTTGATGGGGCAGTTTTGGAGAGAAACTGGGCGGAAGGTACCAACCGTGTGAGCAACATCAACATTGGTTAGGAGAACAATGTAGGCTCGGTTGATGCTAGCGGTGTCAGCACGCTGATTGTAGAAGTTGTCAAAGAGGGAGAAGATTGAGGTTTTAGCCGTGTTCCAGAATTTACGGTAGAAACCTGGACCAAAACCGTCAGGTCCAAGGCTGGCGGAAGTGTTCATGTCAAAAAAGGCATCGAAGATTTCCTAGTCAGAAAAGGGGGAGTCGAGGTGGCGAAGTTGGGGGAGTTGGTTAGGGTAAATCGAGCGAAGGAGAAGTTCTAGGAGGTTACTGGGGTAATACCCATGATATTCGTGTATAAATCAGTAAATATTTTAATTTTGTGATCATGTGAGAAGTAATCCGTTCCGTTAGACTCGACGACCGATTTTTTTATTGCGCATACGGTTGGAGGCACAAGCATGAAAGTATTTAGTGTTTTCATTGGCCTCTATCGTAGCTCGGACGCGTTGCAACGTTGTTTCCAAGTGTCAACTTTGGCTTGATGTGCACTGCACAATAGAGATGACCTTCACATGCCTCTAACTCTCCCTATCGAGTTTCCACGGTATATTTGGAGGCAAGTCGGTATCAAGCGTTGCTGGAACAATCCACAAAGTCTCAGATATGGCCGGAGATTGGGTCGGCCTCCACATTGTGCCATTACATTTGTACGGAGACCGATCATGCGTGGACTGGCCCCACTAATCTAACAACCGATTTCTATAGAGCAAGAGAGCGAGGGGCTGGCATAACATGAGGCAGAGGCATGAGCGAGCTTGCAAAGCTCGTCAATGGTGGAGCGGGTGACAACACAGTAAGATGGTTGCGGGACTAGAATCAAACGGGAAGGACGAGAATCGACGCAGAAACTCATCGGGAGGTTGCTGAGGTAGTCTACGGAGGCAGAGACGGCCATACAACGACTAGGGAAGAAGAAGCTGTTCTGGACTGACCAAAATAACGGATCTACCGTTTAAAACAAAATATAAAAATATTAAAATCACCAGTCCCATATAATTTTGGTACCAGCCCCACATTTTCGGTAGGAACCGCCGGTCTAGTACCACCTATTTGGGGTGGACGACGGCTACTAAAAATGCCAACCGTCATAAAACAAGGTACCCATACAAACAAATAAATCACCAAAACTCTAGACATATCCACGTTTACACATCTGGACATATGATGGGAAGCCGTAGTGAAATAAAAACTGAACATTATCGTCCATGGTTAATTTTAATTTAGGGATAACTAGTTGTCCTTGCTTCCAACTTGTTTTAGCTGGAAACACCAATACCTGAACGAGTACATCACCATGTCTACGAGTGATGTCGGAGACCTGGAAAGTATGGTTAATGATGTCAACTCCAGCAAACACGGTGTGGTGACAAACGAAATGTTGCTGCCCAAGTTCTTCTCTAAGTTTCCCGGATGGCATCTTCAGCAGGAGCTCTTTGAGGTATCGTGATTAATTTAAGCAGTTATCAGAATTTTGTATTGTGGTGGACGGTTGTATTCCCTTCCACAGTTTGAGTTCTTTGTAGTTGGTAAGATCTTATGAACAGACGTTAGGTGCTGTCGGGAGATGTTAACAAATTGTACAGGGTGTTTTTCATGGACTCACCTAAATTACCACAATGCCCTTCTGCAGACCGGAGTATGATTTAGCGGTAGGTTGCCTGGCACATCCAACGACAGCGCAACATGACTCGCCCGACCACGCTCTAGCGTTTGTTGTTCACGTTGCATCTCTAGGGACCGTGGCATGGGTTTTTCCTATTGAAGTACAAACCGTTTGAGTTGCACAGAGTACGTGTAGCATGGACACGCTCACATACCAATTCCTACTGCCATCCATGCCTAAAACTACTATAGCCTGAAGCCACGGATGTAACACAAGTATAAGGCTATGTTTGTTTGGGCTGCAGCTGTTGAAAAGCAGCCATAGAAAATCAGCTGTGGAAAATCAGCTGTAGGAGACAGTTGTTGGAAGCAGAGATTTGGTGTTTGGCAAGAAGACTTTTGATGGCTGCTGTTTCTGGTTTTGAGACTGAAATGTCTGAAATGCCCCGAGTGCAGAAGATGTTATACAAGTGTTGATTTAAAATGAATTAGCTATTTCTAACCAGGTTTTTCCATAATACTAGTCATTTTTAAGAGCATAAGTACCACAATTTACCTTCTTTTGTCTAAAAAAAATTGTAAACACGTATAAAATGATAATTTTGGGTTTTTACCGGTGCTTTTCTTATGTGCTAAATTAATTGATCCACGTTTTGTGGTAGAACCCACGATGGTGTTATCTTTTTCTTTTGAACGGAGGTGTTGTCCAAATCCATGGAGAAAGTAAACCCGTCTCTCTCTCCTCGTTTCTCCAAATCGAGAAGAAAATCCAAATCCACGGAGAAAGCAAATCCTTGGTCCCTACACGCGCAGTCTGCTCGTGGACTCCCATGCACGCGCAGGAGCTCACGAACGCAGCAGTCTGGTCGTGGACGCCGGCTGTCTGCTCGCGGCAAGGCGAGGCGGCGGCTGCTCGAAGAACTGTCGTCTCCCGCAGCGGACGGCATCTGCTCGAAGAACTAGGCCGACTCGTCGTGGGTCGGGTCACAGACGATTGGGAGGGTAAGGGGGTCCAGAACAGCAGGGATGGTGGAGGGCAGCCTAGACCAGCGGGAACGGCGGCGACCGGCAGCGGGGAAGGCGGGCGGTGTGAAGAGCGGCGGGAGAAATCCTATCCTAATTTTCCATGGGTTGGGAACGAGCTCGGGGGTCAAATGGCAGGGTGTGCCCGTCGGGGGATTGGCTTCAGTGGCAGGTACCTGGTAAATATTACAAAGTGCAGAGGGCATTTCCGTCTGCTGCAACACGGGAAGCGAACGAGAAGCTCGGGAAGCACCCCAATCCCCGCTTTCGGCCGGCCGCGCTCGGTAGTGTATTTTCTGGCCCCGATTCTCGCCAGCGCTATTGAACTTTTGCATGTTTGTTTGGACTTCCGATTTTAGACCCCAAAAGCTACAGCTGAAGCGGAAACAAACGCAGCCTAAGAGGACTTTGGAGACTCAGCTGAATCCATTTCATATAGTACTTCTCTTTCAGGAGGAGAGGAACACTTGTGGTATATATATAGCAACAAGTTTTTGTGTATTGATTTCTTAGTACAATGTGCATGATTGGAGTGACATATTCGAGATAAAGTCGTAGCACTACATTGTACTATAGTCTCGTCCAAATACCTACTAAAGTACTACTAGTACTAAGCAGTACCATTTATCTACCGCCGTCTCAGTGTTCATGTGTACGTGGTCATGTCTCAGTGTTCATGTGTACACGGTCATTGACACCAGAACCCAGAAGTATAGTCATAAATATAACATGCGGTTTGTACAAACTGGCCACTGCCCACCGTCCATCCTCGGTCATTTGAACCTAGTATCTGCGAGGAACATGCATCTCAACGGCGCTAGTTTATTCTTAAACCACCATCCTAACAATACACGAAATAAATAAGACCGGTCATTGGTCCTGCCTTTTTCGAGCAGGATAACCCATCTACATCATGCTAGGCAGGCTTGTCACTTGTCATCACCTACTTTCTTCCTGAGACGAGATTTGCTGCCTGACAAAAATAAGACGCAACACATGGATCACACTCAATTCCATTAAATCTTGGAGTTAGAAGGTCAGCTAAAACATACTAAACGGGCCAATGGTTCAGGCTGCTTAGTCACTGTCACAATGATACAAATGTATTATGCATACAATGTTGTGGGACAAAGTATCATGCATCATGTTCCTGCTTCCCATGTTCACTCTTATCTACTCTTGTACCACACTAGTAACCTACATGTACTTCTTCCACAAAAATACATTGCTAAATTGACAAAAAAATATAAAGTAGATCAAAATCAACCCAATAGACCGTAATGTGTATGTTTGATGCTGATGATGTCAGTATGCCCCCTGTGATGTTGTCTGACAAAGCATACTAGGAGTGCATTTCTTTTCCTCCATGAACTCTTTTCTGTGATTGAGATGGTACTTGGGTACCGCACTAGTGGAAAAAGGGCCTCCAATCCCAGCCCGTAAGGGGCTTTAGTCCCAGTCCTGGTAACCGGGACTGGAGGGGCGGGACTAAAGGCCACCCCACTAGTCCCGGACCGCTTACCATCCGAGACCAATGGGTATCCACCTGGTCGTCTCTGCGGGCACTGGGTGCCCCCCATTAGTCCCGGTTCGTATTACGAACCGGGATAAATGGTTCTCTGTCGCGGTAGAAGTTTAGGCACTTTCTCTGTCACGGCAGAGAATTCAATTTGTATCTTTTTTTCTCTTTTTTATTTCAAAAATAGTTTTCTATGCTATCACATACCGTACACATTCGTGCATACATAAGATAACTTCTCTCAAGATCGAGCATACAAATATATACATGATCATGATAGTTACATGGAGATCACAATTCGACGATTTAATTACACGGTCGGGGATCATCGGTAGCGCCTATTCACGCTAAATACCCTGGCGTCATCTATCATCTCAGTCATCAAGAATCCTGCCAGTTCTTCAGCAATTCCTAGTACGCGTTGCTCTGGTAGGAGCTGATCCCGCATTCTCTCAAACTATATAAGAAAAGGAGATCAATATGAATATCAATCATGATAACAAAAAGTGACGGTAATAAAATAATGTTGTGAATGTATTGCTTACGTCGATTCTATTATCATTGTGCTCAGTGGTAAACGTGCGAATAAACTCGCAAACGTAGTATCCACATAGATTCGTCCCTTGTGGCTGCCTCGCTCACTTTACGAGAATAGAATTCAATCAAAATTATAATCTAGCATCATAATTGTGTTGAAACTAGAAGTAAAGAGATGCGCGAACATATCACGTATTACTTACCGAGACCGGAGTAAACGTCAGCTCCTTACTAAAGGAACCCGTAACCCTACTCTTGAACATGCTCCAAACTCTGCCCGGAAAAGAAAATGAATGAATGAGTTATTTATTACGTGATATCTCAGGAAATCAAATAAAGAGACCGATGTAGCACGAAAATTACCTCTGGAGCATGTCCTGCATGTCCCTAAAGTTTTTCAGGGGTCTCTTCGATGGGTCCATGACTTCAACTCTTCCCTTATCAAGTTGAATGTCCATGAGAATCCAGTGGAAACTGCACAATTTTATATATACATCAGCAACTCATCAATTACATTTAACATCGAGTAAGAAAAAGTGAATGTGTACAACATAGTAAGACCCTCACCGGAAATTGTAAGGAAACAGTATGTGGTCACAGAAATGTTGCTTTGTTAGAAACCTTAGAAGGTTTTCCTGCGTCTCCTCGGGTTTATCCTTTAGCGTATTACAATGTATTTTATCTGGGTCAATGAACCCAACACTAAAGAGTGACCTTCTTTTACATTCCATGATCTTCATTCTGCATAATAACAGAGTACAAAAGGATATAATGAGGATAATTATATGCAATGAATTGAACAACTGAAAAAATGAACAACTTATATATAGACAATGAATTCAACAACTTACAGACAATAGCAACTCATGAGACTTTTGTCGAGGGCGTCGAAACTGTATAACTGGAAGAGTTCTGGAAACTCAACATGGACCTCTTCTTCTCGGAAGTAGTAGTCATGTGGGACTTTTGCCACGATCATTATTCTCTCCTGCTTTACGGCTTTCAAGTACCAGTTATGTAAACTCTGCATTTGTGTTGGCAGTTGTTGGAACTGCTCAAAGCTGACCAGAGGCTTCCTTGGGACATATGTAGGGACTACCTGAGCCTTGGGTAACTTGTCGTCCTGGGCACCTAGCAATTCCTCAACAGTCACATTCATAGCGGCCGCAAGCTTCTTAGCTTCTTCCATATCCTGCTGGGGAGTGTCATAGGATAACACCTGGAGTGGTGGGATCGATTTTTTGGCCTGTTTCCCAAGCTGGGGGACGTCCATTCTTTTCCCGGTTGCACTTTGACCTGATGATTTGCTCCCGCTTGCACTTCTACTTGATTTGCTCTTCTTTGCTTCCTTCCGAAGTGTGCGTACATAGTCATCTGGCTTATGGTGCAACTCATATTGCGATTTTGTGTTCAGAAAAGAATGTGCATATGCTTTTTGCTTCTCGGTGTATACCGGGGCGGGCTCGGGTTTCTTCTTTTGAAAATGCGCATCACAATGGGCCTTTGTGATTGCTGCATTTTCCTCGTCAGTACGATCGTAAGGTCTGATGGGAAGATTCTTATGAGGTACTCTTGGGAGGGGCGACATTTGTCGTTTTGGGTTGTGATACGTCCAAAACGTATCTACTTTCCCGAACACTTTTGCTATTGTTTCTCCTCTAAACTTGTGTGATTTGGATGCAACTAATGCGGACTGACGCTGTTTTCAGCAGAATTGCCTTGGTGTCCACTTTTTGTGCAGAAAACCAACTATCAGGAAAAATCCCGAAAAATATGCCAAAAATCCTATTTCACCCGAAGACTCCAGGAGCCAGAATACGAGACAGAGAAGAGCCCTGGGGTGGCCACACCACCTGGTGGCGCGGGCCAGGCCAGGCCGCTCCAGGGGGTGGTGTGGGCGCCCTAGGCACCCCCTCGGCCTCTCTCTTCGCCTATAAGGAGCCTTCTGACCTAAAAACTTCGGGGGGTTCGACGTTTTTCTAGAAGGATTTCCGCTCCGCCGCCACCACCAGATTCCATGAAACAGCACCACAAACTCCATTCTGGCACCCTGCCGGGACGGGGAATTGGAGGAGATCATCGCCATCATCATCACCATCGCTTCTGCATCGACCATCCATGTTTCCCCCATCTATGAGTGAGTAATCCCCCGATGTAGGCTATGGGGATGGTAGGGATTGGATGAGATCGTTCATGTAATGGCATCAGATTGTTAGGGCATGGTGCCTAGTATCTTTTATTAGTGCTTTATGACTTTGTTTCGACTTGTTGTGCTTAATGCTTGTCACTAGGGCCCGAGTGCCATGATTTCAGATCTAAACTTATTATTGATTCATTATGATAGTATTTTTCTTGGTCTTATCTGCAAGTTGTATACACACGTTGTTGTCCGGAACCTATGGCCCCGAAGTGACAGAAATCGGGATAACCGGAAGGGAAAGGCTTTGATGTGAGGATCACATGTGTTCATGGAGTGTTAATGCTTTGCTCCGGTGCTCTATTAAAAGGAGCACCTTAATTGCCAGTAGTTCCCTAGAGGTCCTGCTGCAAACGGGCTGGCGGGACAAAAGATGTTTTGCAAGTTCTCATTGCGAGCACGTATGACTATATATGGAACACATGCCTAGGATTGTCTAGTACTTCGGTGCTTTATCTTATTTATCTGCAATTGCCCTATGTTCTGATTGCTATGTGAATTGTCTTGTCCATGCAACGCCCGTCCATCCATACCTATGCCTATAGCACTCGAATTCCACTGTTTACTGCTTTTGGTATTACTGTCTTTGCTTTACTACTACTGTTACTTTACTATTCCTACTACAAAACTGTTGCTACTGATAAACTGCTGTGAGCAAGATTGTTTCCAGGTGCAGCTGAATTGACAACTCAGTTGTTAAGGCTTATAAATATTCCTTTGGCTCCCCTTGTGTCGAATCAATAAATTGGGTTTCTCTTCCCTCGAAAATACTGTGATACACCCCCTATACTTGTGGGTCATCAAGACTATTTTCTAGAGCCGTTGCCGGGGAGCATAGCTTTATTTATCAAGTTCACTTGGATTCTCTATTGTTCGCTGCTATCCATCCATCATGGGTAAGTCTCGTGATGGCAAGGTTCCTATTTTACCATCCACTACAAGAAGATATACGATTCTGAACACCTCTGCTGCTCTTGATTCACCGTCTGTTATAAGTAAGCTCGTTACACCACCACATACACATGCTACACACACTGCTACTACTGCTGAATCTGAAACTTTTGATACTTATGATGCTGCCTCTACTGTGCTTGATAAGAGTGGTTCGTTAGGTCCTTTCCTAGATTCTACGATTGCTAGAACTATAGCTGGAAATACCAAAACTCCTAATGAAGACACTACCACACCTGTTAGCTCACCTGAGTTTAGTGAGAGTTATGATACTGAAGAAGATTATGTTGAGATGACTAATGAGTTTATTGAAGAATGTAAGAACACCCATGATAGGAGCGCTGCTAAGGGTCTCCTTGAGAGGCGTACTATTAGACCCAAATTATCTCCTGATGCTAAGTTTGCTGCTTCTCCCATAAACATTATAGATGAAGATTATGATTTCTCTCTCCATCTATCTTACATAGCTATTGTCGAGAAAGAACCTTTTTGTGGGACTAAGAATGAAAGTGCGGTAGCACATATGAATGAACTTTCTACTATGAGTGGCTTGTTTTCTGATGATATTAATATGCGTACTTACTTTGTTGCTAAGATTTTCCCCTTTTCACTGTAAGGAGAAGCTAAAACTTGGTTTAGTAACATACCTCCTAGATCTATTGATAGCCCTGAGTGCTTGATTAGTACTTTCCTGCAGAAATATTTTCCTTCTAGTGCTAGACGTGCTGTTTTGCAGGAACTTTTTGATTTTAAACAGGGAGAAAAAGAGGTATTGCCCGAATCTTGGGCAAGGTTTTGTGCTTTGATTCATGCACAGGCTGGAAGTCCGTTACCGAAGAATGAGCTTCTTGATATATTTTATAATGGACTAACCGAGGAATCTAGGACATACCTAGATAGTTGTGCTGATTGTGTTTTATGGAATAGGACTCATAAGGAAGCTGAGGAATTAATGGCTAAAATAAGCAAGAATTATGAAGATTGGACTCCTCCTAAACAAGTTACACCTGAAGTAATTATACCTGAACCATCTATTCCTGTGCCTATTCCAACATCAAAGAAGAGGGGAGTTATTGAATTAAATGATGAAGTGATGAAGGAAGCTAAGAAATGTCTTAAGGAGAAGGGAATTAAAGCTGTAGATGTCAAGAATTTACCTCCTATAGAAGAATTATGTAAGCTTATTCCCTACTCACCCACTATTGAGGTACACTCTTGAAAGGAACGTATGGGCACCTAGAGGGGGGGGGGTGAATAGGTGCTACTCCAAATTTTACTCTTAATCAAATTAGGGTTCGACACAAAAGGTAAATTCTCTAGATGATGCAACTAAGGTGAATTTACCTATATGTCAACTACCACAGAACTATGCAAGAACTAGAGATGTAAAGTGTGGTAAAGGATAGAGATAACCAAAGTGCAGCGCTCGGAGACACAAGGATTTGTTTCCCGTAGTTCCTTCCTTTTGAAGGGAAGTACGTCTACGTTTGGAGAGGGGGTGGTATCAAACCACCAACGCCACGAGAGGCCTCCCTTGTTCTCCAATGAACCTCACCCCAAAGGGTTCGATTCACCTTCCACTATAACGGCAACCTTCGAGGTGGAAGCCGGCATCTTTACAACAAGTTCGAGGCACACATCCACAACCTAATTGGAGGCTCCCGAATACAAGCAAGCTGTCAAACAATCAAAGACAAGCTTGTAAGACCAAATCACAAGCTAGGGTTTCCAAGGGAACCCTAGAACAAGGGGCCCTCAAGTGAATGAGGGGGAAATGGAAATCTCTCTTGGTGAAGTAGTAGATCAAGGCCTCCTCCTTCGATTCTCCAAAGATCAACGACTTTGGATGGTTGAGCGAAGAGTTCTTGTGGATTTGGTGGCTCAAATGGTGATGCTTTTCTTGAACTAGACGAGCAGCTTCCAAGGTAGAAGAAGGGGCCTATTTATAGGGCCCCTGGAATTAGAGCGGTTGGGAGTCACTTACACCGGACAGTCCGGTAAATACAAGCCAGACAGTCCGGCCTAGCTGGACACTCCGGTTGCACCCGCCGGATACTCCGGCCTAGCAAAGTTTCCGGCCTGTGTCCGCATTGAGTCCGATGAGGCATTCTAAAGGTCCAAGAAGATCGATAAGCCCCCTGGGCCGGACACTCCGGGGCAAACTCACCGGACACTCCGGGGCAAACTCACCGGACACTCCGGCCAGATTCCGGACAGTGTCCATGAGGAGTCCGATATGGTGTTCTGAATGTCTAGGAAAGACGCCCACATCCCAGGGGCGGAAAGTCCGGACGGATCCAACCGGACAGTCCGGCCAGGGGCAGACACTCCGGTGAAGATCAGCCGGACAGTCCGGTTGGGACAGGTTTCTTAGCATAGATAGGATCCAGGGGAGCTCTTTTCCTTAAGGCAACAACTCTCAACTATCTGATATCTCCTGCAACATTTAACAACAGATTAACCTATCCAAGTGTTGTAAACAAACATCAAAATAATAGGAAGGGCATAAATGCCCTTTCAATCTCCCCCTTTTTGGCGTTTGATGACAACCCAAGGATTTGCAAACAGGATAGGTAATAAAATTCACAATAGGAGATATACAAAAAATAGTGAGGCTCCCCCTAGATGTGTGACCATTTTAGCTTTGCGTTTTAAGACACTCACACACCCTAGGATCACATCCTCACTAGGTTTTGTAGCTAACAAGGTATGACATGATAATAACCACTAGAATGATAAGCTAGGCATAACAAAGTCGTTAACAAAACCGGGTAAGCATGTCACAACACACAACTGAGTTCAACACAACATAGTACTCAACCAAGTAAAGTAAGATAGCGAACACGAGGCTTCAAAGAGGCAAATCGAAATAACGTGAAGCACTCGTGTACCCATGCAAATCCCGGCAGCAACCTAATAAAGGGGCTGCTTCTCCCCCTTTGGCATCGAGACGCCAAAAAGGGAAAAGAGCACAACTAAAACGTCCCCAAAGCCAACTCTAGCCACTGAAGTCGTAGTCGGCATCCTCCTCCTCATCCTCATCCTCGTCGTCATCCTCACTCTAATGATCACCCTGAGTCGAGCTCTGACCGTGAGGGTGAGAAGAAGAAGTCACGTCCTCAAACATGGACCAGTCCACACGACCCTGACTCCAGTGACCGTAGGAAAGAGTGCCATCAGATGCCTGCTGCTGAGAGGGATCAACATCCATGGGCTGGTTGATCCGCTTGAGTTCCTTCATGATATTCCTGTTAGCCTTGTATGTCTCATACTATCCATGGTGAATGTCAATGTTCTGGCATAGGAGAAGCTTCTTCCACCAGGAGGCCTTCTTCACCTTCTTGTGTACTTCCTCCTTAGAGGTGGTGAAGCGATATGCATTGCTGGCATGCTTCATGCGAGGGCCACGGGTCACAGCCTCCGGTACCTCCTCATCATCACTGTCAGAAACATCTGCATCCATCACATCATCCTCAAATATGTCCTGAGCAGGGGGTAGCCACGAGGAGCCTTGGTGGTGGGGGCAGCCTTCCTCTGTAGCTTGGCAGGAAGGTGTGGAACAAAATCAGTGTAGAGCAATGGAGTTGCTGGAGCCTGAGCATCAATGAGCTTCATCACATAGGGAGCAAACAGAGGGTACTTCTTGTCAGTGATGCACTTGTACAAGTCCTGATAGATGAAATCCATGACATCAATAGCACCACCTTGGTGGTTAGGACCATGAGTATAGACAGAGTGAGCATGTGCCATAAGATTGATTTCTGCACCTCTCATCTCATCCTTGTTGCCCGCCTTGGGAGTGAATGTATGGCGAAACATGCGAAGCAGAATGTTGTAGATGAGCTTGATGTTGATGGTTTGGCCAGCCACACCATTCTGAGAGTAGATTGGGCCCAACCTCTGCTTGTCATATGCCTGACCATGAACATGCATTCTGAGACCACTGGGAGCATTGGGATTGAAAGGCAATCCAAGAATCTGTGCAAACTGAGCCATGCTGGAGCGGCACCTAGTAGTGCCAGAGATCCACTCAAGGGGAATATCCGTAGTGTCCCCAAAGATCACTGTAGCATAGAACTGCTGGACCAACTCAACATTATAGTCTTCTTTTACTTGAAAGATGGTGTGCAGCCCCATCTTCTCTGACACCCACAGAGCGTCCTCAAAGTACCTGTGTGCATGGAGCTTCTCGAGATCCAACCACTGCATGGGGCACACAGCAGTCCTGAACCCACAAAATATCTCAGAGAAAAGTAGGGCTTGTTCATTTCTCCAGAAGAGATCATCATCCGAGGTGCGAGGCAGAGAGTAGAACTGTTGAACTCTCATCTCCACAAACTCCTCGGTACCCAAATCTGCCAGAGTGGTCAATGCTTCAAACCTCATGCGCTTGGCTTTATCCCTTTTCAGTTTTCTGACCTTTTCCAGTTTTGCTGCAGCACGGTCACGAGCAGCCTGTCTCACCATAGAAGGATCTACATGAACGTCAAACTCTTCATCACGGAACCTGCGAGGATGTGCCTGCTTAGCAGCCCGAGGCCGGCAAGGACGAGAACCACCTGTGAGATCAGAGTAGAAGGATAGCATATGGGGTAAGCACACTTGTCCAGAAGATACAAACATGTAGTAGTAGTCAAAGTAATGCAGGAGCTGAACTGGCGGAAAACATCTGGACTGTCCGGCAAAATCATCCCGGAGACTCCGCCACGACCGGACATTCCGGTGCATAATAACCCTAGGTATGGGAAGGGGAGGGGCACTATACCAGCATCCATGGTGTCCTTTACCGGAGGGGAATGGATCCCAGCGGCAAAGGGAAGAGAATGGCCGGCGACAATGGCTAGATCCGGGGTGGAGGAGCCCTCCCGGTGGAGTCCTTGGTCGGGGGCAGCAGGTAGAGAGCAAGAGGGAGTCGGGGGGAAGAAGGAGGACTGAACCGTCCACTTTCTCCCCGACCCCCTATTACGATTTGGAAACTGCCGGGGCCGGAGTGTCCGGGTGATATTCACCGGAGTGTCCGGCCCGGCCGGAATGTCCGGAGTGAATCAAGCGGAGAGTCCGGTCCGGCCGGATACTCCGATTGGTTCAGGGCGGACAGTCCGGCCTCCCCGCGACCAAAAACCCCAGTTTCAAGTAGTGGACAAATGTGTGGCTAGAGGAGCATGTTTAGAGATGAGGAAAGGCCTGGGATTCAGATGATGTACTGTGAAGAACCAAGAAAACATTGATTTTCAAGAAAAAGTCAAATTAAGTTCCAAATCAAACGGACCAAGAACCAACTCTTCAATAAGAAGAGGGCGATGGCCAAGGCCATCATGTAAGAGTTTGTGGCATGACACCGCGAAGAATTATCCTTGGGTTCATAGCCACTACTCATCAATGAAACTCACATATCACAAAATGATATTAATAGTATTGAATTTATTAATGTTGGCATTATGGGGGAGGGATAGTCCAATGTATTAGGACCGCACTCCCCCTATCTCCATGCCTGCACCTACACCAAAAATGGGTCAAGACATAGGTGAATATGCAAGGTAATCAAGTCAAGCTCCTAGAATCCACGATATTTAGTTCATTCCTCAAATAACAAGATCTTGCTTCATCAAGTGGCTTCGTGAAAATGTCGGCAAGTTGGTCTTTGGTTGACACATATGATAGCTCGATATCACCTCGAGCAACATGATCTCTAATGAAGTGATGACGAATCTCAATATGCTTTGTCCTTGTATGATCCACTAGGTTATATGCAATCTTGATAGCACTTTCATTGTCACATAGAAGAGGCACTTTGTCACAATGGACACCGTATTCCTTTAAAGTTTGCCTCATCCTTAGCAATTGTGTACAAGCACTAGCAGCTGCCACATACTCGGCTTCGGCGGTGGAAAGGGATATACAATTTTGCTTCTTAGAAGACCAACACACCAAGGACCTCCCAAGGAATTGGCAAGCCCCGGAGGTTGATTTTCTATCATCCTTGTCACCAGCCCAATCCGAATCCGTGTACCCACAAAGAGAGAAAGTTGAGCCCCTAGGACACCAAATACCATAGTTTGGGGTATGAACCAAATATCGAAAGATTCTCTTGACCACCATCAAATGGCTTTCTTTAGGAGCCGCTTGATATCTTGCACACACTCCTACACTCAACACAATATCGGGTCTAGATGCACAAAGGTAAAGCAAAGAGCCAATAATGGATCGATATACCTTTTGATCCACATCTTTACCATTTGGATTTAGTTCGAGATGAGTCTTTGTTGCCATGGGAGTGGGAGCTCCATTTAGGTCTTTCATGTTGAATCTTTTGAGCATATCTTGAGTATACTTGGCTTGGTTGAAGAATGTTCCTCCTCTTACTTGCTTGATCTCAAAGCCAAGAAAAACTCTCAATTCTCCCATCATAGACATCCTGAACCTGTCAATCATAAGCTTTGAGAATTCATCATTAAAAGCTTTGTTAGATGAGCCAAATATAATATCATCTACATAGATTTGGCATACAAAAAGTTCCCCATTGACCTTCTTAGTAAAAAGAGTGGGATCGATTTTCCCAACCTCAAACCCACGATCTAACAACAACTCTCTAAGGTGCTCATACCACGTGCGTGGGGCTTGTTTGAGCCCATAGAGTGCCTTATCGAGTTTGTAGACGTGGTTTGGGAAGTTGGGATCCTCAAACCCCGGGGGTTGTTTCACATATACCAACTTATGCAATGGACCATTAAGAAATGCACTTTCTACATCCATTTGTTGTAGTTTAAATTTATGATGAGCCGCATAAGCAAGAAGGATACGGATGGACTCAAGATGAGCCACAGGTGCATAAGTCTCTCCATAATCAATGCCCTCAATTTGAGAGAACCCTTGTGCAACCAATCTTGCCTTGTTCCTTATCACAATTCCATGCTCATCTTGCTTGTTCTTGAAAATCCACTTGGTGCCTATGACATTGCGGCAATCTTTTGGCTTCTCCACTAACTTCCATACTTTGTTTCTCTCAAAGTTGTTGAGCTCTTTGTGCATTGCATCCAACCAATCCGAATCTTCAAGAGGTTCCCATACTTTCTTTGGTTCCACCATGGAAATGTGTGCTTGGTGCTCACCAAAGTTCTTCAATTGTGATTGAGTAGATATCCCTCTTCTTACATCTCCTACCACATTCTCCAGAGTGTGGTCTCTTAATTCCAAAATTCTATCCATTCTAGCTTGGCGACGAGTTTCGATTTCCTTGTTGTTTCTTGCGGGAATCACTTCATCATATTGGTCCTCGTCATGACCATCACCTTGACCTTGATCATCATTGGAGATATCCTCTTCTACAGGAGGCAGAGATTGACCTTGGTCTTGATCAAGGCCTCGACTGGCTAGGTATTCGGTTGTCCTTATGGCAGTTTGTATAGATCTTCTTTGTGTAATGGCCTTAGCACCACTGGACATTCTGGCAAACGGAGACTCAATCACTTCTTGGTTGGAGGCATCTTCTTGATCAGTGGGTTGAGGGTCCACAACTTGTTCTTGGTGTGGGTCATTGTCCCCTTCGATCGGAGCTTGTGGATGTTGTGAAGATGAGGGCTCCACTTGAGTAGAGCATAGTTCTTCTCGATCCGTCATAAGGGGTTCCTCAATAGGATGGATGAAGCCCGCATCCATTCTTCCTATGGCTTCCTGAGGCATTTCATCATCTACATCACAAACATCAACACGTCCCGCTTGGGGAACATCATATTCTTCAAACACCACACTACAAGATTCTATGACAACTCCAGAGAGCATGTCATAGACTCTATAAGTGTGGGATTCGAGACCATAACCAACAAAAATACCCTCTAATGCTTTGGAATCAAACTTGGACAAACGAATACCCTTAATACGATAGAAGCACTTACAACCGAACACTCGAAAGTATGAGACGTTGGGCTTGTTACCGGTAAGTATCTCATAAGGGGTCTTGACCAATTCTTTGCGGAGATAGAGACGGTTTGAAGCATGGCATGCGGTGGAGATGGCTTCAACCCAAAAATTGTATGGAGACTTAAACTCCGCCAACATGGTCCTTGCCATATCAATAAGAGTCCGGTTCTTCCTCTCAGCTACACCATTTTGTTGAGGGGTATATGCAGCGGAATATTGATGTTTTATTCCCTCATCACTAAGAAATCCATTCAATGTGTAGTTCTTGAATTCGGTATCGTTGTCACTTCTTATTGTCAATACCGGGACATTGTGTTGGCATTGAGACATGTTGATGAAGTCAATGAAGTTCTCTTGGGTCTCACTTTTTAGCTTGATGAAATATACCCAAGTGTATCTTGAGTAGTCATCAACAATTACCAGACAATATTTCTTCCCACCAAGGCTTGCATGAGAGGGAGGACCAAAGAGATCCACATGAAGGAGCTCCAAGATCCTCTTTGACTTGATGTAGTTATTTGGCTTGTGGGGAGAGTCATGCATTTTTCCTTCTACACATGCCCTGCAAACACGATCTTTGGCAAAGCAAACATTTTCTTTTAGTCCAACAATATGACCATCCTTGTGAAGGCTTTGCAAAGTTCTCATGTTGACATGGGCTAGGCGGCGATGCCATAGCCAACCCACGTCGGCTTTTCCGAATAGGCCCATCGGACTTGTTGTGGTTTTCTCGGAGAAGTCCACCACATACAAGTCATCTTCGACGTACCCAACGAAAGCAACCTTTAGAGACTTGCTCCACAAGAGGATCACAATATCAACATCAATAAAGACGGCAAAACCCATCTTTCCTAGAGCACGGACTGAAAGTAAATTATACCCAAGGGTCTCAACAAGCATGACGTCCACGAGAGTGATATCGTGTGCAACCACAACTTTGCCGAAACCCATTACCTTAGATTTTGACTTGTCGGCATATGTAACGGATATTTGATCAACATTTGGTCTCAATTCCTTGACACTAGACGCGCTTCCGGTCATATGACTTGTGCATCCACTATGAAGCACCCATTTTGACCCTCCGGAAGCATAGGTCTACAAAAGATCACACTAGTTCGTAGGTACCCATTTTTCAATGGGTCCTCTTTTGTTAGCAACAAGGGTCTTGGGAACCCAAATAGACCATGCAATATAACCATAAAAAGGGCCAACATATTTTGCATACACATCACCATAATAATCACGCATTAAGACATAGTGAGGGTTAGCACTTCCCGCACAGTCATCATGAGACATAGTTTTTCCACTTGTGGTCTTACTTCCTGCAATGACCTTGTTCTTTTCTTGGGCGGGCTTGGCCTTCTTCTTCTTCTTCTTGTTCTTATTCTTCTTGGCGATAGAGACAAAGCCAATGCCCCCTTTTTCACCATTTGACCTTTGCTTGTTTAAGAGATCATCAATAGACTTGTTTCCTTTGGGAAAGGAGGTCTTAGCTAGCTTTTTCTTCAACCTAGCATGTTCTTCAAGAGTATTTGTACAACTAGAAGGAATGAATGTACTAGGTGAGGGGGTATTGATCAATTGAGTTTGAAGCTTTTCATGAGACTTTGTGAGAGACAATAGTTCACTTTCCAAGGCCTTGTGAGCCTTGTCAAGTGTCCTAAAATCCTTGGCAAGTTTTCCATGAACAACACCAAACTCAGTCTTATCCTTTTTAGCCTTTTTGTATTTAGCACTAGCATGATCACGTTCCTTGATGAGTTTATTAATAATGAGATCATTAGCACCATCAAGGCCCTCTAGTTTGGTTTCAAGAGATATTCTAGTTTCTTGTTCTTCTTCTAGAGCATTATTAAGAGCTTCTATCTCAATCATGTGCTCTCTTCCTAATTGACATCTCTCATCTAGAAGTTCTTGTGTGTGTGAGAGTTGATTTAAGAGGTCCACAACATTTTTCTTGTGTTCCCCTTGCAAGTTATTCATGAACACATCAAAAGCAACTAGTTCCTTTTTGACCTCAAGAGATAACTCATCATCAAAATCATCATTGATTAAAGAAGTGGAGTGTGATGATGATAATACCTCCGTTCCTCTTGCCATAAGACAAGTGACGTTCTTGTTGGAGAGGTTCTCATTTGGAGAGTCGAAGAGTGAGAATGAAGGAGTAGAGGTGCTGGCAAGAGCTGCCACACCATTTGGTGTATCCTCATCTTCCTCTTCTTCATCATCATCGGAGGAGAACTCTTCATGTGTGATCAAAGAAATTTCTCCCGGCTTCTTGTTGGTTGAGTTCCTCTTGACGAAAGGTTTCTTGTAGGGAGCTTTGGAGGTCTTCTTCAACACAAGTTTACCACCATGATCTTCTCTTTTCTCATAGGGACAAGCTGCAACGAAGTGATAGCGGTCACCACAGTTGAAGCACGTTCTCAACTTGGAACCACTGTCTCTTCTTCCATTGGTGTTGTTTCTTCGTTGCATTTCCATCTTGGCTTTGGCGGGACCTTTCCAAAAGTTTCTTGCATAGAAGGCCATGTATTCACCATGAGCTACCTTGACATCTTCGGGGTGGCTCATTGAAAGTCCCTCATCACTTCCTTCATCTTCATCATATTCCACAACCTTGGCCTTCAAGGCAAGATTGACACCGCTATTCATTCCAATGGCACGAGCGCGGGCGTCTTTGGCATTCTTGGCAGCGACCTTGAAGGCGGCCATCTCTTGCATCACTTCATTGGAGGTCATGAGATGGTAATTACGTCTTCCTTGGAGACTCTTCAGGTCAGTAGGCTCAAAAGGCATGAGTGCACTCACATACTTCCTCTAGATCCAAGCATCATCAATGTGAGAGACACCAACATTCCTAAAGGCGGTGGCTGTGGATTTGAGTCTTTGGTACATGTCTTCATGATCCTCACCATCCTTCATGAAGAACCCTTCGGCCTCATTGCTTAGGGCATCATATCTATTTCTTCTCTTACTCTCGTTGCCAACAAACAAGTCAATGAGAGCATCCCAAGCTTCCTTGGCGGTGTTGTAATGCTCAATGTGGGGAAAGTCCTTTGGCCCTACACCAAGTTGAATCATGTGCAAGGCAGTCGCATTGAGTTGGCTATTGACCACTTCTCTTCTAGTCAAGTTGGTTGGATCCTCAATTTTGAGTCCTTCTTCAATAATGTTCCACAAATCAATGCAAGAGCTGCGCACATGAGATTTCATTAAAACTTGCCATTGAGCAAAGGAATGTGCGGGTAACTTAGGTGGGTCTCCTCTATTATTTATATGTGGATGTGGGATAGGAGGGTCGGGAGAGTACCATCCGGGGACCGCATGGAACTCTTCTTTCCCATCACCCCTTTTGGTGGTGGAGTTAGTGGAATTATGTTCATCCCCCGCCACCTCCTCCAAGGGCTTAGCCTTTGGGTTAGGTGGTGTTTCCTCTGGAGAGGGAGGAGATGAGGTTTGCTTGTCCTTAACAAGTTTCTCAATGAGTTGACGCAATTGTTGGATCTCGTTGCCCAAGGTAGAGCTCAAGCTTGTTTCCAACTTCTTGAGATCTACCATGGTCACCGAATGGCTATCCTCACTTTCTCCTTCCCCGGTGGTGGCCATAATCTCTTAGGCGGTTAAGCCCGAATAAAGAGCCGAGGCTCTGATACCAATTGAAAGGATCGTATGGGCACCTAGAGGGGGGGTGAATAGGTGCTACTCCAAATTTTACTCTTAATCAAATTAGGGTTCGACACAAAAGGTAAATTCTCTAGATGATGCAACTAAGGTGAATTTACCTATATGTCAACTACCACAGAACTATGCAAGAACTAGAGATGTAAAGTGCGGTAAAGGATAGAGATAACCAAAGTGGAGCGCTCAGAGACACAAGGATTTGTTTCCCGTAGTTCCTTCCTTTTGAAGGGAAGTACGTCTAAGTTTGGAGAGGGGGTGGTATCAAACCACCAACACCACGAGAGGCCTCCCTTGTTCTCCGATGAACCTCACCCCAAAGGGTTCGATTCACCTTCCACTATAACGACAACCTTCGAGGTGGAAGCCGGCACCTTTACAACAAGTTCGAGGACACATCCACAACCTAATTGGAGGCTCCCGAATACAAGCAAGCTGTCAAACAATCAAAGACAAGCTTGTAAGACCAAATCACAAGCTAGGGTTTCCAAGGGAACCCTAGAACAAGGGGCCCTCAAGTGAATGAGGGGGAAATGGAAATCTCTCTTGGTGAAGTAGTAGATCAAGGCCTCCTCCTTCGATTCTCCAAAGATCAACGACTTTGGATGGTTGAGCGAAGAGTTCTTGTGGATTTGGTGGCTCAAATGGTGATGCTTTTCTTGAACTGGACGAGCAGCTTCCAAGGTAGAAGAAGGGGCCTATTTATAGGCCCCCTGGAATTAGAGCCGTTGGGAGCCACTTACACCGGACAGTCCGGTAAATACAAGACGGACAGTCCGGCCCAGCCGGACACTCCGGTTGACACCTGCCGGATACTCCGGCCTGGAAGTTTCCGGCATGTGTCCGCATTGAGTTCGGGAGGAGTCCGATGAGGCATTCTGAATGTCCAGGAAGATCGATAAGCCCCCTGGGATGGACACTCCGGGGCAAACTCACCGGACACTCCGACCAGAGAAGATTCCGGCCAGATTCCAGACAGTGTCCGTGAGGAGTCCGATATGGTGTTCTGAATGTCTAGGAAATACGCCCACATCCCAAGGGCGGAAAGTCCGGACGGATCCAACCGGACAGTCTGGCCAGGGGCGGACACTCCGGTGAAGATCAGCCGGACAGTCCAGTTGGGACAGGTTTCTTAGCATAGACAGGATCCAGGGGAGCTCTTTTCCTTAAGGAAACAACTCTCAACTATCTGATATCTCTTGCAACATTTAACAACAGATTAACCTATCCAAGTGTTGTCAACAAACATCAAAATAATAGGAAGGGCATAAATGCCCTTTCAACTCTCTCCAACACTTTGATGAAGGTGATATCCCTTACTTGAAACCTCCTGATCAATGCTTAGAAGAATTTGATATCTTTATTGTTAAGCAAGATAACTTTAATAAAAGGGTGCAAAATCATCTAATGGAAAACACTAGAGCTATTGTTGAGTTGAAAGATATGGTGGAAAGAACCTCTAATGATGTCAAAATGATTGTTAAACACTTTCAAATGGTTCAAACTCAAATAGATCAACTCGTTGAAGTGCAAAATGACTTGCTAGTTAATGCTGCTAAAGAAAAACATGCTTATGAAATTAGAACTAGAAGTGGTGCTGCTACCTAGGATCCTCTATATCCTGAGGGGCATCCCAAAAGAATTGAGCAGGATTCTCAACAAGCTGAAAATAGTGGTCCTACTCGTAAGAAAAGGAAAAAGAAACATAAAACTATTGTAGAACCCCCTGAACCTGCTATAGATCCTAATAGTATATCTATCTCTGATGCTGAAACTGAAAGTGGTAATGAAGAAAATGAAGTTCCTAATGAAGAAAAAGTTGAAGAAGAACCTGAAAGCCACACTAAGACTACTAAATATACTAAAGAATATTTTATTGCTAAGAAACATGGTAGTGAAAGAGAACCTTGGGTCCAAAAACCCATGCCTTTCCTTGATAAGAAACACAAGTCAAAGGAAGATGAACACTATAATAAGTTTTGTGAGTGGATGAAGCCTTTATTCTTGCAAATTCCTTTGACTGATGCTATTAAATTGCCTCCTTACTCAAAGTATATGAAGGACATTGTCTCGAATTAAAGGAAGATTCCTAATGAAGAAATTTCTACTTTGCTTGCTAATTATTCCTTCAATGGTAAGGTTCCTAAGAAACTTGGAGACCTAGGGATTCCAACTATCCCTTGCTCTATTAAGAACAGTTATGTTAGAACTGCTTTGTGTGATTTCGGAGCTGGAGTTAGTGTTATGCCTTTCTCTCTCTATAAGAGGCTTCAACTTGAAAAATTGATACCAAGTGATATATCTTTGCAAATGGCTGATAAATCTACCACTATTCCTGTGGGTATATGTGAGGATGTACCTATTCAGGTGGCTCATAATTGTTTGATATGAACTGATTTTGTTGTGCTTGAAATGCCTGAAGATGATCATATGTCTATTATTCTTGGGAGACCTTTTCTTAATACTGTAGGAGCTGTTATTAATTGTAATCAAGGAAAGGTGACCTTCAATGCTAATGACAAGGAACATACTGTCTATTTCCCCAAGAAGACTGAAAGGACTTATGGCTTGAATTCAATTGAACATGTTGAAGGCATTCAAGTTGGAGAAATATATTATCCCGTACAAAGAGAAAAATTTGAAACTATTATGATTGGGACCATTGCTATCAAGGTTGAGGTAACATAATCATTAGTGGAGTACAAAGTTTTGTCTCATATGCAATTGTTTTGGTAGCAAGACTTGATCAACCTTGCTAACAAAAGGATTCCATTGAACAAAACATTGTTTTCATTATGATTATCTCGGTTTTATTTCTATCCTTTGCATTTTAGTTTTTGCTTTCGTTTAGTTTTCTTTTTGTTGTTAGTTGCTTGCATGCTAGAACTTCTGTAGTTCTAGCCTTGCTTTGTCTTCGCATCATGCTTCCAACAGAAAAAAAAATCTGTCTGTCAGAAAAATCATTCTTCTATTTCTAAAAAATGCCCAAAAATAAAGTGTCTCGAAAAATTCCAGAAAATTCATATTAAATTTTTACGTGAAAAAGGGGCAGAGGAGTACCTGGTAGGTACTAGGGGGGCCCACCAGGCAGGCACACCATGTGGTGGCGCGGCCAACCCTGGGTGGCGCCATGCCCTGGTGTGGGCCACCCCTGGCCCTCCACTACCTCTCTCACCTGCCACTTTCTTCTCTCTCCCGAGTAAGCTCCAGTTCATAGCTCAAAATCGTGTTCTTTCTGTGATTGCTCTCGATTTTTTTGATCTCCTTGATCAGCCCATCTTTCTTGCTGAAATTTGGAGCATTTGTTCCCTAATATGTGACTCCTCCCCTTGTCCAAGTAGATTTGTGTTTAGTGGATTATATGTTGAGTATTTTGCTGCTGTAGGTGACTGGTTTTGAGAGCTTGTAAGCTTGTTTGATGCTTAGAGATATAGTTTTGATGCATGTTTAGGCCTCTTGCAAGTCCCTATGAGTAGAATCCTTCATTATATTTACGTTGCAATCACTTGTTTAATAGGTGTTTAAATTTCAGAATAGAAGATGAGTGAACACCACCTAAACCAACATGAGCTTTGGGTGCCTGAGGTCATGAAGGTCCACCGGGAGGAGGAAGTTTTTCCCTCCATTTATCCATGCCCTGAGTTCATGAGAGCTGCAGGAATTCTACAAGATTTCCACACATTGGTTTCTAATGCAGGGTTAGAGCACTTTTTGGAAGATGAACCTTGTTGCATACTCTTTATTATGAATTGTCTAAGTAGTTGATCACATTGCTGAGAATATTTACATCATATGCAGCAAATGTGTTCATGAAAGTTCTTTTATCGCACTCAATTTTCAACTGAATTGCTTGAGGACAAGCAATAAGCTAAGCTTGGGGGGAGTTGATACGTCCAAAACGTATCTACTTTACCGAACACTTTTTCTATTGTTTCTCCTCTAAACTTGTGTGATTTGGATGCAACTAATGCGGATTGACGCTGTTTTCAGCAGAATTGCCTTGGTGTCCACTTTTTGTGAAGAAAACCAACTATCAGGAAAAATCCCAAAAAATATGCCAAAAATCCTATTTCACTCGAAGATTCCAGGAGCCAGAATACGAGACGGAGAAGAGCCCTGGGGTGGACACACCACCTGGTGGCGCGGGCTAGGCCAGGCCGCGCCAGGGGGTGGTGTGGGCCCCTAGGCACCCCCTCGGCCTCTCTCTTCGCCTATAAGGAGCCTTCTGACCTAAAAACTTCGGGGGGTTCGACGTTTTTCCAGAAGGATTTCTGCTCCGCTGCCACCACCAGATTCCACGAAACAGCACCAGAAACTCCGTTCTGGCACCCTGCCAGGACGGGGAATTGGAGGAGATCATTGCCATCATCATCACCATCGCTTCTCCATCGACCATCCATGTTTCCCCCATCTATGAGTGAGTAATCCCCCGTTGTAGGCTATGGGGCTAGTAGGGATTGGATGAGATCGTTCATGTAATGGCATCAGATTGTTAGGGCATGGTGCCTAGTATCTTTTATTAGTGCTTTATGACTTTGTTTCGACTTGTTGTGCTTAATGCTTGTCACTAGGGCCCGAGTGCCATGATTTCAGATCTGAACTTATTATTGATTCATTGTGATAGTATTGTTCTTGGTCTTATCTGCAAGTTGTATACACACGTTGTTGTCCGGAACCTATCGCCCCGAAGTGACAGAAATCGGGATAACCGGAAGGGAAGGCTTTGATGTGAGGATCACATGTGTTCATGGAGTGTTAATGCTTTGCTCCGGTGCTCTATTAAAAGGAGCACCTTAATTGCCAGTAGTTCCCTAGAGGCCCCGCTGCAAACGGGCTGGCAGGACAAAAGATGTTGTGCAAGTTCTCATTGCGAGCACATATGACTATATATGGAACACATGCCTAGGATTGTCTAGTACTTAGGTGCTTTATCTTATTTATCTGCAATTTCCCTATGTTCTGATTGCTATGTGAATTGTCTTGTCCATGCAACACCCATCCATCCATCCCTATGCCTACCGCACTTGAATCCCACTGTTTACTGCTTTTGGTACTACTGTCTTTGCTTTACTACTGCTGTTACTTTACTATTCCTACTACAAAACTGTTGCTACTGATAAACTGTTGTGAGCAAGATTGTTTCCAGGTGCAGCTGAATTGACAACTCATTTGTTAAGGCTTATAAATATTCTTTGGCTCCCCTTGTGTCGAATCAATAAATTGGGTTTCTCTTCCCTCGAAAATACTGCGATACACCCCCTATACTTGTGGGTCATCATGCTGCTGCGTCATTTAGTACTAATCGGAGGCTGCGGCGGAGATCGAGATGGACTCGGGCTGTGGTGGTCGTAGTCATGGGGTGGGCTTCTTGGAGGTGATGGAGGTGAAGGTGACATGCGACGACTCGGAGGCGGTGTTGGCTTTGGCGTCTAGCCTGGAAGCTTGATGTTGTTCTTGTCCAATAGAATGATACCACCCAGTACTTCTCTGAGTGTCCTCTCACCTTCAGGTCTAGGGATGTCAAGCTCCATTGAGTCCCACCCCATTGCGATTTCAGCCACAACAACTTTAGCATAGCCAGCTGGAATCTCACGGCCATGCTAGCGTGCGCCAGGTGGACAAGGTAAAGCACATCTGACCGCCACCTTGATGGATAGGTTCTTCACCTTCTGATGGATCCCACAAGATGCCTACTCCTTGATTCCATCCACGGGGTAGCCGGGACCGCCATCTACCATACGTGCATCGTCAGAAGGGACCTCCGATTCAGCCACGCTGCTTCTCCGCTGAGATGGGATGGTGGTAATATCGAGTACAAGATCTTGCAGGCGCGTTGCTCCTCGAAGTTCATCAATCTATTGTTGATGCATTCGAAGTGTTCCTAGCAACTCGGTGAACCTGTCTCCCTCCTCCTCCTGCCGTCGCCTCTTTGCTCTCTCTCGGCTCCTATAAGTATCTCTGTCTTTGGGAAACCCCATCTCCCACGTATAACTAGGGCCAAGGCCTCGTACACGTCCTCCGCGTTCGTCATTCCCGAGGACCTTTGTCAGCAAGTCTTTCTCTCTATCGGGACGGAACTTTGTTGTCCCTGCTTTAATCTCCTTCACCACTTTCTGCCATGTATCTCGGGGTATCCTAATCCCGTCACTGCAAATAAGGTCCCCTGTACTTTCGTCATACTCACTCCCATGCCCAAGGAACCAATTCCTTGCCCTCAGATCCCATTCTTCGCGCATTGGTTTTGGAGTGATCCCTTTAGCAAGCAGCTCATTCTCTTTAGCATCCCACTTTGGCATGGCAGCCGCGTAGCCCCTGGCCCCAGGTGATGGTGATATTTCTTCGTCACGGCATTTTTCTTGTTTTTTTCCTACTTTTCCATAGCAGGTTCTGACTCCTTATACTTCATAAATGCATCCTAGTTAGCCTGCTGCTTCGTTAAATAGCATTCAAATTTAGGAGGAGTCTTCGTCTTCTGATACTTTTGCCATAATGATTTCTTCTAGTTCTTGAATAGTTCGGCCATCTTCGTAAGAGTCCACTGCTTGACTTTTTTCCTCAATGCACCTGTGTCGGCTTCATCCTCACATTCTGGCAGGGTGAAATGTGCCATAAGGACATTCCAAAGACCCTCTTTGCACCTGTCGGCGACATACTCACCCTCTTTCGCCCCTTTGGTCTTACTCCACTCTCGAACGGTGATCGGGATGCGATCCCTAACCATAACTCCGCATTGTTGTACAAATACAGTTTTAGCCTTTTGGGGTTCCAACGGTTCACCCCGTGGTGATACCACCGTAATTGTATAACGCGTAGATGCGTCCAACTTTTTGGCCGGGCCTTGTTTGGAATATTTTTTGCTCTATGTGGAGGCCTAAGAGAAGAAACATTCGTCAATTTATATATATACAACTCAGTTAATGCATCTACTGAGCACCAGGCTTCATATGTATACCTCCCCATCGGCTTCTCCACCACCGGAGCCGTCGGCTTCTCCACCACCGGAGCTGTCGGCTTCTCCACCACTAGATCCATCGGCTTCTCCTTGATCATTTCGGCCGACCTCCTCTCCCTCACCGGAGGGGTTCAGATAAATCGAAGGAGATTCGGGTGGATCAACAATATTTTTTGCTCTATGTGGAGGCCTAAGAGAAGAAACATTCGTCAATTTATATATATACAACTCAGTTAATGCATCTACTGAGCACTAGACTTCATATGTATACCTCGCCGTCGGCTTCTCCACCACCGGAGCCGTCGGCTTCTCCACCACCGGAGCCGTCGGCTTCTCCTTGATCATTTCGGCCGACCTCCTCTCCCTCACCGGAGGGGTTCAGATAAATCGAAGGAGATTCGGGTGGATCAACATGGGGGTGTCGTTGATCATATCCTCGAGAATTTCTTCCTGTGCTAGGTCTCTCTGGATTGGATCCATAGTTTTCTACAAAATGCATACAATAAAATTTTTCATTCAATATTGCTGCATAAAATAATACTAAACAATAATATGAACACGCAATTTGCTACAATAATACTAAACAATAGCAAAATTCTAGTGATGCCCTAACCCTAAGTCCGGGCGGCCCGCAAGCACCACTACCCTAACCCTATCTCCAGGGGCCCGCGAGCACCACTACCCTAACCCTATCTCCAAGGGCACGCGAGCACCACCACCCTAACCCTATCTCTGGGGGCCCGCGAGCACCACCACTCTAACCCTAAGTCTGGGGGCCCGCGAGCACCACAACCCTAACCTATCTTTGGGGGCCCGCGAGCACCACCACTCTAACCCTAAGTCCCGGGGCCCGTGAACACCACCACCCTAACCCTATCTTCGGGGGCCCACGAGCACCACCACTCTAACCCTAAGTCCGGGGGCCCGCGAGCACCACCACCCTAACCCTAAGACCGAGGCCCGCGAGCACCACGACCCTAATCCTATCTCCGAGGGGCCCGCGAGAATAACATATATCTATTAGTAACATATATACTATATATACTCCATATATACTATACACATATATACTATACTCCATATATATACAATATACTATATCTATTATATTACAATATTCTATATCTAAAAGCTACAAGAAATAAAAAAACATATATATATACTATATATATTCTATTACTATACACAAACATATATATATATACTATATCTATATACTAGTAATAATTATTAACATATAAAAAAGATACACGAAATAAAAAAACATATATACAAAATACTATATCTATAATATACTATAAAATGTACTATATACAATATACTATATCTATAATATACTATAAAAAACATATATACAATATACTATATCTATAATATACTAGAAAAAACATATAATATATATACAATATACTATATATACAATATACTATAAAAAAAGATACACAAAATTAAAAAAAAAGTGGCCGAGGCCGGCAGGGACAGAGAGAGGCAGCGCGGTCGGGGGCGCTGATGACCCACAAGTATAGGGGGTGTATCGCAGTATTTTCGATAAGTAAGAGTGTCGAACCCAACGAGGAGCAAAAGGTGCTGGCTAGTGGTATGGATCAGGAATTCTCTGCAAATACTTAGCAAACAGATTTTTTAGGGGTTTTCAATAAAGCAAGTAAACAAAGTACGAGTAAATAAAAGACAGTAGGAATAAATGCAACAAGTGGCCCAATCCTTTATGCAGCAAAGGACAAGCCGGTTGTATTTCTATAGATGACCAAATGTTCTCGAGGACACATGGGAAGACTGTCAAGTGCTTTCGCTTCATATAGTCGATTAATCTTCTCTAGCTTGCTAAGTGTTGTGTGGGTGAACCTGTGCTAATGTACCGCCCCATCCAAGACTAATACATACTTGTGATTATACCCCTTGCAAACATCCGTAAGTACAAGAAAGTAATTAAGGTAGAAACCTAACCACAGCTTTAAACTCTAAGACCCTTACGTCCCTTGTGTAATGGTTTCCTAACGGGGGTTCAGGTTTCTGTCACTCCGGCAACCCCTACGATTAGTAGCCAAATACACAATGCATTCCCCTAGGACCTTATAGGTGAAGTGTCATGTAGTCGACGTTCACATGACACCACTAGAAGAAGTACACCACAACTTAAATAACAATCTATTGAATCTTTCTCAACGCAACTCCACTACTAACAACAAGACTTCTCCCATGTCCTCAAGAACAAAACGAACTACTCACAAGACATCATATGGATCATGATCAGAGATGGAATAATGATGTATAACAATCTGAACATAAACAATAATTCAATGGTTCACTCAATAGCATCAACTACAAAGAGTAATCAACACCGGGAAAGTTTCCCCTATGAACTATAGCAAGATTCAACCAATTGTTACAGCAATATGGAGATGGTGATGAGGGTGCTGATGGTGATGATGGTGGTGGTGATGATGATGATGATCCCGATGAAGTCCAGCTTGATGGTGGTGTTGATGGTGACGATCTCCCCTCTCCAGGAAGGAATTCCCCCGGCAGAAATCTGTCTGCCGGAGAGATCTTTCTTACTTGGTGTTTTCCGCCCCGCAGAGGCGGCAGAATCTTTCTGTGGTCGCTCCCTGAGTCTTAGGGTTTCATGGGGATGATATACGCCAGAGGGGAGAGGCTGGAGTGGGCCAGGGCGGCCACACCACTCCCAGGCGCGGCTTAGGCCTGCCCGCGCCATGGGGTGGTGTGGGCCCCCTGTGGCCCACCTCCACTCCATCTTCTGGCATCCTAAGTATTCTGGAAAAGTAGGATTTTCCGTATATTTTCCCGGATTTTCTGATCTTCGCAAATTTTGCCTCCAAACAGCACATTTTCCATCAGAATCCTGACTGCAGCGGTCCATGCTCCAAAAGTCATCAACCATGCAAAAATAGATGAAATAACATAAGTATCACCTCTCCATACGAAATATATCAATGAATAATAGTGAATTAAGACATAGAATAGTGACGCAAAATGGACGTATCAACGCCCCCCAAGCTTAGACTTCGCTTGTCCCCAAGCAAAACTGAGCTCAATTAACATGGCCTCAGGTTTATGGAGTGAGGAGTCGATAAAAGAATACGGACAAGAAGCGCACATTCATCAAATACATAGATCATAATAGAAGACAACTCACTATTATATAACTCAACTTGCAATGAGTAGAGGAAACACAATAAAGATACATAGAGTGAATCATAATTGGTAATGGCAAACTTAGCTCTTGGTCGAAGAATAGTTGATAATTTGCTGGAGTTCGCAAATAGCTGGTTTTTCAACGATAGCTTTCAAAGTAGTAAACATCAAGATAAGAGCAATGTGCAAAACAAGGAACATAAGAAACATGATTGAATAAATCATCATATGAATGAATGAAACACATCAACTCAAAATACTTGCTGAGGTAGAAGGGAATAGGTTTACTGACTCAACTACAAAGTAAAAGAAAGGGCCCTTCGCAGAGGGAAGCAGGGATTGCAAGTCTCATTAAGAGCTCCCAAAAATTATGATACTTACTAGCTTTCAGCTCTCATTGCCCCTATCATAGGAATCTTTAGGTGATTAAGGTTAAAGTGACACAACTAAGAGGATATGCTTGACAAGTTATAAGTTGAAATCTCATGCCCCTTACTTATGAGTACCGATCCTCATGTTACTCAACTTCGGTCACGAGCAAGATCTTGTCATTGTAAATACATGTGTATCATTGAGAACCGCCAACGGGGTACCCCTTGCACATGACACATGAGCTATCCCATAATCAAAATGACAAGGCAAACAGACAATGAGCATCTCAGCGATCTTTTTATTTGCTATTTGCATAGGTTTTTATTGAGGATGCTTCATAGAATGCTCACTATAGTTATGCTGCAAGTTTCCACCATGATTAGGCATGGCTTAGGCTAGCGGCCCAGGCGTTTCTCTAACACACATATAAACTCCATGATCTTACAAGTTCCACTTTTATTTCACACCACCGGGATCCATAAGCAAAAGAACATGATATCAACTAGGTACAAGTACCAATGAAGTGTTGAAAGCGGTCCCCATGATACATGGTTCGGCTAACTTCAACTCATAAAGCGCAAGCATATACGCAACAAAGAAGGACCTAATGGTTCAAGTTTATTAAATGCAGGAAAGTAAAGTGTGCCATCAAGTTCGTGAGAGCTTTAATCACTAATTTTCACATAACAAGTTTAATTTGGGAGGTAGATAAAACAAGAATTTACTTGGAATAGCAATAATGCTACTAGGTAGGTATGGTGGACACAAATGGCAAAGGTTTTGGTTTAAAGGAGGTGGATGCACGAGAAGAATTCCCTCTCAGTACAGGTTTTTGGCTAGCAAGGCTGGGTAGCAAGTATAAGAGTTGAAGGAAACAAACAAACATACAAGTGATAAAGACAAACATGCAATCTTCCTTGGAAGCACAAAAGATCTTAACTAGAGAATACTAAACTTATGAGCAAACCAAGTAAGAAATATGATGAAATTATTTTCCTCTAGAGTACTTCTATCTTTTTCTTTTTCTTTTCAACTCTCAAAAATTGTGTGCTACTGACCGAGCCAGGTTTGCCAAAACCAACTAAATTAACTCAATGATCCCAAAGTGATACCAATACTAACAACAAGATCAATCATATAACCATGAATTGAAAACTAACATAAGCTATGCAAAAGAGTAAATGATAGAACTTCTCATTAATATTCCATAACAGAAACTCACACCAAGGGATACAAATCTAACGAGAGAGGGGACACTTCCATAATGCAAACCATACTACATAATAACTCCTTTATTCATGATATGACTCTACTAATAAAGTAAAAAGATAGAAGATAGTGATATGATACCGCGGCACTCCCCCAAGCTTGGAACAAACCAAGGGGATGCCAAACCTGATGATGAATTACTCCTTCGGTGGTGGTGGTATCTTCTCATCTTCGTCCGTCTTCCAGGGTAAAGGCTTCCCATCAACAAAGGACATCGTGGGTTCCAACATCCTGAAACTTGCAGCAGCACTTATGCATTTAAAGCTAGCCTCATACTCACAGTTTTCATTTTGAACGTCATAGAACTGTGCTTGTAGTTTGTTGGTTGTTTGGCGGAGTGAAAGGACTTCGTCTTTGAGTTCAGCCGTCTCCTTTTGGTGCTTAGCGATGAGTTCGGAATAAATCTTATGGATGATGTCCACTTCGCGCTCTGCCATCTTCCTGTACCTAAAGACTTCTTGCTCCAATGCTTCCATCCTGTCCTCCAGACTTCCTTCACCTTTAGGGCCTTCAACCTCCTTAATCCGGACCTCCGCACCTTCGAGCAACAACTCCTTGGGATGAATCTTCAATTCTCTCATGTATGGGTTGATGATATCCTCTAAAGAATCTCCCTTGGATGATCCATAGGAAGACATTGTGGCTCCAAATCTGAGATTCTACATGGCAAAAACAGATCAAAACGAAAACACGACGAAAACACGATATACGTACCTTGGAAGATCCGAGGGGTTATATATTATGAAGTTTCATATCAAAAGGAAGGTACTGGGCGAAAACGGGTCGGAGGCGGAGTCCTGGGTGGCCTCACCACCTGGTGGCGCGGCCAGGGGAGGGTCCACGCCATGGGGTGGTGTGGGCCACCCCGGCTCCGGTTCTGTCCCTTTTTCGCTTCGAAACTTTCCCTATCGACTGAAAACTGCAAAAATATAGTTGTATTGTATTCTAGCGGAACTTTTCTTACCAGAACTGTTACCTACATGAAAACAGACTCTGCAGGTCTCTGAATTTGGTCCTCAATGAATTTCTCTAGAGTTATAACTTGAAAGGCATCAACATCTTCATTGTAAGAATCTCCAGCAATATAGTGTTTGAGTCGCTGTCCATTCACTACTTGTGTAGTATTATCTTTTAGAGAAGAAATTTTTATTGCTCCTGAACGGTATACTTCTTCAATGATGAAAGGTCCTTCCCATTTTGATAGTAGCTTACCTACAAAAAATCTGAGACGAGACCTATACAATAGAACTTTCTCACCAACATGAAATTCTCTAGTATTCGCTTGTCATGCCATCTTTGAACTTTTTCCTTAAAGAGCCTAGCATTCTCATAGGCTTCACTCCTCCATTCATCTAAAGAACTTAAGTCAAATAATCTTTTCTCACCAGCGAGCTTACAATCTCTATTTAGTTCTTTCACTGCCCAGTAAGCTTTGTGTTCTAATTCTAAGGGTAGGTGGCAAGCTTTCCCATAAACCATTTTATAAGGAGACATTCCCATAGGATTTTTGTAAGCAGTTCTATAAGACCATAAAGCATCATTCAACTTCTTAGCCTAGTTTTTTCTAGACCTATTAACAGTCTTTTGCAAGATAGATTTAATTTCTCTATTTGATAACTCTACTTGCCCGCTAGTTTGGGGGTGATAAGCTGAAGCAATTCTATGATTAACATCATACTTAGCGAGGTCTTCCTAAAACCGCCATGAATGAAATGAGAACTCCCATCAGTC
Source organism: Avena eriantha (assembly GCA_910589775.1). Classification (NCBI taxonomy): domain Eukaryota; kingdom Viridiplantae; phylum Streptophyta; class Magnoliopsida; order Poales; family Poaceae; genus Avena; species Avena eriantha. The sequence continues at coordinate 345,327,721 of OU342740.1, forward strand.
ATGAGATACCTAGGCACTCCGAACCTAGGAAAGATAACATCCTTAAGCATTTCTAGAGAGGTTTCCCCGTTATCACTTTTCGTACGAATGGCTTCTACCCACTTAGTAACATAATCAACGGCAACAAGAATATGAGTGTAACCCTTCGAAGGAGGGAAAGGACCCATAAAGTCGAATCCCCAACAATCAAAAGGTTCAATAACTAGAGAGTAGTTCATAGGAATTTCATTGCGTCTAGAAATATTACCAACACACTCACATTCATCACAAGATAAAATAAATTTTCTTGCATCTTTAAAAAGGGTAGGCCAATAGAAACCTGATTGTAGTACCTTTTGTGCGGTTCTATCTCCTGCATGATGTCCTCCATAGGCGCTACCATGACATTTACGCAATATCTCCTTTTGTTCATATTCTGGAACACACCTTCGCATAATACCATCAACTCCTTCTTTGTATAAGTGTGGGTCATCCCAAAAATAATGCCTCAAATCATAAAAGAACTTTCTTCTTTGCTGAGCTATAAAAGTTGGAGGCAAATACTTGGAGAGAATAAAGTTAGCATAATCAGCATACCAAGGGCTTCCTCGCGAGCTCACCCCTACTGCGGCCAGCTGTTCATTTGGGAAACTATCATTAACAGGCATAGGATCAAAAGAGATGTTTTCCAAACGAGATAAATTATCAGCTACAAGGTTTTCAGCACCCTTCCTATCTACTATATGTAGATCAAACTCTTGTAAAAGCAGTACCGATCTAATAAGCCTAGGCTTAGCGTCCTTCTTTGTCATAAGATATTTAATAGCAGCATGATCAGTATGAATGGTTACTTTTGAGTCCACAATATAAGGCCTAAACTTATCACAGGCAAAAACAACAGCTAGAAATTCCTTTTCAGTAGTGGCATAATTCCTTTGAGCAGCGTCTAAAGTCTTACTAGCATGATGGATAACGTTTAACTTTTGATCAATACGTTGCCCAAGGACAGCCCTACAGCAAAATCACTAGCATCACACATTATTTCAAAGGGTAAACTCCAATCAGGTGGTTGAACAATAGGGGCTGTAGTGAAAGCCTTCTTAAGAGTTTCAAAAGCTTCCCTACAATCATCATCAAAAACGAAGGGTACATCTTTTTGAAGAAGATTAGTGAGAGGTTTTGATATCCTAGAGAAGTCTTTACTAAACCTCCTATAGAAACCAGCATGACCAAGGATACTACGAATACCTTTGATGTCTCTTGGACATGGAATCTTCTCAATTGCCTCAACCTTAGCTCTATCAACCTCTATGCCTCTTTCAGAAACTTTATGCCCAAGAACAATCCCTTCATTAACCATGAAGTGGAATTTCTCCCAATTAAGAACAAGATTAGTTTCTTCACATCTCTGCAAAACTTTATCAAGGTTGTGCAGACAATTATCAAAAGAAGTTCCATAGACAGAAAAGTCATCCATGAACACTTCTACAATCTCTTCACAAAAACCATGAAAGATAGCAGACATGCACCTTTGGAAAGTAGCAGGAGCATTACATAAACCAAAAGGCATACGTCTATAAGCATAAGTTCCATAGGGACAAGTAAAAGTAGTTTTTTCTTGATCTTGTTGTTTAATAGCAATTTGAGAGAAACAAGAATAACCATCAAGAAAACAAAAATGGGTCTTTTTAGACAACCTTTCCAACATTTGATCAATAAAAGGAAGCGGGTAGTGATCTTTCTTAGTAACTTTATTGACTTTCCTAAAATCGATGCCCATCCTATAGCCTACCACTATTCTTTGAGGAATAAGCTCATCATTATCATTAGGGACAATGGTAATACCTCCCTTTTTAGGAACACAATGAACAGGACTAACCCATTCACTATCAGCAATAGGGTAAATAATACTAGCATCAAGGAGTTTCAATACCTCATTCCTTACCACTTCCTTCATCTTAGGATTTATACGTCGTTGGTGTTCCACTACTAGCTTCGCATCTGGTTCTATGTTGATAGAGTGTTGACATATAGCGGGTGAAATCCCTTTTAAATCATCCAGAGTATCGCCCATAGCTCCTTGATGTTTCCTCAAAACTTCCAATAACCTTTCTTCTTCCTTCCCTGAAAGTTTAGTGCTAACAATAACAGGATATATCTTTTTATCATCAATATAAGCATATTTAAGATCATCAGGGAGAGGTTTTAGATCGAAAACAGGATCCTTTTTAGGTGGCATCGTGGTACCCAAGTCTTCTACATGCAAGTCGAGCTTAAGCATCATAGGTTGATCACGGAGAATCCTGTCAATCTCATTCCTTTCTTCCATGAAGATTTCACTTTCATGATCTTCCATAAATTGTTGCAAAGCATTGTTTGGAGCAAGAGAAATAGAAGCAAGTTGTTCAACCCTAAAATCCTCATTATGGGTTTCCTCTTCGCAAGGTTCTTTAGTAAATTTCGAAAAATTAAACTCATAAGATTCCCCGTCAAACTTAGTCAAGATTTTCTCCCTCTTGCAATCAATAATAGCTCCACAAGTACTCAATAAAGGTCTACCAAAAATGATAGGATAAGTTTTACTAGCAGCTGAACCAAGTACTAGGAAATCAGCGGGATACTTGATCTTACCACAAAGGACTTCCACATCTCGTACGATACCAATTGGAGAGATGGTCTCTCTATTAGCAAGATGAATAACCACATCAATTTCTTCCAACTCGCAAGGACTGATTTCATGCATAATTTCTCTGTAAAGCTCATAAGGAATAGCACTAGAACTTTCACCAATATCGCATAAACCATAATAGCAATGATCACAAATTCTAACAGAAAGCACAGGAACACTAGCCTTTTTAGTTCTATTGGGATGTGAAACAATATTAGAAGTATCCTCACAAAAGACTATGTCCCCATCTTCTACGCTTTTAGTGACAAGGTCTTTCACAATTGCTACCACAGGTTCAATGTTTATTTGTTCATCATGTTTTACAGTTCTTTTTTCACTTTTGGTGATTACATTAGTTATCGTAGGATGGTCCTTTACCTTTTCGGGGAAGGGAATCTTCTCGATATAAGGTTCGGGTAAGATGGGGTCAATAATGCAATACTCAGCACTTCCAATAGGAGCATAGTCAACAATATCTTTGTAAGGTGCATGGTATTTGTTCCATCCCCTTTTTAGAATTTCGATATAGGAAGCAAAAGCTCTAAAGCAATTCATAATAACTTGCAAATCAAGACCATAAATATTACTAATATTTTGAAAATCATCAGTTCCCATAAAAGATTCAATGCATTCATAGTCATAATTTATACCTGACTTTCTACCTTTGTCATTCTCCCAAGTTTCAACATTGTCTTGAATACGATCTAGAAGGTCCCATTTAACTTCTTCTTCCATACGAGTGAATGATCTAGCACAAGAAGCATCCAATAAATCTTTATCATGTAGAGGGAGCCTTGCATAAAAGTTGTTGATAATCATATTGTTGGGGAGCTCATGAATGGGACATTTGAGCATTAGTAACTTCAATCTCCCCCAAGCTTGAGCTGTACTCTCTCCATCAAGAGGCCAAAAGTTGTATATTTGATTCCGATCTTTATGAATCTCACTAGGAGGAAAAAACTTTGAATAAAAGAGAGGCACTATTTCCTCCCATTCTAGAGCTTGACCATTCTTCAGCAGCTTATACCATTCCTCAGCTCTTCCTTTCAGTGATAATGAGAATAACTTCTTCTTAACTTGATCTGTAGTAATACCTGCACACTTGAACAACCCGCATAATTCGTGTATAAAGAGTAAATGATCACCGGGATGGACAGTTCCATCCCCAACATAGTAGTTATCCATAACACGATCAATAGTTCTTGTAGGTATTTTGAAAACATCTTTCTCAACAGGTGGTGGCTTATCTACTACCTTAGCAATGGTAGTAGCATTACCAAATAAGAAACTCAGTGAATTATCCATAACGAAAATAAAGCAACTAGCAGAAGTAAGCAATACTCACAGTAGAAGTTTCCTTTACCAGTTCCACTCTCCAATAGCGCTTCACTCCCCGGCAACGGTGCCAGAAAATAGTCTTGATGACCCACAAGTATAGGGGGTGTATCACAGTATTTTCGATAAGTAAGAGTGTCGTACCCAACGAGGAGCAGAAGGTGCTGGCTAGTGGTATGGATCAGGAATTCTTTGCAAATACTTAGCAAATGGATTTTTAGGGTTTTCGATAAAGCAAGTAAACAAAGTACAAGTAAATAAAAGACAGTAGGAATAAATGCAACAAGTGTCCCAATCCTTTATGCAGCAAAGTACAAGCCGGTTGTATTTCTATAGATGACCAAATGTTCTCGAGGACACATGGGAAGACTGTCAAGTGCTTTCGCTTCATATAGTCGATTAATCTTCTCTAGCTTGCTAAGTGTTGTGTGGGTGAACCTGTGCTAATGTACCGCCCCATCCAAGACTAATACATACTTGTGATTATACCCCTTGGAAACATCCGTAAGTACAAGAAAGTAATTAAGGTAGAAACCTAACCACAACTTTAAACTCTAAGACCCTTACGTCCCTTGTGCAATGGTTTTCTAACGGGGGTTCAGGTTTCTGTCACTCCGGCAACCCCTACGATTAGTAGCCAAATACACAATGCATTCCCCTAGGCCCTTATAGGTGAAGTGTCATGTAGTCGACGTTCACATGACACCACTAGAAGAAGTACACCACAACTTAAATAACAATCTATTGAATCTTTCTCAACGCAACTCCACTACTAACAACAAGACTTCTCCCATGTCCTCAAGAACAAAACGAACTACTCACAAGACATCATATGGATCATGATCAGAGATGGAATAATGATGTATAACAATCTGAACATAAACAATAATTCAATGGTTCACTCAATAGCATCAACTACAAAGAGTAATCAACACCGGGAAAGTTTCCCCTATGAACTATAGCAAGATTCAACCAATTGTTACAGCAATATGGAGATGGTGATGAGGGTGCTGATGGTGATGATGGTGGTGGTGATGATGATGATCCCGATGAAGTCTAGCTTGATGGTGGTGTTGATGGCGACGATCTCCCCTCTCAGAGAAGGAATTCCCCTGGCAGAAATCTGTCTGCCGGAGAGATCTTTCTTACTCGGTGTTTTCCGCCCCGCAGAGGCGCCGGAATTTTTCTGTGGTCACTCCCTGAGTCTTAAGGTTTCGTGGGGATGGTATACGCCAGAGGGGAGAGGCTGGAGTGGGCCAGGGTGGCTACACCACTCCCAGGCGCGGCCTAGGCCTGCCCGCACCATGGGGTGGTGTGGGCCCCCTGTGGCCCACCTCCACTCCATCTTCTGGCATCCCGAGTCTTCTGGAGAAATAGGATTTTCGTATATTTTCCTGGATTTCTGATCTTCGCAAATTTTGCCTCCAAATAGCACCTTTTCCATCAGAATCCTGACTGCATCGGTCCATGCTCCAAAAGTCATCAACCATGCCAAAATAGATGAAATAACGTAAGTATCACCTCTCAATATGAAATATATCAATGCATAATCGTGAATTAAGACATAGAATAGTGATGCAAAATGGACGTATCAGGCGCTGCCTGGGCTCGCCGGGGCCAGGGATGGATGAGGTGCGGTGCGCGGCGGGGGGAGGGAGTTACCTCCGGCGGGGCTCACCGGGGCCGGGGACGATGGAGGAGGCGCGGCGCGCGGCGGGGCAGACGTCCGTGGCGTTTGGAGAGGCGGAGGCCCGACGGGGCGGCTAGAGAGGCGGCGAGGCAGTCCAAATTTTGGCAGCCTGCCGGCATCATCGTCGTCCTCGCGCGCGTCTGCAGAGTGTGGAGATGGAGATTGGGGGAGCGAAGGGGCGCTTATTTAAGTGGATGAACCTTTAGTCCCGGTCAGTGGCTCGCACCGGGACTAAAGGGCCTTTAGTCCCGGGGCGAGCCACGGACCGGGACTAAAGGGCTTTTCGGCACCGACCACGGGGTGCGTGCCAACAACACCCTTTAGTCCTGGGCCATGCCACAACCCGTGACTAAAGGCCCCTTTTTAAAAAATTGACTACAACCTATTTTTCCCGCCTTATTGCATACTATGTTATTAAATAAACTACTATATATCAATATTATTAAATCTGATAAAAGTTTACAATATTTTAGGGTTTAAGGTTTAGGGTTTCGGGTTTAGGGTTTCGGGTTTAGGGTTTAGGGTTAGGGGTTAGGGTTTAGGGCTTCGGGTTTAGGGTTTAGAGTTTTGGGTTTAAGGTTTAGGGTTTAGGGTTAGGGTTTCGGGTTTAGGGTTTAGAGTTTTGGGTTTAGGGGTTAGGGTTTAGGGTTTCAGGTTTAACTATTATATTTAGGGTTTAGGGTTTAGCACCTTAGTCCCGGTGTGTAGCATTTTCTATTTTATAAAATAATTATTCTAACTAGTCAAACTATTAACCATTTTGCCATTTTCATGTGATTCCGACGCTCTGGTAGTCTTCCTCCGGTGAAACCCTAGACCGTGGGCCCCGGATCGTCTACCCCTATAGCTTTCTCCGTACGAGGGTAGCGCGGTGGACCTTTCTATTTGTTTTGGTATGTTTAGGACATATGTACATGGAGAGCAAATGTTGGGCCAACTTTGCCACATTCCAGGCCCCAGTTGTCCCGCGGCGGGAGTTTTCACGTACAGATCCAGGATTTCACTAAGTGTTAACGCATGTCCGGTATGGGGGCCACATCTAGGGCCTACACATGGCACCTACCAACCTGGCACCACTCTCACACACATATCCTAGGGGCACATGCAAGTTTTCATGTGATTCCGACGCTCCGGTGGTCTTCCTCCGACGAAACCCTAGACCGGGGGCCACGCGCGCCAAGTCTATGAATTAATACCCTTTTTGGAATATTACTGTAAGTATTTGTCATGATTAGTTAAATAGGATTAATACCCTTTTGGAGTAATAAATTCATAACAAAATAATTACTAATCAAAAAATTGCAAATAATATGACTACGGAATCACAAGAAAGATTAGAACCTGTTTATGAATTAAAATTGCAAGTTTACTATAAGAATATCCTACGGCGACCGTTAGGGTTTCGGGTTTCGGTGCACATATGTATCTCAACATGGAAATCAATGTCATATTTGTTCCCCTTTAGTCCCGGTTTCGGGTTTCGACCGCATTTTTTATTATTTCATTACAAAAAATAAGCCCCTTTAGTCCCGGTTGATAAAAAATACGCGCGAAACCGGTACTAAAGGTCTGTTTCTTCCCGCCTTATTTCTTCCCGCCTTATTTTTTCCCGCCCGTTTTCTTCCCGCGTTTTCCACCGCTTCCCTCCTCTGACTTCCCGCCATTTCTCACTATATATATGTAGGCTTGGTCGTTGCCATAGCACATCTAGACTCATATCTGCCGCCTCTCTCCACTCTCTCCCATGGCTTCCACCATACCTCTAACCCCCAGGGAGGTGGAGGCGCTTTGCGCCTCGAACTACTCCTGCCCACTAGGCTACCGCGTCCCCACCGGCTGGATGCTGAGCGCCGGAGGCGTGCCGGTCCCTCCTGTCCCTCTAGGTGTGGAGCACCGGATGGCCATCACGAACCACTACTACCTCGAGCTCACGCCAGAGCAGCGGAGGAATCCCAACTGGCATCCCGACTATTTCCCGACTTGGGAAGCCTTCTTCATCAATCGGCGTGAGAGGGCACTCGCCAGGCACGAGGAGGACGGCCCACCTACTTCGAACTTCAGCGAGGCCGGCCGTCGGCTGTGGTGGCGCGGCCGGACTCTCCAGAGTGTCATGGCCTACAACACGACCGGATATAACCCCCGCCAGCGGTACCCTCAAATCCAGCCCACGCGTGCCCAACCTTCAAGGTTCGACTACGGCAACCCCAACGACGGCGCCGGCGACTACAATGACTACAGTGGCGCGTATTACAGGGCTAGGCAGGAGCATGACTGAATCACTCCAACATTAGGCATGTTTCTTAATTTTCAGTTGTGCTATGTATCTTAATTTTCAGTTGTGCTATGTATCCTTAGTGTTTGTGGGTTCCTTCTCTTGTGATGGTTCCTTCTCTTTGGGTGATCACCTCCCGCGGCTCAGAACCCGATCGTCAACGTCTAGTTTGATTGAGCAAGATGTATTACATGAAAGGGGACCTTTATGTCTCAAATAAAAGGTTTAATACATTACATAGATTTATGTCTCAAATAAAAGGTTTAATACATTATTACACATCACCAACATCTAGTGTTGTGGTTTTCTTCTGCACCGTAGCCATGCAGAATCTTCATCATTTAACAGGATGCTTGGGTCAGTTTTCACTTTGAAGGGCAGAATTTCATGAAACTTATTGTAATCTTCTGACATGTCTGTCTTGTCATCCACTCCCACGATGTTTCTTTTCTCTGAAAGAACTATCTGGCGCTTTGGATCATCGTATTCTGTATTCTTTTGCTTATCTTTCCCTTTTCTCGGTTTGGTAGACATGTCCTTCACATAGAAAACCTAAGCCACATCGTTGGCTAGGACGAATGGTTCATCCATGTACGCAAGATTGTTGAGATCCACTGTTGTCATGCCGTACTTTTGGTCTACATGTACCCCGCCTCCTGTCAGCTTGACCCATTTGCACCGAAACAAAGGGACCTTAAAAGTAGGTCCATAGCCAAGTTCCCATATCTCCTCTATGTACCCATAATATGTGTCCTTCTGCCCATTGTCATCTGTTGCATCAAAGCGGACACCACTGTTTTGGTTGGTGCTCTTTTTATCTTGGGCGATCGTGTAAAATGTATTCTCATTTATCTCGTACCCTTGGAAAGTACATATAGTCAAAGATGGTAACTTGGCCAACGAGTACAACTCATCTCCAATAGTGGTGTTATTCATGAGATGTGTCTGCAACCAACTACCAAATTCTTCTCGTGTTCCCCTTTAATCAAGGTTTCAGGCTTCCCCGGGTTTTCGGAGCGTAGAATATTCTTGTGTTTCTCGATATACGGAGCCACCATGGTGGAATTGTGTAGAACTATGTAGTGTGCTTGAGTGAAAGAATACCCATCCCTACATACCATTGATTTCCTTCCTAGTGTGCCTTTTCCAGTCATCCTCCCCTCATACCGAGATTCAGGAACACCAATCGTCTTAAGGTCAGAAAGAAAGTCAACACAAAACTCAATGACCTCCTCTATTCCATAGCCCTTGGAGATGCTTCCTTCTGGACTAGCACGGTTATGCACATATTTCTTTAAGACTCCCATGAACATCTCGAAGGGGAACGTATTGTGTAGAAACATAGGACCGAGAATTCTAATCTCTTCGACTAGGTGAACTAGGAGGTGCGTCATAATATTGAAGAAGGATGGCGGGAACAACAACTCGAAGCTGACCAGACATTGGACCACATCAATCTGTAACCCTGATAGACTTTCTCGATCGATTACCTTCTGAGAAATTGCATTGAGGAATGCACATACCTTCACAATAGCTAGTCGAACATTTTCTGGTAGAATTCCCCTCAATGCAAGCGGAAGCAATTGCGTCATAAGCACGTGGCAGTCATGAGACTTTAAGTTTTGAAATTTTTTCTCTTTCATATTTACTATTCCCTTTATATTCGGCGAGAAGCCAGACGGGACCTTGATACTGAAAATGACTTCAAAAAAGATTTCCTTCTCTTCTTTGGTAAGAGCGTAGCTGGCAAGCCCTTGAAACTGCCCTGGATGCTTGCCGTCTCGTCCTTTATGATGTTGCTGGTGATCCCGTGCTGTCGGGGTATCTTTTGACTTCCCATACAAGCCCAGGAAGCCTAGAATATTCACGCAAAGATTCTTCGTCAGTTGCATCACGTCGATTGCAGAGCATGCACTTTCGAATAGGGTAGCTCCCAAAATATAGATTTCTTCTTCCACATGGGTGCGTGTCCGTCGGCGTCTTTCGGAACAGGTTGTCCTCCAGGACCCTTTCCAAAGATTACATCCAAATCCTTGACCATACCAAATACATCAGCACCACTACGGGGGACAGGCTTCGTCCGAGTTTCTGCCTTGCCATTGAAATGCTTGCCTTTCTTCTTTAAGGGATGACTGGGCGGAAGAAAACGACGATTGTATGGGAACATATTCTTTCTACAATTATCCAGATATATACTTTCAGTCTCATCTAAACAGTGCGTGCATGCATTGTATCCTTTGTTTGTCTGTCCTAAAATGTTACTAAGAGCAGGCCAATCATTGATGGTTACGAACATCAACGCTTGTAGGTCAAATTCCTGCTGTTTGTGCTCATCCCACACACATACACCTAGTTTGGCCCACAACTGTAGAAGTTCATCAACTAATGGCCTTACGTACACATCAATGTCATTGCCGGGTTGCTTCGGACCTTGGATGAGCACTGACATCATAATGAACTTCTGCTTCATGCACAACCAAGGAGGAAGGTTGTAGATACATAGAGTCACGAGTCAGGTGCTGTGACTGCAGTTCTGCTCCCCAAAAGGATTCATGCTATCGGTACTTAGAACAAACCATAAGTTCCTTGCGTCACCAGCAAAGTCCGGGAAGTCTCTCTCAATTTTCTCCACCGCCGACCATCAGCAGGGTGCCTCAACATCCCGTCTTTCTTACGGTCTTCCATGTGCCATCGCAGCAACTTAGCATGCTCTTTATTTCTGAACAAACGTTTCAACCGTGGTATTATAGGAGCATACCACATCACCTTGGCAGGAGCCCTCTTCCTGGGTGGCTCACCCTCAACATCACCAGGGTCATCTTTTCTGATCTTATACCGCAATGTAGTGCATACCGGACATTTATCCATATTCTCGTACTTCTCACCGCAGTAGAGGATGCAGTCATTAGGGCATGCATGTATCTTCTGCACGTCTAATCCTAGAGGGCAGACAAGTTTCTTTGCTTCGTACGTACTGGAGGGCAATTGGTTATTTCTTGGAAGTAGCTTCTTCATTATTACCAGCAACTTTTCAAATCCCGAGTCAGTCATACCGGTCTCTGCCTTCCACTTCAACAATTCCAGTGTGCTACCCAGCTTCTTCCGGCCATCTTCACAAGTTGGGTACATCAATTTGTTCTGATCCTGTAACATCTGCTCGAACTGCAATCTCTCTTTTTCTGTGTCGCAGTCTCGCCTTGCATCACTAATGACCCGACCAAAATCATCAACGGGATCATCTGGTTCCCGTTCTTCACCCCCTTCTTCTTCATTATCTTCAACCGCGGTATCATCGTATTCGGGGAACATAGATCGGTAGTTGTCATCATCGTTCTCTTCTTCATCGCCGTCTTCCATCATAACCCCTCTTTCTCCATGCTTGGTCCAAACATTATAGTCGGACATGAAACTGGACCGAAGCATGTGGCTCTGAATGACTCTTGAGGAAGTGTGAGCCTGCTCATTCCGACATTCAACACATGGACAACACATAAAACCATCCCGCTGCTTGTTCGCCTCGGCCACAAGGCAAAAAGAACGCACGCCTTCTCTGTAAGCGTCAGAGCGTCGGTCACCGTACATCCATGGGAGGCTCATCTGCATCATACAACCATGTATTTATATCAAACGCAATCACGATGCTTAAATTAGTACCGCGCGGTCAAAATGAGAAAATAGTTGCTAACCTTTTAGGACACTTCAAAACAAAGAGGAGAAACCTTAAGTGTCGCTCTGGCACCTCATATCATGTTTTGTCTTGTGTGAACTCAAGTGGCATCGCTCTAACAGGCATTTCACCGAACACCTCTAGTGCATATGAAGAAAAAAAGTTAGCACAAATTTATACCCACTTCACATAGGAAAAAAACAGGAGAAAGTGGAGGGCTGGGTGCATATATATAGGGCCAGACCATTAGTCCCGGTTTGTGTCTCAAACCGGGACTAATGGTTCTGCCAGGACCACGCGGGCGTGCCCAGACCCACTAGTCCCGGTTTGTGTCTCAAACCGGGACTAGTGGCCTCTTACGGACCGGGACACAGAATTCGACGACCTCGGGCCGTCCGGTTCGGACCATTAGTTCCGGCTCCAGCCACGGCCGGGACTAGTGGGCCGAACCAAAGGCCCTTTTTCTACTAGTGCCGTCTGATACCAACAAGTCCAAATTTTTGTAGTGTTTAATTAAAACAATTGATTAATTTAACTTATGTAGCCTATCCCGTGATGCTTTGAAAACTCTCCTAATTCCTTCACAATTCACCATTCACGGTGAGAAAAATGAGAACAAAAGCTGGCTTGTGGGGATTTGATAATGAGACCTCATGGTGGAACAACAGGGAATAGACTAGCTCGGATGACTTTGGACCATGTGGGTATGGCGAGGTGTAGCACCTTGCAAAGACCATGCGGTAAGGACGTTGCGAGACCGGAATCAGATGAGAAATGATGGAAATCGATGCAGAACCTCATCGGGAGGTCGCGAAGGTGGTCGACGGAGCAAAGAAGGCCAGACAACGGCTATGGAAGGAGAAGCTGTTCTGGAATGACCAAAACGATGGATCTACCATTTAAAACAAAATATAAAATATTACGGTTGGTGGTCCCACATAATTTCGGTATCAGGTACTATCAGTCTAATACCACCTATTTTGCCACCGTTAGATCGGGGTGGACTGACGTCTACTAAAAATGTCAACCGTCGTAGAACTTGTATTCCTTCACATGTACCCGTCGTGAACAAACAAATAAATCTGTGAAACTCTGGACATATCCACCAAATTTCTAACATAACTTACTTCACAGAATCATCCCATATCCGAAGAATTGTGAGATTGGTGGAATATATTGAATGTATTATTGAGCCTCCGGATGAGTATATATAGGTGTACACTGATCAACTTTGAGTACAAGAAAACAAATAAATCCTATCTCTATCTAATCTTTCCATAACTGAAATATATCTAACAATATCACATTAATGAATGCATTGAGTTCATAAGTTGATGCAGAAAGCTGGGCAAAACATTCATACCAAAACATTCATACCAAAGGACAATATCACGCGAGGTAATTGTGAACGGAGGGAGTACAATGCATTGTCTCTTATTGTTCTCTGTACCCACTAATGAAACTTAATTAAAGTTTAATAGTAAATTATGTTGTTAAGGGATATATAGTAAATGGTCTTCTTATTATTTAAGAGATCATTCCTTAGCCAACTGAAGTAGACTCTCTTTCTTCGTTCTTTATAAATCTATTTGTGGCAATTCTAAACAAAAGCTGAAGGCACTTTATTGTACATGCCTATGAAATACGGGTTGCCCAAACTACCCACTGACTATGCACCCGCTAGCGCGATCGATTTCAATTAGTGTATAGCTGTGAGAAGAGCGCATCTCACTACTAGGAAACTACCCATCTGTGGCGCATGGAAATTGGACTTCTATGGCGCATATCCTAGTCGCCACTGTTACCTCACCACTGATAACTAATTCCTGTGGCGCATATGGATATGCACCACAGAAGTGGAGCATTTCATCTTATGCACCACAGGAAGAACTTCTGTGGCGCATTTACATATATGCGCCACAGAAAGCCCATGCGCCACTAACTATATTTTTATATGCGCCACTGATTGCGTAACACATATTTGAAGTAAAATACTTTCCTGGTGTATAATCAGGTATTTATACAGGATTTATCCAGATGAGTATAAAATACATTGCACAAGTAGTAGATGCATGAAAACCGACATATATATAATAGAAACACTTAGAGCCCGATCGAGATACATATATAGTGTCAAGTGCCAAATTTTTACACAAGCGCCGAATACAAAGTTCATATCATCTCACATTACAAATATGAAGTGGCCACCGCCGCCTACACTAGGATCAAATAGAATACAACTGTGATAATGGTGAGCAAGAGCATTAGCCTGACCAATATCTTCATCCGGTTCTTCTTCCACAAGTGGTTCCTCTACTTGGCTATCGCCTCCTCTCTAGTCGCGTATCCTTTGTAGATGTTGCCGCTGAACTTGTTCACTTGTTTGTGGCAATCCTCCCACTCCTCGTAGACTCCTGAAACCCTACCCATGTACACCACATACCACCTCGTCGCCATCTCTATAGACGACAAGGCATATTAGTAAAAATATAACGAAAAGAATGAATAAAGGGTTCACATCCATATATATATATATATATGTTCATAGAATATAAAATAAAGGATCCATAAACCTAAAAGTTAGATCATCATAGAAGCAATAAGTTCAACGGCAGCACGACCACAAGGTAGTTTAAGTCTAACAACAATGAGCATTTCGACCACGAGATAGTAAAGTTTATGACACACACACACACACTAATACAGCAGGCGTCCATCAAGAATATACACACACTGGATCATGCTAGAGGCACACATCGATCATTATGAAGACTTCCTCTTCTGGCACGGCTTTGAGAATGGTAGATAGCCCTCTTTCATCATCCACGTCCTTGTGTCACCCTGCTTACAGAGGCGTTCTTCGATCTCCCTCTTACTCAACCCTCTGGCTTGTTGTAGGGCACCGCCCCTTGTGTTGACATCTTCAATGATGATTTGCGACAACTTCATCTGAATGCGATGGAAGTCTTCTCTAAGATCAGCATCGTCGGTTTTCACCAAAGTTTTGGCCCATCCTTGGAGACTAGATGGCAGCGTTAGGTTATGGCAATCCCGAACATAGCCTTTAAGGTGATGGAGGACGTAGAAGGCCTCCTTGGCACTAGCAGTCGACTGCTTGACGCAGGGGAAGTCGAGCACGTGCTTGAACACGTGTTTGCCATCCTTGATACATTCCCCCCTATCTACAAAGGTGCATCCCTTCTTGGTGTAGCCCTCGAGAGCCTCATTGAGAACACCCCTTATTCTAGTGTAGTCTTTCTTCTTCGTCAAACTCCCCGAGTCAAAATACGTGGCTAGCGAATACCTCGGGGCAAGGATGATGAGTGTGCAGTATTTGTCTCTGCGCAACACAATTGGATCTCAACCGCGCTAGCTGCCTTAAAACTACCAGAATAATAACATTTTATTCATAAACCAGTAGGCTAATAATAACTGAAATGAAGAAGAATAAACATTGGTCTTGCCTTATTCCAGAAGGATAACCCATCTACATCATGCCAGCTAGGCATTATCAGCACCTACTTCCATCTCGAGATGATATTTTCAGTCTAACAAAAATGAGATACAACACATGGATCACGGTTCAATTCCATTAAATCTTAGAATTGCAAGGCCATCTGATGGATCAAATGGATTAATGATTTATGCTGCTATGCTTAGTAGCTGGCACCATTCAGAGCATGGCCAGGTCCATCAATAGTTTCCAAGACGATGCTTTCTCCAATGCAGTAGTCAATTGTCCTACATGTACACGTAGAACCAAATGCAACAATACAAGATTTATGACCCGATGAAAACTTGGGAACTTATGGATTTCTCTTTCTCCGCACACTCAGGCAGCCAAAGAAGAAGAGTGTGTCTAAGGTGGGAAGAAGACTGCGACATCTCACTGAAAATACTACTGGTATGTGCTCTAGGCAGCAACGCACTCGCGCGATACACAAAGGAATTAAAAAATATTTCATGAATGATATAAAGTATGAAATAAACCATTTATAGTTGTTCGTTTGGTTACTACTTCACTAGTAAGATCAATGGAGTTCGATAAGGGAATTCTACAATGTAAACAAAACGATAATTTTGGCTCGAACTAGGAGGAGCTCTCCTTTTGCATTAAATTGAGGAAAAAACTGTATTTGTGCCAAAGAAACTAGATTTGTGTGAGGTCGCCAACCAAAAATCTATTCCTGATGTATTATTTGGTTTGGTAGGTTTTAAAATTTAGAAAACTGGATTTTTTATGTATGGCTTCCCTTTTCTTGTTTTATTATGCTTTATTCATGTCTCTAGGATATAAAACAGACACTAAGGGGAAGTTTTGATCGATAATGTGGCATTCTGATACATCATTGTTAGTACCCAGCTTTAATATAGACTGAGATTAACATGTATTGCCAACATAAAAGTATTGTCTTTTCTACGAAGTAGCATTTTATGGTACGTACTTATTTTTATGCATATGAAATTCTAGGTGAAACGGAGGAGATGTTCCTGATCTTGTTCGGGATTTGGACTCCAGTCTTACTTTCCTTGCATATTCCTCCAGTATGTTGCTAATGTCGTTCAACCGCTAGCATTTGGTGACTCCATCTATCGAAGGTAAATGTTATGTTGATGTTCGTGATAGTTTTGCAAAACCAGTTAGAATCCAATTAATAAAGCAAGTGCAAGAAAGCCGTCTATAATGTACTTGTAGAAAGATAGAGAGGGAGAGAGATTGGCGGAATATGATGGTTGTATTATTGAGCCTCATGGGCGAGTATATATAGGCGTACAGGAGATCATTTTGGAGTACAAGCCAAGTTAGGCTAGAGTCCTAACTATCCTACACTACCTCAATTAACGCGTACACGTATACTCTAACATCCCCCCGCAGTCGTAGCGGGAGCGTCGTGAACAACTGGAACATCGCGGATGGTCAGACTAGAGAGAAACCGAATTAGCATCCAGTGGGCTGACATCCCCCGCAGTCCGAGCGGGAGTGTCGTGGACGGTGTCGCGGCGTGAAGCTTGGACTGTAGAGGATGCTGGTGAAGCTCAAGCGAGGTGGAAGCCCTTGTGTCGATGTCGAGGGAGCCGAGAGCGTTGGGCGGTGCCGTGGTCAGGGTAGCTGTGCGAGGTGTCGCCGTGGTCGATGTCGTGGCCGGTGTCGAGGAAGCCGCACATGAAGCCGCATGCGCATAGTGCGCGAGGAGGATGACAGAGACGCGTCGAGGCAGTCGTCGAGGGTGTCGATGCCGAAGTCGATGCAGTCCGAGCCGTCGAGGATGAGGTGCGGCCATAGTTTTGCCAGAACTAGGCGCACATCGGGGACGAACGCACATTCCGGTTTTGCCAGAACCGAGTATGCAGAGAAGAACTCGTCAGTGACGCGGTCAAGGCAGTCGTAGAGGGGTCGATGCCGTAGAAGACGTTGTCGAAGCCGATGAAGACGAGACGTCTGGGGCGAGTTTGCTAGACTCGGGAACGCGTCGGGGACGAAAGCACTTCCGGTGTTGCCAGTACCGGGCATGCGAGGGGTGGGAACCATCATGAACTTTTTTCCGATCATTTTGATATATTATACGTTTTTTTGACATCGTATGCACAAATGGCGGCCATCTGAAGTTTTTATAACGTTGTTTTGCAAAATAATTCGAAATTCAAGTTTGTTAATTTTCATGAGAAGTGTATCACTAAATACAACTACAGTTGAAAGTATTTTTTTTTTTTTACAATTTTCTACGACATGTTTTGGAAACTAGAAGGCGATTGGGGGGGTGGGATTTTCTCCTGCCGCGGCAAAGAAGGTGGCAAAGAATTTCTTATTTTTTTAAATCTCGGTTTATGTCCCGAACCGGGACTAAAAAGTTACCCTTTGGTCCCGGTTCATGGCATGAACCGGGATCAATGCTCCGCTGACCATTGGTCTTGGTTTATGCCATGAACCGGGACCAATGTCCTGGCGGCATGAACCGGGACCGATGTTTGGTATTGGTTCCGAGTTGTTATTAAAACCGGGATCAATGGCTTTTGGGCTGAACCAAAGACCTTTTTTCTACTAGTGGACTATCCACCCGCTAGCGCGATCGATTTCAATTTGTGTATAGCTATGAGAAGAGCGTATCTCAACCACGCTAGCTGCCTTCCAACTAACAGAATAATAATATTTTATTTATAAACCAGCAGGCTAATAATAACTGAAATGAAGAAGAATAAACATTGGTCTTGCCTTATTCCAGAAGGATAACCCATCTACATCATGCCAGCTAGGCATTATTAGCACCTACTTCCATCCCGAGATGATATTTTCAGTCTAACAAAAATGAGGTACAACACATGGATCACAGTTCAATTCCATTAAATCTTAGAATTGCAAGGCCATCTGATGGATCAAATGGATTAATGATTTATGCTGCTATGCTTAGTCGCTGGCACCATTCAGAGCATGGCCAGGTCCATCAATGGTTTCCAAGACGATGCTTTCTCCAATGTAGTAGCCTCCTACATGTACACGTAGAACCAAATGCAACAATACAAGATTTATGACCCGATGAAAACTCGGCAACTTATGGTTTTCTCTTTCTCCGCACACTCAGGAAGCCGAAGAAGAAGAGTGTGTCTAAGGTGGGAAGAACACTGCGACATCTCACTCAAAATACTACTGGTATGTGCTCTAGGCAACAACGCACTCGCGCGATACATGAAGGAATTAAAAAATATTTCATGAAAGATATAAAGTATGAAGTAAACCATTTATAGTTGTTCGTTCGGTTACTACTTCACTAGTAAGATTAATGGAGTTCGATAAGGGAATTCTACAATGTAAACAAAACGATAATTTTGGCTCGAACTAGGTGGAGCTCTCCTTTTGCATTAAATTGAGGAAAAAACTGTATTTGTGCCAAAGAAACTAGATTTGTGTGAGGTCGCCAACCAAAAATCTATTTCTGATGTATTATTTGGTTTGGTAGGTTTAAGAATTTAGAAAACTTGATTTTTTATGTATGGCTTCGCTTTTCTTGTTTTATTATGCTTTATTCATGTCTGTAGGATATAAAACAGACACTAAGGGGAAGTTGTGATCGATGATGTGGCATTCTGTTACATCATTGTTAGTACCCAACTTTAATATAGACTGAGATTAACATGTATTGCCAACATAAAAGTATTGTCTTTTCTAAGAAGTAGCATTTTATGGCACCTACTTATTGTTATGCATATGAAAGTCTAGGTGAAACGGAGGAGATGTTCCTAATCTTGTTTGCGATTTGGACTCCAGTCTTACTTTCCTTGCATATTCCTCCAGTATGTTGCTAATGTTGTTCAGCCGCTAGCATTTGGTGACTCCATCTATCGAAGGTAAATGTTCTGTTGATGTTCGTGATAGTTTTGCAAAACCAGTTAGAATCCAATTAATAAAGCAAGTGCAAGAAAGCCGTCTATAATGTACTTGTAGAAGGATACAGAGGGACAGAGATTGGCGGAATATGATGGATGTATTATTGAGCCTCATGGGCGAGTATATATAGGCGTACAGGAGATCATCTTGGAGCACAAGACAAGTTAGGCTAGAGTCCTAACTATCCTACACTACCTCAATTACCGTGTACACGTATACTCTAACATCCCCCCGCAGTTGTAGCGGGAGCGTCGTGAACAACTAGAACATCGCAGACAGTCAGACTGGAGAGAAACCGAAGTAGCATCCAGTGGGCTGACATCCTCCCACAGTCCGAGCGGGAGTGTCGTGGATGGTGTCGCGGCGTGAATCTTGGACTGTAGAGGATGCTGGTGAAGCTCAAGCGAGGTGGAATCCCTTGTGCCGATGTCGAGGGTGCCGAGAGCGTTGGGCGGTGCCGTGGTCAGGGTAGCTCTGCAAGGTGTCGTCGTGGTCGATGTCGTGGCCGGTGTCGAGGAAGCTGCACATGAAGCCGCATGCACATAGTGCGCGAGGAGGATGACAGAGACGCGTCGAGGCAGTCGTCGAGGGTGTCCATGCCGAAGTCGATACAGTCCAAGTCGTCGAGGACGAGGTGCGGCCATAGTTTTGCCAGAACTAGGCGCACATCGGGGACGAACGCACACTCCGGTTTTGCAAGAACCGAGTATGCAGAGAAGAACTCCTCGGTGACGCGGTCGAGGCAGTCGTAGAGGGGTCGATGCCGTAGAAGACGTTGTCGAAGCCGATGAAGACGAGACGTCCGGCCCGAATTTGCCAGACTCGGGAACGCGTCGGAGACGAAAGCACTTCCGGTGTTGCCAGTACCGTGCATGCGAGAGGTGGGTACCATCATGAACTTTTTTCCGATCATTTTGATATATTATACGTTTTTTTCTAACATCGTATGCACAAATGGCGGCCATCTGAAGTTTTTATAACGTTTTTTGGCAAAATATGTCGAAATTCTAGTTTGTTAATTTTCATGACAAGTGTATCACTAAATACAACTACAATTGAAAGGATTTTATTTTTTTATTTTTTTTACAATTTTCTGCCACTTGTTTTTGAAACTAGAAGGCGATTCGCGGGGGTTGGATTTTCTCCTGCCGCGGCAGGATTTTGGGCATTTTTCCTGCCACGGCAGAGAAGGTGGCAGAGAATTTCTGAATTTTTTTTATTCCCGGTTTATGTCCCGAACCGGGACTAAAAATTCACCCTTTGGTCCCGGTTCATGGCATGAACCGGGATCAATGCTCCGCTGAGCATTGGTCCTTGTTCATGCCATGAACCGGGACCAATACCTCGAGATGAACCGGGACCAATGTCCTGGCGATATGAACCGGGACCAATGTTTGACATTGGTCCCGAATTGTTATTAGAACCGGGATCAATGGCTTTTGGGGCTGAACCAAAGACCATTTTTCTACTAGTGGACTATTCACCCGCTAGCGCGATCGATTTCAATTAGTGTATAGCTGTGAGAAGAGCGCATCTCAACCGCGCTAGCTGCCTTCCAACTAACAGAATAATAACATTTTATTCATAAACCAGCAGGCTAATAATAACTGAAATGAAGAAGAATAAACATTGGTCTTGCCTTATTCCAGAAGGATAACACATCTACATCATGCCAGCTAGGCATTATCAGCACCTACTTCCATCCCGAGATGATATTTTCAGTCTAACAAAAATGAGATACAACACATGGATCACGGTTCAATTCCATTAAATCTTAGAATTGCAAGGCCATCTGATGGATCAAATGGATTAATGATTTACGCTGCTGGAACCATTCAGAGCATGGCCAGGTCCATCAATGGTTTCCAAGACGATGCTTTCTCCAATGCAGTAGCCAATTTTCCTACATGTACACGTAGAATCAAATGCAATAATACAAGATTTATGACCCGATGAAAACTCGGCAAGTTATGGATTTCTCTTTCTCCGCACACTCAGGCAGCCGAAGAAGAAAAGTGTGTCTAAGGTGGGAACAAGACTGTGACATCTCACTGAAAATACTACTGGTATGTGCTCTAGGCAACAACGCACTCGCACGATACACAAAGGAATTAAAAAATATTTCATGAATGATATAAAGTATGAAGTAAACCATTTATAGTTGTTCGTTTGGTTATACTTCACTAGTAAGATTAATGGAGTTCGATAAGGGAATTCTACATTGTAAAAAAATGATAATTTTGACTCGAACTAGGAGGAGCTCTCCTTTTGCATTAAATTGAGGAAAAAACTGTATTTGTGCCTAAGAAACTAGATTTGTGTGAGGTCGCCAACCAAAAATCTATTTCTGATGTATTATTTGGTTTGGTAGGTTTAAGAATTTAGAAAACTGGATTTTTTATGTATGGCTTCCCTTTTCTTGTTTTATTATGCTTTATTCATGTCTGTAGGATATAAAACAGACACTAAGGGGAAGTTGTGATCGATGATGTGGCATTCTGTTACATCATTGTTAGTACCCAACTTTAATATAGACTGAGATTAACGTGTATTGCCAACATAAAAGTATTGTCTTTTCTATGAAGTAGCATTTTATGGCACCTACTTATTGTTATGCATATGAAAGTCTAGGTGAAATCGGAGGAGATGTTCCTGATCTTGTTTGGGATTTGGACTCTAGTCTTACTTTCCTTGCATATTCCTCCAGTATGTTGCTAATGTCATTCAACCGCTAGCATTTGGTGACTCCATCTATCGAAGGTAAATGTTCTGTTGATGTTCGTGATAGTTTTGCAAAACCAGTTAGAATCCAATTAATAAAGCAAGTGCAATATAATGTACTTGTAGAAGGATAGAGAGGGAGAGAGATTGGCGCAATATGATGGATGTATTATTGAGCCTCATGGGCGAGTATATATAGGCGTACAGGAGATCATCTTGGAGTACAAGACAAGTTAGGCTAGAGTCCTAACTATCCTACACTACCTCAATTACCGCGTACAAGTATACTCTAACATCCCCCCGCAGTCGTAGCGGGATCGTCGTGAACAACTGGAACATCGCGGACAGTCGGACTGGAGACAAACCGAAGTAGCATCCAGTGGGCTGACATCCCCCCGCAGTCCGAGCGGGAGTGTCGTGGACGGTGTCGCGGCGTGAATCTTGGACTATAGAGGATGCTGGTGAAGCTCAAGCGAGGTGGAATCCCTTGTGCCGATGTCGAGGGAGCCGAGAGCGTTGGGCGGTGACGTGGTCAGGTTAGCTGTGCGAGGTGTCCCCGTGGTCGATGTCATGGCCGGTGTCGAGGAAGCCGCACATGAAGCCGCATGCGCATAGTGCGCGAGGAGGATGACAGAGACGCGTCGAGGCAGTCGTCGAGGGTGTCGATGCCGAAGTCGATACAGTCCGAGCCGTCGAGGACGAGGTGCGGCCATAGTTTTGCTAGCACTAGGCGCACATCGGGGACGAACGCACACTCCGGTTTTACCAGAACCGAGTATGCAGAGAAGAACTCGTTGGTGACGCGGTCGAGGCAGTCGTAGAGGGGTCGATGCCATAGAAGACGTTGTCGAAGCGGATGAAGACGAGACGTCCGGCGCGAGTTTGCCAAACTCGGGAACGCGTCGGGGACGAAAGCACTTCCGGTGTTGCCAGTACCAGGCATGTGAGGGGTGGGAACCATCATGAACTTTTTCTGATCATTTTGATGTATTATACGTTTTTTTCCGAAATCGTATGCACAAATGGCGGCCACCTGAAGTTTTTATAACGTTTTTTTGCAAAATAAATCGAAATTCAAGTTTTTTAATTTTCATGACAAGTGTATCACTAAATATAACTACAATTGAAAGGATTTTATTTTTTGATTTTTTTACAATTTTCTGCGACATGTTTTTGAAACTAGAATGCGATTCGGGGGGGTGGGATTTTCTCCTGCCGCGGCCGGATTTTGGGCCTTTTTCCTGCCACGACAGAGAAGGTGGCAGAGAATTTCTGAATTTTTTTAATCCCGGTTTATGTCCCGAACGGGGACTAAGAATTGACCCTTTGGTCCCGGTTCATGGCATGAACCGCGATCAATGCTTCGCTGACCATTGGTCCTGGTTCATGCCATGAACCGGGACCAATACCTCGAGATGAACCGGGACCAATGTCCTGGCGACATGAACCGGGACCAATGTTTGACATTGGTCCCGAATTGTTATTAGAATCGGGATCAATGGCTTTTGGGGCTGAACCAAAGACCCTTTTTCTACTAGTGGACTATCCACCCGCTAGCGCGATCGATTTAAATTAGTGTGTAGCTGTGAGAAGAGCGCATCTCAACCGCGCTAGCTGCCTTCCAACTAACAGAATAATAACATTTTATTCATAAACCAGCAGGCTAATAATAACTTAAATGAAGAAGAATAAACATTGGTCTTGCCTTATTCCAGAAGGATAACCCATCTACATCATGCCAGCTAGGCATTATCAGCACCTACTTCCATCCCGAGATGATATTTCCAGTCTAACAAAAATGAGATACAACACATGGATCACGGTTCAATTCCATTAAATCTTAGAATTACAAGGCCATCTGATGGATCAAATGGATTAATGATTTATGCTGCTATGCTTAGTCGCTGGCACCATTCAGAGCATGGCCAGTTCCATCAATGGTTTCCCAGACGATTCGTTCTCCAATGTAGTAGCCAATTGTCCTACATGTACACGTAGAACCAAATGCAACAATACAAGACTTATGACCTGATGAAAACTCGGCAACTTATGGATTTCTCCTTCTCTGCACACTCAGGCAGCCGAAGAAGAAGAGTGTGTGTAAGGTGGGAAGAAGACAGCGACATCTCACTGAAAATACTACTGGTATGTGCTCTAGGTAACAACGCACTCGCGTGATACACAAAGGAATTAAAAAATATTTCATGAATGATATAAAGTATGGAGTAAACCATTTATAGTTGTTCGTTTGGTTACTACTTCACTAGTAAGATTAATGGAATTCGATAAGGGAATTCTACAATGTAAAAAAACGATAATTTTGACTCGAACTAGGAGGAGCTCTCCTTTTGCATTAAATTGAGGACAAAACTGTATTTGTGCCAAAGAAACTAGATTTGTGTGAGGTCGCCAACCAAAAATCTATTCCTGATGTATTATTTGGTTTGGTAGGTTTTTCGAATTTAGAAAACTGGATTTTTTATGTATGGCTTCCCTTTTCTTGTTTTATTATGCTTTATTCATGTCTGTAGGATATAAAACAGACACTAAGGGGAAGTTTTGATCGATGATGTGGCATTCTGATACATCATTGTTAGTACCCAGCTTTAATATAGACTGAGATTAACATGTATTGCCACCATAAAAGTATTGTCTTTTCTACGAAGTAGCATTTTATGGCACATACTTATTGTTATGCATATGAAAGTCTAGGTGAAACGGAGGAGATGTTCCTGATCTTGTTTGGGATTTGGACTCCAGTCTTACTTTCCTTGCATATTCCTCCAGTATGTTGCTAATGTCGTTCAACTGCTAGCATTTGGTGACTCCATCTATCAAAGGTAATTATTCTGTTGATGTTCGTGATAGTTTTGCAAAACCAGTTAGAATCCAATTAATAAAGCAAGTGCATGAAAGTCGTCTATAATGTACTTGTAGACGGATAGAGAGGGAGAGAGATTGGCGGAATATGATGGATGTATTATTGAGCCTCATGGGCGAGTATATATAGGCATACAGGAGATCATCTTGGAGTACAAGACAAGTTAGGCTAGAGTCCTAACTATCCTACACTACCTTAATTACCATGTACACATATACTCTAACATCCCCCCTCAGTCGTAGCGGGAGCGTCATGAACAACTGGAACATCGTGGATGGTTAGACTGGAGACAAACCGAAGTAGCATCCAGTGGGCTGACATCCCCCCGTAGTCCGAGCGGGAGTGTCGTGGACGGTGTCGCGGCGCGAAGCTTGGACTGTAGAGGATGCTGTTGAAGCTCAAGCGAGGTGGAAGCCCTTGTGCCGATGTCGAGGGAGCCGAGAGCGTTGGGCGGTGCCGTGGTCAGGGTAGCTCTGCGAGGTGTCGCCGTGGTCGATGTCGTGGCCAGTGTCGAGGAAGCCACATGTGCATAGTGCGCGAGGAGGATGACAGAGACGCGTCGAGGCAGTCGTCGAGGGTGTCAATGCCGAAGTCGATACAGTTTGAGCCATCGAGGACGAGGTGCGGCCATAGTTTTGCCAGCACTAGGCGCACATCGGGGACGAACGCACACTCCGGTTTTGCCAGAACCGAGTATGCAGAGAAGAACTCGTCGGTGACGCGGTCGAGGCCGTCGTAGAGGGGTCGATGCCGTAGAAGACGTTGTCGAAGCCGATGAAGACGAGACGTCCGGCGCGAGTTTGCCAGACTCGGGAACGCGTCGGGGACGAAAGCACTTCCGGTGTTGCCAGTACCGGGCATGCGAGGGGTGGAAACCATCATGAACTTTTTTCCGATCATTTTGATATATTATACGTTTTTTTCCGACATTGTATGCACAAATGGCGGCCATCTGAAGTTTTTATAACTTTTTTTGCAAAATAAGTCGAAATTCAAGTTTGTTAATTTTCATGACAAGTGTATCACTAAATACAACTACAGTTGAAAGGATTTTATTTTTTGATTTTTTAACAATTTTCCTCGACATGTTTTTGAAACTAGAAGGCGATTCAGGGGGGTGGGATTTCCTCCTGCCGCGGCCGGATTTTGGCCTTTTTCCTGCCACGACAGAGAAGGTGGCAGAGAATTTCTGAATTTTTTAATCCCGGTTTATGTCCCGAACCGGGACTAAAAATTGACCCTTTGGTCCCGGTTCATGGCATGAACCGGGATCAATGCTTCGCTGACAATTGGTGCTGGTTCATGCCATGAACCGGGACCCATACCTCGAGATGAACCGGGACCAATGTCCTAGCGACATGAACCGGGACCAATGTTTGACATTGGTCCCGAATTGTTATTAGAACCGGAATCAATGGCTTTTGGGGCTGAACCAAAGACCCTTTTTCTACTAGTGGACTATCCACCCGCTAGCGCGATCGATTTCAATTAGTGTATAGCTGTGAGAAGAGCGCATCTCAACTGCGCTAGCTGCCTTCCAACTAACAGAATAATAAAATTTTATTCATAAACCAGCAGGCTAATAATAACTGAAATGAAGAAGAATAAACATTGGTCTTGCCTTATTCCAGAAGGATAACCCATCTACATCATGCCAGCTAGGCATTATCAGCACCTACTTCCATCCCAAGATGATATTTTCAGTCTAACAAAAATGAGATACAACATATGGATCACGGTTCAATTCAATTAAATCTTAGAATTGCATGGCCATCTGATGGATCAACTGGATTAATGATTTATGCTGCTATGCTTAGTCGCTGGCAGCATTCAAAACATGGCCAGGTCCATCAATGGTTTCCAAGACGATTCTTTCTCAAATGCAGTAGCCAATTGTCCTACATGTACACGTAGAACCAAATGCAACAATACAAGATTTATGACCCGATGAAAACTCGACAACTTATGGATTTCTCTTTCTCCGCACACTCAGGCAGCCGAAGAAGAAGAGTGTGTCTAAGGTGGGAAGAAGGCTGCGACATCTCACTGAAAATACTACTGGTATGTGTTCTAGGCAACAACGCACTCGCGCGATACACAAACGAATTAAAAAATATTTCATGAATGATATAAAGTATGAAGTAAACCATTTATAGTTGTTCGTGTGGTTACTACTTCACTAGTAAGATTAATGGAGTTCAATAAGGGAATTCTACAATGTAAAAAAATGATAATTTTGAATCGAACTAGGAGGAGCTCTCCTTTTACATTAAATTGAGGAAAAAACTGTATTTGTGCCGAAGAAACTATATTTGTGTGAGGTCGCCAACCAAAAATCTATTCCTAATGTATTATTTGGTTTGGTAGGTTTTAGAATTTAGAAAACTGGATTTTTTATGTATGGCTTCCCTTTTCTTGTTTTATTATGCTTTATTCATGTCTGTGGGATATAAAACAGACACTAAGGGGAAGTTGTGATCGATGATGTGGCATTCTGATACATCATTGTTAGTACCCAGCTTTAATATAGACTGAGATTAACATGTATTCCCAACATAAAAGTACTGTCTTTTCTACGAAGTAGCATTTTATGGCACCTACTTATTGTTATGCATATGAAAGCCTAGGTGAAACGGGGGACATGTTCCTGATCTTGTTTGGGATTTGGACTCCAGTCTTACTTTCCTTGCATATTCCTGCAGTATGTTGCTAATGTCGTTCAGCCGCTAGCATTTGGTGACTCCATCTATAGAAGGTAAATGTTCTGTTGATGTTCGTGACAGTTTTGCAAAACCAGTTAGAATCCAATTAATAAACCAAGTACATGAAAGCCGTCTATAATGTACTTGTAGAAGGATAGAGAGGGAGAGAGATTGGCGGAATATGATGGATGTATTATTGAGCCTCATGGGCGAGTATATATAGGCGTACAGGAGATCATCTTGGAGTACAAGACAAGTTAGGCTAGAGTCCTAACTATCCTACACTACCTCAATTACCGCGTACACGTATACTCTAACATCCCCCCGCAGTCGTAGCGAGAGCGTCGTGAACAACTGGAACATCGCAGACGATCAGACTAGAGAGAAACCGAAGTAGCATCTAGTAGGCTGACATCCCCCGTAGTCCGAGCGGGAGTGTCGTGGACGGTGTCGCGACGTGAAGCTTGGACTGTAGAGGATGCTGGTGAAGCTCAAGTGAGGTGGAAGCCCTTGTGCCGATGTTGAGGGAGCCGAGAGCGTTGGGCGGTGCCGTGGTCAGGGTAGCTGTGCGAGGTGTCACCATGGTCGATGTCCTGGCCGGTGTCGAGGAAGCCGCACATGAAGCCGCATGCGCATAGTGCGCGAGGAGGATGACAGAGACGCGTCGAGACAGTCGTCGAGGGTGTCGATGCCGAAGTCAATGCAGTCCGAGCCGTCGAGGACGAGGTTCGACCATTGTTTTGCCAGAACTAGGCGCACATCGGGGACGAACGCACACTCCGGTTTTGCCAGAACAGAGTATGTAGAGAAGAACTCCTCGGTGACGCGGTCGAGGCAGTCGTAGAGGGGTCGATGCCGTAGAAGACGTTGTCGAAGCCGATGAAGACGAGACGTCTGGCACGAGTTTGCCAGACTCGGGAACGCATCGGGGACGAAAGCACTTCCGGTGTTGCCAGTACCAGGCATGCGAGGGGTGGGAACCATCATGAACTTTTTTCCGATCATTTTGATATATTATACGTTTTTTTCCGACATCGTATGCACAAATGGCGGCCATCTGAAGTTTTTATAATGTTTTTTGGCAAAATAAGTTGAAATTCAAGTTTGTTAATTTTGATGACAAGTGTATCACTAAATACAACTACAGTTGAAAGGATTTTATTTTTTTATGTTTTTACAATTTTCTGCGACATGTTTTTGAAACTGGAAGGCGATTTAGGAGGGTGGGATTTTCTCCTGCCGCGGCAGGATTTTGGGCCTTTTTCCCTGCGCGGCAGAGAAGGTGGCAGAGAATTTCTGAATTTTTTTAATCCCGGTTTATGTCCCGAACCGGGCCTAAAATTTGACCCTTTGGTCCCGGTTCATGGCATGAACCGGGATCGATGCTCCGCTGACCATTGGTCCCGGTTCGTGCCATGAACCGAGACCAATACCTCGAGATGAACCGGGATCAATGTCCTGGCGGCATGAACTGGGACCGATGTTTGGCATTGGTCCCGAATTGTTATTAGAGTCCGGATCAATGGCTTTTGGGGCTGAACCAAATACCCTTTTTCTACTAGTGGACTATCCACCCGCTAGCACGATCGATTTCAATTAGTGTATAGCTGTGAGAAGAGGGCATCTCAACCGCGCTAGCTGTCTTCCAACTAATAGAATAATAACATTTTATTCATAAACCAGCAGGCTAAGAATAACTGAAATGACGAAGAATAGACATTGGTCTTGCCTTATTCCAGAAGGATAACCCATCTACATCATGCCAGCTAGGCATTATCAGCACCTACTTCCATCCCGAGATGATATTTTCAGTCTAACAAAAATGAGATACAACACATGGATCACGGTTCAATTCCATTAAATCTTAGAATTACAAGGCCATCTGATGGATCAAATGGATTAATGATTTATGCTGCTATGCTTAGTCGCTGGCACCATTCAGAGCATGGCCAGGTCCATCAATGGTTTCCAAGACGATGCTTTCTCCAATGCAGTAGCCAATTGTCCTACATGTACACGTAGAACCAAATGCAACAATACAAGATTTATGACCCGATGAAAACTCGACAACTTATGGATTTCTCTTTCTCCGCACACTCAGGCAGCCAAAGAAGAAGAGTGTGTCTAAGGTGGGAAGAAGACTGCGACATCTCACTGAAAATACTACTGGTATGTGCTCTAGGCAACAACGCACTCGCGCGATACACAAAGGAATTAAAAAAATATTTCATGAATGATATAAAGTATGAAGTAAACCATTTATAGTTGTTCGTTTGGTTACTATTTCACTAGTAAGATTAATGGACTTCGATAAGGGAATTCTACAATGTAAAAAAACGATAATTTTGACTCGAACTAGGAGGAGCTCTCCTTTTGCATTAAATTGAGGAAAAAACTGTATTTATGCCAAAGAAACTAGATTTGTGTGAGATCGCCAACCAAAAATCTATACCTGATGTATTATTTGGTTTGGTAGGTTTTAGAATTTAGAAAACTGGATTTTTTATGTATGGCTTCCCTTTTCTTGTTTTATTATGCTTTACTCATGTCTGTAGGATATAAAATAGACACTAAGGGGAAGTTATGATCGATGATGTGGCATTCTAATACATCATTGTTAGTACCCAGCTTTAATATAGACTGAGATTAACATGTATTGCCAACATAAAAGTATTGTCTTTTCTACGAAGTAGCATTTTATGGCACCTACTTATTGTTATGCATATGAAAGTCTAAACGGAGGAGATGTTCCTGATCTTGTTTGGGATTTTGACTCCAGTCTTACTTTCCTTGCATATTCCTCCAGTATGTTGCTAATGTCGTTCAACCGCTAGCATTTGGTGACTCCATCTATCGAAGGTAAATGTTCTGTTGATGTTCGTGATAGTTTTGCAAAACTAGTTAGAATCCAATTAATAAAGCAAGTGCATGAAAGCCGTCTATAATGTACTTGTAGAAGGATAGAGAGGGAGAGAGATTGGCAGAATATGATGGATGTATTATTGATCCTCATGGGCGAGTATATATAGGCATATAGGAGATCATCTTGGAGTACAAGACAAGTTAGGCTAGAGTCCTAACTATCCTACACTACCTTAATTACCGCGTACACGTATACCCTAACATCCCCCCGCAGTCGTAGTGGGAGCGTCATGAACAACTGGAACATCACGGACGGTCAGACTAGAGAGAAACCGAAGTAGCATCCAGTAGGCTGACATCCCCCCGCAGTCCGAGCAGGAGTGTCGTGGACGGTGCCGCGGCGTGAAGCTTGGACTGTAGAGGATGCTGGTGAAGCTCAAGCGAGGTGGAAGCCCTTGTGCCGATGTCGAGGGAGCCGAGAGCGTTGGGCGGTGCCGTGGTCAGGGTAGCTGTGCAAGGTGTCGCCGTGGTCGATGTCGTGGCCGGTGTTGAGGAAGCCGCACAAGAAGCCGCATGCGCATAGTGCGCGAGGAGGATGACAGAGACGCGTCGAGGCAGTCGTCGAGGGTGTCGATGCCGAAGTCGATGCAGTCCGAGCCGTCGAGGACGAGGTGCAGCCATAGTTATGCCAGAACTAGGCGCACATCGAGGACGAACGCACACTCTGGTTTTTTCCAGAACCGAGTATGCAGAGAAGAACTCGTCGGTGACGCGGTCGAGGCAGTCGTAGAGGGGTTGATGCCGTAAAAGACGTTGTCAAAGCCAATGAAGACGAGACGTTGTCGAAGCCAATGAAGACGAGACGTCCGTCGCGATTTTGCCAGACTCGGGAACGCATCAGGGACGAAAGCACTTCCGCTGTTGCCAGTACCGGGCATGCGAGGGGTGGGAACCATCATGAACTTTTTTCTGATCATTTTGATATATTATACGTTTTTTTCCGACATCGTATGCACAAATGGCGGCCATCTGATGTTTTTATAATGTTTTTTTGCAAAATAAGTCGAAATTCAAGTTTGTTAATTTTCATGACAAGTGTATCACTAAATACAACTACAGTTGAAAGGATTTTATTTTTTGATTTTTTTACAATTTTCTGCAACATGTTTTTGAAACTGGAAGGCGATTCAGGGGGTGGGATTTTCTCCTGCCGCGGCAGGATTTTGGGCCTTTTTCCTACCGCGGCAGAGAAGGTGGCAGAGAATTTCTGAATTTTTTTAATCCCGGTTTATGTCCCGAACCGGGACCAAAAAGTGACCCTTTGGTCCCGGTTCATGGCATGAACCGGGATCAATGCTCCGCTGACCATTGGTCCCGGTTCGTGCCATGAACCGAGACCAATACCTCGAGATGAACCAGGACCAATGTCCTGGCGGCATGAACTGGGACCGATGTTTGGCATTGGTCCCGAATTGTTATTAGAGTCGGGATCAATGGCTTTTGGGGCTGAACCAAGGACCCTTTTTCTACTAGTGGACTATCCACCCGCTAGCACGATCGATTTAAATTAGTGTGTAGCTGTGAGAAGAGCGCATCTCAACCGCGCTAGCTATCTTCCAACTAATAGAATAATAACATTTTATTCATAAACCAGCAGGCTAATAATAACTGAAATGAAGAAGAACAAACATTGGTCTTGCCTTATTCCAGAAGGATAACCCATCTACATCATCCCAGCTAGGCATTATCAGCACCTACTTCCATCCTGAGATGATATTTTCAGTCTAACAAAAATGAGATACAACACATGGATCACGGTTCAATTCCATTAAATCTTAGAATTGCAAGGCCATCTGATGGATCAAATGGATTAATGATTTATGCTGCTATGCTTAGTCGCTGGCACCATTCAGAGGATGTCCAGGTCCATCAATGGTTTCCAAGACGATGCTTTCTCCAATGCAGTAGCCAATTGTCCTACATGTACACGTAGAACCAAATGCAACAATACAAGACTTATGACCCGATGAAACCTCGACAACTTATGGATTTCTCTTTCTCTGCACACTCAGGCAGCCAAAGAGGAAGAGTGTGTCTAAGGTGGGAAGAAGACTGCGACATCTCACTGAAAATACTACTGGTATGTGCTCTAGGCAACAACGCACTCGCGCGATACACAAAGGAATTAAAAAAATATTTCATGAATGATATAAAGTATGAAGTAAACCATTTATAGTTGTTCGTTTGGTTACTACTTCACTTGTAAGATTAATGGAGTTCGATAAGGGAATTCTACAATGTAAAGAAACGATAATTTTGACTCGAACTAGGAGGAGCTCTCCTTTTGCATGAAATTGAGAAAAAAATTGTATTTATGCCAAAGAAACTAGATTTGTGTGAGATCGCCAACCAAAAATCTATACCTGATGTATTATTTGGTTTGGTAGGGTTTAGAATTTAGAAAACTGGATTTTTTATGTATGGCTTCCCTTTTCTGGTTTTATTATGCTTTATTCCTGTATGTAGGATATAAAACAGACACTAAGGGGAAATTGTGATCGATGATGTCGCATTCTAATACATCATTGTTAGTACCCAACTTTAATATAAACTGAGATTAACATCTATTGCCAACATAAAAGTATTGTCTTTTCTACGAAGTAGCATTTTATGGCACCTACTTATTGTTTTGCATATGAAAGTGTAGCATTCCAATTGGCTAACAATTGTAATGCTACTTGGTCTAGTAATATAATGGCTACTTCCTATATATAATGGTTGCATCATAATTATCTCATCCTCATGCCATCATGACACCTTGCATTGAGCATCATATAAAAGCCTTTTCCATTTGGTTTCTCTCTCATATGCATTATTAATTGTATTTGACTCTTGATAGATGCTTGATGCCCAAATTGAGTTGGGGGCATATCTTTTATTCAACTCCACCACCTGTCTTTGTCACCACCTTATAAATCCACCATCCTATGTACCCATGGGCTTTTATTTTCTTTTGGGCATTTAATCTAGCTCATGTGGGTTCGATTGGGTCCAATTCCTTTTGCTTGGCCTTTATTCCACATTTTGGTAATGCATGGAATCATGCCATGTTATAATATTATTGTTTTCACAAGAATAAAACATGGCAATTAATTATTATGCATGGGCCATGCAAAAGTACCACCATCTTTAGGTCATTTGTTTTCTCTTTGTTTTAGTGGATCTTCCTTTTATGAGATTCTCTCCATCTCTCTCCACCATCCCCATGTTCCCAACAAAAAACCCTTTTTCCTCCATCATGCATGTTCATATGGGATCTTCTTTTTATTTATTTTTAAACCCCACCTCTCTCTCTCTTTTGTATTTTCCTCACCATCACCTTGTGATCCACTACAAAACCCTCCCCTCTCCATCTCCTTTCCCCTTTAATCAAAATTTGCAAAAATTTCCAAAAAGGTTCATTTTATGAGCTTGCTTAAATCTGCAACAAAACAAAAACGAAACAATTAATTAAAATAAAAAGAAAATAACAAGAAAATCCTCACCTGAAGCCCAGCAGCAGTGCCAGTGCAGCAGCCCAACGATGCAGCCCTCTCCCGGCCCATTCCCCTAGCTGTGGCCCAACCTCCTCCATCTCTGTTCGAGCCAGACAACACCGACACCATCTCTGTTCCTCTTCTTCCTTCGCTGACGCCGTCTCCTTCTCCCTCTCTGCATGCAGACGGCAGCGAGCAGGTGACCGTCGCCGTTATCCGCGTCACCACCCCTCTTCTTATCCCCGAGTCGAGCCCCAGTAACCCTAGCTTCTTCCCCTTCCTCGTGCGCTCCAATTCGTCGCCTACGACCACAACAGCACCGCCCCCCTCGCCACCGTCGCTGCGGTTCTGAACTCCTTCCGAAGCAATTGGCCACGGTGGGAGCTTCGTCTACTTTGTCTTCATCGATTCAGCCTGCCAGGAAGGAACTGTAGCAGCCGCGGTCCCTCTTCTCCTTCCCGTACGAGTTCGCGCGTGCCGTCTACTTCCTCTGCTTCTTCCCAGAGTTCCAGCCCGCCTCCAACCTCAACTCCTGCCGGAATTGCTCGAGGTGAGTGCCACCCCTCGTTCCACTTCCCTTTTTCTTCCCTGCATCCGTTCCGCCGCCGGTTTGTGGTCACCGTCGCCGCCGCGCGCTCGCGCTTGCAGTAGAGCCTCTGAAAGCCGTGCCCGTGGGCCTCTGCTCCCGTCCCTGTTCCGCCCGCTGCAACTTTTCCCCGCCCGCGAGCCCTGAACGAAACTGGTAGCCGGTAATCCCCTCTGCGTTTTCGTTTTGGCCACCTAAGCGAGTTGCGCAGCACAACTGCCGCCAACCTCGTCGGAAGACGGTACCTCCGCCGGCTCTAGCAGATTCAGAGACGCTGCGTTTTTCAGATAGCCGGCGTAGCTTTTTTAGTAAACCCCTGCAGCGTTTCGCTGGTCAAGAGAAGCCCTTTAGGCCCACCTACCAGCCGCTGTGGTTTTTTCACAACAAGGCCCCCCAAGTTTCAGCAGCCCCAACCCGCGGCCCCAGCACTGCCAGGTGTCACGCCCGCATCGGACGCGCGCGCGCGTGGGTCCTCTTTATCCCGGCCCCGCCCGTCAGTGGGGGTGGCTAGTTAGGTCCCGGGTGAGAAAAGTCGTTGCGCCGTTTTCCGCCAGCTCAGTGCCACGCCAGTTTCGGGCCCGCATGTCGGTCTCCGTGGCTAGCTAGCCGTGAGTGTAAAAAGCCCTAGCGCCTTTTCCTGTTAAATAAAAATAATCCAGAAAATTGCATATATGTTTATAAATACAGAAATTAATATCCATATTTTGGTAATTCCAAATAATACTTATAATATATGTTTTTGAATCAGAAAAATGTGAGGAATTCAAATATGCTATTCAAAATAATGTTTGAACACTTTAAATTTCCGAGATGATTAAAATTACAATAAAATGCCCTTTTCTTAATAAATTAATAACTTTAAATCTATAACTCCAAATTTGACAAATAATATGTCTAAATCGATCAGCGCGACGAGCCCGTTCTATCTATGTATTCCTTGTTCTGAATTTTAGCATGCATCATGTCAGTATTAAAAATCAGAACTGTTTATGGCAATAAAACTTGGTTAAATAATTAATAAAATGCTTTATTCTTGTACCACATCTCACCCTTGCCATGCTACTTCAATGCCAAGTAAATTGTGCGTCATTCATCATGGCATGCTTGTTTTCTTGTCGCATCCTAATTCTTATGCTTGTGCACTTTATTTATGTTGTCCCTTGTTTGTTTGGTTCTTCTTCGAATAAACGCCCAGTAGGAGAATTACCAGGAATCACAAGAGTTCTACCCAGAACCATCTCTCGCTTCAACTGAGCTGCCAGGCAAGCACTACCACATGCTTGCATACATATAGTACATAATGCCTCTATCTTATTCTTGCATCATTGAGTCACGAATGCATTAAATGGAATCCCAAGTACTGCATAGCCTTTACTTTTAAACCCCACCGAAGCTTGTTCCTCCATCCCATGAGACATTACTACAGGAGTTGTTTGAGCCATGCGAGTCGTAGGAAAACATGTGTAGGGTATGTGAGTGTCTGATGAATAACGAGGTACCTAAACAACATAACCTGAGTAGTAATGGGATAACTAATGAAAGAGGCACTGGTGAGCAATATCTGCTATTTGGTTTTTCATGCTCACTTGTGTCCCGTAGGACCCCGAGTACTTGATTCCTGTTCCTTGACTATTCGCACTATCCACATCCGGGAGGCCTTATGGACCCCCCTGAGCCAGAGCTTGATTCATTCTTATTTCTTGGGGCCACAATTAGTTTGGGGCTTTATTACTATCCTGTACTTATGCCATGCTACTGCTTTATTTAAAATTGTGCGAGGAGCACCTGTACTGTTTTGGATTGTGACACGTTTTCGCTGTATCGACAAGCCCAGTCACATTTTCGGGTTCCCAGTCATTTACCACCGTCCACAGAAACCTTGGGTCCGTCTCGGAGCCGGCCAACTTCGTTGCGGGTAGCTTAATGGGGTGGCCCCCTGAAATATTTCTGAATCCTGTGATCGTTTTATCGTGAATGCCTCGTTGGGTTTTGATTTGGTTTTTCCGAGGTTGATCGAGTGTGTTTTGTTATTCGTGCACCCCTGCAGGGTAAATCTTTCTGAAAGCCGTATCCACGATTATGGACGACTTGGAGCATAGTTTCTCAATCATAGACAAGTATAACTAAAGTACCGCTTTTAATTTGACTAAGTACTTGACTAGTAAATAGTGCAACACGCATGGAATGGTTAATAAAACTGCCAACGGATGATGGGGGTTGTTCGTCCCCTTCCTCGTTGGTAAGCGAGGAGGAGGATGGATCTGTTAATTGTACTGTTATAACTGTTGTTTTAATTCACGGACATCCGTCTGTCATTGGTTAGGCGGATGGTTAGCGAGTATCTATCGAATTGTTAGCTATTATCTTTTGTTGCAATTGCGTCACCCCAGGTTGTGTCCCCTTTAGTGGCATAAAGACTTGCTGAGTACCCCTAGGGTCTCACACGATAAATTGTTTGATTCAGATGAACAGGTGTATTCGCAAGATTGATACTGGGTGGAGGAGACGGATGATGTTGGCAACGATCATTTGGTGTAGAGATTCCGGGAACGGGGATCCGTGAGATCTGTGGGCGGGATGTGTTTATTTATGTGGCATCTTATGCCGATTTGCTTCTTATCCGTACTCGGATCTTGTTTTCCGCTTCTGACTGATACTCTGATGTTTGTTGTATGAGGAGCTATCCTAAATTATTATCTATATATAGGATATTTGAATCTTCTCGTATGGCGTTGCAATATTTCTATTTCTTTTAGATGGAATGGCTCTCAGGACTGTTGTATGTGGCTTGCATACATACTCATTTGTGTATGTAGTTGATCCCTTCGCCTGCCGATTACGCCGCTCGTTCTTGTCCTGATGTTCTGAAAGTGGTTAGGACGGCCGAAAGGTCTACCGTGAGTGGCCCTGGGCCCCACCGTACTATTTTAACCACTTTCGTTCATCCAGGCATATAACTAAGAGTGTAATTCACCGAGGTAGTTACAATTGGTATCAGAGCCATCCCACCCTTCAGGGTCTTAGCCAAATGGTCGTTGTCAGTCTAGCAAATATTTTTGGTAGCTATGTATACTAGGGAAAAACAAAACGTGAGAGTAGGACTGCTTCCATTTTTCTTCTTACCCACCCGCCCTTTTTCTGGTAAGGAAGTATAACGATTTCAACCCTCTTCTAAAAATTCAAACTAGGATTCACGTGTTCTGGGTTCCGTAGTACCATAGGTTGTGTGTGTGTGTGTGTGAATTCTTTGTCTATTTGTTGCATCCAAATGTTATCTTTATCTGTCTTGTGGTTATCAACTGTTGGTACATTCCATACCGACAGGTCTTTGTAAACCGACGCGATCTATCTGATTCGTTGTATACCGGTGCGATCTGTCTTACTCCTTGTTATCCGACGTTATCTTGTTTGGGGTGTTCATTTCCGTAGTTACTAATCTTTAGGTTCATCTTAAGAAGAAGGTGTTGGGATATGTGTTTTACTGATTCATGTGCGGAGTAATGATTTGAGTGCGGGATGGAGTCGCGACCATACCACTACTTTTATCATTCGCTCTTGTATATTGAATTAGTAGAGTTACTAATCTTGATTCGTTAAGTGGTTTTGCGCATATAGTGGTATTTTAATGCCGAAATTTGCGGAAATTTTTTCTTTGTTAGCTTGTGTACCACACTCCTTATTTAGTCGTGTGCGTTATACTTAATATCTTCTAGTTGCCTTGAACTTTGTTGATATTTTAATATCATCTCAATGAATTGTATCCTTTAATCTTGGTTAATTCCATTTTGGTACTATTTTGGATTATTATTATTCTCCATTATAGTACTGACTTGTGTTTTATATCAATCACAGGATGGCACCACCACGCCGTTCTGAGGAGGACATACCACCTGAACTGGGGGCTGCTTTGGCAAGTATTGCAAATGCCTTGGGCACTATGCAGCAGAACCAGCAGCGCTTCGAAGAAAGTGTCAGGAGGAATGAGTTTGTCCCGCTACCTCCACCTCCCAAGCGAGGAGACATCAAGAGTTTTCTCAAGTTCAACCCACGCCAATTTGAAGTGTCTGATCAGCCACTTGATGCGGATGATTGGCTTCGTGAAGTATCAAGGTTGCTGATGATTGCGGATGTTCCCGAGCAAGAATGGGTCAAATGTGCCACTCACCTTCTGAAGGGAGATGCAGCTCTGTGGTGGGAAAATTACCTTAAGGCAAACCTCTCTGGTTTTCAACCTACTTGGGAGCAATTTGCTGGGGCGTTCAAAGTGCAATATCTGTCAGAAATTGTCATGGAAAGGATGAAGGAAGTGTTTCTCAACCTCAAGCAGGGCACTGACAATGTCAATACCTACATCAGAAACTTCATAAACCTTTCTCGGTATGGTGGCGATGAGATCTCTGATGACAAGAAGAAGCAAAAGAGGTTCCGGCAAGGCCTCAATGCATCCATCAAATATGCAATCACTCATGCAAGGCCGGCGTCTTTTCTGGAACTCCAACACACAGCTCTGCAGGAAGAAGCAAGTAGGCAAGTGTTTGAGGAGTCAAAGAAACACGGCCGCGATGCAGCAAGCTCTTCTGCTATGACAGCTCCTTCTAAGCGTCGTGTCTAGGTTCCTAACACCCCACCGTCGCTCCCGGTTCCACCAAGACCGTCAAGCTACGCGGCAAGGCCACCAAACTCCTTCACTGCGGCTCCCAGGGGCTACAACCACAACTACCCTGGAGCGCCTGGCGGAGTCCCTGGCTACGTTGCTCCACGTCCACCTGGTGCTTGCTACACTTGTGGAAACACTGGGCATCAGCACTAGAATTGTCCAATGAACAACAAAGCTCTTCCACCACCACCTCCAAGACCTGCAGCAAGCTCTTCTATGGTTCGTGCACCTCCACCTCGGGCTCTCAACATCAACACCAAGCCTGGGTCTACGGTTGCTCGTGCCAACTGTGTCAACGTCGCTCAAGCTGAGCATGCACCTAGAGTTGTCATGGGTATGCTTCCTGTTAACTCAGTTCCTGCACGAGTTTTGTTTGACTCTGGTGCATCGCATTCTTCTGTGTCTCACAAATTTGCAAATGAGCATGAGCTTGTTATAGACCAGCTGGATAAAAAGTTAATGGTTCTTTCGCCCGGGGCAAGATTGCTATCTACCAAGATCAGCCATGGCAATCTAATTGAGATTGGTGGCTCTTCGTTTCCGGCTTCCTTAATTATTCTGGGCAATTCTAATATTGATGTTATCTTGGGCATGGATTGGTTAACAGCTAATGCAGCTGTGATTGATTGTGCTGAACGTTCGGTTTCTCTGAAAATTCCTGAAGGCCATATAGTCTATTCTCCAATTTTGACTCCTGCAATTCAGCTTTACTCTTTGGCGGCTCTAAATGATGATGCTATGGAAGGTATTCAGAGTGTTCCGATAGTCTGTGAGTTCCCAGATGTTTTTCCTGAAGAGTTGCCATGTATGCCTCCGGATCGTGAGGTTGAGTTTGTGATTGAACTTGAACCTGGTACCGCTCCTATCTCCAAGCGGCCTTATAAAATGGGTCCTGCTGAATTGGTTGAACTCAAGCGTCAGCTTGATGAACAAGAGAAGTTGGGTTTCATTCAGCACAGTACTTCTTCTTGGGGTAGCCCTACCATCTTTGTGAAGAAGCGAGACAAGACTGATAGACTTTGTGTTGACTATCAGGCACTCAATGCTAAAACCATCAAGAATAAATATCCCCTTCCGCGGATTAATGATCTCTTCGATCAGCTAGCTGGAGCTGTGGTATTCTCTAAGCTTGATTTGAGAAGTGGATAAAATCAAATCAAGATTCACAAGGAAGATGTTCCCAAAACAGCTTTCACCACCCGCTATGGCCTGTATGAGTACACGGTCATGTATTTCG
This sequence comes from Avena eriantha, assembly GCA_910589775.1. NCBI lineage: Eukaryota > Viridiplantae > Streptophyta > Magnoliopsida > Poales > Poaceae > Avena > Avena eriantha. The sequence goes on from OU342740.1 coordinate 345,367,895, forward strand.
GTCTCACCAACGCACCTGCCACCTTCTCGAGGCTTATGAACTCGGTTTTCATGGAGTATCTTGATAAGTTCGTTGTGGTCTATCTGGATGACATTCTAGTCTATTCTAAGTCTAAGGAAGAACATGAAGAACACCTTCGGTGTGTCCTAAACAAGCTTCGTGAGAACCGCCTGTATGCAAAGTTCACCAAGTGTGAGTTTTGGCTGCCTCAAGTCACATACCTTGGTCACGTCATCTCTGCCAAGGGCATTGCTGTCAACCCAGAAACTATTAAGACAATTATGGACTGGCTACCACCCATAAATGGCAAAGAAGTCCGAAGTTTCCTTGGTTTGGCCAGTTACTGTCGGCGCTTCGTTCAAAACTTCTCGAAGATTGCGAAGCCTCTTACCGATCTTCTCAAGAAAGGCGAGAAATACCTTTGGCTCTTGCATGTCAAGCAAGCTTTGAAACACTCAAAGAGAAGCTCACTTCCACACCAGTCTTAGTTCCTCCAGATACATCAAAGCCTTTCCAGATATTCTGTGACACCCCATTGCTAGGATTGGGTGCGGTCCTTATGCAAGAAAAACAAGTTGTTGCTTATGCCTCTCGACAGTTGAAGATGCATGAGATCAACTATCCTACACATGACCTCGAACTCGTAGCAGTTGTCTTTGCTTTGAAAGTATGGAGGCATTACTTGCTTGGCAACCGTTGTGAGATCTTTTCTGATCACAAGAGTCTCAGGTATATCTTCACACAGCCTGATCTCAACCTTCGTCAGAGGAGGTGGATTGAAGCAATAAATGATTTCGATTTGACCATCAACTACACTCCGGGCAAAGCTAATGTCATGGCCGATGCTCACAGCCGAAAAGCTTATGTCAACAACCTCATGGTGGAAGAACAACAGCCTCTCTTGTGCGAGTAATTCTGCAAGCTCAACCTTGAAATTGTGGATCAAGGGTATCTTCTGAACCTTCTGGCAACCCCTCTTTTGGAAGAAAAAGTTCGCTCCATTCAACTTGGTGATCCTTACACTAAAAAGATCATCTCAAACATTCAGCTTCCGAAGTATGAGTCTTTCCACGTCGACGACCAAGGCACTCTTTTCTTTGAACACCGGATGTTTGTTCCGAACTACCCGGGTTTAAGAGAGCAAGTTCTCAAGGAGGTGCATGATTCTGTTCTTTCTATCCACCCTGGCAGCACTAAGATGTACATGGATTTGAAAACACAATATTGGTGGCCTGGGTTGAAACGATATTGTGCCAAGTATGTCTCGGAGTGTGATGTATGTCGCAGAGTTAAAGCTGTCCATCAGAAACCTTCCGGTCTTCTACAACCATTGAAGCCTCCGGAATGGAAATGGGAGAAAGTAGAGATGGACTTCATAACTGGTTTTCGAAGGTTGCAGAAGGGCAACAATGCAATCTTTGTTGTCATCGACAGGCTTTCTAAAGTGGCTCACTTCTTTCCCGTCAAGGAAACAATTTCTGCAATTCAGTTGGCTGAGCTCTATATCAACAGAATTGTCTCTCTGTATGGGGTTCCTCTTGAGATCAGCTCAGACCGTGGAAGCATCTTCACTTCCAAGTTCTGGGGAAGTTTCCAAAATGCTTTGGGGACAAAATTGAACTTCAGCACAGCTTACAACCCTCAGTCGCAAGGACAAGTTGAAAGGATCAATCAGATTCTGGAAGATATGCACCGTGCTTGCGTTATCTCTTTCGGCATGAAGTGGGAAGAATGTCTTCCTTATGCTGAATTCTCTTACAACAACAGCTTCCAGAAAAGTCTAAAGATGGCACCATTTGAGGATCTCTATGGTCGCAAATGCAGAACTCCGATTGGTTGGTCGGGCGCAGGAGAAAGAATATTGTTTGGCCCCGACATTGTAACTCAAGCGGAGGAGAAAGTTCACATCATTCTTGAAAACCTGAAGATTTCTCAAAGTCGCCAGAAGAGCAATTATGACAGAAAGCACACGGACATGGAGTATGTTCCTGGTGATCTCGTTTACCTTCGTGTCACTCCCATGAGAGACACGCACCGCTTTGGTATAAAAGGAAAGCTGGCTCCTAGATACATCGGTCCTTTCAAAATTCGTGGAAGAAGAGGAGAAGTTGCTTATGCTCTTGAGCTCCCTGAAAAACTCAAGGTCCATGATGTTTTCCATATCTCTCAACTCAAGAAATGCTTCAAGGATCCAGGCAGGACCGTGGACCATGAACTCATCAATCTCCAAGAAGATCTGTCTTATCAAGAACACCCCATAAAAATTCTGGAAGTCGCAGAAAGAAGGACTCGCAACAAGTCCATCAAGTTCTGCAAGGTGCAGTGGTCGCATCATTCCGTTGATGAAGCCACTTGGGAACGTGAAGATGAGCTCCGTGCCAAGTATCCTACCCTCTTCGAGTCTTCTTCTTCTTCCTAGAATCTCGGGGCGAGATTCCTCTTTAGTGGGGGAGAGTTGTAGCATCCCAATTGTCTAACAATTGAAATGCTACTTGGTCTAGTAATATAATGGCTACTTCCTATATATAGTGGTTGCATCATAATTATCTCATGCTCATGCCATCATGCCACCTTGCATTGAGCATCATATAAAACCCTTTTCCATTTGGTTTCTCTCTCATATGCATTATTAATTGTATTTGACTCTTGATAAATTGTATTTGACTCTTGATAGATGCTTGATGCCCAAATTTAGTTGGGGGCATATCTTTTATTCAACTCCACCACCTGTCTTTGTCACCACCTTATAAATCCACCATCCTATGTACCCATGGGCTTTTATTTTCTTTTGGGCATTTAATCTAGCTCATGTGGGTTGGGTTGGATCCAATTCCTTTTGCTTGGCCTTTATTCCACATTTTGGTAATGCATGGAATCATGCCATGTTATAATATTATTGTTTTCACAAGAATAAAACATGGCAATTAATTATTATGCATGGGCCATGCAAAAGTACCACCATCTTTAGATCATTTGTTTTCTCTTTGTTTTAGTGGATCTTCCTTTTATGAGATTCTCTCCATCTCTCTCCACCATCCCCATGTTCCCAACAAAAAACCCTTTTTCCTCCATCATGCATGTTCATATGGGATCTTCTTTTTATTTATTTTTAAACCCCACCTCTCTCTCTTTTGTGTTTTCCTCACCATCACCTTGTGCTCCACTACAAAACCCTCCCCTCTCCATCTCCTTTCGTAGCGGGAGCGTCATGAACAACTGGAACATCGCGGACGGTCAGACTGGAGAGAAACCGAATTAGCATCCAGTGGGTTGACATCCCCCGCAGTCCAAGCGGGAGTGTCGTGGACGGTGTCGCGGCGTGAAGCTTGGACTGTAGAGGATGCTGGTGAAGCTCAAGCGAGGTGGAAGCCCTTGTGCTGATGTCGAGGGAGCTGAGAGCATTGGGCGGTGCCGTGGTCAGGGTAGCTGTGCGAGGTGTCGCCGTGGTCGATGTCATGTCCGGTGCCGAGGAAGCCGAACATGAAGCCGCATGCGCATAGTGCGCGAGGAGGATGACAGAGACGCGTCGAGACAGTCGCCGAGGGTGTCGATGCCAAAGTCGATGCAGTCTGAGCCGTCGAGGACGAGGTGCGGCCATAGTTTTGCCAGAACTAGGCGCACATCGGGGACGAACGCACACTCCGGTTTTGCCAGAACCGAGTATGCAGAGAAGAACTCGTCGGTGACGCGGTCGAGGCAGTCGTAGAGGGGTCGATGCCGTAGAAGCCGTTGTCGAAGCCGATGAAGACGAGATGTTCGGCGCGAGTTTGCCAGACTCAGGAACGCGTCGGGGATGAAAGCACTTCCTATGTTGTCAGTACCGGGCATGCGAGGGGTGTGAACCATCATGACCTTTTTTCCGATCATTTTGATATATTATACGTTTTTTTCCGACATCGTATGCACAAATGGCGGCCATCTGAAGTTTTTATAACGGTTTTTTGCAAAATAAGTCGAAATTCAAGTTTGTTAATTTTCATGACAAGTGTATCACTAAATACAACTACAGTTGAAAGGATTTTACTTTTTGATTTTTTTACAATTTTCTGCGACATGTTTTTGAAACTAGAAGGCGATTCGGGGGGTGGGATTTTCTCCTGCCGCGGCAGGATTTTGGGCCTTTAACCTGCCGCGGCAGAGAAGGTGGCAGAGAATTTCTGAATTTGTTTTAATCCCGGTTTATGTCCCAAACCAGGACTAAAAAGTGACCCTTTGGTCCCGGTTCATGTCATGAACCGGGATCAATGCTCCGCTGACCATTGGTCCCGGTTCGTGCCATGAACCGAGACCAATACCTCGAGATGAACCGGGACCAATGTCCTGGCGGCATGAACTGGGACCGATGTTTGGCATTGGTCCCGAATTGTTATTAGAACCGGAATCAATGGCTTTTGGGGCTGAACGAAAGACCCTTTTTCTACTAGTGGACTATCCACCCGCTAGCGCGATCGATTTCAATTAGTGTATAGCTGTGAGAAGAGCGCATCTCAACCCGCTAGCTGCCTTCCAACTAACAGAATAATAACATTTTATTCATAAACCAGCAGGCTAATAATAACTGAAATGAAGAAGAATAAACATTGGTCTTGCCTTATTCCAGAAGGATAACCCATATACATCATGCCAGCTAGGCATTATCAGCACCTACTTCCATCCCGAGATGATATTTTCAGTCTAACAAAAAATGAGATACAACACATGTTTCACGGTTCAATTCCATTAAATCTTAGAATTGCAAGGCCATCTGATGGATCAAATGGATTAATGATTTATGCTGCTATGCTTAGTCGCTGGCACCATTCAGAGCATGGCCAGGTCCATCAATGGTTTCCAAGACGATGCTTTCTCCAATGCAGTAGCCAATTGTCCTACATGTACACGTAGAACCAAATGCAACAATATAAGATTTATGACCCGATGAAAACTCGGCAACTTATGGATTTCTCTTTCTCCGCACACTTAGGCAGCCGAAGAATAAGAGTGTGTCTAAGGTGAAAATACTACTGGTATGTGCTCTAGGCAACAACGCACTCGAGCGATACACAAAGGAATTAAAAAATATTTCATGAATGATATAAAGTATGAAGTAAACCATTTATAGTTGTTCGTTTGGTTACTACTTCACTAGTAAGATTAATGGAGTTCGATAAGGGAATCCTACAATGTAAACAAGACGATAATTTTGGCTCGAACTAGGAGGAGCTCTCCTTTTGCATTAAATTGAGGAAAAAACTGTATTTTTGCCAAAGAAACTAGATTTGTGTGAGGTTGCCAACCAAAAATATATTACTGATGTATTATTTGGTTTGGTAGGTTTTAGAATTTAGGAAACTGGATTTTTTATGTACGGCTTCCCTTTTCTTGTTTTATTATGCTTTATTCATGTCTGTAGGATATAAAACAGACACTAAGGGGAAGTTGTGATCGATGATGTGGCATTCTGATACATCATCGTTAGTACCCAGCTTTAATATAGACTAAGATTAACATGTATTGCCAATATTAAAAGTATTATCTTTTCTACGAAGTAGCATTTTATGGCACCTACTTATTGTTATGCATATGAAAGTCTAGGTGAAACGGAGGAGATGTTCCTGATCTTGTTTGGGATTTGGACTCTAGTCTTACTTTCCTTGCATATTCCTCCAGTATGTTGCTAATGGCGTTCAACCGCTAGCATTTGGTGACTCCATCTATCGAAGGTAAATGTTCTGTTGATGTTCGTGATAGTTTTGCAAAACCAGTTAGAATCCAATTAATAAAGCAAGTGCATGAAAGCCGTCTATAATGTACTTGTAGAAGGATAGAGAGGGAGAGAGATTGGCGGAATATGATGGATGTATTATTGAGCCTCATGGGCGAGTATATATAGGCGTACAGGAGATCATCTTGGAGTACAAGACACGTTAGGCTAGAGTCCTAACTATCCTACACTACCTCAATTACAGCGTACACGTATACCTAACATCCCCCCGCAGTCGTAGCGGGATCGTCATGAACAACTGGAACATCGCGGACGGTCAGACTGGAGAGAAACCGAAGTAGCATCCAGTGGGTTGACATCCCCCGCAGTCCAAGCAGGAGTGTCGTGGACGGTGTTGCGGCGTGAAGCTTGGACTGTAGAGGATGTTGGTGAAGCTCAAGCGAGGTGGAAGCCCTTGTGCTGATGTCGAGGGAGCCGAGAGCATTGGGCGGTGCCGTGGTCAGGGTAGCTGTAGGAGGTGTCGCCGTGGTCGATGTCGTGGCCGGTGTCGAGGAAGCCGCACATGAAGCCGCATGCGCATAGTGCGCGAGGAGGATGACAGAGACGCGTCGAGACAGTCGCCAAGCGTGTCGATGCCGAAGTCGATGCAGTCCGAGCCGTCGAGGACGAGGTGCGACCATAGTTTTGCCAGAACTAGGCGCACATCGGGGACGAACGCACACTCTGGTTTTGCCAGAACCGAGTATGCAGAGAAGAACTCGTCAGTGAAGCGGTCGAGGCAGTCGTAGAGGGGTCGATGCCGTAGAAGACGTTGTCGAAGCCGATGAAGACGAGACGTCCGGCGTGAGTTTGCCAGACTCAGGAACGCGTCGGGGACGAAAGCATTTCCGGTGTTGCCAGTACCGGGCATGCGAGGGGTGGGAACCATCATGAACTTGTCGCCATGTCAGAGGGACTAGTAGAGGAGGCCTCCGGAATCGTCGCGGTCGTGGATCTACCAAGATGTCGACCCTGCCCGCGGTTCTCAGAGTAGAGTAGTAGGTGGTGCAGACGGGGACGAGGCGATGACGCAGGCGACGAAGTCGAGACAGTCGAAGATGTAGAAGGCGGCGGACCAGCGGCGGCCTGATTGCTGGACGCCTAGAGGGCGCGGGGTAGTCGGTGGGACCTGCGATGGCGAGAAGTCGGCCTGCAGGTTACCTAGTGGAGTGCGGCGGCGGTGCTCAAAGTAGAGCCAGGCGCGGATGGTGTCGACGCGGACGAGGTCAACGCGGACGGTGTCGCAGGCCCTGGCGCGGTGGGACCGGGTGAGGCGACGAAGACGGGCGCAGACGGCGGCGATCCGCGCCGTAGGAGAGGGCGTGGTGGAGGCCGAGGGCGTCGATGCACGGGTACGACGAAGTAGACTGCGCGCAGCAATGCCACGGCCCGAAGGCGCGGCGTGGCTGCAGGGCGCAAATCGGGCAGCAGCTGGAGGCCACTGGCACGTACGCGCTTGTGAGGCGCGTTGGCAGCCGGTAGGCGGAGACCAAGGCGGCGGCGCTGCGACCCGAAGGGGCGATAACCCGTAGCACGATCGGTGGTAGGCCCGTGCTTGGAGACGTGCTTGACGTAGACGGGCGCCGGACCGGTTGATCAGACCGACGGTGCGCCGTATGCACCATGGCGTGGACGACGCGTAGATCGGGGTGATGGCGGCGTTGTCCGTGCAGTCCTGGGCGATGACGACAAAGACGATCCGAGGGAGGTCGGCCGCGGCAGCCTCCCGAGGAAGCCGCAGCAGCCGGCCGCGGGGCGCGGCAGCCTGCCGTAAGGCCGCGACAGCCTGCCGAAGCAGGCGCGACGGTGGAGATGGCAGACACACGGGCGCGGTAGATCGTCGATGCCGATGGTCGGAGTAGAGGCGCGGCGATGACGACGGTGGTGGGCGACTCAATCCGATCTAAGATCGGTAAACCAAAAAAGAAAACCGATCGAAAAAAAAGACTTGCAGGACAGCCGATCACGGATCGACGGACGAGCCCTGCGTATGGGTCACGCGGCCCCCGGCGGAGATCATGGAGATCGACCTCCCTAGGGCGGCGCGATGCAGAAGCGCGTGCGGCGGCTAGGTCAAGGATCTTGCCGCTCTGATACCATGTAGAAGGATAGAGAGGAAGAGAGATTGGCGGAATATGATGGATGTATTATTGAGCCTCATGGGCGAGTATATATAGGCGTACAGGAGATCATCTTGGAGTACAAGACAAGTTAGGCTAGAGTCCTAACTATCCTACACTACCTCAATTACCGCATACACGTATACTCTAACAGTACTCCCTCCATTTCAAAATATAACATGGTTTAACCTTTTTTCTGGAACACATGTATCTAGTTGCTTTTAATGTGTAGGTTTACTCATTTTGCTCTGAACATATACACTAAAATGCGTCTAGATACATGTGTTTCGGAAAAGGCTAACGCATATTATAATTTGAAAACGAAGGGAGTAGTATGTAGAACATACCATATGTCCATGTATGTATTACACAGCTAATATGATGCTGCTATTTTTACATGAAGTATGTGTGTAGTGGGTGAGATTTTTTTCGAAAGTTTGGAACTCAGGAGTTAGCATGAATTATGTCCATGTAATAAATGGCCCTCAATGATCTATATATGGATCAGAACCAGCTTTTGCCTCGATACATGCATTTTAATATGTAGATACATTTTTATCTAGACAAAGCTGCGTCGGTTAATTTAGAACAGAGAGAGTAGTTCGGAGTTAGTGTGCATGCAAATTATTGTATTATTGGACGATGCATGACAACAACATAGCCTATGTCAGTTACACTGACACAAGATAATGTAGATGTGGCTACTTATGTTCCCATCCTAGTTAGATCAAACTTGCTCCGCTGCATCTCTGTGTATATCCAAATAGCTGCACACGTCGTTGTCAGCATTGGAGGGCATGAATGATAGTTTGTTTTGGGGATTAAAATCAGTACTAACTATCTCCGATCTACTGTTTACAGACTTTTCCATGTAATCCATGGCCTAGTATTTCTTCGATCATTTGCATCAGATAGAAGCCACATGAAGGACCCCATGGGGAACTGGACTGCGTTACCCCCAAAATATGAACCAATTGTTGCTGAAGGTATCAGATTATATCCCTGAACCATCTTGTGACAATTCATGCAAATGTCTTATTCTCCTAGCCATCAAGTAGTTATTGGAAACACCAGTCATGCACATATGATGGGAAGCAGTAGTAAAATAAAAACTGAACATTATCGTCCATGGTTAATTTTAGTTCAAGGGTATAAGTAATTGTCCTTGCTTCCGACTTGTTTTAGATGGAAACACCAATAACATGAACGAGTACATCACCATGTCTACGAATGATGTCGGTGACCTAGAAAGTATGGTTACTGATGTCTACTCTCACTAGTGGAAAAAGAGCCTCTAGTCCCGGCTTGTAAGGGGCTTTAGTCCCGATCCTGGTAACCGGGACTGGACGGGCGGGACTAAAGGCCTTGGCCACAAACCGGGACAAAAGGCCCTCACGGGGCAGTATCGAGCATGCGAGACCTTTAGTCCCGGTTTGTAATACGAACTGGGACTAAAGGGTTTTTTTTCAAAAAATAAATAAATTTTTTTTTAATTTTTTTTCAAAAAAATTTTGAACATCTGAATTATCTGACTCGCTTATCGCTCATATCTCTCATTTTTCACATTAACTATATTTAATCTTAGATCAAATTACACTTATAGTCAAACTTTCCAATCGGTCACCCATCCAAGCACTACTTCACCCCCAGCACGCTTAACTTTCTCATTCCATCTCTTCCACCTCGCACGAAGGACTCTTATACCTTTTGTTAAGACTAGTATTCAATCCTATTAGCTCATATCAATATGTCAACCGTCTTTATGTTTCGAAATTACGAATAACTATTTAAGTAAACAACAATAAATAAGTAATAATAATATTTTAGTCCAATGAAAAATTTGAAATTAATATTTTATTCATTTTTTGCCATTTATTCATTTAATATGACATAAATAATATCTTCAAATCTGTAAATCGAAATTTGACAAATAATATATCCATTATTATCAGAAAAATGTGACTAATTCAAATATGACATAAAAATTATTATTATTAAAAAAATTGAAATAACTTTTTTCCATTATTACGAATAACTTTTTTCTAATATGACATAACTTTTTTTCAAAATTACGAATAACTATTTTGAAATTTTTGAAATAATATATCCATTATTATTAAAAAAATTAATTTTTGAAATAACTTTTTTTTTTCAAATTTTGAGAATCTAAAAGAATCCAAAACGGCCTAAGGCCGTTGAAATCGAAGAGGAAATTTTTTCTGCATGTTTTGATAGGTTGTACGTATTTTTTCTGATATCGTATGCAAAAGTTATAGCCATTTGATTTTTTTTTCCTATTTTCTTTAGTCCCGGTTGGTAATACGAACCGGGACTAAAGGTTACCCCTTTAGTCCCGGTTGGTGATACGAACCGGGACTAAAGGGGTTGGCACCGGTCGCAGCCTGCCGCAACTCCTTTAGTCCCGGTTGGTGTCTCTAACCGGGACTAAAGGTCCCATTTGACTCGAGACTAAAGGTTGTTCCGTTCGAACCGGGACTAATGTGAGTATTAGTCCCGGGTACAACCACAATCGGGACTAAAGGGGTGGACGAAAAGGCTTTTTTTCTACTAGTGTCTAGCAAACATGGTGCGGTGACAAACGAAATGTTGCTGCCCAAGTTCTTCTCCCGGTTGCCCAAATGACGTCTTCAATAGGAGCTCTTTGAGTTATCGTGATTAATTTAAGAAGTATCAGAAAATTTGTATTGTGGTGGACGGTTGCATTCTCTTCCACAGTTTGAGTTCTTTGTAGTTGGTGTGATCTTATGAGCATATGTTAGGGGCGGGCTGTCGGGAGATGTTAACCAACTGTACAAGGTGTTTTTCATGGACTGACCTAAATTACCACAATGCCCTTCTACAGACTGGATTACAATTTGGCAGTAGTTTGCTTGGCACATCCAACAATGACGCGACATGAATCTCCCGAGCACGCTCTAGCATTTGCTGTTCATGTTGCATCTCTAGGGACCGTGGCCTGGATGTTTTCCTATTGAAACATAAACCATTTGATTTGCACAGAGTACTTGTAGAACGGGCGCGCTCACATACCAATTCCGAGTGCCATACATGCCTAAAACTACTATAGACTAAAACCGTGGATGCAACACAAGTAAAAGAATTTGGAGCAGACTCAGCCGAAGCCATTTCCTATACTTTTCTTTCAGGAGGAGAGAAACACTTGTACTCCCTCCGATCGAAATTAATTGACTCGACTTTGTCCAAATACATATGCATCTAGTCTAAATACTTAAATAGATACATACGAATCTAGAGAAAGTTGAGTCAATTAATATGGGTCAGAGGGAGTAGTATATATATAGCACTAAGTTTTTGTGGTGTCTTAATTTCTTACTATGATATGTGCATGACTGGAGCGATGTATTTGAGGTAAAGTCATAACACTACATTGTACTATGGTCTTGTCCGAATACCAACTAAAGTACTAGTCTCAGTGTTCATGTGTACATATCCATTGCCATCAGAACCCAGAAGTCGTAAGTATAACATTCAGTATATGTACAAACTGGCCACTGCCCACCGGCCATCCTCACGTAGTCAATTGAACCTAGTATCTGCGAGAAACCTGCATATCTACCGCACCTGTTTATTCTTAAACCACCATGCTAACAATACCAGAAATGAAGAAGAATGGCCATTGATCCTGCCTTATTCCATCAGGATAACTCATCTACATCATGCTAGGCGGGCTTATCAGCACCTACTTCTTTCCTGAGACGAGATTTGCTGCCTGACAAAAATAAGACACAATACATGGATCACGGTTGAATTCCATTTAATCTTGGAATTAGAAGGTCAGCTAAAACCTACCAACGCTGCCACCATTAAGATTTAGCGCACGGACGGGTCCATCCATGTTTTGGAAGATGATACTTTCTCCAACGCAGTAGCCAGTGGCCTACACGTACGCGTAGAACCAAATGCAATAATACTACAAGATTTCTAACCGCGACGAAAACTCTGAAGCTTATAGTGTTTGGTTACTCGGCCTAGAATTTCTCATTTTTGCCTTTTGGCCCGCTGGGTGCTGCATGCTGGAAGATTGGGCTTGGGACAAATTAGACAAGTTGTTTGGACTCGTGTATCTTTGTTTCCTGCAAATAAGTCTAGTTTTTTGTATTTTCCCTGCTGATGCATTTCTCAGCTGTTTGGTGTGGTGCTTTGCATCTGATCACATGGGTTATGATCACCCATTTCAAATTTGATGATCTTATCACCCAGCACACACACACAACGACATGATTAGAAGAACAGTCATATGCACACAAAACATCACCATAACCTCCATATCCATACATAAAACATTACTAGCTACACAAGAACAGTCTTAACAGTCACTACCAGGTGGCACTCAGGGGTCCTAAACTTCACCCCTAATCAAAATAACCATCAGCAGGGGCATGTCCTGCCCCTCAAGCACCAGGGGCTTAACCTTGATGAAACATACAATCAATAGGGGCATGGGATGCCCCTGAACTGCCACCAGGGGTTTTCACCCCTGATCAAAAGCACCATCAGCCTACTTAGTTCATCATCACAAGTTGTTCATCAGCAACTACTACTACGTACAAACTTAAAGAAGCATGCACATGAAGGCCGCCGCCGGCTAGCTGTGGTCTGGGCAGGTGTACTGCCTGGCGTTGGAGGAGCCGGCCTTGTAGATCGTCATCTTGATGACGAAGGCCTTCATCTTGAACTCCAGGACATCATCGCGCACCAGGTCGTACTTGTAGACCAGCTCCGGCCAGTTTTTCTAAAGGAACCTCGCCAGAGAACCAGTCGACCTGCACGAACTCGGCGCACCATCGACATGATGTGACCTGCACGACGCGCGGCAAAGGTTGCTTGATCCAGGTCCCCAGGTCGAACTGGAACACCGACGGGATCACCAGCATGTGCAGGTCGGCCGTGTCCAGCTGGATGATGAAGCGGTGCGGGACCTCGGCTATTCGGTAGTGGCCAAGCTTCGGCTTCCTGCCCTTCTTGCTATGTGCCTGCGTAGCCGCCTCCACCATGCCGATGACCACAGGCTTCATTTGCTAGCGGTTGGTCGGGAGCACGTCGGCATAACCCGGTGGGGGGTGCCAGCCCCTCCCGACAGTCTCGCATTCGAACTTAAGCACCTTGCCATGAAGTAAAACAAGGTCAGCAAGTAGCATTTCCTAATTTGGCAACACACATGCTACGAACATGAAGTACAATGCCTAATCTGGCAACACACATGCTACAAACATGGAGTATAATGCATAATCTAGCAACGCACATGCTACAAACATGGAGTACAATGCCTAATCTGGCAACACACATGCTACAAACATGGAGTACAATGCCTAATCTGGCAACACACATGCTACAAACATGGAGTACAATGCCTAATCTGGTAATGCACAGGGTACAAATATAGAGTACAACTAACCTAGTATCCCCATTCTAGCAATGCCCCAAGAGAACAATCAATTTGAGGATTCCCCTGTGAATCCCCAATCGGCCAATGCCCCAGGATACCAACCAAATTGCGAAATCCGCTCAACTAAATACCAAAATTTGTGTGCACATTATCAAATATGTTGTTACATACTGCGAAAAACCCCAAACCGCTCTACAACTACCGAAGATCAAGTCCTAACTGCCGCCGATTTGGGGCCAAACCCTAACCGCAATGTGGATCGGGGTTACCCTTGTCGGCGGTGGCGCCATCGATGACGATGGTGTAGTAGAAGGCGCCGCGAGAGAAGAAGCTCCAGCCGTGAAGGTTGGGGCCGCCGGCACCGGCGGAAAAACCCTATCCGAGTAGTCGAGGATAGCCCCGACTACGGCGGGGGCTTTTTCGTCCTGCTTGGCCATAGATGCGGTGTCCTCCGCGGGTGAAGGCGACGGTGCCGCAGCCGCGGCCGTCACCAATGCCGCCTGAGTTACGCGCGCGCAGATGGATGCGGGATCCCTAAGCACTGATGCGCTCGACTTTCAACGTAGAGCTCGTTGGGAACCCCAAGAGCAAGGTACGATGAATACAACAGCAAGTCTTCCCTCAGTTATGAAACCAAGGTTTAATCAAACCAATAGGAGCAAGGAAACACCCCAAAGGTGTTACTAGCTGAGCTTTGGCAGGGCGCACTACCGGTGCTAGTAGCAACGTGGAGACCTGCACAACACAACCACAGAACTTTGTCCCCAACTTGCGATGAGGTTTTCAATCTCACCATGTTTTGTTGGAGATATGCCCAAGAGGAAATAATAAAAGTGATTATTATTATATCTTTGTATTTATGATGAATGTTTACATCCCATGCTATAATTGTATTATTAGGAAACACTAATACATGTGTGTTTTGTAAACATATAAGAGTCCCTAGTAAGCCTCTTGTTGAACTAGCTTGTTGATTAATTGATGATCATGGTTTCCTGATCATGGACATTAGGATGTGATTAATAACAAGGTTATATCATTAGGAGAATGATGTGATGGACACACACCCATAGTAAGTGTAGCATAAGATCAAGTCATTAAGTTCGTATTGCTGTAAGCTTTCAAATACATAGTAACCTAATCCTTCGACCATGAGGTTATGTTAATCACCATCACCGGATGGATACTTTGATGACATCCAAAGCCGCTTTGTAACTGGGTGGTTATAAAAGTGTCATTGGGTATTCTGAAAGTATGTGTTGAAGCGCATGAACCAAGATTGGGATTTGCCCATCCATATGATGGATAGATATGCTCTGGGCCCTCTCGGTGGAATGTCATCTAGTTAGCTTGCAAGCATGTGACTAGGTCACAAGGGATGACATATCACGGAACGAGTAAAGAGTACTTATCAGTAACGAGGTAGAACTAGGTATGGAGATACCGACGATCAAACCTCGGATAAGTATAGTATCGCGAGACAAAGGGAATTAGTTTCGTATGTAAATGGTTCAATCGATCACGAAGTCATCGTTGAGTATGTGGGAGCCATTATGGATCTCCAGGTCCCGCTGATGGTTATTGATAGGAAATGTGTCTCTATCATGTCTACATATTCACGAACCGTAGGGTGACACACTTAAGGTTCGAAGTTGTTTTAAGTAGATATGGAATATGCGTTGGAGACCGAATGTTGTTCGGAGTCTCGGATTGGATTCGGGACATCACGAGGAGATCCGGAATGGTCCAGAGAATAAGATTAATATATTGGGGATCATTTTCTAAGTTAGGAAATGTTCCGGAGTGTTTGTATGGAGATTCTAGAAGGTTTCGGAATGTTCTGGAAGGTTCTAGAGGGTTTCTTGGAGTTTACTTGAAAACCAAGAAAGGGTCAAAGGAGACCTAGTGGGGCAAGACACGGATTCGTGGGGGAGGAGGACTCCTCCCCCCCTTCCCACCGCCGGCCATAGGAAGGGAGTCCTACTAGGACTCCCCCTCCCCAGGCACGCCTCCCCCCCTTAAATAGAAGGGAAGGGGCGCCCCCTCCTAGCCCTCTCCCATAACTCCAATCTCTGCCGCCTCTCTCCTCCACCTTTCTTCTGCACAGGCATAGGCGAAGCCCTGTAGAATTCTCTACTCCACCACCACCACCACGCCGTCGTGCTGCTGGGATTCCGTGGAGAAGATCTACTACCTCCGCTGCTCGCTGGAACGGGGAGAGGAAGGTCTGCTTCGACTCCGCACGTGTGACCGACTACGGAAGCGCTGCCGTAACGCGGCGCCGGAAGGATCGTCCACTTGACCGACTGCGGAAGCGCTGCCGGAACGCGGCGCCGGAAGGATCGTCCACATGATCTTGAGATCAGCAAGTGATCGACTACATCAACCACGAGATCTAATCTCGTTAACGCTTTCGGATCTACGAGGGTTAGTTCCTATCTATCTCGTTGCTCATGTCTAATAGATTAGATCTTGGCTTTTATCTAGATTAGATCTGGGTTTTGTTCGTTCTTGCAGTAGAATTTTTTTGTTTTCCATGCTACGAACCCATCAGTGGTATCAGAGCCGTATCTATGCGTAGATCTTTTGCACGAGTAGAACACAATTTGAAAACTGCTGAAGTGGAGATCAAGAAGGAGCACCAAGTGTTGATGGTCAATAAGACCACCAATTTCAAGAGACGGGGCAAGCCTAAGAACAAGGGAAACTTCAAGAAGGACGGCAAGAAAGCTGCCACACCTGCTAAGAATCCCAAGGCTGGTCCTAAGACTAAAACTGAGTGCTTCTACTGCAAGGATGCTGGTCACTGGAAGCGTAACTGCCCCAAGTACCTGGCGGATCTGAAGAACGGCAACATCAAGAAGAAAGGTATATTTGATATATGTGTTATAGATGTGTATCTTACTAGTAATCGTAGTAGTGCCTGGGTATTTGATACTGGTTCGGTTGCTCATATTTGTAACTCGAAACAGGAGCTACGGAATAAACGAAGACTGGCAAGAGACGAGGTGACGATGTGCGTTGGAAATGGCTCCAAGGTTGATGTGATCGCCGTCGGCACGCTCCCTCTACATCTACCTTCGGGATTAGTTTTAAATTTAAATAATTGTTATTTGGTGCCTGCGTTAAGCATGAACATTATATCTGGATCCTGTTTATTGCGAGACGGTTACTCTTTTAAGTCCGAGAATAAAGGTTGTTCGATTTATATGAGTAATATCTTTTATGGTAATGCACCTGAGATAAATGGTTTATTCTTACTGAATCTCGATAGTAGTGATACACATGTTCACAACATAGATGCTAAACGAATAAAATTGAATGATAATTCTACATACATGTGGCACTGTCGTCTTGGTCACATTGGAGTGAAGCGTATGAAGAAACTCCATTCTGATGGACTTCTTGAATCACTTGATTTTGAATCACTTGAAAGATGCGAAGCATGTCTAATGGGAAAAATGACTAAGACTCCATTCTCTGGTACAATGGAGCGAGCTACAGACTTATTGGAAATAATACATACCGATGTGTGCGGTCCAATGAGTGTAGCATCGCATGGTGGATATCGTTATGTTCTCACTTTCACGGATGACTTAAGTAGATATGGGTATGTCTACTTTATGAAACATAAGTCCGAAACTTTCGAGAAGTTTAAGGAATTTCAAAGTGAAGTGGAAAATCATCGTAACAAGAAGATTAAGTTTCTGCGTTCTGACCGCGGAGGTGAATATCTGAGTTATGAGTTTGGCATGCATCTAAAGAAATGTGGAATACTTTTGCAGTTGACACCGCCGGGAACACCACAGCGTAATGGTGTGGCCGAACATCGTAATCGAACTCTCTTAGATATGGTTCGGTCTATGATGTCTCTTACAGATTTACCGTTATCATTTTGGGGCTATGCATTAGAGACAGCCGTATTCACTTTAAATAGGGCACCATCTAAATCCGTTGAAATGACACCGTACGAATTGTGGTTTGGTAAGAAATCTAAGTTGTCGTTCCTTAAAGTTTGGGGTTGCGAAGCATATGTAAAGAACTTACAACCTGATAAGCTAGAACCCAAAGCGGAGAAATGCGTCTTCATAGGATACCCTAAAGAAACAATTGGGTATACCTTCTATCACAGATCCGAAGGCAAAGTTTTCGTTGCAAAGAATGGATCCTTTCTTGAGAAGGAGTTTCTCTCGAAGGAGGTGACTGGAAGGAAAGTAGAACTCGATGAGGTTATTGAACCCTCTCTCGGATTTGAGAGTAGCGCAGCACAGGAAGATGTTTTTGTGCCGCCTGCACCAATTGAAGAGGAAGCTAATGATAATGATCATGAAACTTCAAACGAAGTTACTGTTGAACCTCGCAGGTCAACAAGGGTTCGTACCACTCCTGATTGGTATGACTCTGCCTTGAACGTCATGTTGGTGGACAACGCTGATGACCCTGCGACGTATGAAGAAGCTATGGTGAGCCCAGATTCCGACAAATGGCTAGAAGCCATGAAATCCGAAATGGGATCCATGTACGAAAACCAAGTGTGGACTTTGGTGGACTTACCGGATGGCCGTAAGGCTGTCGAGAACAAATGGATTTTCAAGAGAAAAAAAGATGCTGATGGTAATGTTACCGTCTATAAAGCTCGACTTGTCGCGTAAGGGTTCCGACAAATTCAAGGAGTTGACTATGATGAGACATTCTCACCAGTAGCAAAGCAAAAGTCTGTGAGGATTTTGTTAGCAATTTCTGCATATTTCGATTATGAGATTTGGCAGATGGATGTCAAAACGGCGTTCCTTAATGGTGACATTGAGGAAGAGTTTTATATGGTACAACCCAAGGGTTTTGTCGATCCTAAAGATGCTAACAAGGTATGCAAACTTCAGCGCTCCATTTATGGACTGAAGCAAGCATCCTGGAGTTGGAATCAACGTTTTGATAAAGTAATCAAAAACTTTGGATTTATACAAACTTATGGAGAAGCTTGTATTTACAAGAAAGTGAGTGGAAGCTCTGTAGCATTCCTAGTACTATATGTAGATGACATATTGTTGATTGGGAATGATATAGAACTTCTTAATAGCGTCAAAACCTATTTGAATAATAGTTTTTCAATGAAGGATCTTGGCGAAGCGGCATACATTCTAGGCATCAAGATTTATAGAGATAGATCAAGACGCCTAATAGCGCTTTCACAAAGTACATACTTAGACAAAGTTCTAAAGAAGTTTAGAATGGAAGATAGCAAGAAAGGGTTCGTGCCCATGTTGTCAGGTAAGACCTTGAGTAAAACTCAAAGTCCAGCTACGGCAGAAGATAGAGAAAAAATGAATAATATTCCCTATGCCTCGGCCATAGGTTCTATCATGTATGCCATGTTGTGTACAAGACCGGATATAGCACATGCTGTTAGTTTGACTAGCAGATATCAAAGTGATCCTGGAATGGAGCACTAGACAGCGGTCAAGAATATCCTAAAGTACCTAAATAGGACTAAGGATATGGTTCTTTCTTATGGAGGTGATGAACAGCTTGTTGTAAATGGTTACACCGATGCTAGTTGGAACACCGATCCGGATGACTCGAAGTCACAATCGGGATACATATTTATTTTGAATGGTGCTGCAGTGAGCTGGAGGAGTGCGAAGCAAAGCGTTGTGGCGAAATCTTCAACTGAATCGGAATACATAGCTGCTTCGGAGGCTGCACAAGAAGCCGTTTGGATGAAGGAATTCATTACTGAACTAGGCGTGGTTCCCAGTGCGTTGGACCCGATGGCCATCTATTGTGACAACACAGGTGCCATAGCTAATGCACAGGAGCCAAGGTCACATAGCAAGCTGAAGCACATCAAGCTACGTTTCCACGCTATTCGCGAGTATGTCCGAGATGGTGACATAAAGATTTGCAAAGTACACACTGATCTGAATGTGGCAGATCCGTTGACTAAACCTCTCCCTAGGGCAAAGCATGACCAACACCAGAACGCCATGGGTGTTCGGTATATTACCATGTAATCTAGATTATTGACTCTAGTGCAAGTGGGAGACTGTTGTAGATATGCCCAAGAGGCAATAATAAAAGTGATTATTATTATATCTTTGTGTTTATGATGAATGTTTACATCCCATGCTATAATTGTATTATTAGGAAACCTAATACATGTGTGTTTTGTAAACATATAAGAGTCCCTAGTAAGCCTCTTGTTGAACTAGCTTGTTGATTAATTGATGATCATGGTTTCCTGATCATGGACATTAGGATGTGATTAATAACAAGGTTATATCATTAGGAGAATGATGTGATGGACACACACCCATAGTAAGTGTAGCATAAGATCAAGTCATTAAGTTCGTATTGCTGTAAGCTTTCAAATACATAGTAACCTAATCCTTCGACCATGAGGTTATGTTAATCACCATCACCGGATGGATACTTTGATGACATCAAACGCCGCTTCATAACTGGGTGGTTATAAAAGTGTCATTGGGTATTCTAAAAGTATGTGTTGAAGCGCATGAACCAAGATTGGGATTTGTCCATCCATATGACGGATATATATGCTCTGGGCCCTCTCGGTGGAATGTCATCTAGTTAGCTTGCAAGCATGTGACTAGGTCACAAGGGATGACATATCATGGAACGAGTAAAGAGTACTTATCAGTAACGAGGTAGAACTAGGTATGGAGATACCGATGATCAAACCTCGGATAAGTATAGTATCGCGAGACAAAGGGAATTAGTTTCATATGTAAATGGTTCAATCGATCACGAAGTCATCGTTGAGTATGTGGGAGCCATTATGGATCTCCAGGTCCCGCTGATGGTTATTGATAAGAGATGTGTCTCTATCATGTCTACATATTCATGAACCGTAGGGTGACACACTTAAGGTTTGAAGTTGTTTTAAGTAGATATGGAATATGCGTTGGAGACCGAATGTTGTTCGGAGTCTCGGATTGGATTCGAGACATCACGAGGAGATCCGGAATGGTCCGGAGAATAAGATTCATATATTGGGGATCATTTTCTAAGTTAGGAAATGTTCCGGAGTGTTTGTATGGAGATTCTAGAAGGTTTCGGAATGTTCTGGAAGGTTCTAGAGGGTTTCTTGGAGTTTACTTGAAAACCAAGAAAGGGTCAAAGGAGACCTAGTGGGGCAAGACACGGATTCGTGGGGGAGGAGGACTCCTCCCCCCTTCCCACCGCCGGCCATAGGAGGGGAGTCCTACTAGGACTCCCCCTCCCCATGCGCGCCTCCCCCCTTAAATAGAAGGGCAGGGGCGCCCCCTCCTAGCCCTCTCCCATAACTCCAATCTCTGCCGCCTCTCTCCTCCACCTTTCTTCTGCATAGGCATAGGCGAAGCCCTGCAGAATTCTCTACTCCACCACCACCACCACGCCGTCGTGCTGCTGTGATTCCGTGGAGAAGATCTACTACCTCCGCTGCTCGCTGGAACGGGGAGAGGAAGGTCTGCTTCGACTCCGCACGTGTGACCGACTGTGGAAGCGCTGCCGTAACGCGGCGCCGGAAGGATCGTCCACATGATTTTGAGATCGGCAAGTGATCGACTACATCAACCACGAGATCTAATCTCGTTAACTCTTTCGGATCTACGAGGGTTAGTTCCTATCTATCTCGTTGCTCATGTCTAATAGATTAGATCTTGGCTTTTATCTAGATTAGATCTGGGTTTTGTTCGTTCTTGCGGTAGAAATTTTTTGTTTTCCATGCTACGAACCCATCATGTTTTGCGGAAAATAAAGGATTAAACGTATCGAATGGAAAGAAGTAAAAGTTTGCAGAAAGTAAACACAAAGCAGTAAAAGACAAGGACCGGGATCCATAGTTCACTAGAGGTGGCTCTCCTTAGATAGATAACATACTGGGTGAACAAATTATAGCGGGGCAATTGACAAACACCGAGAAAGCAATACATGCATATACTAATCATCTTGACTCCTCTGAGACTTGATTGGGCATTACAACATAATACATAGACCGCCATCCAACTGCGTATATGACTAATAATCCACCTTCAGGTTATCATCCGAACCCCCTCCAGTATTAAGTTGCAAGCAACAGATTATTGCTTTACGAATTGCGTGTAAAGTAAACAATACGATTGTTCTATGAACAAAGGATTGTTGTTTTCTCCCTAGTAGCAACAACACATCTAGTACCTTAGAGATTTCTGTCACTTCCCCAGATTACCAGAGGCATGAACCCACTATCGAGCATAAATACTAACTCTTGGAGTTGCTAGCATCTACTTGGCCAAGATAGCTACTAACAACGGAAAGCATGCAAGATCTCAAATAACAAAGACATGATAGAATCAATAATCAATCTGAAATAGCATCTCAATATCCATCGGATCCCCGCAAACACAACATCGGAGCCCACAAGATCTAAACATGAAAGCACAACGGAGGAGAAACCAGCCATCTAGCTACTACATGGATCCGTAGTCCAAGGATGAACTACTCACGCATCACACCGGAGGCTTGCATGGTGATGAAGAAAGCCTCTAGGGTGAATTCCCCTCTCCGGCAGGGTGCCGGAAAGAGCTTCAGATCCCTCCCGATCTAGGGATGGAGATGACGGCGGCTACAGACTCTTTCGTGGATTTTTGATCGGGTCCTTAGGGTTTTCATCCCGAGGGCAACTTATAGTCGGAAGGGGAGGCCGAGGGGGTGCCGGGAGCCACCACACCACCCCCTGGCGCGGGCCAGGCCTGGCCGCGCGGCCAGGTGGTGTGGCCGGCCCCTAGCCCTTCTCCGTATCATATTCTGGCAATTGATCCCTTCCGAAAAATAGGCACTTTGGCTTTTGTCCTGTCCAATTCTGAGAATATTCATTTTCTGACTTTCCTGGAACCAAAAACAGCAGAAAACAGGCAGCTGGCACTATGGTTCTTTTTAATAGGTTAGTCAAAGAAATCATATGAAAAGTACTCCAAAGTTGGAACAAAACACAAGAAAGTGGATAAAACCAAGCATGGAACATAAAAAATTATAGATACATTTGCAATGTATCAACATCCCCAAGCTTAAATCCTGCTCGTCCTCGAGTAGGTAAGTGATAAAAAGAAATAATTTTTGAGGTGACATGCACCATCAAAGACTTGATCAAAGTATTTGCAAAATACCCAAAGCTGGGATCATAGTACTTTAATCATAACATGAAAGACAAAGTTCTAGCAATAAGCAAATAGTCTATGATGCAACATGAAAAGGCACAAACAAAAGACTCATGAATAACAATGCTTTGCAAGACATTTGTTTGTTTCACATAAAGAAAACATAGCATAAAAGTATTCAGCTTGTCCCTCAATAGAGTAGCAAATATAAATGCATAGGACACCTTCAAAGTTCATAAGAGTGACTAGATACAATAGTTTCAAACAAGCAATAACAAGTTATGCATCAATCAACTAGTCTTGGGACAATGCACATAGAACTAAGAATGGCCACTATGTTCTCAAAGTAGGTGCATAAAGATAGAATGTGGAGACTCAATATATTGGTGGAAGAAAGGTCTTCATAGAAGGAAGTAGGGATTCAAGTCTCATAAAGAGCTTCCAAAAATTATGGTACTTATAGCTTTCAGCTCTCATTTCCCCTATAATAAGCATCTTGAAGTGATTAAGGTTAAAGTGAACAAACTATGGTGTACATGCTTGACGAAGTATAAGTCAGAAATCTCATGTCCATTGTATACGAGGGCCGCTCCTCATGCTACTCAAGTTTAGTCACTCGTAAGTCCTTGTCATCGTAAGTATATGTGTATCATTGAGAACCGCCAACGGGGTACCCCTTGCCCGATGATACAGAAGAATCCCCATATCAAAATAAAAAGGCAAGCAGACAACGAGCATCTCAGCATTCTTCTTATTTACCATGGGAATATGGTGATTTTTTCTCTCTTTCCTCTTTTCATAGTATCTCTTTTTTCTCTTTTTCTCTTTTTTCTCAGTATAGGACTCTTTTTTATAAGAAGAATGCTTCATAGACAGCTCATTATGGTTACGCTGCAGGTTTCCACCATGTCAGCATGGATTAGACCAGTGGCCCAGGCGTTTCTCTAACACATATACATAACTCCATGGACTTACAAGCTCCCCTTTCATTTCACACCGATGACATCCATATACAAAAGAGCATGATATCAACTAGGTACAAGTACCAAGTGCAATGTTGGAAGCGTTCCCCATGAAAGCATGATTCTGCTAATTCCCAACAAATAAGTGCAAGCATATACAACATAGAAGACACAATGGTTCAAGTTTATTAAGGGCAAGTAAAGTAAAGTGTGCCATCAAGTTCATGAGAGCTTTAATCACTAATTTTTTCATAACAAGTGGAAGGTAAACAAAACCATGAATAAACGTGGAATAGCATAAGCTAATAGGTAGGTATGGTGGACTCGTTGGAAAAACTTGGTTTAGGGAGTTGGATGCATGAGTGTAACTCATAATTTGTTGTGGAGGCTAGCGAAAGACTAGGAGCGACAAAATAAGAGAGCAATAATGGCCATAATCATGCAGAGCGACAAAACATCATTGATCAAAGCATAAAGTGATACTACAAGTTGAAAACTAAAGGATCATAAAGGCTATGGTGACTTGAGATAGTCATAATATGGTGTGATCATGTTCCAAGTCAATCCAAATAAAGCATCAAAGGAGAATACCACTATACTATGCTTTAATATGCTAAAACAACGCATGATTCATCCAAGGCACATTAAGCAATCTCAATTGTTTATAACAAGTCATGCTACAACAAATAATACTAAGAATAAATCCAAAACAATATCAAGCATTGCATGACAAAGCATAGGCCACAGTAAAAAACAAGCTCTTTTTACCACAAAAGTATGAACTTTTCCTACTCTTTTCCAAACCAAACCAAACTATTTGCAAACCAATGTATGAAAGAGGGGGTCCAACCAACTTATTCATAAAACTAAGCAAACAAAGCAAACTAAAAACCAAAACAAAAACGAAAAAAAGACGCTCCAAGAAAAACACAACTGTGCATGAAACAATAAAAATGAAGCGTTTGGAAGAAACCTGGAATTTTTATTGATGAAGAAGGGGATGCCTTGGGCATCCCCAAGCTTTGACGCTTTTACTTCTTGGATATTTCTTGGGATGACACGCATGGCATCCCCAAGCTTGAGCTTTAGTCCATCCTTCATCTCATCACTCATTCCTTCCATACACCTGAAATTTTTCCTTCATACAAAACTTCACACGATCTCATTAGCAACATTAGTGCACTTAAGATAAATAAGTCTTAAGGTTCAGTTCTAACACCAAATAAACTTCCATTATAACACTAGCTACTGTAGAAATTCCCTCAAAAAGCTCAATTCTCCAAAGGAACTCAAGAAGGAACTAACAAGAAGCAAATGCAGAAAATGGCAGAAATCTGTCAAAACAGACCAGCAGGTAAAGACGAATTTTTTAGAAGACCTTCTGTTGCTCAAATCAAAAAGTGTTGAACTAACGAAAGTTAGATAACAACCTGGGGCATAAGCACAAAACGTTACAGCTCAATCCGACGTACAGAGCTCTCCCAGGAATTTTTACGGTGAAGCACAGAAATCTGTTTCGGGACAGCAACTTTCCCAATCATTACTTCTCTCTCATTAGAGGTTACTCTTGGCACAAAAAGCAAATAAAAAGGATAAGTAGAGGTTATTACAGAGGTAATAACTTCCAAGACTCAACTAGAACTCTTGGGTTATCTCCCAACAAGTACGCCTTTAAGTTAGGCATAAGAAGCAAAGAAAGAATCAAGTGTTCTCAAATGAAGAAGCATTAAGACCAACTTTCTTGCCCTTACCTCTATTGTTTTTATTCTTAACCTTTGGGAAAATATGATTGTTTGGTGGAGAAGAAATGTGCATGGTCCCCTTTCCCATGTCTATTATTGCTCCAAGAAGTTCCAATAGGGACCTTCCAAGTGTAATTTGTCCTTTTCCTGCACATTCAATAACAAGATAATCAATAGAAATTGTTTTCCCAAGGATCTTTGTAAACACTCCTTCAGCTATTCCAAGAGGTAATATGGTAGTATTATTAGTAAGAGGTATTTCTTTTCCTCCTTCAATGAGCCCCCAAGTATTCAGAGATTTATAAATATCTTTGGGCATAAGGCAAAATTCAGACATGATATCACAACGAGCTTGAAAAGTTTCATTGTTCATCTCAATCTTTACTGTAGGGAACCACTTTGATGGTTCAGAGTTTATTGGAACATAATCGGGATGCCCCTAAGCGTATTATAGCACCCTTCTAATCTAGTAGTGCTAGCCTCAAGAGTATCCAACCTAGCAAATATTTTCGCGAAAGAAGTATCAGTTTAGCTAGGCATGTTGTAAGTGAGGATCAATTTCTTTATAGCATTAATAGCATCATCATCATTACATTGGAGGAAATATCCTCCCACAACAGCATATAGAGCATATCTATAGCAAAGAGCAATCCCAAGGTAAAAACTACTAAGGAACAAGCTTTGAGCCATTTTAGGCTCAGTTTTTTCATGTAGGTCAGAGATTCTAGACCAAGCTTCCTTAAAACTTTCCTCAATTCCTTGTTTAAAAGTGAAAATCATTTCCTCGGATGACATGGTGATTGGAGCAAGGCTAGACATAGTGACAACTTAGGATAGGAACTAATTTTTTTGTGTTTTTCAAATAAGAAAGCAAACAAGTAAAACTAATTTTTTTTGTTTTTTGAAGAACAAAACAAGCAAAAAAAGCAAAAAGAAAACTAAGCAAAACAAAAACAACAAAGTAAAGAGATTGGTTATGAGGGACTCCCCTTGTGAAGATGTCCTTGACTCCCCGGCAGCGGCACCAGAAAATCTTGATGCGCTCGACTTTCGACGTAGAGCTTGTTGGGAACCCCAAGAGGAAGGTACGATGAATACAGCAGCAAGTCTTCCCTCAGTTATGAAACCAAGGTTTAATCGAACCAGTAGGAGCAAGGAAACACCCCAAAGGTGTTACTAGCTGAGCTTTGGCAGGGCGCACTACCGGTGCTTGTAGCAACGTGGAGACCTGCACAACACAACCACAGAACTTTGTCCCCAACTTGTGATGAGGTTGTCAATCTCACCGTGTTTTGCGGAAAACAAAGGATTAAACGTATCGAATGGAAAGAAGTAAAAGTTTGCAGAAAGTAAACACAAAGCAGTAAAAGATTGTAGATTGTATGTAAAAGACAAGGACCGGGATCCATAGTTCACTAGAGGTGGCTCTCCTTAGATAGATAACATGCTGGGTGAACAAATAACAGCGGGGCAATTGACAAACACCGAGAAAGCAATACATGCATATACTAATCATCTTGACTCCTCTGAGACTTGATTGGGCATTACAACATAATACATAGACCGCCATCCAACTACGTCTATGACTAATAATCCACCTTCAGGTTATCATCCGAACCCCCTCCAGTATTAAGTTGCAAGCAACAAATTATTGCTTTATGAACTGCATGTAAAGTAAACAATACGATTGTTCTATGAACAAAGGATTGTTGTTTTCTCCCTAGTAGCAACAGCACATCTAGTACCTTAGAGATTTCTGTCACTTCCCCAGATTACCAGAGGCATGAACCCACTATCGAGCATAAATACTAACTCTTGGAGTTGCTAGCATCTACTTGGCCAAGATAGCTACTAACAACGGAAAGCATGCAAGATCTCAAATAACAAAGACATGATAGAATCAATAATCAATCTGAAATAGCATGTCAATATCCATCGGATCCCCGCAAACACAACATGTATGAATTACAAATAGATGATCTTGATCATGAATGGAGCTCACAAGATCTAAACATGAAAGCACAAAGGAGGAGAAACCAGCCATCTAGCTACTACATGGATCCGTAGTCCAAGGATGAACTACTCACGCATCACACCGGAGGCTTGCATGGTGATGAAGAAAGCCTCCAGGGTGAATTCCCCTCTCCGGCAGGGTGCCGAGAAGAGCTTCAGATCCCTCCCGATCTAGGGATGGAGATGATGGCGGCTACAGACTCTTTCGTGGATTTTTGATTGGGTCCTTAGGGTTTTCGTCTCGAGGGAAACTTATAGTCGGAAGGGGAGGCCAAGGGGGTGCCGAGAGCCACCACACCACCCCTTGGCATGGGCCAGGCCTGGCCGCGCGGCCAGGTGGTGTGGCCGGCCCCTAGCCCTTCTCCATCTCGTATTCTGGCACTTGATCCCTTCCGGAAAAATAGGCACTTTGGCTTTTGTTCCGTCCAATTCCGAGAATATTCATTTTGTGACTTTCCTGGAACCAAAAACAGTAGAAAACAGGCAGCTGGCACTGTGGCTCTTGTTAATAGGTTAGTCCAAGAAATCATATGAAAAGTACTCCAAAGTTGGAACAAAACACAAGAAAGTGGATAAAACCAAGCATGGAACATCAAAAATTATAGATACATTTGCAATGTATCAAGCACCCTCGCGAGGGACGCCTCGCTTCCGGTGGCGACCTTCTCCAGTTGGACAGCCGCCCAGAAGTTGTGCACGCTCACCTCGCCGATGCGAGGGCCGCGGAACAAGGAGGGGGAGGAGGAGCGGCGGCCATGGTTGGGAATCGTGGTGACAGGATGAACTAGGCAGTGAGCGGAGTGGCATGGGAGTTAAGGAGAAAATGTCCTATCTCCCGCGCTTCCCCACGCGTGCAAGGGGTAGGCACGCGGCGCTCGCTAGGGTCTGGCCCATGAAAACGGCCAAAATCAGTGTAGCATCCTAAAATTTCAATCCAAGTTAATCAAGATCAAATCTACCCAATTTAGGGTTAACAAAAACTTTTCCATTTAAAATAATTAAGCATTCATATGTGTGTGCATTTAAATTGGGAGTTTTTTTGAATTGCCATGTTTGAGTGATCCATTGGTTGTAAAATGATTCTAAGGTGAATTAAATATCATCTGGATCGTTCCCAAACAAATTCCAAAGAAAAAGAA
Source organism: Avena eriantha (assembly GCA_910589775.1). NCBI lineage: Eukaryota > Viridiplantae > Streptophyta > Magnoliopsida > Poales > Poaceae > Avena > Avena eriantha. Next base: position 345,396,179 of record OU342740.1, read on the forward strand.
ATCAAAAAGAATAAAATAAGCAAATGGTCACTTTTGCCATTTTAATCACCTAGCCTACTTTGGCTATTCCTAGAACTCAAATCTTAACAGAGATAATTGTGGATCTTTGCACCCCTTGCTAGTACAAGTAGTGATGTACCAAGGCCCACTTTGTGTCACCCCAAAAACATTCAAACTCTAATTTTAAATGACATTTGAAAATTGAATGTAGTTCATATGTATAGATCACACTTATTCAAAAACCACTCAAATGAATTCCATTTAAGAAATCCTAGCAACCACAGTCTACCAAGCATCAGATCAAAGCACCCACCAAAAATCTCCCAAAAATTCAAATATTTTCTTCATGCGGCCATTCTGTCGAACACCTGGCAGGCAGATAAAAAGTGGCCTAACTAATACTGTTGCACATGGATCCCTTGTCCCCAAATTGACCCTCTCTACTCTCCTCTGTCTCCTCTTGTTCCAACCAAGCCATCAACCAGCCCCCCTTCACTGCTAGCAGCAGTGGCGCGCCGCCCAAATGAGGTCACCGCCGGCCGAACATGGACAACTCGTAGCAGACCGCACCGTGCCAAACCAGCGTGGCCACTAGCTCTGCCCAACCCTACCGCACCTCCCTGTCCACCCGTCGATCGTAGCCAGCCCCTGGACCACCCCAGAGCAGCGCTGCCCTTTCTCTCTGCGCCATGCGCAGCGCATGCCAGAGCACGATCGCCGCCAGCATGCAGCAGACCACGCCTCGACACCATATCACACGGGCCAGTCCGCCTCGACATCCACACCTCGCCAGACACGGCCGTGCACCGCCGCGCGACCCACAGTCGCCATGATCGCCGTCGAGCACCACCTCTGTCTCCCAGAGCGCGGGAAGCCCCCGACCAAATGCCACCGCCCCTAGCCGCGCCATTGCGCCGTAGCTGACCGCCAGCAGACCGCCCACCGTCCACCTACCGCGCCCACGCCAGTAGCCCCCCTGTTTCACCGTCATCGACGAGCCGCACCATGCTTCTCTGCCGCCTCGTCGTGCCTATATAAGCAGGCCTCCCCAACACAAATTCCTCACACTCGCACACTCCCCTCTCACCCCCAGTCCTTCCCCACCTCTCGCTGGAGCAGCTCGAGCAGCAGGCCACCGTAATTTCACTGGAGGCAGCCACAACAGAGGAGGAGACGCTATCGTCGATTCCGTCCACCTCAGCCCCTGCCGCGACTTCGCCTGAGCTCGCCGTCGCCGTCCAGTTCGATCGCCTGCCTCACTGCACTAGCTGGAGCCCTGGTACGTCCCCAGTAGACCCCCACCGGCCGTTTAGGGTTCGGTCTCGTCGGCGACCAGTCCGTCGTCGACGACGATCGTGAGCCGTTGATCTGCGTTCTAATCGTGTGGCCTAGATCGTCCCGTACTGTTTCGGGTTTTAAGTATCGCTGACATGCAAGACCCCCCTGTCAGCAGCCCTCTGCGCCGCTGAGCATTACTGGGCCGGCCCATTTAGTTTCTCGCGCTGACCGAGTTTATTCAAATTAGGTTTTTCTATTTAGACTTAAAATCAATTCTGTCCCTTAGTTCAAAAATCAATTCAGAGAGTTTTATAAATCCAAATGGAGTGATTCCAATTTTGTTGGAAAGGTAATGAAAATCGCTATCCAAGCCCGTTGGATTCAAATCATTTAGAGTTAGAGATCTCTCCTAGTAAAAATAACAAGATAGAAGCATTTGCACATTCAAACATTTTTCTAAAATCAACCATAATAGCTTTTGAGTTGATTCCAACTCCCAAAAATCACATTTAACCATACCTATCTGAATATGTAATAATATTAAGGTTTGCATGCAGTGACTTTGGACTAGTACCAAAATATGCTATATAGGCATTTCTAGTCACTTTAAATCATTAAATATTGAACTTAAACTTATTAAAATGTGATCCAACATTTAAATCACATTCCCATATGTTAAATATGTGGCGATGACATGTGTCCACATGACCCCATATTTTAATAGGAGAATATTAAATCTTAGTTAATTTCAATGAGTACACATTACTTTTCTCAAATAAAAAGAAGGAAGCTACTTAATTAAACCTTGTGATGATAATAGATCATCAAATGTGTGCCTTAGTATTCTAGTAGACTAGTTAAGTATTGTTTGGTGATTGTGTATCCCGTATGTATTTATAGACGATAGTACCGACCAATCTTTCGAGGAGGAGGAGTTCTACCAAGAGGGGGAGGAAGAAAACTTCAACCACTTCACCAACCAAGGCAAGCTATTGTTAGCAAGCTAGAATTAAGCTAGATAACCTATGCAAGATGCATTAGGCATGCTTTGGTTATACCACTTTGACTATTACCTACCCCAAGTTTTATTTCCAAGCTTTTACTTTCCTTACTTTATTAAAGTCCTTTACTTGTTGAAGGTATCATAAAAAGTATAAAACTTGACCTATCTAGATAACCTTAGATGTCATTCTATGGCATGAGATTGAGATTAGCATCCCACCTTAGTGAACACTCTTAACTTAGTAGTTTAGAGCTAAACCAAAACTTGATTCACTTTAGATGGGAATACTTGGTAAAAATGACTTATGAAAACCTTGGAATGATGAGTCATTCTATTGAGATGTTTTGACATGTGTTGAGAAACACAAATGGTTTATGATGATGAAAATGTTGAGGCATGAGCCTTAGCCCTCTTACAAAACTGATGGTTGGGTTCGGATGCGATACCATTTCAATTTTACCGTACAACCACAATACCTGAATTGGGTAAGGCTTAGCTGGAAGTTTATATGCATTAGTATTACTTCCCTCGTGGGAGAGGTTTGAGCTGAGGCTACCTCTCAATGTTGTCCACCTATGAAGTGCCCAAGAGGACAGATGGTCATGGTTGGGAGGCCATACTCATAGGAGAGGTGCTTATACTAGGGTGTGTAAAGGAAAGGTTATGTTTGATTATCTGCATACTAAGTATGATGATTCAGGGTTATTCCTGACAGATGTATCGAATCTTGTGGTGAAAGTGTACTACCTCTGCAGAGTGTCAAACTATTCGAATAGCCTCGTCTGCAGTTATGGACAGTTGGAGTGGCCATACTGTTCCGTTGTCAGATGTTTTCAAAACAACTTATGAAATGAATTGTGACTTGACTTAACCACAACAGAGTTGTGACCATGATGATTTAAGTTCCCTCTTAGGTGATTTCAAACTTTATTTTATCTTCCTTTGTTTCTGAACTCATCTTAGGTTTCAAACTTAACTTTACAATTAAACTTAGAGTTAGCATTTCCTACTAGAACTACCTTACTTGTTAGTGATAGTTTGCGAGTATTTAAAGAGTACTCATGGCTTTTGTCCCTGGCTATTCCTATGGCCAGACTATGAAGGAGACTACCAAGATGAAGGACAGCAGGACGGCTATGATAACTAGGACTACCTTCCATTGTTAGCATTGCCTGTGACCCTGAAGATGGACCCCACTGCTACGTTTATTATTTTATTCCGCTACTTGTTGTATTAAGACTGGATCATGAGATCCGTTATTCGTGTAAGACCTTATTATGGTTTGTAATGGATGATGTACTGTGATGGCCAATCTGTTATGTCTCGCAAAAATGGTAATCCTAGGATTGCAATGTATGGCGTAATATGCATCTGGGATTAAAAATCCAGGTGTTGACAATCAGCGGTCCCAGCGGGCCAAGATTTGGGATGCTTTAAGACCCATGATGTGCGGAGATTCCATGCAGCCCAGCTCTCCAAACGGGTTTATTTCTTCCCACGCCGTGCGAGAAACACCCGTTGGGCCAACCAAACACGCCGCCCTATGGATTTTTCTTGCTCCTAGCGCACTCGTGCAGCTGATGGAGAAGAGCCGTGTCTACTATAGGAAAGGGTCCGTGACAGCTCACTGGAAACACTACTGTTAGGGCCTCCTCCTCACGCACCACGAGCAAAAGGCAGACCGACGCTCTCTCCTCTCTGTTCTCTATTCCCCTTTCTTCCTCCTCTAGTTCTCCCCCAAATCTGGGCCAGCAGGCCCCTCCCCCTCCCTTCTCCGGCGGTCGCCAGCGTCGTGGTGTGGTGAGGGACCCATTCCCTTGTACATAGGTAGTTTAGGTGTCTTCGGCTGTTGCCGGTGCTGGCTAGATGCCAGTCTACGGCTTGATGCCGTTCGGGAGGATGCTGGCGGCGCTTACGGGCGACGGCCGGTGGCAGGCGGTGGTGAGGTTGATGGTGGTGGCGGCGTGGTGCCTGCGACTGCCGGAAGATCCTCCCACTGCTCTCCCCCTCAATAAGCTCGCGGTCGGGCAGCCAGATCTTGGTCTGGAGGCAGGTGGTGGTCTCGATCTAGGCCACCTAGAACCTTTGAGTAGCCATGGCGGTGGAAGGAGGCTTCTATGGCTCAGATCTAAGACCCTTGGAAAGATGTTCCTTCTGGGATCTTCCCCGGTGGCAGTGGCTGCATGGCTTGGAGTACGGCGTCTCTGGAGCATGGGGATGGGAGACGGAGAGCGGTTTTGTCTTTCTTCCTCGACTCTGTCTACCGGAAGTGGCAAAGCTAAGATCCGAGCGGCATCGGGGATTTTCCCGGCCGATACGCCCCAAAAGTGTTAGTCCTGTCGTTCGTGGCAGGCTTCATGCGGCTCACAAAGCAGATGATCTGCGAGGGTGTCCTCTCGGAGTTTGGGCTGGTGGTTGGCATCGATCTGTTTTCCTGCCGGCGACGAGCGGCGGTGGTTTTTCCAGATCGGTGGGTGGTGTTTTGTACAGAGTACTCCAAGGGCTTAATTGTAATTTTCCTTTTATGTCGGGGTCTGTGTGCAAAACTGCCAGGACGTGTGTCCTCTAGGTTGTTCTAGTGAGTTTTCTGCGGTGTTGTATTTCGCTCTGTAATCTTAATCAAGTATGCAGGGAATTCCTCAAAAAAAAGGAAACACTACTGTTATCTTTTTCTTTTTAGATCTACACTACTGTTATCTGCTCTAGGCAAATAGCTCAAACGCGATGCACGACGGAAAATTATTTCATGAGTGCTATATGAATTTGAAATAAACTATTTCGTATTGTCTTTTGGTTACTAATCCACTAGTAAGAATATTGGAGTTTGCCAATGGATCTACTTTTACATTTTTATGGGTCAGCGAAAGATATTATCTCATAAAAAGATGAAAAAAAAAGTTCTAAGCAACATGTACCAGTGAACTGTCTTGGGTTGTTAGATCAGTGCGGCCAATTCATGCATGATCGGTCTCCGTGCAAATGTAATGGCACGATGTGGAGGCCAACACGATCTTTGACCATACCCGAGACTTTGTGGATTGTTCCAGCAAACGATTGATGCTGACTTGGCAGGCCATAAACTACACACGCTCTCCAGGTTACCACAGTGTTTTCATCAGTCCCAAAAAAATTAGCTCTCATATTTTGTGCCAACGTCTATTCCATCGTATTGGATCCAAGAGGCCATTCCACTGCAATCGTGCACTTTTTAATCTCTGTGTTCTAGAAATGCCATGAATGGATGCCTTACCACTGGCTTCAGTTGTATTATGCTATTGTTAGATTGACTTTAGTCCCACATCACTAGTGGGAGGCGGCCACGACCAGCTTATAAGAGAGAGTTCCCCTCCTTCCTTTGGTCCCGGCTTTTGGGATGGAGTGGACTCTCCAGTAAATGTTGGGTTATGTGCGCGGCCGGGCCAGGAAACGTCCAAACACGATGCGAGTGTGTGGAGCTGGGCCCGGAACGCTGACAATTGGTATCAGAGCCGGCACCGCCATGCCCGCCTGGGAGGCTTCCTAGGGGATAGGGTGTTATGTACCAAGCGTTGCCGGTGACTTTAGTTCCACCTCGCTAGTGGGAGGAGGTCATGACCAGCTTATAAGGGAGAGTTTCCCTCCTCCCTTCGGTTCGGGCTTTTGGGATGGAGTGGGCTCTCCACTGAATGTTGGGTCGTGTGCGCGGCCGTGGCCCAGGAAACGTCCAAACACGATGCGAGTGTGTAGAGCTGGACCCGGGACGCTGATAGCTACGACCCTCAGGCGGTCGGAAGAAAATCAACGGATCCAAGGCGCCCTCCATCCCAAAGTCCAAGAAACCCGTGAGCCGGAAGCCCCTCTCTGCGTGGACGCCGGTGACGGTGGATCCCCCTTGTCCGCCCACTCAATTCGCCCATGTTCCTGGAAGGTATTTGATCCCGTGCTGATCTGATTGCGGTTGAATTCGCCCTAGATTTGTTGCACATTTCGCCTAGAATTTGATTGCTTGAAAATGACCATAAAATTCGGGTATTCGTAGCGAGGATCTTTTGTCGGTTCCATGTTTGTTCGTTGACATGATGAACGACGCGGCGGTGAACGCCAACGGAGGTCCGCCCCTACCTGACGAGCCTGCTGATGGTGCTACCTGCGAGGTTGAAGCAGAGAGTGAAGGGGAGCAAGGATTGCGTGAGACCGATGAGTGGGAATACGATGAACTAGAAGAGGTGGACGAGGAGGCCTTCGATGCTGCTCAAGATAAGGTAAAATCAAAGAGATTGGCAAACTACACCGTGGACGGAGACACATCATTGATCCGGGCTTGGGAAGGTGTGTCCTTGGATGATGTCACCGGAACTGACCAATCCCGGAAGAAGTATTGGCAGCGGATTGAGGACAATTTTTCCAAGCTAGTACCGAAAGGAAGCACTCGCACATTGAGATCTCTCCAAGGTCGGTGGGATACGTTCAAACAATCTTGAAGTAGATGGAGTGCCGCCTATGAGCAATTCAAGACTCACCCCCCTAGCGGGGTCAACATTGACGATTGTGAAAATGTTGCCCAACTTAGGTACACGGACATGGCCGCATCGAGAAACAAATCATTTTCTCTCCATCATTGTTGGGAATTGCTTAAGGACAATGAGAAGTGGAGGGTACGGGATCGAGGGGCACCACCTACTAGAAACGGCACTGCCATAAACTTGGAGGAAGATGACGAGGAGGAAGAAAAAGAACCCAAAGCAAAAAAGAAAAAGGCCAGATGGTGCAAAGAAGGTGAAAGAAGAGATCAAGAGAAAGGTTGAGCACGAAAGGTTGAGGGACAAGATTGATGAAATGATAAAGCAAAAGTTGCTAGTGGCACACCAACAAATGGAAACCAAGCTCAAGATGGCTGACAAGAGAGAAAAGACCAAACTGTAAATATGGCTTGCAACTTGTGAAGATGAGAAGCGCAAAGCTGAGTTTGAGGAGAGGAGGATCCATCTCGAAGAGGAAAAAGCTAGGGCAGCTGCAATTGGCGACGAAACACGAGTGATGATCATGGACCCTGAGAAGATGGATCCGATCATAAAAGAGTGGTGGGAAGACTGAAGGAGGGAGATCCTCGAGGCAAGGCAAGCTCATAGAGCTGCTGCAAGTGCTGCTGCGAATGGTGGAGCTGATCATGAGGAAGCCTAGTATGTTTATTTTCCATTCGTTCATGCTGTTGTATCTGCGTGTTGTTGTAAAACTTCAAAAAATTTGTATTGATTTGAAGTATCTGATTTGCAGTACACGTTATTTTACAGTACGCGAGACGGGAAGGAACAAATGCAGCATAATTGAACCGTAAAATAGAATATTCTGTTTTACGGTTCAATATGCGGCATCTTCTTTGCCCCCCTTTCTCACACCGCAAATCAGATTTCCGATTTCCCGCATCCGCGCTTTGCAGTACCGTGGAATGCGGTACCTGCTAGAGATGCTCTTAGCTTTGGTCCAGATCGTACAAGTGGTGCCCGGTTCATCAGCATCGTCCAGACGCATACCAACAACGAGAGGAGCTGGACAAAGACACTCTAGCGTACATGCTGGAGCTACGGGCGAACCCGCAGCAGCGTAGCTGGCTTCAGTCAGGAGCTGCACATACAGGCTGAGACTTCAACACATGCCCGTCTGCGTTAGGAACGGCAGAGGCGTAAAGAGCCAACTAGCGCACCTGAGATTGGTGGCGGGTTAACTAGAACAAGAGTAGGATTCGAGCAGGCTACTTGCTGGAGTGCGTGTGGATGAACAGTGATCATCATCAACTCCACCTTGATAGTAAGGATATGCATGATCCAACTTATGTCACTCATGTTTCTCCGTTATGAAATTCAGGCACGGATTCCTGCTATTGAGGCACACGCGTTTGACTTTTCCAAACCACTTGTTCAATTCGCACGCCCACAAACCAATTCCCAATGTCTTCCATGATTATATATAGTACAATAGACTTAAAATGTGGATGAGTCACAAGTGAAGGAGAGCAGGCTAAGAAAACTCCATTTCTATACTTCTTACTATGGTATGTACATGACCAGCATTGGTCGCCGGTCGATTCTGCATTTGTATGTGATTCAGGATTCCCGGTGGAAAAAAGCGGCCTAAAAGCTAGACCCTTGTCTAGAAGCTGAAAAGAAGGGGGCCCTAGCCACCGGCCACCAATGCTGGTGCAGTCAATTCCAATTGATATAGTGTACGTATCTACGAGAAACATGCATCTCAACCAGGCCAGCTGCTCTACTAACTACCAAAATAATACCATTTTATTCATAAAGCACCAGTCTAATAATAGCTGAAATAAAGAAGAACGGCCATTGATCCTTGCCTTATTCCAGAAGGATAACCCATCTATGTCAGATCAGGCAGGTCTTCTCAGCACCATTGCACTACCCCCCTTAGATGGGATTTTCGTCTGACAAGTCCCGTGCCCCTAGGGTTTTCCTACTCCCGCTGGCGACCTGGCAGCGAGTTCCTGTTACTCTCGACTTCGGGTGGATTTCTATCTCCCGTCGTGATCCCTTGGTTCCGAGGGTGTCACGTGTTGGCCTATCCTATTAGGAAGCGTGGGCGATTTGTGTCTTAATTCATCAAGCATAGTTGCTACGTTTCTATTTCGTTCAGAAGCTCGTCAATGGCGGATGCGAGCACGATGTCAAACAATCTAAGTAAGATCTCTCCGAGGGAGGATGGATCGTCGGGGGATTCTGGCGGCGTGCGAGGATTTACGGCAAGAGGGCGAGATCAATTCTCTGTTTGATCAATTGGCGCTCGGTGAGGAGGATTTTGACGATCGGGTGCTTGAAGAGGATGATCCAGCGATCGTTGAAAGCGTAAGGTGGATGGCAGTGGCCCGAGTTCTGTGCCGTAAAAAGTTCAGCCACGAGGCATTCTTCTTCCAGATGCAGAACGCTTGGAATTCTGCATGCGAGATTAAGATTCATGCTGGGGGAGAGAACTGTTTTGTGATCCAATGTTTCTGCTTGGGGGATTGGGAGAAGGTGACTGAACGTGGTCCGTGGCTTTTTCGTGAGTGGCCGGTGATCATCGCTGAGTATGATGGCTTCTCAGATCCGGATGTGGTTGAACTGAATTTTATGCTCATCTGGATTCAGGTTCATAAGATCCCAGAGGGATTTAGGAACGAAGAGGTGATAAAAACCTTGATTTTCAGGGCATGTGATGAAGTTAAAATTTTGGAGATGGTTCGGTCGGAAGGTTTCCGTGGTGATTTCGTGCGTGCCAGGATTGCTCGGGATGTGAGGAAGCCGTTGACTAGGTTTCTTTCGATCTCCCTGGGAGGTAAAAGGATAATGTTCGCGGTTAAGTTTGAAAAGTTGGGTCAGCTCTGTTATGCATGTGGTCTCGTGGGTCATCAACATAAAGAGTGTGGTAACGGTGTGTTTGAGGAAAAGAACCTGCGCTATGGCGACTGGATTTATGTGACACCTCTGGCTAGTCGTGGTCGCGCAGCTGCTACTTTGAGAAGCGGTCTGCGGGGAGGCCGTGAAGATTATTCGTTTTTCATGGGAAGCAGGGTCAGGAAGGAGACAACAGTGGTAGTGGCCGCGGTGGTGTTGCTGGTCGGACTGGGCTGGGACGTGGCTCCAACGTTGACTGGCGTGCACAACCTGATCGGAGCCTGGGGTTTCGGAATAGTTCTGATAGGGAGCTTGCTGAAAATAAGATTACTAGTCCTATCATAGAAGGAGATGTTTACATGACCGAAGCTGAGAAAAATGCTAGGAAGCGGTTGGAGTCTGATCAAAATGGAGGGACTGTGGCTGTAATACCTTCCGTTCCTGTTCCAATGCTGATTGATGACAACGTGAGTACTTTGATTCCTGTAGCAGGTTCTGAGGTGGCTCAGGAAGTGATTGATAATAAGAGACTGAAACGTGGTGACGATAGTGCTATTTCTGGAGTTTTGGCGGCATCCCTAGAGGATGACTGCCGGGTACAATGAATTGCCTCGGCTGGAACTGTCGTGGTTCGGGAAATACTACGACAGTTCGAGAGCTCGGTGTCCTTCAAAGGACACATAAATTCCAAGTGATGTTCTTATCTGAAACTCGTCAGTCTAGTGCTCGTATGAGGAGGCTACGTGGTCGCCTGGGCCTTCGAGGGTTTGAGGGGGTGGATTCGGATGGCATGAGTGGGGGACTTGCATTGTTCTGGCATGAGAGCTTGCATGTTGAGGTCGTTGATTCTAATTCAAGGTATATTGTGTTGGAATTTGGTGAGTTTTAGGCTGTTGGTCCATTAGACAAATTCTGAAAATCTCTTTGGCCTATTTGTGCATGGTAGCATATGGCTATGCACGTGGTGTCAAAGTTTAGTTTCATACTGCTAGTTGAGTGAGAGTTACACCTCTTTATATACTAGGATGTTCCACCACTCACTAAGGTGTGAGAAGAAGAGCAGCTCTCACGCACTCCTCCTCCGACGCCGCCCGCCTCGCCATGCCACGCCTCGCCTTGTCACGACACGCGCGTGCGTCGCGGGTTGCGGGATTGAGCCGAGCTTTATTTTTGCTAGTTAGGAAAAATTAATCATAGATTAATTACGAGTCATTAATGGACGCGTTAATTGGTCAGCCGTGTCCAGTCTTTATGGGACGTGGGCTGTTACCAACTCGGACGTGGACTGAGTCCCACGATCTCCCTGACTTGTCTGCGCTAAACCTAATCGGCATTGCTTACCACACGCGTCTCTTTCCAGTCTATTGCGTCGCCGCTTTCGTCTTCCCAGCGGCGTGCACCGCAGATCGGGACAGTAGGCCTCCGGAACCCCGCCTCTTGTGTACCTGTACGGCTGAGGGGCAATCAGGTTTTTGGGGAGCGCTCAAGCGCGACTACTGGCATCCACCACGTCTTCCGACGACGAGTTCCCAGACAGCGACTTCTTCTCGGACGTCACCGACCTCTTCGACAACCTCAACATGAGCGACGACGCTGCCACCGCTGCGGCTGGTGCTGCCGCTGTTATACCGTACGTAATACTGAACTGTCTCTTTCAGATTCTTCTAGAGTTTTTTATTCTAGCGATTGGTGTAGATGTGATAGGTTTGTCTTATTTAGATGTAATATGTTCATTACTGATCTGCATGATTAGTTTTATTACTGTGTGTATGATCACGTTTTATCAGTTTATTATTCGGATTAAATCATATGGATTATTGCTTATATTTTCAACAATCAAAAAACCTGATCGTAGGCAACTGAATTCACTGGTGTAGCCGCGGCTACTAGGCCTCCTTCGTTTGATGGTATGCACTATAAGAGATGGCGCGCGAGAGCAATTCTATGGTTTAAAAACCTAAACTGCTATAGCGCCACTCTTGGCAAACCTGAAGGAGATCTTTCTGAGCAGGAAGCGGCCTTTAAGAAAGCCGATAATATGTTTATGTCGGTTCTGTTCAGTATTCTTGGGGACAACATTATTGACCCATATATGTCATTTGATAATGGCAAAGACGCGTGGGATGCGCTCGAGGCCAAGTTTGGGGTATCGGACGCTGGCACTGAGTTGTATGTTATAGAGCAATTCTATGACTACAAGATGGTTGATGAGTGCTCCGTCGTTGAGCAAGCTCATGAGATACAATCACTTGCCAAAGAACTCGAGCAGTTCAAGTGTACCTTACCGGACAAGTTTGTGGTCGGAGGCATTATTGCCAAGCTTCCTCCCATGTGGAGGAGTTTTGCTACTTCTCTGAAACATAAGAGACAAGAGTTTTCCGTTACGGATCTCATTGGGTCTCTTCATGTTGAAGAGAAGGCGAGAGCAAAGGACACACGTGCTTGAGGTTTTGAGGGAGCTTCTAGTGCCAATTTGGTACAGAAGAAAAACTTCCAATCCCACAAGTTCAAGAATAAGAACAAGTCTGATGGCAAAGCGAAGTTTGATGGCAAGAACAAGGCCACTCACTCCACCAACTTTAAGAGGAAGAATGATAAGAGGAAAGGCTCTTGCCACGTCTGTGGTGATCATGATCATTGGGCTCCTAGCTGTCCTAATCGCTTTGACAAACGGCAACATGGGAACAACGACAAGATCGCTAATGTTGTTATTAGCGATACTGAGATGAAGGACGTTGGGTACGGTATTTTATCTACTATCCTTTCAGTATGTCATTCTCCTGATTGGTGGATTGACACGGGTGCTAATACACATGTATGTTCTGATATATCCATGTTCTCTTCTTATCAGGTCGCAAGGACTTCCTCCGTGCTGATGGGAAACGGCTCACGTGCTTCTGTTCATCGTGTTGGTACGGTAAATCTGAAGTTTACTTCGGGAAGACCGTACAGCTGAAGAATGTGCAGCACGTTCCGTCCATCAATAAGAATCTCGTCAGCGGATCGCTCCTATGTCGAGATGGTTTTAAGTTGGTGTTTGAGTCCAATAAAGTTGTAATCTCTAAGTATGTACAATTTGTTGGAAAGGGTTATGAGTGCGGAGGTCTGTTCCGCTTATCTTTGTCAGACTCATGTACTAAAGTTATTAATCATGTTTGCAATGATAATGAGTCCAATATTTGGCATTCACGACTTTGTCATATTAACTTTGGTTGCATGACGCGGCTAGCCAATATGAGTTTAATTCTGAAATTTACCACTATCAAAGGTTCTAAGTGCCAAGTTTGTGTGCAGGCAAAGCAACCCCGCAAGTCTCATACGGCTACGGAACCGAGAAACTTAGCACCTCTAGAACTTATACATTCAGATCTTTGTGAGATGAATGGTGTGTTGACACGAGGTGGAAAAAGGTACTTTATGACATTGATTGATGACTCCACTAGATACTACTATGTTTATCTTCTGAAATCTAAAGATGAGGCTTTGAGTTACTTCAAAAACTATAAAGCTGAAGCAGAAAACCAACTTGATCTTAAAATCAAGCGGTTAAGGTCGGATCGTGGTGGAGAGTACTTTTCAAATGAATTTGATATATTCTGTACGGAACATGGTATTATCCATGAGAGGACGCCTCCCTACTCACCTCAGTCAAATGGGGTGGCCGAAAGAAAGAACCGCACTCTAACTGATTTGGTTAACGCCATGTCAAATACATCGGGTCTGTCCAAGGAATGGTGGGGGGAGGCGCTAATGACTGCGTGTCATGTCCTAAACCGTGTTCCCGTAAAGGATAAAACCATAACTCCATTTGAGGTATGGGAGAAGAAAAGGCTTAAACTCTCATACTTACGAACTTGGGGATGTTTGGCGAAAGTCAATATTCCAATACCCAAGAAGCGAAAGCTTGGACCAAAAACCGTGGATTGTGTTTTTCTGGGATATGCTTTTCAAAGAATTGGCTATAGATTTTTTATAGTAAAATATGAGGTATCCGACATGCATGTTGGTACGATTATGGAGTCAAATGATGCGACTTTCTTTGAGGACATCTTTCCCATAAAAGGTATGTCAAGCTCATCAAATCAGGAGATGACTAGTTCATCTAGTCAGGAATTTATTATAATTCCTAAACCCACCATGCCGATAGAACACTATGATGATCATGTGGAGGACAACAATGAAGCTCCTAAAAGGAGCAAGAGACAAATGATTGCAAAGTCATTTGGTGATGATTTCATTGTGTACCTTGTGGATGATACTCCCACCTCTATTTCAGAAGCCTATGCATCTCAAGATGCTAACTACTAGAAAGAAGTTGCCCGTAGTGAAATGGATTCCATCTTAGCTAATGGAACTTGGGAGGTCACTGATCGTCCTTATGGGTGCAAACCTGTAGGATGTAAGTGGGTGTTCAAGAAAAAGCTTAAAAACCTGATGATACTATTGAAAAGTACAAGGCACGTCTTGTGGCCAAGGGCTATACCCAGAAAGAAGGTGAAGACTTCTTCGATACCTACTCACCTGTAGCCAGATTAACCACTATTCGAGTACTACTATCCTTGGCTGCCTCACATGGCCTTCTCGTTCATCAAATGAACGTTAAGACAACTTTTCTAAATGAAGAGCTAGATGAGGAAATTTATATGGAGCAACCTAATGGATTTGTAGTAGATGGTCAAGAAGGAAATGTGTGTAAGTTAGTGAAGTCTTTATATGGTCTTAAGCAAGCTCCTAAGTAGTGGCACGAGAAGTTTAAAAGAACTTTAACCGTTGGAGGCTTTGTTGTAAACGAAGCTGATAAGTGTGTGTACTATCGCCATGGTGGGGGCGAGGGAGTTATTATGTGTCTCTATGTTGACGACATATTGATATTTGGGACCAACCTCGATGTTATTGAGGAGGTCAAAGAGTTCCTATCTCGCTGCTTTGAGATGAAGGACTTGGGAGTGGCTGGTGTAATCTTAAACATCAAGCTACTGAAGGATGACAATGGTAGGATTACACTGCTTCAGTCCCACTATGTGGAAAAGATATTGAGTCGCTTTGGGTATAGTGACTGCAAGTCTTCTCCAACGCCTTATGATCCGAGTGTGCTACTTCAAAAGAATCGAAGGAATGCTAAATATCAATTGAGATATTCTCAAATCATTGGCTCGCTCATGTATTTAGCTAGCGCTACGAGGCCTGACATCTCCTTTGCTGTAAGCAAACTGAGTCGATTTGTGTCAAATCCTGGAGATGATCATTGGCATGCTCTTGAGAGAGTTTTGCGCTATTTGAAAGGCACTGCGAGTTATGGTATTCACCATACTGGGTATCCACGGGTACTTGAGGGTTATAGTGATTCAAACTGGATATCTGATGCTGATGAGATTAAGGCCACAAGTGGTTATTTGTTTACACTTGGTGGTGGCGCTGTTTCCTGGAAGTCTTGCAAGCAGACCATCTTAACAAGGTCAACTATGGAAGCAGAACTCACAGCATTAGACACAACCACTGTTGAAGCAGAGTGGCTTCGTGAGCTTTTGATGGACTTACCTGTGGTTGAGAAACCAATACCCGCCATCCCGATGAACCGTGATAATCAAACTGTGATCGTCAAAGTAAACAGTTCTAAGGATAATATGAAGTCATCAAGGCATGTGAAGAGGAGATTGAAATCTGTCAGAAAACTGAGAAACTCCGGAGTTATTGCGTTGGATTATATCCAAACATCTAAGAACTTGGAAGATCCTTTCACAAAGGGTTTATCACGTAATGTGATAGATAATGCATCGAGGGAGATGGGTTTGAGACCCACACAATAAGTTGTTCGTAGTGGCAACCCACTCTATGTGATCGGAGATCCCGTGAATTAGAGCTGGGAGACAAGCTGTTGATCAGCTGAGAGGAGAGTATGCCCATATTATATTTACATCTCCATAAAGATGCAATACTCTCTTATTCTGCATAGCAGGTTGATATTTATCTTAATGTGTTCCAAGTGGTTTTTCTAAACAAAGATGTTGTCCTGCAGAACATCTATTGAGGAACACACCATTATGAGTATGACTGTTAAACGTCGCAGTCCGTGAGAGTTGGGTGCTCTCTAATAAACTCATGAAAGGCCTTGGAGTATGACGCATAAGCTCTAAACCACCGGGAAGCCCTGTGGCAGCCCTGTAACGGTCTAGACTTTGTGTGAAACTAGTGTGCAGAAAACTTGTAGTTCAAGGCATAGTCCACTATTCAAGTTGCTCGCTAGTGTAGCATGAAGTTTAATGTGGAAGTTTAACTTAACAGTCTCCACTACACACCGGTATATAAAACAATATTCTGGAATAGAAATGAGGTGATGTGCCAATGAGACTTTGTGGGGGATTGTTGGAATTTGGTGAGTTTTGGGCTATTGGCCATTAGACAAATTCTGAAATTCTCTTGGCCCATTTGTGCATGGTAGCATATGGCTGTGCACGTGGTGTCAAAGTTTAGTCCCATACTGCTAGTTGAGTGAGAGTTACACCTCCTTATATACTAGGCTGTTCCACCACTCACTAAGGTGTGAGAAGAAGAGCAGCTCTCGCGCACACCTCCTCCGACACCGCCCGCCTCGCCACGCCACGCCTCGCCTCGTCACGACGCGCGCGCGCGTCGCGGGTTGCGGGAATCTCGCCGAGCCGAGCTTTAATTTTGCTAGTCAGGAAAAATTAATCATAGATTAATTACGAGTCATTAACGGACGCGTTAATTGGTCAGCCGTGTCCAGTCTTTATGGGACGTGGGCTGTTACCGACTCGGACGTGGGCTGAGTCCCACGATCTCCCTGACTTGTGCTATATAAAGCGTCTGCCCTAAACCTAATCGGCATTGCTTACCACACGCGTCTCCTTCCAGTCTATTGCGCCGCCGCGTTCGTCTTCCCCATCCTGGCTTGCGGCGTGCACCACAGATCGGGACAGTAGGCCTCCGGAACCCCGCCTCTTGTGAACCTGTACGGGTGAGGGGCGATCAGGTTTTTGGGGAGCGCTCCAGCGTGACTACTGGCATCCACCACGTCTTCCGACGATGAGTTCTCGGACGACGACTTCTTCCCGGACGTCACCGACCTCTTCGACAACCTCAACATGAGCGACGACGCTGCCAGCGTTGCGGCTACCGCTGCTGCCAACGCTGCGGCTGGTGCTGCCTCTGTTCTACCGTACGTAATACTGAACTGTCTCTTTCAGATTCTGCTAGAGTTATTTATTCTAGCGATTGGTATAGATGTGATAGGTTTGTCTTATTTAGATGTAATCTGTTCATCTACTTTACTGATCTACATGATTAGTTTTATTACTGTCTGTATGATCACGTTTTATCAGTTTATTATTCGGATTAAATCATATAGATTATTGCTTATATTTTCAACATATTGACACTATGATTCGTTTCAACTCTGATGATCCGGTGGTGCATGTTACATTTGTTTACGGTGAACCTCGTACTGAGCATCGTCATCGCATGTGGACTCACCTTGCAAATTTAAAGGCTTCCTCGCTGAGGCCATGGCTTGTGCTAGGTGATTTTAATGAGGCTTTATGGCAGTTTGAGCACTTCTCTTCTTCTCAGCGCTCGGAATCCCAGACGGGGGCTTTTCGTGACTGCTTGCAGGTGTGTCAGTTGACGGATTTGGGATTTTCTGGTCTCCCGTTCACGTATGATAATGGAAGGGCAGGGGCACGTAACGTGCGAGTTAGGCTCGATCGTGCATTAGCTGATAACAGTTGGCGTGACATCTATTCTGAGTCTGCCGTGGTGCATCTAGTTTCCCCATGTTCGGATCATTGTCCCGTTTTGTTAACAGTGGCAAAGGAATGCCCGATTGCTATTAATCGGCCAAAGTCTTTACAATATGAGATTTGTTGGGAGCATGATCCAGGTTTTAAGGACATTATTGAGGAGGCATGGTGTGGATTGGGACACTTTTCGGATATAGGAGCCTTGAGTGCTAGACTTAATTCCATGATGCGTAAATTGCATGCATGGGGGAGCAGAAAATTTGGTAACATTACTAGGCAACTGGCTACGATTGAGGGAGATATTGAAGCTCTTGCTCCAAAATAATGCGCCTAGAGATGAAATTCGTGTGGCTACTGATGCTATGAATGAAATACTTTACCGTGAAGAGATGTTGTGGTTACAGCGATCCCGTATCTCGTGGCTGAAGGAGGGTGACTGTAATACCAAGTTTTTTCATCATAGGGCAGTGTGGAGAGCAAGGAAAAACAAAATTGTTAAACTGAAAGATGTGGATGGTAATATTCAGACGGTTCCTACTGAGATGGAGCGCATGGCGACTTCCTACTTTAAATCGGTATATACACGTGACCCGTCTCTCAATGACGAGGTTATTATTTCCGAAATCCCAGTACTTCTTTCAAAGGCAATGAACGTCAAATTGTGCAAGGAGTTTTCGGATGAGGAAATTGCTAATGCTCTTTTTTAGATTGGGCCTATCAAAAGCCCCAGGACCAGATGGATTTCCTTCCAGGTTTTATCAGCGTAATTGGGAGCTTTAGCGCGGAGAAGTAATCAAGGTGGTGAAGGGTTTCTTTGCTACGGGTCATATGCCCTAATGACACTTCTATTGTTCTTATTCCAAAGATTGACAATCCGCTTGAACTCAAAGATTTTCTCCCTATTGGTTTGTGTAATGTTCTTTACAAAGTGGTGTCAAAGTGCTTGGTGAATAGGTTGCGGCCTTTTCTGGGGGAAATTATTTCAGAAAATCAAAGTGCTTTTATTTCTGGACGTATGATTATTGATAATGCTCTTCTAGCATTTGAGTGTTTACATTACATGGATCATGCTTCGTCAGCGGATAATTCCTTTTGTGCCTATAAGTTGGATTTATCGAAAGCTTATGATAGAGTTGATTGGCACTTCTTGGAGAATACCATGCTAAAGATGGGGTTTTGTCATCGTTGGGTACAGTGGATAATGGCTTGTGTCACCACGGTGAAATATTCAGTAAAATTTAATGGAACCTTGTTGAAAGCATTTTCTCCTTCTCGAGGCCTCAGGCAAGGGGATCCCGTATTTCCTTTCTTATTTCTATTGGCAGCTGACGGTTTATCTAATTTGTTAAAAAAGGAGGTTGATCAGCATGGAATTTCACCATTGAAGGTGTGTAGAGGTGCTCCGGGGATTTCCCATCTTTTGTTCGCCGAAGCCGATGATACCCTCTTGTTCTTCAAGGCTTCTGTTGAGCAGGCAGTCTGAGTATAAAATGTTCTGGATATCTATGCAGCAGGGACGGGTCAACTTATTAACCCTTCCAAATGTTCGATTCTTTTCAGTCCTGTTTGTCCATTGGCGACTCAAGTGGCTGTTCGTGATGTCAAATATCTTGGTTTGCCAACCCCGCATGGGAGAATGCACAAGGGACGATTCATGAATTTATTGGCACGTTTGGGTAAGAGATTAATTGAATGGGGAGACGGTCTTTTAGCTCAGAGTGCCCGAGAAATATTGATCAAGGCAATGGCTCGAGCTCTTCCTACTTATGTGATGGGAGTTTTTAAGCTCCCGTTCTCAGTTTGCGATGAACTGAATAAAATGATCCGTGATTATTGGTGGGGTGTGGAGAATGGTAAGCGTAAGACACATTGTTAAGTTGGGCTAAATTAAATCAGTCAAAATCTCAAGGTGGTCTTGGCTTTAGAGATATGAGGCTTTATAATCAAGCACTACTTGCACGTCAAGC
Organism: Avena eriantha; assembly: GCA_910589775.1. Lineage (NCBI taxonomy): Eukaryota > Viridiplantae > Streptophyta > Magnoliopsida > Poales > Poaceae > Avena > Avena eriantha. The sequence goes on from OU342740.1 coordinate 345,415,548, forward strand.
ATGGTGGTTGATTGCGTTTCCAAACAGCTTGTGTGCACGGGTTCTACATGCTCGTTATTACCCTAACGATGACATCACTGATACGGTGTTCACCGGGTCACCTTTCTCTACGTGGACTGCCATCTCCTATGGATTGGAGCTTCTGAAGCTAGGCCTTATTTGGCGAATCGGAGATGGTAGTAATGTCAGAATTTGGCGTGATAGTTGGATACCTAGATAGTCCTATGGCAAGGTTTATTCTGTTAGAGGCAATTGTCGGTTACGCAGAGTTTCTGAATTACTTGATGATCATGGAAATTGGAACTCGGATCTGGTGCGTAATACATTTATTCCAATGGATGCAGAAGTGATCTTGAGGATTAGAACATCACACTTGAATGAGGATATATTAGCGTGGCAACCTGAGAAATCCGGTTTGTTCTCCGTGCGCAGTGCATACAAGGTGGCCCTGTTGTTACACCCGGAGCAGTGCCTGTTTAATTTGCGGCTTTGAGTGCTCTGCCGGATAGAACAGATCCAACCTGGAAGAAGATTTGTAGGTCTAAGGTACCTCCCAAGGTGAAGGTTTTCGCGTGGAAGGCGGCGACGCACGCGCTAGCTACAGAGGATAACAAGTGTCGTCGTCACATTCTGGTCTCGGGTTCTTGTCGCATCTGTAATCGCGAGATTGAGGATGTGGCTCATGCTCTATTTAGGTGCCCGCATGCTTATCGTCTCTGAAGTAAGATGAGGGAGTCATGGTTGCTTCCGATTGACTCTGATCTTCAGGGTAAATCCGCATGCTTGGTTTAAAGAGGTGGTAGCTAAAATGCCAATGGAGATGATAGATAATATTCTGGTTGTGGCCTAGAGAGCGTGGTACGTACGTAATGAGATAACTCATGATAAACCACTCCCTTCCGTTGAAGGTTCATCAAGGTTCTTATGTAGCTATATTAAGTTGGTGAAGGATGCTTCATCATTGACGGTGGAAGCCATGATAAAAGGCAAGCAAATGTTGCTATGTTCACATGAAATATGAATGCCTAAGCCAGCTACGTGTCCCAGCTTGCCGTGGTGTTGTCCTCCTCCAGGTTGGGCAAAATTATCGGTGGATGGGTGTTTTCAAGCTAGTGATCGAACAGGAGGTACTGGCATGATTTTGCGTAATAATATGGGGAAAATTATTTTCTCGGGCCTGCCGATGGTTACTCTGTTGCGATGATCCCTTTGAGGCTGAGATTCAAGCTTGTGTGGAAGGTGTGAGGCTGGCTTTGGATCATACTACTATGCCGTTCATCATTGAAATGGATTGTATCTCTGTTGTGTCCCTTGTTCCAAAGCTCTCACAAGATCGTTCTATTCATAGGAATTTTTGTTTAGAGCTTAGTCATTTGCTTAGTCAAAGAATGGAGTGTCAAATTGTAAAAGCGGAAAGATCACAGGTTAGGGTTAGTCACTGTCTTGCAAACTTTGCAAGGACAGAGCATCGTACTATGGTGTGGTTGGGTTCTGGGCCCGATGTTGTTCTGCGGGAGCTGGAACTTGAACACCATGTAATCCCGCCTGTTTAATGAAATCCTCTTTTACCCGCAAAAAAAAAAAGAGACGCAACACGGTTCAATTTCATTAAATCTTAGAATTATTACAAGGACAACTGACATACCAAACGGGCTAATAATTAATGCTGCTTAGTCGCTAGCACCATTAATTCAGAGGCCTGAGCACACAGCCGGGGTCCATGATTTCCATTCCAAGATGATGTTTTCTCCGCTAGTGGAGTCTCACGGCTTTGGAGGCGTAGAGTAGAACCAAATGCAACGGTTCAAGATTTCTGGCTGGCTTGACCAAATTCCCGTAGCTTACCGATTTCTCTTTATTCTCACGCACTCAATACAATTTTGTTACTACAATAGGAAAGAGGGGGGTGGCATCTCACTAAAACCACTCGGTATTATTATGTGCTCTAGGCAATAGCACACATGACATGCATGAAGGAAAAATATTTCATGAATGACATAAGAATATGAAAAAACTAATTATAGCCTACCTTGGTTCACAGAAACTCAATGCCGTAAAAGTTTGACAAATCTTATATATAACATATAAATTTATACAATATTTAGTAAAAATACTATACGAATATATTTTACGTTAGATCTATTCATATTGATTTGATATTTATGTGTTCATATTTTTATCTATATGATTGATCAAACTTATAATAAGTTAATTTTTAAGATTATTGATATGTATTTTGGTTACTTCTAATAAAATTATTGAAGTGTTACACATGAAATTCTAAAGGAAGATATCAGCTTGTAAATGGAGAAATTATGTATTCTTATTACTGCTAATAAGATTATTGATATGTATTTTGGTTACTTCTAATAAAATTATTGAAGTGTTACACATGAAATTCTAAAGGAAGATATCAGCTTGTAAATGGAGAAATTATGTATTCTTATTACTGCTAATAAGATTATTGATATGTATTTTGGTTACTTCTAATAAAATTATTGAAGTGTTACACATGAAATTCTAAAGGAAGATATCATCTTGTAAATGGAGAAATTATGTATTCTTATTACTGCTAATAATATCATTGAAGTGTTACGCATGACATTCTGAAGGAAGATATCTCAGAGGAAGTATGTATTTTGGTTACTACTAATAAGATTATTGAAGTGTTACACAACAAATTCTGAAGGAAGATATCATCTTGTAAATGTGTGTATGTTGGCGGGTGTGACCGTGGGAGTGGGGGAGTCTGTACATGAGGTGGTAAAATGATAAAACAACAAAAGGCCATGCAGACCATGGCGAAGAGCGGACGAAGAATATTTCTTTTGTAAATTTGTGGTCACGTAATCATACGTTGATACGAATAAGAATGATTACAAATATGACATTTGAAATTATGGGTATGTAATTTTTTCATCACACCTGCCAAAAAATAAGTTTATTTGTATCAGCAACATGTATCTGTGATTTTCTTGAGTTGTTAGATTAGTGGCACTAGTGAAAAATGGGCATCTTGTCCCGGTTTGTAAGGGGCTTTAGTCCCGGTTGCTCAACTGGGACGGGGCAATGAAGGAACCATTATTTCGAATTTTGTGTTTTGTGACGAATGAAGGAACCAACTGGGACGGGGATTGACCCTTTAGTCTCCGTTGGGCTGCGAATCGGGACGAAAGGGCGGTCCACGTGGTCGCTGGCTGTCGAAAGGGGGAGGGGCATTTGTCCCGGTTCGTAATACGAACCGTGATTTATGGGTCTCTGTTGCGGCAGCATTTTGGGAATTTTTTGTGTCGCGGCAGAGAATTCGTTTTGTATATTTTCATTTATTTTGTTTCCCCTTTATCTATTTCCTTTTTGTGTTCTGGGTAGCATTTTGGGCAACATTTATTTTGTGTTTTGCACTGAGCAATGAAGGAACCATTATATTATAAAACATCTCCCGATTATTTTACACAACAAGTATCGAATATATTATTCATCCATATATATACAATATAAAGTCTTTTACGGTCCCTATTACATTATCATCATCTTCCAATATAATTCTCCTTTTGGATCTAGGACCTCTGCATCTAAGAATCCTACAATTTCCTCTTGGATTGCTTGTATGCGATCCTTTGGTAGAAGATGGCCCCGCAACCATTCGATCTAATTTAAAAAAGGAGTCAACATATATGAATGAAACTAAACACAATTTATTGTAATAAAACAAAATTCTGAATATTGTTTACATACTTGAAGTTGTTCTAAATTTCTGCCCTTCTCACAGGTCGTCTGACGAATGAACTCGCAAACATAGTACCACATAAGTTATTTCTGTCTGCCTGCCTCAGACACTTTATGAGAACAAATTTCAATCAAAATAATAATAATTAAGCATGATAATGGTATCGTAACTAGAATCAAAGAGATGCGCGGATCTAGCTAGTAGTACTTACATTTAGTGGTTTAAATGTAAGCTTCTCTTTCCAGGCACCCTTAGCCTTGTTGGTGAACCGTTTTCAAGCGTTGCTCGGTAAATAAAATGAATAAAATAAGTTATTAATTACTTTATATCAGTAAATGAACGAAAATTGCCGATATAGTGGCATAATAACTGAAATTACCGCTGAAGCATATTCTGCATGGGGCCCACTTCTCAAGGGGTTTACGTTTAGAGTCTATAACTTGTACTACTCCATTGTCAAGTTGAATGATTAGCAGAATATGATGGAATTTGTGTATGCATAACTCATCAATTATACACTTAACATCGAGTAAGCGAAATAGAATGTGTACAAGACAGTAACACCCACTAGAAGTTGTAGGTAATAATAGTTTCCTTTTTGTTTCTTGAAACCTTAACGCCATTACAATTTTATCCTCTGTTTCCTTGGGATTAAGTTTCACAGTAATTTCATGAACCCAATATGGGTCAATGAATCCAATGTCATAGATTTGTCCTCTTCTGCATTCGAGAATCTTCAGTCTGCATAATATAGTGAGTATGATTATACATGCAATATAAACGAGGTGAGCTAACTAGAGACTTAATTATTATAGAAATAATACCGAAGGCCAAAAAGATTTGTTGTGTTTATAGGGGGTATAATATTGAAGGCCATATGGATAATCTACCACACCACTTTCGCAAAAGGACAATCAAAAAATAAATGTTGTATTGTTTCATCCTTATCACAAAAACAACATTTACTACTACCGTGCCAATTTCTTTTGGCTAGATTGTCTTTATTAAAAAGAACACGATGGTACAAGAACCACATGAAAATCTTAATTTTTAGAGGAACTTTCATCTTCCAAATATATTTGCGAAGGATGTGGTCATTCATTAGATCCAAATAATAAGATTTAATTGTGAACTCCCCTGAGTTTGTCAACTTCCAAACAAAAACGTCAGGTTGGTTTGACAAGTATATCACTACTAGGAAACACATCTTCTGTGGCGCATGTAAATCTATCTTATGTGGCGCATATGTGTGGCGCAACTATTACCTCGTCACTGATATCTACTTTCTGTGGCGCATATAGATATGTGCCACAGAAATCTTAGACTTTTGTGGCGCATTTCTGCATATGCGCCACATGAATATGTTCAGTGGCGCATAAAATCCAATGCGCCACAGAATGTATATGCGTCCCAAATACCTTTTCTATATGCGCCACTGACTATATTACATATATTCAAAGTAAAATACGTTCCTGGTGTATAATCAGGTATTTATATAGGATTTATATAGTATTTATCCAGATCAGTATAAACAGTACAATGCACATATAGTAGATGAAAACCGACATATAATACAAACATAAGTATAATGTCATCACACTTAGAGCCCGATCGAGATACATATATAGTTTCAAGTGTCGAATTTTTACACAAGTGCTGAATACAAAGTTCATATCATCTCACATTACAAATATGAAGTGGTCACCACCTACACTAGGATCAAATAGAATACAGCTGTGGTGATGGTGAGCAAGAGCATGAGCGCGACCAATATCTTCATCCGGTTCGTATTCCACATGTGGTTTCTCCACTTGGCTACCGCCTCCTCTCTAGTCGTCTATAATTTGTTGATGTTGCCGCTGAACTTGTTTACTTGTTTGTGACAGTCCTCCCACTCCTCGTAGACTCCTGGAACCCTACCCATGTACACAACATACCACCTCGTCGCCATCTCTATAGACGACAAGGCATATTAGTAAAACATGCAATGAAAAGAATTAATAAAGGGTTCACATCCATATATATATGTTCACAAAATATAAAACAAAGGATCCATAAACCTAAAAGATAGCATCGCGATCATCATATAAGTAATAAGTTCAACAACAACACGACCACAATATAGTTTAAGTCTAACAACAATGACCATTTAGACTACAAGATAGTAAAGTTTATGACACATACACTACAGCAGGCGTCCATCGAGAATATACACACACTCGATCATGCTAGGCACACATCGATCATGAAGACTTATTATTCTCGCTGGGCTTCGGGAATGGTTGATAGCCCTTTTTCGTCATCCACGTCCTTGTGTCACCTTGCTTATGGAGGCGTTCTTCGATCTCCCTCTTACTCAACCCTCTGGCTTGTTGTAGGCCCCCCTTGAGTTGACATCTTCAATGATGATTTGCGACAAATTCAGCTAAATGCGATAGAAGTCTTCTCTAAGACCATCATCGTCGCTTTGCGCCAAAGTTTTGGCCCATCCTCGGAGACTAGATGGCAGCGTTAGGTTCTAGCAATCCCGAACATAGCCTTTAAGGTGATGGAGGACGTACAAGGCCTCCTTGGCGATACCAGTAATAGGCTGCTTGACGCAGGGGAACTCGAGCACATGCTTGAACATGTGTTTGCCATCCTTGATACATTCCCCCTTATCTATGAAGGTGCATCCCTTCTTGGTGTAGCCCTCGAGAGCCTCATTGAGAACACCCCTTATTCTGGTGTAGTCTTTCTTCTTCGTCAAACTCCCTGAGTTGAAATACATGGCTAGCGAATACCTCGAGGCAAGGACGATGAGTGTGCAATTTTTATCTCTGCACAACACAATTGGAACAGAATGTTGGAAAAAGAGCAAAGGAAGAAATCTATAAGAAATGCATAAGTTACGGCGGCAATGAGCGAGTGTGTACTTACTCAGGAAAGAAAGGCAAAATAAGTGTGTCCTTCCTATTGTTGTCCACCATGAACTTCTCGAGGTACGCCGTCACCTTGGTTCATGTCTCTGATCCTTCGACCAACTGGTTGTCCCGCATGTAGTAGGGATCCACTATCGTGACTTCCAGGGTACTATCTCTCTTGATGTTGATCGCCAGATTGAGCGTGTTAGGCGGACCAAGTTATAGTCCAGTCGTTTCATGAGAAACAACTTAAATATGTCCTCGTACGCTATGAAGAATATATCCGTGGGGGTTTCATCAACGAAGCCCACATCCAATGGCACCTTGGCTGTGAAAACCGAGTAATTTGGATCTTTGTCTTTAAGAAGGATGCCCTCTAGTGTCTTGACACCCTTGTGCAAAGTTAACATGGGTCCAACCGCAATGTGGAGCAGATCCGGAGTCAATCTCGGATCACCAGCTACATGCACTCAAGGCAAGCCATATTGTGTGGATGGTACGACGACGGCGTCCTGAGCCCGGTTCCTCTTCGGAGGAGGTTGGCTCGCACCCTTCTTATTATTATTACCTCTCTTCCTATGCTTCTTCTTCGCAAAAGTGTCCTCCACTGCCATCTGCTCATCGGCCGCCTTTCGGAGTGTGTTGGGGCTAAAAACCAATCTCGGTTTCTCCTATGGTGGATCGGCGGCCGGAGGCGCCTCTTGAGAAAAAACATGGAAGACCAGGCGATGCGTGCATGTATTGGGCCGACCAGCTTGATGGTCGTGAGCTATGAAGGGTTCTTCATCCACAGAAGGCATATACAATCCTTTGTTGGCGTCGGTGCTGATGAAGTCATCAACGTTGACCAATTCATCATCATCTTCATGGGTGCCATCATGTGGTGGTGGTAGCGGGGGCGACGGCGGTTGTGGCACAATGTCTTTGCCATGGGGCGGTACACACGCTACCAAGAGTTGCTGGTGACAGCTGGTGGTGGCAACGTTCATGTCCCTTGCACAGTATGTAGTGAAGCGACGACGGCTGCTGGCTTCCGAGGTGGTGGCCGGGCGATCGATCGAGAGGTGGCGCAGGTGCCCCCCCCCCCCCCCGCAAGATGAATCTGGGTCTTCGGCCATGTCAAGGGCCAGTTGTAGAATTCTCCAAGGGTCTTGTGTTTATCGGCTCCGTGAGGTTGAAAGGGGGGTCCATGTCGTCACACCCTGGCAACACCCGAGCCAACCTGACCCTCATCACGTCATCATCCATTGGATTGTTGTGCATCGTGCGGCTCGCCGGTTGTATGAGAGTGCCCTTGGAACCATCCTTCAACTCACCGCCGACATCTTTAAGCATGAGTATGCAAGAAGTGTCCTGAGGCAAAACATGTTGTTAGGCATCATGAGATGGCAGCAGTCATCCATCAAAGGTATAAAGGAGATGACGTGCACTAACTAATTAGTTACCTTGGTGATGGCGTGGAGCTCGGATAATCTAGAGACACGACCGATGCCGGCGGCCGGCCCCGCTCGGGTGCCTCACGAAGCACCACCGCCATCAGCTACGCATTGGTATCTTTGGCGGGAGGGGGCGTCGGTGTGACCAAAACAAGCGGCTGCATCCCAACATTGACGGCCGGTAGGGTCACCAGGTCCGGCGACACGTTAACATTAATGCCTGAGTTGCTTCCGCTTAAGTTGGGCAGATGTATTGGCCCCTGTCGACCTCCCGCATTTCAAGTAGTTAGCCCCTCGAAAAACTCATGGGGGATCATCGCGTGGAGCTTCTCTTCCACTAACTTGTCCACTGTTTTCTCGTCCACTACCTTCTCCTCCAGTGTATGCACCTTCATCTTCAGCTCTTCAAGAGCGGCTTTATCCTTAGTCGCTGACTGGTTCTTCCTCTCCCTTCTTTTCTTGGTGCCCTCTTTGTAGTACTCCTTGATGATCCACAAGTATAGGGGGTGTATCGCAGTATTTTCAAGGGAAGTGAAACCCAATTTATTGATTCGACACAAGGGGAGCCAAAGAATATTTATAAGCCTTAACAACTGAGTTGTCAATTTAGCTGCACCTGGAAACAATCTTGCTCACAGCAGTTTATCAGTAGCAACAGTTTTGTAGTAGGAATAGTAAAGTAACAGCAGTAGTAAAGAAAAGACAGTAGTAACAAAAGCAGTAAACAGTGGGATTCGAGTGCGGTAGGCATAGGGATGGATGGACAGACGTTGCATGGACAAAACAATTCAAATAGCAATCAGAACATAGGGCAATTGCAGATAAATAAGATAAAGCATCCAAGTACTAGACAATCCTAGGCATGTGTTCCATATATAGTCATACGTGCTCGCAATGAGAACTTGCACAACATCTTTTGTCCTGCCAGCCCGTTTGCAGCGGGGCCTCTAGGGAACTACTGACAATTAAGGTGCTCCTTTTAATAGAGCACCGGAGCAAAGCATTAACACTCCGTGAACACATGTGATCCTCACATCAAAGCCTTTCCCTTCCGGTTATCCCGATTTCTGTCACTTCGGGGCCATAGGTTCCGGACAACAATGTTTGTATACAACTTCCAGATAAGACCATAAACAATACTATCATAATGAATCAATAACATGTTCAGATCTGAAATCATGGCACTCGGGCCCTAGTGACAAGCATTAAGCACAACAAATCGCAACAAAGTCATAAAGCACTAATAAAAGATACTAGGCACCATGCCTAACAATCTGATGCCATTACATGAACGATCTCATCCAATCCCTACCATCCCCATAGCCTACAGCGGGGGATTACTCACTCATAGATGGGGGAAACATGGATGGTCGATGGAGAAGCGATGGTGATGATGATGGCGATAATCTCCTCCAATTCCTCGTCCCGGCAGGGTGCCAGAACGGAGTTTCTGGTGCTGTTTCATGGAATCTGGTGGTGGCGGTGGAGCGGAACTCCTTTTGGAAAAACGTCGAACCCCCCGAAGTTTTTAGGTCAGAAGGCTCCTTATAGGTGAAGAGAGAGGCCGAGGGGGTGCCTGGGGGCCCACACCACCCCCTGGCGCGGCCTGGCCTGGCCCGCGCCACCAGGTGGTGTGGCCACCCCTGCCTCTTCTCCGTCTCGTATTCTGCCTCCTGGAGTCTTCGGGTGAAATAGGATTTTTGGCATATTTTCCGGGATTTTTCCTGATAGTTGGTTTTCTGCACAAAAAGTAGACACCAAGACAATTCTGCTGTAAACAGCGTCAGTCCGCGTTAGTTGCATTCAAATCACACAAGTTTAGAGGAGAAACAATAGCAAAAGTGTTCGGGAAAGTAGATACGTTTTGGACGTATCAACTCCCCCCAAGCTTAGCTTATTGTTTGTCCTCAAGCAATTCAGTTGAAAACTGAGTGCGATAAAAGAACTTTCACGAACACATTTGCTTCATATGATGTAAATATTCTCAGCAATGTGATCAACTACTTGGACAATTCATAATAAAGAGTACGCAACCAAGTCTACTTAATAGTCTTTGCAAGCTATGAAGAGATTCCAACTCAAGAATAATAAGTAGCATGAAGCACAAACATAAGCAACATTACAATGATCATAAAAAGGTATGATAGAGTGGTATCTTTCTTGCCTTTGATGATGAATGCCAAGGCACCTCTGAAGTTCATGTGATGACTAGAAGTAAATATATCAAGGATACAAGCATCAAAGTCATAACACAAATAATCAAGTAATGGAACAAACACAAAGAATGACAACTATGCTCTCAAGAAGGTGCTCAAAGAATATGTGGAGACTCAACAAGTAGAAGAAAAGGTTTTGAATAATTTGAAAGGCTTCCAAATGCTGAAAGTATGGTACTCGTTAGCTTTGAGCTCGCATTGCCCCTATCATAAGCATCTTTAATGTGGTTAAGGTGAAAGTAACACAACTAAGAGGATATGCTTGACAAGTTATAAATCGAAGTCTCATGCCCCTTACTTATGAAGACCGATCCTCATGCTACTCAACTTCAGTCACAAGTAAGCTCTTGTCATTGTAAGTATATACGTATCATAGAGAACCGCCAACGGGGTACCCCTTGCACATGACACGGGAGCTATCCCATAATCAAAATAACAAGGCAAGCAGACAATGAGCATCTCGACGATCTTTTTATTTACTATGTGTATAGATTTTTATTGAGGATGCTTCATAGAATGCTCATTATGGTTATGCTGCAAGTTTCCACCATGATTAGGCATGGCTTAGGCTAGCGGCCCAGGCATTTCTCTAACATGCATACAAACTCCATGATCTTACAAGTTCCACTTTTATTTCACACCGCCGGGATCCATAAGCAAAAGAACATGATATCAACTAGGTACAAAGTACCTATGAAGTGTTGAAAGCGGTCCCCATGGTACATGGTTCTGCTAACTTCAACTCATAAAGCGCAAGCATATACGCAACAAAGAAGGACGCAATGGTTCAGGTTTATTTAGTTCAAGAAAATAAAGTGTGCCATCAAGTTCGTGAGAGCTTTACTAACTAACTTTCTCATAACAAGCAAACATTTTATTCGGAAGAAAACAAGGCATATTGAATATGCACGGAGGTAGCAAATGATGCTAATGGGTAGGTATGGTGGACACTTTGGAAATATTTGGTTTAGGGAGTTGGGAACTTGAGTGAAACATACTTAGTGAAAGTGAAGGCTAGCAATAGTAAGGGAGCGACAAACGAGAGAGCAATAGCTGTCATTATCATGCTTGCAACAAAACAGGACTACTCATGGCATGAAAGTGATTCAAGATCCTCAAGGCAAAATAATCCATCAAAGCTTAACTGATTATCACAGTCATGTGCATGCGTGAGCATGTGCCAAATCAATTCAAATGAAACATTCAGAGGAGGATACCGCGGTGTCATACCAATTCATGAATAGAGCAATGCAAGCAAACATTCATAAGACATGCTACAAACTATTAGCGAGCTGGAGCTAATCATAAGAAAGCAAGAACTACTAAGCATCCAAAGATAACATACACCCTACTTGAACGGACTAAGCAAGCTCACAATGATGAGTATATGTACAAAATTAAAACAAATAGAGTTCGTTACCAGCCTCTTACCATGCCTCAAGTTGTCATTGATCCTCATTATTGCTCTTCACTTGTGTGGCTTGAATAATAATATGAAACCAATATCCACTGAGGACTGCCGAACCCTGTAGCAAACTCACAAAAACCAAAGAAGAACGACAAATATTTTTGGTGTTTTCGATTTTTAAATAAGAACCAAAAGGGAAAAACAAGCAAAGCAAAATCTTTTTGGGTTTTTTGAATAGTTCAAACAAAGCAAAAAGGGAAAAGCAAACCAAGGCAAAAAGAAGAAGCAAACCAAAGAGAAACAACAGAAATATTTTTGGTTTTTTTTGTGTTTTTAGAAAGCAAAAGCAAAGAAGAACGAAAACTAAAAAGAGAACGAAAACATGAATATACAAAGTACCGACACAACATGATATGGAGATGAGTGCGGTGTCGACGTACCTCCCCCCAAGCTTAGGCTTTTGGCCTAAGTGGGTATCAATCCCAAGCTGGCCAGGATGAAGTGTCACCCTGGTACGACGAAGAGGTCCCCTCATCCTGGTGCGAACTCGAGTACTTCCCTCCGTAATGCGCGGAGTAATCATAGGAGGGCACATCCTCCTGGTGCTGCTCGTGGAAACCCAGCAAGCGAAGCTACTCGTCCACCTCCTCCTTGGAGCGCGACCACGGTCTCCTGTGAACACTAAACAAAGAAGGCTGTGGCAAAAGGATCTCCCTTTCATCCCCGTCAGTGAAAAGCATCCTATATATTAGATTGTTCAAATCAGAGGTAGCAGTGACAAAGTGATGAGTTTTCATGGCAACAAGGTCAAGCCTCTGTGGTGCCAGCATAGCATCATAGGGATCCACTAAAAGACCTAATGCATTGACTATATGCGATGCAATGATGCCCCCATAGATAGGCCCCCTAGCAGCTAGGCGGCGAGCAATAAGCGAGCCAAGATTGTACCGAGTATCATTGTTAAGCGCAGCAGCAAGGAATGCTAAATGATAGTTGGAGATATTACTTGTGTTCTCCCTACCCAGTACACTAGTAGCAAGATAATATGCAAAGTATCTAAGAGTGGGGAGTTGGATATTTCTTATCTTTCCGCGCTGCGCCACACGGTCATCATCATTGGTCACCCCTCGGTAAAGCTCCAACAAATCAGCGGGTCGCCCTTGAATTTTCTTCATGGTTCCTGTCATGCGCACACCTACAATACTGCAAAAATCTCTCCAAAGGCATGGTGAAGGGCACATCATAGATTTTAAAAGAGACAGTAGACTGATAGGGTGTGTTAGTAAACGTGAAGCTCTCAACAAAAGTTTTGGTGAGTATAGCATATTGCGCACTCTCATCTTGCATATATGAGGTCAAACCAACCCTCTCAATCAGTAGCAAGAAATCATCAAGAATACCGGCAGCTTGTAAGAAAGTAAAACAAGGAAAAGAGGATGGGTGAGCATCCCCATCATCCCTTTCACTGCCAATACGAGTTGCAATGAGATCTTTATTGTATGATGGCCTAGCTTGAGAGGCTGTTCTTGAGGGCCTCGACCTCCTAGGTGCATCACTCTCAAATATCTCTCCAAAAGTATGGTTGTTCATGCTTGGTATTCTGAAATTTAAACACCTATTAAACAAGTGATTGCAAAGTAAATATAATGAAGGATTCTACTCATAGGGACTTGCAAGAGGCCTAAACATGCATCAAAACTGTATCTCTAAGCATCAAACAAGCTTGCAAGCCCCTCATAACCAGTCACCTACAGCAGCAAAATACTCAACATATAATCCACTAAACACAAATCTACTTAGACAAGGGGAGGAGTCACATACCAGGGAACAAATGCTCCAAATTTCAGCAAGAAAGATGGGCTGAGCAAGGAGATCGAAAAAATCTAGAGCAAGCACAGCAAGAACACGATTTTGAGATATGAACTAGAGCTTACTCGGGAGAGAGAAGAAAGTGGCAGGTGAGAGAGTTAGTGGGGGGCCAGGGGTGGCCCACACCAGGGCATGGTGCCACCCAAGGCTGGCCGCGCCACCATGTGGTGTGCCTGCTTGGTGGGCCCCCCTGGTACCTCCCAGGTACTCCTCTGCCCCTTTTTTCACGTAAAAATTTAATATGAATTTTCTGGAATTTTTCAAGACACTTTATTTTTGGGCAATTTTTAGAAATAGAAGAATGATTTTTCTGGCAGATAGATTTTTTTTCTTTTGGAAACATGATGCAAGGACAAAACAAGGCTAGAACTACAGAAGTTCTAACATGTAAGCAACTAACAACAAAAATAAAACTAAATGAAAGCAAAAACTAAAATGCAAAGGATAGAAATAAACAGAGATAATCATAATGAAAACATTGTTTTGTTCAATGGAATCCTTTTGTTAACAAGGTTGATCAAGTCTTGCTACCAAAACAATTGCATATGAGACAAAACTTTGTACTCCACTAATGATTATGTTACCTCAACCTTGATAGCAATGGTCCCAATCATAATAGTTTCAAAATTTTCTCTTGGTATGGGACAATATATTTCTCCAACTTGAATGCCTTCAACATGTTCAATTTAATTCAAACCATAAGTCCTTTCAATCTTCTTGAGGAAATATACAGTATGTTCCTTGTCATTAACATTGAAGGTCACCTTTCCTTGATTACAATTAATAACAGCTCCTGCAGTATTAAGAAAAGGTCTCCCAAGAATAATAGACATATTTTCATCTTCAGGCATTTCAAGCACAACAAAATTAGTTAATATCAAGCAATTGTGAGCCACCTGAATAGGTACATCCTCACATATACCCACAGGAATAGTGGTAGATTTATCAGCCATTTGCAAAGATATATCAGTTGGTATTAATTTTTCAAGTTGAAGTCTCTTATAGAGAGAGAAAGGCATAACACTAACTCCAGCTCCCAAATCACACAAAGAAGTTCTAACATAATTGTTCTTAATAGAGCAAGGGATAGTTGGAATCCCTGGGTCTCCAAGTTTCTTAGGAACCTTACCATTGAAGGAATAATTAGCAAGCAAAGTAGAAATTTTTTCATTAGGGATCTTCCTTTTATTCGAAACAATGTCATGCATATACTTTGAGTAAGGAGGCAATTTAATAGCATCAGTCAAAGGAATTTGCAAGAATAAAGGCTTCATCCACTCACAAAACTTATTATAGTGTTCATCTTCCTTTGACTTGTGTTTCTTATCAGAGAAAGGCATAGGTTTTTGGACCCAAGGTTCTCTTTCACTACCATGTTTCTTAGCAATAAAATATTCTTTGGCGTATTTAGTAATCTTAGTGTGGTTTTCAGGTTCTTCTTCAACTTTTTCTTCATTAGGAACAACATTTTCTTCATTATCACTTTCAGTTTCAGCATCAGAGATAGATATACTATTAGGATCTATAGCAGGTTCAGAGGGTTCTACAACAGTTTTATGTTTCTTTTTCCTTTTCTTACGAGTAGAACCACTATTTTCAGCTTGTTGAGAATCCTGCTCAATTCTGTTGGGATGCCCTCAGGATATAGAGGATCCTGGGTAGCAACACCACTTCTAGTTCTAATTTCATAAGCATGTTTTTCTTTAGCAGCATTAACTAGCAAGTCGTTTTGCACTTTAACGAGTTGATCTATTTGAGTTTGAACCATTTGGAAGTGTTTAACAATCATTTTAGCATCATTAGAGGTTCTTTCCACAATATCTTTCAACTCAACAATAGCTCTAGTGTTTTCCATTAGATGATTTTGCACCCTTTTATTAAAATTATCTTGCTTAACAATAAAGATATTGAATTCTTCTAAGCATTGATCAGGAGGTTTAGAGTAAGGGATATCACCTTCATCAAAGTGTTGGAGAGAGTGTACCTCAATAGTGGATGAGTAGGAAATAGGCTTACATAATTCTTCTATAGGGGGTAAATTCTTGACATCTGCAGCTTTAATTCCCTTCTCCTTAAGACATTTCTTAGCTTCCTTCATCACTTCATCATTTAATTCAATAACTCCCCTCTTCTTTGATGTTGGAATAGGCACGGGAATATATGGTTCAGGTATAATTACTTCAGGTAAGGCTTGTTTAGGAGGAGTCCAATCTTCATAATTCTTGCTTATTTTAGCCATTAATTCCTCAGCTTCCTTAGGAGTCCTATTCCTGACAACACAATCTGCACAACTATCTAGGTCTGTTGTAGATTCTTCTGTTAGTCCATTATAAAATATATCAAGAAGCTCATTCTTAGGTAATCGACTTCCAGCCTGTGCATGAATCAAAGCACAAAACCTTGCCCAAGATTCGGGCAATACCTCTTTTTCTCCCTGTTTAAAATCAAAAAGTTCCTGCAAAATAGCATGTCTAGCACTGGGAGGAAAATATTTCTGCAGGAAAGTACTAATCAAGCACTTAGGGCTATCAATAGATCCAGGAGGTAAATTACTAAACCAAGTTTTAGCTTCTCCTTTCAGTGAAAAGGGAAAAATCTTAGCAACAAAGTAAGTATGCATCTTAATATCATCAGAAAACAAGCCACTCATGGTAGAAAGTTCATTCATATGTGCTACCGCACTTTCATTCTTAGTCCCACAAAAAGGTTCTTTCTCGACAATAACTATGTAAGATAGATCGAGAGAGAAATCATAATCTTCATCTATAATGTTTATGGGAGAAGCAGCAAACTTAGCAATAGGAGACAATTTGGGTCTAATAGTACGCCTCTCAAGGAGACTCTTCGCAACGCTCCTATCATGGGTGGTTTTACATTATTTAATAAACTCATCGGTCATCTCAACATAACCATCTTCAATATCATAACTCTCACTAGACTCAGGTGAGCTAACAGGTGTGCTAGTGTCTTCATTAGGAGTTTTGGTATTTCCAGCTATAGTTCTAGCAATCGTAGCATCTAGGAAAGGACCTAATGAACCACTCTTATCAAGCATAGTAGAAGCAGCATCATAAGCATCAGAAGTTTCAGATTCAGCAGTAGTAGCAGTGTGTGTATCATCTGTATGTGGTGGTGTAAGGAACTTACTCATAACAGACGGTGAATCAAGAGCAGCAGAGGTGTTTAGAACCGTAGCTCTTCTTGTAGTGGATGGTAAAATAGGAACCTTGCCATCACGAGACTTACCCATGATGGATGGATAGCAGCAAACAATAGAGACTCCAAGTGAACTTGATAAATAAAGCTATGCTCCCCGGCAACGGCGCCAGAAAATAGTCTTGATGACCCACAAGTATAGGGGGTGTATCGTAATATTTTCGAGGGAAGTGAAACCCAATTTATTGATTCGACACAAGGTGAGCCAAAGAATATTTATAAGCCTTAACAACTGAGTTGTCAATTCAGCTGCACCTAGAAACAATCTTGCTCACAGCAGTTTATCAGTAGCAACAGTTTTGTAGTAGGAATAGTAAAGTAACAGCAGTAGTAAAGCAAAGACAGTAGTAACAAAACCAGTAAACAGTGGGATTCGAGTGCGGTAGGCATAGGGATGGATGGACGGGCGTTGCATGGACAAAACAATTCAAATAGCAATCAGAACATAGGGCAATTGCAGATAAATAAGATAAAGCATCCAAGTACTAGACAATCCTAGGCATGTGTTCCATACATAGTCATACGTGCTCACAATGAGAACTTGCACAACATCTTTTGTCCTGCCAGCCCATTTGCAGCGGGTCCTCTAGGGAACTACTGGCAATTAAGGTGCTCCTTTTAATAGAGCACCGGAGCAAAGCATTAACACTTCGTGAACACATGTGATCCTCACATCAAAGCCTTTCCCTTCCGGTTATCCCGATTTCTGTCACTTCGGGGCCATAGGTTCCGGACAACAACGTGTGTATACAACTTGCAGATAATACCATAAACAATACTATCATAATAAATCAATAACATGTTCAGATCTAAAATCATGGCACTCGGGTCCTAGTGACAAGCATTAAGCACAACAAGTCGCAACAAAGTCATAAAGCACTAATAAAAGATACTAGGCACCATGCCCTAACAATATGATGCCATTACATGAACGATCTCATCCAATCCCTACCATCCCCATAGCCTACAGCGGGGGATTACTCACTCATAGATGGGGGAAACATGGATGGTCGATGGAGAAGCGATGGTGATGATGATGGCGATGATCTCCTCCAATTCCCCGTCCTGGCAGGGTGCCAGAACGGAGTTTCTGGAACTGTTTCGTGGAATCTGGTGGTGGTGGCGGAGCGGAACTCCTTCTGGAAAAACATCAAACCCCCCGAAGTTTTTAGGTCAGAAGGCTCCTTATAGGCGAAGAGAGAGGCCGAGGGGGTGCCTGGGAGGCCCACACCACCCCCTGGCGCGGCCTAGCCTGGCCCGCGCCACCAGGTGGTGTGGCCACCCCTGGCTCTTCTCCGTCTCGTATTCTGGCTCCTGGAGTCTTCGGGTGAAATAGGATTTTTGGCATATTTTCTGGGATTTTTCCTGATAGTTGGTTTTCTGCACAAAAAGTAGATACCAAGGCAATTCTGCTGAAAACAGCGTCAGTCCGCGTTAGTTGCATTCAAATCACACAAGTTTAGAGGAGAAACAATAGCAAAAGTGTTCGGGAAAGTAGATATGTTTTGGACGTATCACTCCTTGAACTTCATGCTCGTACCGAAGCCGGACAAACGGGCAGCTGAGGACAGTGGCAACCCCTTGTCCCTCTTCTTGTAAGCATTCGTTGCCCTATTGAAAACCGTGTCCCACGGCTCCGTCGAATCCTGGGACGACTCTTTGACAGGAGCGTTCAGT
Organism: Avena eriantha; assembly: GCA_910589775.1. NCBI lineage: Eukaryota > Viridiplantae > Streptophyta > Magnoliopsida > Poales > Poaceae > Avena > Avena eriantha. The sequence goes on from OU342740.1 coordinate 345,434,000, forward strand.
TCACCCTCCTACAGACACAAGGAAAGGTGAACCCATTTAGATTCTTGGCTTAATTATTTTAATTAGAACACAATAGACATGAGATCAACGATAAATTCATTACCAGCTTCTTCTCGAATTCCTTCACCTCCGATCATCGGTGATGACCTCCCATGTTTCCTTGTCCAGGTAGTAGCGGGCCTGGACAAAGTGCCTAAGCTGCAAGTCCGTGATTTTAAGCCAAGGGTTATCTTTACCTAGGCATTCAAGCTCGACATCCTCCTTGTCCCAAATGGTCTGCTTCTCTCTGTAACCGCCGCTTCCAAGGTGGTGGTTACCTATGTTCTGTTCCCGCATAGTCCTGCCCCCATTTGGTCCATTTTATAGCGTATTCAGTAGCTATATCCGCCTTGAATATCTTAAACTCCTCTTTGTCGAGCATCCGATTTTTCTTACTAATAACCTCCCAGCTTTCACCTTTTGTCAATGCTATTCTTTACCCGGGTTATCTAGCTGCTCAAGGCGTTGCTCATCTTCGTGAGGGCTAGTTTGTTCACCGGGTTCTTTCTCTTCAGGTTTCTAAACCGCTCTGGGAATCTGTATCGCTTGTGAAGCTTCTTAAGGAGGTTATCGACCAAAGTTGCATTGTCAGCATGTCTGGTGTACTTCGTGTTGATCGACATGCTTTCCTGGGCGATGCACCCGAGTTGCAGGCCATACCCTTTGGCAAACGCCTCTGGTGCAATGGGTTGGCCACTTTTTGTGACTTCAGTGAACTCATCGCAGACGGTGGCGAGCACTAGTACCTTCCGATCGTTCTTTTCCTTCTTCTTCTTCTTCTTCTTCTTCTTCTTCTTCTTCTTATGAGAAGCGGGCGGGTTGCCGCTACCGCCATCCATGTGCTCGCCGCCATCGGTGCGGGCTCCGCCATTGGTGGTGTCATCCTCTTCTCTGTCGCCTTCACTAGTTTCATCATAGTCATCTTCATCCCCCTCGTAATCATGATCTCCTCCCTCATTGCCCCCAGCAGCTCTGGCGGCGGTCGCCTCCTCCTCCTCGTGTTGTTGGGACCGCCCCCAGAATGACTCGTTGGCCTGTCTAGCTTGTTCTTCGATGCTCTACTTAGAAGGGGCATCCTCGTTGTTGCCCGACATGTTTGCACTCTATTAAAAAGAGGCAAAAAGTTAGCACAAATCTTTGCCAAAAATTCGGCATGACCTTTGCTAATTTTTTGACCTAAGAGTGCCCATTTCTCAACCGAAACGGAAGTGAATCGACACTTCGGGAGAAATGGGCAACTCAAATGAATTCCCTGCAAGAAAAAATATCCCCATCCCCATTGACAACCCAAATCATCAATTTTCTGCTAGCACTAGTAGCACATCCCTGTAGCAGCAACAACACCATTTCACAGCCAAATTAAAATGTAATAGCAGCACCATTTCATCTAGAGGCATCACCATATATAAACCTTGCTTTCGATACACAAAGACAAAATTGGTCATGTACATACTATAAATTGGTTGCATAATGACTGCAAGATTGCATAAGTACAAGGGGAAATAAAAATACAGAACTATGTAAGCAACTATAGACCACTTCTAACTACAGACCACTTCTAACTCTGTAAGCAACTTGTCATGTCTAATTAAACACCCATTTGAGCAATCATTACTATGTAGTATAGCAATAACTACATGCTCTACTTGTCCACATCTAATGTACATAGAAAACAAACATTTCAAAGCATCATTGATTTCAATTCAAGAAGAGACTACCAGGCTTGGCACTGGTTAGTGGTCACCAAAGGCACATTCTATATGGTCCATCCTTTGTTTTAGGACATGGTACTAAGCATACTCATTCTACCACTGATATTTCAGTAAAGGAACACTAGCATACTAAGATGGAGTCCATGGCAAATGCAAACATATGTACATTTGGATAACTATAATATGTTCTAAACAAATTCATCCAACTAACTTTCCTTCAATACCAGCCTAGAGAACACTAAAAAATCAATGTCAAATCAATATCAGCCTAGAGTACTAGTGTCAATTGTGTAGCTACGGATTATACTACTGTAAAGAAGATCAGTTTATCAAGTGAAAGAAAATATTCTGGATAAATACTTTAATCTTCAAAAACTACTTGGGAGTAGAAGATTATGTGTAAGTCTATATGCCTAGTATATGTACAGTATATGTAAATAAAAGCCTGGACAAAATAAAAGCATATATGTACATTATTTGCTAGACAAAATAAAAGCCTAGTATATGTATAGTACAGAACAGACGCAATTTCAGTAGAGGCATGCATGCAGACATATAGTGGTGGCCAAATGGCATTATTAGTAAACTCCAATAACCCTTAGCACTTTCTGTTTATATTCTCCTTTTAGGCATCATATGCATCGTAACATTGATCTTGCATCTTTTTTCAAGCAACAAAAAAGAAAAGAAGCTGAAGAAAGGAGGACGAGCGATTACAAGTACAGAAGATCATAGTGCTTCAGTTTTCTTCTTTTGAGCGATGAAGGTACTACTGGGATGTGTCTGGTTACATAGCAATTCTCTAACATGAGTGCGTTCACAAAAAGAATATAAGCACCTCCCTCTGTTTTAGGGTATAATGCCTACCTTTGTGTGGATGCTTGTAAGTTGCTGCTGTTGATCTAGTTCACTGCCTGTTTTGGCGTTTCTCAGCGTGAAAAACATGACTATTATATAGTCAGAACATCTTATATGCAGCTGCTCGTAATTAAATCAATCAAGCTAACAAATTATACCGGCATGATCTACTAGTAAGTTAGATGACAACTAACACTAAAAATGTGACTTGGAAATACTCTGCCTAGGGTTCCTACTAGTTCAGCCAAGAAATATCGGTACAAAGGGTTCCTACTAGGGTATAGAGAGCCAGGGGAAGGACGGCGATTACCTAGGGATGGTGGACGGCGGACGAAGAGGTGGATGCTATTTGGTGGACAGCGGATGGTGAGGTGGCTGCTCCTCCTGCGCGCTACGGACGGGCTCCTCCTATGCGTAGTGGACGGGCTCCTCCTCCTGCGCGCCGTGGACGGGCTCTGGCGATGGGGGCGGCTCTCCTCCACGGACTTCGGCGGTGGCGGCGGCTCTCCTCCACTGGCTCCTCCTCCACGGGCTCTGGCGGGGGCGGGTGCGAGAGCTAGGGTTCATCGGGCGGTTGGGGAAAGAATTAGTGGAAGGGGAAATGAGAAGGGGCGAGCCGGTTATTTGGCTCAACTTCTATGGTGCATTCTAGAGAAATGCGCCACATAACCTTGTCACTTAGTCAAAACCGGCGCGAGGCTGTACTTGGACGTCAAGCACACACTAGCCTAGCGGTTATGATACATATTGGTAAACCTGTGGCAGCCAGGTTCGAATCCTGGTTGGTTAATATTTTTTTATTTATTTAAAAATTATATGTTACAAATATATTTAAAACCAAGCACATACACATGCATATTTATTCAAAAAAAAACTCCCCGAAATTATATGTGTATATTGTACTTGTTACAAACACATGTGAATTTATATACCCACACGAATATCACGATATATGTTTAGTCTCTAACTAGTATATATTTCCGAGCACACATATGAATTAATACACAAAAAAGGTCACACGTCGTCATGTGATGTGTCGAGCTAGCGTCTCTTCACAATATTCTTGCCCTTTTTCGTCGCGGTTAAATACTTTAGCCTGTACACTTTGAGATTTCTTCTTGTGAATGTACAACCTTTAGTAGGTAGTGTGGTCTTCCTTCTTACTTTAGTAGTAGTAGGCATGTCGAAGTACTTGTCGAATTCCTCTTCGATCTTCGGGTTGCCGTTCTTGTCAAAGTTTTGCTCGTTGGCGGTTCCTTCCATTTCGATGATGCTCATCTTGCCCCTCCTAACTACAACATGGTTGGGCTTTGACGGTCGGTAATAAAAAATCATTGATCAACTTGGCTAGCGAGTACCCAAGGTTCATTTTTTGTAGAGGCGTTCTTCGCCGATTTGGCATCTGATATAACCATCGTGGTGAAATACCGGCCTTCTTTTTCCATGTTCTTGGCCCATCTAACATGGAACATCGGTACGATCTCTCCACAGTAGTCGAGCTCCCATATCTCCTCGATCCTTCCATAGAATCTTTCCATGATAGTAGTCTCGTCATCGGCGAAGGATAACATAGTTACTCCTGAGTTTTGATATTCGCTATTCCTGTCCTTTTCCTCGGTGTAGAATTTGTAACCATTTATGTCATATGACTGATAGGTCCTTAGGTTATGCCCTAGTCCCTGCGACAAGGAGAATATGAGCTTTTTATCTTCCATAGCATATGTGGGGGTTGTTCAGTTGCCTTTTTTTGAACCAACCCATGAAGCTGGAGTTGTGCTCTCTGGTTACGTCTCCCTTCTTCCTCAGTCGGCCCTGGTCGACGTACTCCTGCTCGATTAAGCTTATGTGCTCTTCCACCCAAGGGCCGACCAATTCAATGTGATGTAGCGTGACTCAGTGTGCCCTGTCAAAGCCGGTGCGTCAACCATCAATGCCGACATGCAGTGAGCAGTAGCCCTTGCGGTGAGTATTACAACATCCTCGTTCTCGGTGGTAAGATAATCCTGGCAGAAGGAGATGCACTCGTAGATCAGAAAGCCCTTGACTATGCTTCCATCTGGACGGGACATGTTGCGAACGAATCCATTGATGACACCATTTAGACTTTCAAATGGCATCATGTTCTGCAGGAATGTCGCCCCGAGCTGGATGATGTCATCCATGACATGTACAAGCAGATGCACTATGATGTCGAAGAATGCGGGCGGGAAGTAACTCTCGATCTCGCATAGTATCAGCACGATCTCTTCATGTAGCCTGTAAAGCTGCTTCACACCGATCGACTTCCTAGATATGACGTCGAAAAAGTTGTAGAGGCCAAAAAGCGTCTCACGAACATGCTCGTCCATTATCCCGCGGATCGCAACGGGGCGTATCTGTGTCATCAACACGTGACAGTCGTGAGACTTCATACCGATGAACCTCTTCTTTGCCACATCCAGATATCTGCTTATCTTCCCTGAGTAACCGTGAGGAACTTTCACTCCTAGTAGGCACCTGAAAAACTGCTCGAGCTCCTCTAGACTCAGAGTGAAGCAGGCAGCGGGAAGCACCACCTTATTCTTCTTAACTCTTTTGCGGCAACCTTGAGTCCCTTCCGTCTGATCATCATCATCATCACTATCAGGGTACTGAAGACCTTTCTTGATTCCAAGCAATTTAAGATCCTTTCTTGCTTTCGTCCCATCCTTGGTCCTCTCCGACATGTTCAGTAGAGTGCCAAGCAAACTCGGTAACGTTCTTTGTGATGTGCATTACATAGAGGCTATGGGGAGTGTGGAGGACCTTCCAGTACGGGAGGTCCCAGAAAACAGACCTTCCTTTCCATACACCCAGCAGCGGCTTTGTCCTTGGTCGTTTTTTCCCGGCGCAGGGCAATCTACCCAATTATTCAAAAGATCCTTGGTTTCTTTGCCGTTCCTCGGACACGGGGCTCTTTCGAGCTCATCCTTACCATTGAACAGGTCACCGTGTTTTCTCCACGATTGATCCATGCGGAGCCACTTTCGAGTACCTTGGAACACGGTTTTCGAAGACCCGGGATCCCTTGGTAGCTGGAGATGTGGTGTCTCATCCACACACTTGACACATGCATTATGTCCGTGGTTCACTTGGGACGATACATATGCGTAACCAGGATAGTCCTACACCGTCGTGAGCAACGCGGCTCTCAGAGGGAAATATTCTATAGTGTAGGCATCCCATGTACGGGCCGGCATATCCCACAAGCTGGATAACTCATCTCTCGACAGCCCGAGATACAGATGCATATCGATACTTGGTTGTTTCGGCCTCTGAATAAGAATGCTCATGTGTACGTACATTTGCTTCGTGCATAGCCACGGGGGGAGGTTGTACGGCCATACAAACATGGGTCAGGTGCTATGCGTGCTACTCTGGTTTCCAAAAGGATTGAGTCTATCGGTGCTCATACCCAGCCTAACGTTCCTTGCATTTCCCCCGAACTCTTCGAACTCAATGTCTAATGCATTCCACTAGTTTAGTTACAAGAAAATGGAGAAATTATGGGCAAAATAGGGTGGGAGGGAGGAGGAAGACGAGCTGGGAGGAGGTAGAAAGGAAGAAGAGATGTGAAATGGGTAGTGGTGGATAGAGGGGGTGAGCTTGCCACCTTTTTGCACATGGATTTGGATGCCTTTTTTTGTGGTGCATATTGCTGGTATGCGCCACATATGTTCAAACTTATGTGGCGCATATTTCAATATGCGCCACAGAACAAGGTGGTGCACTTTAAAGTGGTGAGACCCATGTCAACTTTCTGTGGCGCATGTGTGGATATGCGCCACAGAAACCAAACATTTCTGTGGCGCATATTCACCTATGCACCACAGAAAGTGGGTCAAAAAGATTCTGTGGTGGGGCCTGCCTCCACTTTCTGTGGCGGATAAGGGAATATGCGCCACAGATCTTATCACTTATGTGGCGCATATGCCGTTATGCGCCACAGAAAGTGGATCGTCCCACCCAGTTGGCGGGTCCCACATAACTTCTGTGGCGCATGGATACTAAAATACGCCACAAAGTTATTTAGTTTTTGTGGCGCATTTTCCCTAGTGCACCACTGATATTTATCTGTGGGGCATGGTTTTGTATATACGCCATAGAGTATCTTGTCTACCTATAGTTGTTTTCCTAGTAGTGCATATCCATGAGGTGCCTAACTAAGTGGAGCCACCTGGTCCATTTAGTACTGGTTAAAGCTTGTCTAAAATTGATGTTCAAAGGCGTGGTAGAGAAAACATTAGCAACATAAACTTGTTTTCATTGGACTATATTGTGGAGGGAAGGATACTGTTGGGATAAAGGTTCATGACTCAACCATGTGTCTATCGTGTATTCTCTCCATTCCAAATTTTAAAGAGACCCCTCTCAAAGAAGTCATCTTTAATTTTCATAATCCCTTTTCAAAATGGTGAGTCAAAAGGTTTCACCTTAACTTGTGGCAGCGATTTAGAGTGCAGGTACTTATGTTGCACCAACTCGTCCATACACCATCACTAGAAATGATTTTGAAAAGCCATTTATTTAATAGGCATTTGTTTTTAAGTTCCAACACTTCCACGCCCAAACCCCCTTGATCCTTAGGTTGACAAATTATGGTCCATTTGGTAAGCATGTATTTATTTATGACCATCACTTTGCCAAAAAAAACTGGACCTAAAAAATCTAGCCTTTTTCTTACCCCTATAGGTATTTCAAAGAAGGACAACATAAACATGGGGAGGCTGGTTAAAACTGAATGGATCAAAACTAATAGATCACTATACGATACGAGCTTACCTATCCAGCTAGACAATTTTCGTTCAAACCGATCTTCTACTGGCTTACACTCTCCATTTTTTAGTTTGCGATAATGAATAGGGATTCTCAAATACATAAATGGGAAAGAACCCAATTCAAAACCAAATAAGTTCATATATTCAGCCTCAACCTCTTTGGCGCGACCAAAACAAAAGATTTCGCTTTTATGAAAGTTTATTTTAAGACTAGATAGTTGCTCAAATATACATAATACTAGTTTCATGTTTAATGCCTTTTGCAAAATCATGTTCCATAAAAATAATTGTATCATCCGCGTACTGAAGGATGGACACTCCCCCGTCTACCAAATGAGGTACGAGACCATCAACTTGTTTGTCCTCTTTAGCTCTAGCTATCAAAATGGCTAACACGTCCACAACTATATTAAAAAGAATGGTTGAAAGTGAATCTCCCTGCCGTAAACCTTTTTAGGTTTGAAAGTAATGACCTATGTCATCATTAACTTTAATACCAACACTACCATGACTCACAAAATCCTGAATCCATCTACACAATTTTGGGTCAAAACCTTTCATTCGAAGCACTTGTTGCAAAAAAGGCCATTGTACTTTGTCCTACGCTTTTTGAAAGTTTATTTTAAGTAGCACACTATCAAGTTTTTTCTCTAAAGTTCATGAATTTTCTCATGTAAAATCAGGACACCTTCAGGAATATGGCACCCATGCATGAAAGCAGTTTGGGTCGGTTGTATTCACTGAGATATTATAACCAGATATGGGGCTATCTGGACTCTAGAGTTTAATCAATGTTCTGTTTTGAGGCATATGGAGGTTGACCGTTTAACGGTTACTCCTAAGGTCTTTGTTGTTCATGATTCCTCACCGATGGAGGAGGAGGAGTTTCATGCGACAGTAGATGGTCAACTCTTTTCTCACTTAGTTGGTGAAGTGTTAGAGGTAGGTTTTGATGAGACTGGCATGGGTTTATTATTTGAGCTTACAACGTCTGGTCAAAAATCAAAGAACCAAAAATCCCGCAAGAGGTCACATGTATCCAAATCTCCTATTTTTTCTCAATGAATGGCATGTTCTCAAATAGCAGAGGTCTTCGTGACTTGGCTAAACATTTGTTCTTTGTCGATTGTGTGAGAGATCATAAGTTGGATTTTTGGGTATTTCTGAAACTGGTAGCCGTGATTTCTCACAAGCTCAACTCAATCGCCTTTATGGTAGAGTAGACTTTACGTGGGTATCACGTCTGCCGCGTGGGAAATTTAGGGGGGTCCAGTTAGGCATCAGAGATAAGACTATGGAAGTCTTAGCCAGTTCGGTCGGAGATTTTTTTGTTAAACTCCATATCCATAACAAGGCTGATGATTTGATATGGTCTCTAGTCACTGTTTACGAGGCTGCTCAGGATTTTTATAAAGCTAACTTTTTGGGTGATTTGATTAATCTGGCTAAGGACAATCCGTACCCTATTCTTATAGGTGGGGATTTTAACTTGCTAAGATTCTCTCATGAGAAAAGTCGGGGCCGTTTCGACGAACATTGGCCTTTTATGTTTAATATTTTCATAGACAGCTTGGACTTAAGAGAGGTTACTATGTTAGGAAGACAGTTCACCTAGGCTAACAGTCTTTCGGAGCCTACATACGAAAAAAATGGATAGAGTGCTTATGGATACCGAATGGGAAGAAAAATTTCCATGGTAACTGTTCATGCTCTAAAGCGTATTGAGGCTTTCTTGGATCATGCTCCATTACTTTTATCTATTGGAACACCACCACGAAAATCTAAAAATAGTTTCAAGTTTGAACTTGGATGGATCGATCATGATGGTTTCCATGACTTCGTGAAGGCTATTTGGGAGAAACCGGTTAATGGTCAAACGCCTATACAACATTGGAACAACAAAACGCGTGCCTTACGCAAATTCCTTCGTGGTTGGGCCAGACACACTACTGGAATCCTTAAAAAGGAGAAAAATACGCATTTCATCTATTATTAATAATTTAGAGGCTTCAGCGGAAGTTAGGCAATTGACTGCACATGGGATTGAGCTTAAAAACCAATCGAATGCAGAAATTTTCAGACTTCTTCGCGAGGAGGAACTCAAGTGGTACCAACGCTCCAAAGCGAAATTCATCCTTGAAGGAGATGCAAATACAAGATACTTCCATGTTGTTGCCAATGGCAAGCATAAGAAGAAACTTATTCACTATTTAATTCAGGATGAAGGTACGATTGAGGGTCAGGAGCAACTAAAATCTTATATTACAAGTTATTACAAATCCTTGTTTGGGGCACCACTAGAAAATTCTTTTTCGTTGGATGAGACCTAGACAGTGGATATTCCTCAGGTTTCTGATGAGGAAAATAGCTTTCTAACCGCTCCTTATACGGAGGAGGAGGTCAAGAAAACTGTTTTTCAAATGGAACATAACAAAGCGCTAGGGCCTAATGGCTTTCCAGCGGAATTTCATCAAACGTTCTGTGAAGTTATCAAGGTGGACCTAATGCATTTGTTTGAGTTTTTGCAAGCTGGTCAGCTAGACCTTTTTAGACTGAATTTTGGCAACATAATAGTACTTCCTAAGATTAATAATGCAGAACATATACAACAATATCATCCAATCTGCCTTCTTAACGTTAGTTTTAAAATATTTACAAAAGTTGCTACAATTAGACTAAATTTGGTAGCTTATCATGTTGTTTGCCCATCTCAAATTGCTTTTATGCAAGGAAGAAACATCCTAGATGGTATAGTAATCTTGCATGAAACGATCCATGAACTGCACACAAAAAACTTAAATGGCGTGCTCTTCAAGATTGACTTTGAGAAGGCTTATGATAAAGTTAATTGGTCTTTTTTCAGTAAACACTCCATATGAAAGGCTTTTCGGACGAGTGGTGTGCTCTCATACAGTCTTTTGTCTCTAGTAGTAATGTTGCCATAAATGTCAACGATGACACTGCCAAATATTTCTAGACCAAAAAAGGGCTCAGGCAAGGGGATCCACTATCGTCTATACTATTTAACATAGTGGCTGATATGTTGGCTATTCTTATTGAGAGAGCCAAGGCTGATGGCCAAATTGAAGGATTAGTTCCCCATCTGGTTGGTGGTGGTCTCTCTATTCTTCAATATGCTGACGATACAATCTTATTTATGGAACACGATCTGGAGAAAGCTAAGAATCTTAAATTAATATTATCGGCATTTGAGCAACTCTCTGGATTGAAAATTAACTTCCATAAGAGTGATTTGTATTGTTTTGGCGAGGCTAAAAACGAGGTCCACCTATACGCTGAACTATTTGGCTGTGGACAGGGGCAATTTCCAATCAACTATCTGGGAATACCGATACACTATCGGTATCTCACGATTGCTAAATGGGAACTCGTTGAGGAAAGACTCCAAAAACATCTTAATAGTTGGAAAGGAAAATTTCTATCTCTTGGCGGAAGACTTGTACTCATAAATTTAGTACTCACCAACATGGTACTATATATGATCTCGTTTTTCCAACTACCAAAAGGTGTCTTGAAGAAAGTTGATTATTTCTGATCGAGATTCTTTTGGCAAGGGGATAGTGAGAAAAAGAAATACCGATTGGCCAGATGGAATGTAGTTTGCCGGCCTAAAGAATACGGTGGACTGGGCATACATGATTTGCAAGTCAAAAACACCACACTTCTAGATAAATGGCTTTTCAAATTGCTTACAGAAGATGATATTTGGCAAACCATTCTATGGAGGAAGTATGTTGGCTACAAAGTTGTGTCTCAAGTGGTTTGGAAACCCGGTGACTCACATTTTTGGGCTAGACTAATGGCATCCAAGAAACATTTCTTCCGTTTTGGTTCTGGGAAGATAAATGGCTTGGCCAAACCTCTCTTCGTGAACAATATCCAGCTCTATACTCGATTGTCAGACACAAAGGGGATACATTATCCATAGTAATGGAATCCAATCCTCCTAATGTGTCTTTCAGAAGAAGTCTCATAGATCCTAGACTGGTATCTTGGAACAATTTTTTATTGAGATTATCCATGATACAACTGTCTGAGGGTATGGACGGATTCAAATGGAAATTACTACAAAGTGGTAACTTTTCTGTTGATTCAATATATAGACCTTTGATCCAACCTGATATTCCAGTTGATGATAATAGTAAAATTTGGATGATGAAAATACCCCTTAAAACGAAGATATTTGCTTGGTATCTCCGTAAAGAGGTAATTCTTACAAAAGATAATTTTGTTAAGAGGAATTGGTATGGAAGTACACAATACGTTTTTTGTCACCATAATAAGACAATCTGGCATTTATTCTTCCAATGTAAATTTGCTCGTGTTATATGGTCAATCATCTAAGTAGTCTCTAGTTTATCTCCTCCACGTTCGGTAGTCAATGTATTTGGCAACTGGTTGAATGAGATTGGGGATAAGTACGGGACTTTGTTTAGGGTGGGAGCGCTTGCCATTATTTGGTCGTTTTGGCTATGTAGAAACGACAAGATTTTTAATAACATTGTGTCTTCTCCCCTGCAGGTTATCTATCGAGCCACGGCTATCCTCCGTTCATGACTACTCTCTAACGTATGGACTTCCGTGACTTGTTGGTGGAGGTGTGTACGCAATTGGTGGACACGACGAGCGATATTTTCTCCCGACATAGATGGCAGCATGATCTTCGGATAGATCTGCCATAGCTTGAGGCCCTTTATTTTTTTTAGCATGTCTTGTAATTTTGGTACATTTGCTTTGGTAACTAGCTTTGTGGTTGAACGGCTGTGTGCATCCTAGCCAAAGACCGGGTCTAAACATTACTGATATGTAATAAAAGCGCCCATTTCAAAAAAAAAATGAGGTTGTGATGGGCCATATAGAAAATATTTTTTATGCAGTTAATTACCGTTGTTGAGGTACTCTATACTCAAGTCTGAAATGCTGAAACTATTGTGACAGCATCCCCGAATTTCGAATATTCAATACCAATGAGCCGTATCCACCAAGTTAGTTTATTGGATCCTTCTTTAATACCTAGCTTAAAATTCTCTCTGATTCTGCTCTGTACGAACCATAGGCTTTTCTAACGCATCAGATTAATTCTCATTTCTGCTTCCTTACACCCCTCCCCAAACTTTGTGGGGGTGTACCCAAGCGGACATCTATACTTTTATATTTAAAAGAGTAGAATATAAGAGTTCAATTAGGATAAAATCAGGAGCTCCTATATGGATATATAGGGGGGTGTTTTAGGGACTCGCCTAAATTACCAAAAGGTACTTTTTTTGGGTACCATTTCATATTGGATTACAAACTGGGATTCAGTTCCTTGGCACATCGCAACAGTCCGTAACATAAATCGCCCTAGCGCATGAGATTGGGAGCAGATTAGGACATGTCTATCAAGTTGGAGATTACCACCATATGCGTGATCCTGCACACATTGCTCGTGTTCCTCCTTTTAGAACTTTAGCACAGATTACTGATATTGAAGCACACGCCATTTGACTTGTACAAGGGACTTGTAGCACATGCACGCTCAACTACCAATTCCCGCTGCCATCCATGCCTAGAACTACTTTAGACTAAAATTGTAGATGCTATAGAACTAAAACATGACTTCCGAGCAGATGAGTTGAAGTTATTTCCTATAGTTCTCGCAGGAAGAGAGAAACACATGTGGTATATATAGTACTCCCTCGGATCTAGAGTAAGTGCTGCTGATTTAGTACAACTTATTATGGATCATATGGAGTAATAAATAGTATTGTCTTAATTTTTCCTATGATGTATATATTACTTGGGCGATAAATTTGAGATGAAGTTATAATACTATGGTGTGGTACTGTCTCGTGGGAACACCTACAAAACTACTATGAATACTAAGTAATAACATACATCTCATCGTCTCAATCAATGTACGTGTGTACACAATCATAGCAGGCAGAAGTCGTATGGAGTTCCCACCTATAACATCCGGGTTGTACAAACTGGCCACTGACCATCGACACGCGGTCGGGGACGGCTCTAGCATCCCTGACCATATCCGCCTAGGAGCAATGACTAAGTCCGCAATTTTCTACGGTGATTTTGTCCGATAAAATGGCATCTAGTTATATTGTGTCCAGACTTAGCAAATACCATGGTCCGCCATTGTGCGATCAATTCCAACTAGTAGTATTGTTTATAGGGGATGCGTTAAGGGACTCATCGATATAACCACAAGGTACCTTTTCATTTTGGAGTACAAATAGGTTCCTTGGCACATCCCAACAGTCTGTAACTTAAATCGCCCAAGCAGATGAGATTGAGAGCCGATCAGCACATGTCTATCAAGTTAGAGATTACGACTATATGCAGATCCTGCATACATTGTTCATTTTCCTCTTTGAGAACTCCGGCACCGATTTCTGATATTGAAACACACGCCATTTGACTTGTACAAGCCACTCAGTAGCACATGCACGCTCAACTACCAAATCCCATTGCCATCCATATCTAAAACTACTTTAGATTCAAATTGTGGATGCAATAGAAGTGAAACATGGCTTCCGGGCAGAGAAGTCGAAGTCATTTCTATACTTCTCGCAGAAAGAGAGAAACACATGTGGTATATACATTAACAAATATTATTATCTTAATTTTTACAAAGATGTATACATTACTTGGGCAATAAATTTGAGATGAAGTTAATAATACTATGGTGTACTATTACATCTCATATTATTTTTCTTTGGTCATTAAATGCTAATGGCCTATTCTTGGTAAAGTACATGTATCTTGATCTCATGAATGGACATACCCAATACTTATGTAGGTATCTTTGGAAACTAAAAATATCGCTAAAAATAAAAATCTGCATGTGGGTTCTTAATAATAAAGTTCTTCTCGCAAAGGATAATCTTGCAAAGCAGAATTGGCATGGGTGTGAATTTTTTTGCTTTTGTGACTCAATGGAGACAGTGGAGCATTTATTTTTACAATGTCCGTTTGCTCGTATTATTTGGCGCATGATATTTTTTGCTTACAACATATCCCCACCAACTAGTATATCTAATATGTTTGGTAACCGGTTAAACGGGGTAGATACAAAAACTAAAGCTCGTGTACGCATCGGTATATCTGCTCTATGTTGGTCCATTTGGACGTGCAGGAATAATTTTGTTTTTAACAAACAAACATCGACAATTTTTTTGCAAGTTATTCGAATGGCTGTGCATTGGATTCAACTATGGGCATACCTTCTCCCGGAGGATCAGCGAGAGATTATGGTTTCTGGATGCAGCCAGCTCCTGACGGTCGCTCAGGATTGCTATTTCCAGACTACTGGGTGGTGGCATATTAGTAGACTACATGAATAGTTTATTTTTGGCTGCTCACTTTCGATGGTTGATATGTGTATCTACCATCTCTGATTTGTGATTGTAATAATTTCAATACTTGGAATACTTGAGAACTGAGTAATAAAGCAGGTTGTGTGCATCAATGATGCAGAGGCCGGGACTTTGTTCCTCATTTCTAAAAAAAAAAATACATGTGTGTACACAATCACAGGAGAAGTGTATGGAGTTCCCACCTATAACATCCGGGTTGTAACTGGCCACTGGCTATCCACGCGCGGTCAGCGATGGCTCTAGCATCCCTCTTGGGCAGCCGGCCAGTCACCCAGGTTATCCCTGTGAGCAATGTCTAAAGCCTGCAATTTTCTACGGTGATTTTGCCCGATAAGATGCATTTTGCACGGTCAATTCCAACTAGTATAGTCTATAGATGCGTGAAGCATGCATCTCAACCGCGCCAGCTGCTCCTCTAACTACTCGAAGAATACCAGCTTATTCCTAAACCACCACGCCAATAATAGCCAAAATGAAGAAGAATGATCATTGATGCTACCTTGGCCTAGCAGGATAACATATCTACGTCACGCCAGGCAGGCCTTACCAGGCTATCAGCAAAGACAGCAACTACTTCCACCCTAAGATGGGATTGCTGTTTAACAAAAATGAGATGCAACTCATGGATCACACGGCTCAATTTCATTATTAAAGCATAAAATTGCAAGGACGATCGACATACCAAATGGGCCAATAATTAACAATGCTTAGTCGCTGGCACCATTCGGAGCGGGGCCGAGGTCCATGGTTCCCATTCCACCAAGATGATGCTTTCTGCAACGCACTGGCAAGTGGCCATGCACGTACGCCTAGACCCAAATGCAACAATACAAGGTTCCTAACCTGACGAAAATCTCTCGATCAATGGAGCTTATCGTTTCTCTTCTCGCGCACTCGGGCAGCTGAAGAAGAAGAATAGCAGCTTGAGTGTCTGTGACTACTATAGGAGAAAGAGACGGTGACATCTCACTGAATACATTGTTATTATTATTTGTTTAAAAAACATTTCATTAATGAGATAAGAATAGGAAGTAAAATACCATTATTAGTCTTTCGGCTGCTACGGTGACAGTGTATTCATGAGTCTGGAAAAAAATCCTATAGCTCACATATTTGGTGCCAATGTGTTTACCATTGTCTTGGATCCAACGTCATTCGATTGCAATCCTGAATTTTTTTTATCTCCGTGTTTTAAAACTGCCAACCTACCACTGGCTTCAGTTCTCTCCTCTATGACACAAATGTATAATGCATACAGTGCTATAGCCTTACAGGACAAAGTGTCATGAATCATGTTCCTACTTCCCATGTTCACCCTTACCTACTCTCGTACCTCACTGGTAATCTACATGTACTTCTTCCAGAGAATAATACATTGCTAATCATGCAAAATTGTAATGTAGATCTAAATCAAGCTAGTAGTAGACTTGTTCCGCGGTATGCCCTTTTCTGCTGGCCGACAAAGCATACCAAGACTACAATTTTTTTCTTTCATTTACAATCAAACCTCCAAACTTCTGGCCACATCCACAAAATTTCTGAGATAACATGCATCATAGAAACGTTCCATATATCACAGTAATGAATGCATTGAGTCCACACGATGATACAGACAGCTGGGCGAAACATTCATATGGAAGGACGGCAGTGTACATTTTTCCCACACACTGATCATATGATGAATATATATTGGCAATGAATGCACCATGAATCGCCCAATCAAAACCTGCTGAAGAAAAGACTAGCCACCCGACATACGTCCTCTTCCCAGCTCCTTGATAATCTTCAAAACAAATAGCAAAGCACCATGCTTGAACTTTGTTTCTTCCCTGATCTCGGGAGAAATTCTTGTAGAGCCTTTCATTTGAACACTATGATCGATTGATAATTCGCAGTCTGAATTAACGACGGAATGGGCAGCTGCTCATTTTTGATAGAGGTTTGGGCCGACACAGGCAATAAAAAAATGCAGTGCAAATACCGGTATATGAACCACGTATCATTCTTAGTACTCCCTCCGTCTCAAAATAAGTGAATTGAGTTTGTTTAGATTCGCATGTACCTATATAGTAAAATATGTCTACATACATCTAAATCTAGACAAACTCACGATCACTTATTTTAGGACGGAGGGAGTATCTATTTTGAACGGTGCATTCATTGCCAATAGCAGTATGTCATGATCGGGAGGAGCACGAGGGACGCAGGAACGGTTTCACTGTATACTGTACGGGCTTGGATTTAGACCTCGTGGGACACACAGATTTAAGCAGGATAATTAGCTAATTAAGACCAAAACACTATATTACAGTTCTTTTAACTTTTTGGGGGTGTGTCGTCGGATTGATAACAAGTACGCCATGAGGAGGTCCTCGAGGCGTGAGGAATAGAGGGGTGTGAGACGTACGGTATTCCGGGACGGTGAGCACACAAGTTTACCCAGGTTCGAATTCGCCGGCTTTAGACGGATCCTACTCCTGCTAGCAATCCAGTAATACGGCAGAGCCGGAATATGGGTTACAAGGGTTTCGCCTGTGCGAGTTGAGATTGTAGACTATTGAGGTGTTTAGAGTGTTGCCCTAAAGGCTCTCCCTAGGACGGCTTATATAGATATCCGGCCTAGGGTTTACAGGAGAGATCTATCTGGCTACGACTAAGAGTTGGTTACAGAGTACATCTTGAACTACAAGTAACATTATGGGCCTAAGTCGGTAAGTCTTCTGGGCCTTCCCGTAGCCGGATTGGACTCCGTCTTTCTCCCTGACTGAGCCGCCCGTGAAGCAAAGCTCTAACCCGAAGTGGGCCACCCTGGTCAGTGAGGAACTGTGAGGATACCCGGAAAGTATATCCCCAACAGCAGCCCCCGGAGGCCTCCAAGATCCAAAGTCCGATTTATCATCGTCTAGCTTGATCTTCGGCTTGCAGAATCTTGAAGGGTTCCTGAAACTTCACAACAAAAATTACGATCCGGGTCTTAAAAAATAAGTCGGACCTATCAACAGGTTACTCGGATTTTCCAGCTTGATTTCAAACTAAGCCGGAACTTGGTCTCTAACGCCATCTGACACAAGTCATGGTCAAGTCACGCCATCTGACAGGCATTCCGTCAGCACGACCGTTGGTGGGTCCGCGGTTTGCGGAACCGAGGTGCCGTTTCAATGCGTGCGTGGAGATCGAGGCGACGTAATCATCGCGTGGGTCCTTCCCAGTTCCTTCCACGACATGTGGCGGTTACATTGTAGCATTTGCACGAATCTTGGCGGAGTTAGGTGGATATAAGGGGTTAGGATTTTCTCCTTCTCCTTTCACCAGTCCTTTGCTTTTTCCTCTCCTCCCAATCTCCCTGCGCGCATAGAGCTCCCTCGTTCCTCCCCCAAAGAACTCCCAGCGCCGCCCATTCTAGATCAACTGTTCGCCGGAGAAATGGCTTCATCTTCATCCTTCGGCTTGGCGGCAGCGGCGGCAGCGACAGAAGCGGCGACGGAGAAGGAGAGCTTTCGCGGGCTCTGGATTCCCTGCACGCTCAACGACGAGGGTCTCAAGAACGTGGAGAAGGAAGGGCTCCTCGCCGCCGGCGACTGGCGGAGCGGCTTCGAGGAAACTGTCCCCAACCCGCGCGACGGCGAGCTTGTCCACTTCGGCACCCATCTCGACAAAGGTTTGTCGTTTCCTCCCTCGGAGTTCTTCTCTGAGGTGATTGATCGTTACGGAGTTCAACTCCACCATCTTCCTCCCAACTCTCTCTTAGAGATGAGCGCGTACGCTTCTTTGTGTGAGGGCTTTCTCGGTATTAGGCCGAGTTTGACTCTTTTCCGGTACTATTTTCATGTTCGGAGAAACTCTATTACTGTTGGTGTTCCTTATATAACCGGTACCCTTAGTTTTTCGCTTAGACGTGAGCGCGCGTACCCCCAAAATCTTAGCTAGTGACTCGGTCAAACAATGTCCACCCACATTTTTCTATCATAGGGATATTCCGGCTCCTGGCAAAGCCACTGCTTTGCCGGCTTTCATCGACGGAGCTGCCACGGCCTAACCTTCTTGGGACGAGGCTGCTCCGGCTCTCACCGACGATCTGATCCTCGCTAAGAGGCGGATCGAATACTTGATCAAACACAAAGGACTGAAGGGGTCCGACTTAGTCCAATGCTGGGTCTCACGCCGGATCCAGCCCCTTCAGTACCATGGGGATCGACTGATGCACTCCATCACGTCATCCAAGAAAGACTCCCTTCGCATCAGCCCCAAATCCTACACCACTCAGGGCTACATAAGCCAGATCAAGTGGCTGATAAGGGAGCGGATCGAGAGGAGAATCCCAGAGGTTTCTCTGGATATGCATACGGCGGAAAACCCCGTAGTGCTGGTAAGCTTCCATCAATACACCTTTTATGTGTTTCAATTTTTAAGTTATACTGCAATACTGATATGTTTTCTTATTTTCAGCTTGCTGACCTCCCCGAGTCGGAACTTGCTCCGCTCGAAGGATATCCTCCTAAGTTTTCTCAGGAGACAGAGGTAGTTCCATTGCCGGATCTTGCGCTCAAGAAGCGCAAAGCTCCGACAGTGGCTGTTGGCACAAAGGAGGTGCTCGTCGTGAAGAGGTAACTTTCAATCACAACTTCCGCCTTTGTACTTTACTCGAATTTCTTTCTGAGATGTAATGTTTCCGACTTTACTATATTCTCAGAGCAAAACCGCTCATCAAGGGCAAGGGGAAAGGGATTTCTTCGAAGCCCTTGCGACAGGCGAAGCTTACCATAGCTTCTCCTGCCGTAGCTCCTCCGACTCCTGCCCCTCAACCTTCTATGACGCCGGTGACCAATCCTTCTCCGGCCGTCGCGGAAGATCCGGCTCCTTCGACGGAGCCTGCGATCCTTCAATTGCAAACTGACGTCACCATGGGTGAGTCAGATCTAGATAAGGGTGAACCCTCTCGGCAGAAACCTTCGCCGAAAACCTTATCAACAATCCGGGACTTGCCAAGTTTGGCCTGTCTCGGAAATCCGCTAAAGAAATCCAGCGGCTCGCCAGGCAATGCTTGGAGAAAAGTACTTTATCTGCCGAAGAAGAAGCACAAGAAGCAGAGGATGTCAAGCACTCCAATCTTCTTGAACAAGTGCTCCTGTGACCCCTCTAACTCTCGCTGAGAAGGTTGCCGTTGAGGTGAACGCGAGTTTGGATAAACTCACTCGCGAACAATATGTAAGTCAGAATTCCAACTCCTGTTTTTCCTTTATTTCATATCATATCCTCTAGCCCCCAAGCATGAAGTAGGATAAATAATCCGGGTTTATGCTTCATTAGGATGCCAAAGAATGAACTAGTGTAGCCCCCAAGGCTCGTGCTGATATTAGCAAAAATATTAGCCCTAGTCTTTAGTAGCTTTCTGACTTTGGGTATTCTGACTTTCAGAAAGTATATTCCTATAACCAGGATTTATTGAAGAATGTTTGTGATAAGCGGAGAGAGATCAAGGCTCTTCGTCTTAAAAATGCTGAACTTAAAGTTGCCAAGGATGAAGCCGAAGGTAAACATTCCGAGACTCAAATCTTGTCTTTGTTTTTTCAATGTCGAATTTCCCTGAACTGTTGTTCTTTTTGACTTACAGCGCTGGTGAAACAATCCTGCGCCATGATCGAAGAGGCCGAGAACCTCAAGACCTTGGTGGTGGAGAACAAGGAGCTTCGCCAAGAGCTAGACCAGCTCAAGGCAAATCATGAAAAGAGCATAGCTCAAGTCCTTGAATCCTCCTCCATGGCTACTGAAGAGCGTGATCGCAAGATCGCTGCTTAAGATAAAACAATCTCGGACCTCAAGAATGAGCTTAGCAGAGAGAGGGACCTTTCCCAGGCGCTCCGGGCTGAACTCCAGAGTCTCCAGGAGGAGAGGACCAAAATTGACGACGTCATTTTCGGTACGTTCCATCTGTCTGACTTGTCTTTTTCTTCGACTTCTATCAATGTCGAATTTTCTTAACTTGTTTTGTGTATAGACTCTTCTTCCACCGAGCCCCGCACCCACCGGCTTACCCAAGTCGGTGACCTGCTTCATGACTTCCGCCAATCCCTTGAGGACATCGGCGAAGCTCTCAAGATTCCAGCCATGCACAGCATGTCGGATTTTCAGGTGCGGGACAAGGAAAAGGAGATGCCGCAACTTGTTCGGGACTAGAACATGTCCTACGCGCGGACTGTGGCGCAGAACGCTCTCACCATGGTCATGAGCCACCATGGAAACATGGAAATATGGCAAGTGACCAGAGGGGACTGCAAAGTAGATGAAGACGGCCAGGAGCAGGACCTTCAAGCCATCATGCACTCATGCGCCGGATATGGGTGTCACGTGGCTGACCTGACCAGCTACGAGACCCCTTTCTTCACTCGCGTGGATACTTCGCCTCCTCCTCCAGAAGAATCAGCAGAAGTTTCCGACGATGAACGCACCAACTCGGACGCGGACATCTCCGAACGATACCAAGGCGGCGTCTCCAGCGAGCTGGCAGCTCCTTCATCTCCTCCTGCATCATAGATTACCAGAAACATTTTGTATTATCTGAAAAAACATGATGTGTTTGTAAATATGAAGTACTATTATTCTGCTAGTGCTAAGCTTTTGATCTATTCGACACTTTTGGCTTTTAAACTTTTTGCGTGCCTGAAATGTTTACATAAGCACTTGTATTTTTCCACCCATACTTATCGTTTATCTGGCTTTCCGCCTCGTCCCTTTCGTCAGCCGGCTAAACCTTCCGCCGGAAACTTTGCCGAGCAACGGAGCTCAATTGCTAAACTAGTTTAAACTCGGAAACAAAGTCGGCTTCCAGTACCAACAATTCACTACTCGGAAAATGCCCGCATCCAGCAATCAGACAAATAACAAAAGTAAAGACTAGAAATTTTTTAGAGTTATACCCGAGGGTAGCAGTTTTAGAATCGGAAATCTAAACCAGAACGAGCATGAGCATAAAGTACTTTCAAGCATTCTGGGATTTTCGACTATGACATGATCATTCGGAAATAAGATGGTAAAAACTTCTCAGAAAAACTTGAGGCAACCAAAACTTTTATTTCTCACAGAACATGTACATATATATGATTACAAAGAAGGATAAACTAAGAAGAAAAGGGACGTAGCTGAGCAATATTCCACGGTCTGTCTAACTCATCCGGATTTGTACTGCCTCCAGCTCTATTTCTCTTCTTAGTAGCAGGTCTTTCTTTGACTGGCCTCATGTCAGTTAAGTAGTACGATCCATTTTGCAATACTCGACTAACTAAAAAGGGCCCTTCCCATACTGGGGAAAGTTTGTGCTTTCTTTGTTGCACAAGCCGGAGAACCAAATCACTTTTATTGAAAGATCTATTTCGGACTCTTTGGATATGATACTTGCGTAACTTCTGCTGATAGGCTGTAGATCTCATTTCAGCAATGACGCGAACTTCTTCGACTAAGTCGAGATCATTTTGTCGAGAAATCTCGGCATCCTCTTCAATATACGCGGCCACTCTAGGAGAAGTATGAATCAAATCACTAGGAAGAACTGCTTCTACGTCATAGACCAGAAGAAAGGTGTGTATCATGTTGACCTGTTTGGAGTTGTTCGTAAACTCCAAATTACAGAGGGTAGTTCATCTGTCCAAGCCCCCGCAGCACGTCGTAGTGGTGCTTCGAGTCTCGGTTTTAGCCCTTGTAGGATTAAACCATTTGCTCTTTCGACTTGTTCGTTAGCCTGTGGATGTGCGACTGACGCAATGTCAAGCGGGATATTTTGCTCGTTGCAGAATTCAGCCAATTCTCCCATAGAGAAGTTACTCCCGTTGTCCGTGATAATGCTATGTGGATAACCATACCGGATTATAACATCCTCGACAAATCTTTTGGCTGTTGCTCCATCACAACTAGTGATAGGTTTAGCCTCAATCCATTTTGTGAATTTATTCACCATCACTAGGAGGTGAGTAAATCCGCTTGGAGCTCGTTTAAATGGTCCTACCATATCAAGCCCCCAGACCGCAAAGGTCCATGTTATAGGTATTGTTCGCAGCTGATCAGCCGGAACATGAGCTTGTTTGGCGTACTTTTGGCAGCCTTTGCATGTCTTGACTAATCGTTCGGCATCTGCCTGAGCTGTAAGCCAGAAAAATCCGTGTCTAAAAGCTTTTGCCACTAAAGATTTGGCTGCAGCGTGGTGATCACACTCGCCTTCGTGGATTTCTCTTAAGATTTCCACTCCTTCTTCCGGAGATACATAGCGCTGAAAAACCCTAGAAATACTCCGTTTATGGAGCTCACCTTTAACAATAGTATAGGCTTTTGCTCGTCGGATAATCTGCCGGCTCAGAACCTCGTCTTCGGGTAATTTGCCATCTACCAGATAATCTAGGTAGGGTTGAGTCCAGCTGGGAATTACAGCCAGAACTGCTATTAAAGGTGAGTCGGATTTGGTCGGATATTCCTCATCTACTCCCTTTATTGAGGGAACTTTGAGGTGCTCTAAAAAAGCGCCATCCGGGACCTCTTTCCACGCAGAACCTATCCGAGATAGTGCGTCTGATTTCTCATTTTCTGCTCGAGGCATGTGTTGAACTTCAAACCCTTCGAACGATTTAGATAGATCATCCACGACAGCTTTATATGCTGCCATGTGCTTATTTTCATTACAAATATCCGACACTTGTTGAGCAACAAGATCCGAATCTCCGTAACACATCAAATGTCGGATGCCGATATCCTTAGCAATCCGGATTCCATGTAGCAGTGCTTCATACTCGGCAATATTGTTTGTCGCTGTGAAGTGGATCTGCAACACGTATAGAAGTTTATCTCCTTGGGGTGATTTGAGCACCACACCAGCCCCCGAGCCCCCGCGAGCCTTAGACCCATCAAAGAAAAGGGTACAATATTCCGACTCAGGAAGGATCATATTCTCTTTCGTCTCTATCTAATCAGCGACAAAGCCAGCAAGGATCTAGGATTTGATTGCTGTCTAGGGTTTATACTCAATATCAAAAGCTGAAAGCTCTATGCCCCATTTGGCGACGCGTCCTGTGGCGTCACTGTTGTTGATTATATCTCTCATGGGAGTTGATGGGTTCGTAGCACGGAAAACAAAAAAATTCTACCGCAAGAACGAACAAAACCCAGATCTAATCTAGATAAAAGCCAAGATCTAATCTATTAGACATGTGCAACGAGATAGATAGGAACTAACCCTCGTAGATCCGAAAGCGTTAACGAGATTAGATCTCGTGGTTGATGTAGTCGATCACTTGCCGATCTCAAGATCTTGTGGACGATCCTTTCGGCGTCGCGTTCCGGCAGCGCTTCCGCAGTCGGTCAAGTGGACGATCCTTCTGGTGCCGCGTTTCGGCAGCGCTTCCGCAGTCGGTCACACGTGCGGAGTCGAAGCAGACCTTCCTCTCCTCGTTCCAGCGAGCAGCGGAGGTAGTAGATCTTCTCCACGGAATCCCAGCAGCACGACGGCGTGGTGGTGGTGGTGGAGTAGAGAATTCTGCAGGGCTTCGCCTATGCCTGTGCAGAAGAAAGGAGGAGGAGAGAGGCGGCAGAGATTGAGAGTTATGGAGCAGGGCTTGGAGGGGGCGCCCCTGCCCCTCTATTTAAAGGGGGTGAGGCGCCATGGGAGAGGGAGTCCTTGTAGGACTCCCCTCCCTCGAGGGCCGGCGGATTGGGGAGGGGGGAAGGAGTCCTCCTCCCCCACGACTCCTAGTCTTAACCCACCAGGACTCCTTGATCCCTTCCTTGGTTTTCAAGCAAACTCCAAGAAACCTTCCAGAACCTTCCGGAACATTCTGAAACCTTCTAGAACCCTCATACAAATACTCCGGAACATTTCCTAACTCAGAAAATGATCCCCAATATATGAATCTTATTCTCCGGACCATTCCGGATCTCCTCGTGATGTCCCGAATCCAATCCGAGACTCCGAACAACATTTGGTCTCCAACGCATATTCCATATCTACTTAAAACAACTTCGAACCTTAAGTGTGTCACCCTACGGTTCGTGAATATGCAGACATGACAGAGACACATCTCCTATCAATAACCATTAGCGGGACCTGGAGATCCATAATGGCTCCTACATACTCAACGATGACTTCGCGATCGATTGAACCATTTACATACGAAACAAATTCCCTTTGTCACGCGATACTATACTTATCCGAGGTTTGATCGTCGGCATCTCCATACCTAGTTCTACCTCGTTACTGATAAGTACTCTTTACTCGTTCCGTGATATGTCATCCCTTGTGACCTAGTCACATGCTTGCAAGCTAACTAGATGACATTCCACCGAGAGGGCCCAAAGCATATCTATCCGTCATATGGATGGACAAATCCCAATCTTGGTTCATGCGCTTCAACACATACTTTCAGAATACCCAATGACACTTTTATAACCACCCAGTTACGAAGCGGCGTTTGATGTCATCAAAGTATCCATCTGGTGATGGTGATTAACGTAACCTCATGGTCGAAGGATTAGGTTACTATGTATTTGAAAGCTTACAGCAATACAAACTTAATGACTTGATCTTATGCTACGCTTACTATGGGTGTGTGCCCATCACATCATTCTCCTAATGATATAACCTTGTTATTAATCACATCCTAATGTCCATGATCAGGAAACCATGATCATCAATTAATCAACAAGCTAGTTCAACAAGAGGCTTACTAGGGACTCTTATATGTTTACAAAACACACATGTATTAGTGTTTCCTAATAATACAATTATAGCATGGGATGTAAACATTCATCATAAACACAAAGATATAATAATAATCACTTTTATTATTGCCTCTTGGGCATATCTCCAACAGTCTCCCACTTGCACTAGTGTCAATAATCTAGATTACATGGTAATATACCGAACACCCATGGCGTTCTGGTGTTGGTCATGCTTTCCCTAGGGAGAGGTTTAGTCAACGGATCTGCCACATTCAGATCAGTGTGTACTTTGCAAATCTTTATGTCACCATCTCGGACATACTCGCGAATAGCGTGGAAACGTAGCTTGATGTGCTTCAGCTTGCTATGTGACCTTGGCTCCTGTGCATTAGCTGTGGCACCTGTGTTGTCATAATAGATGGCCATCGGGTCCAACGCACTGGGAACCACGTCTAGTTCAGTAATGAATTCCTTCATCCAAACGGCTTCTTGTGCAGCCTCCGAAGCAGCTATGTATTCCTATTCAGTTGAAGATTTCGCCACAATGCTTTGCTTCGCACTCCTCCAGCTCACTGCAGCACCATTCAAAATAAATACGTATCCCGATTGTGACTTCGAGTCATCCGGATCGGTGTTCCAACTAGCATCGGTGTAACCGTTTACAACAAGCTGTTCATCACCTCCATAAGAAAGAACCATATCCTTAGTCCTATTTAGGTACTTTAGGATATTCTTGACCGCTGTCCAGTGCTCCATTCCAGGATCACTTTGATATCTGCTAGTCAAACTAACATCATGTGCTATATCCGGTCTTGTACACAGCATGGCATACATGATAGAACCTATGGCCGAGGCATAGGGAATATTATTCATTTTCTCTCTATCTTCTGCCGTAGCTGGACTTTGAGTTTTACTCAAGGTCTTACCTGA
Organism: Avena eriantha; assembly: GCA_910589775.1. Classification (NCBI taxonomy): domain Eukaryota; kingdom Viridiplantae; phylum Streptophyta; class Magnoliopsida; order Poales; family Poaceae; genus Avena; species Avena eriantha. Next base: position 345,460,424 of record OU342740.1, read on the forward strand.
CAACATGGGCACGAACCCTTTCTTGCTATCTTCCATTCTAAACTTCTTTAGAACTTTGTCTAAGTATGTACTTTGTGAAAGCGCTATTAGGCGTCTTGATCTATCTCTATAAATCTTGATGCCTAGAATGTATGCCGCTTCGACAAGATCCTTCATTGAAAAACTATTATTCAAATAGGTTTTGACACTATTAATAAGTTCTATATCATTCCCAATCAACAATATGTCATCTACATATAGTACTAGGAATGCTACAGAGCTCCCACTCACTTTATTGTAAATACAAGCTTCTCCATAAGTTTGTATAAATCCAAAGTTTTTGATTACTTTATCAAAACGTTGATTCCAACTCCGGGATGCTTGCTTCAGTCCATAAATGGAGCGCTGAAGTTTGCATACCTTGTCAGCATCTTTAGGATCGACAAAACCCTTGGGTTGTACCATATACAACTCTTCCTCAATGTCACCATTAAGGAACGCCGTTTTGATATCCATCTGCCAAATCTCATAATCGAAATGTGCAACAATTGCTAACAAAATCCTCACAGACTTTAGCATCGCTACTGGTGAGAAAGTCTCATCATAGTCAACTCCTTGAATTTGTCGGAACCCTTTCGCGACAAGTCAAGCTTTATAGACGGTAACATTACCATCAGCATCTGTTTTTCTCTTGAAAATCCATTTGTTCTTGACAGCCTTACGGCCATCCGGTAAGTCTACCAAAGTCCACACTTGGTTTTCGTACATGGATCCCATTTCGGATTTCATGGCTTCTAGCCATTTGTCGGAATCTGGGCTCACCATAGCTTCTTCATACGTCGCAGGGTCATCAGCGTTGTCCACCAACATGACGTTCAAGGCAGAGTCATACCAATCAGGAGTGGTACGAACCCTTGTTGACCTGCGAGGTTCAGCAGTAACTTCATTTGAAGTTTCATGATCATTATCATTAGCTTCCTCTCCAATTGGTGTAGGCGGCACAGAAACATCTTCTGGTGCTGCGCTACTCTCAAATCTAAGAGAGGGTTCGATAACCTCATCGGGTTCTACTTTCCTTTCAGTCACTTCCTTCGAGAGAAACTCCTTCTCAAGAAAGGATCCATTCTTGGCAACGAAAACTTTGCCCTCGGATCTATGATAGAAGGTATACCCAATTGTTTCTTTAGGGTATCCTATGAAGACGCATTTCTCCGCTTTGGGTTCTAGCTTATCAGGTTGTAACTTCTTTACATATGCTTCGCAACCCCATACTTTAAGGAACGACAACTTAGGTTTCTTACCAAACCACAATTCGTACGGTGTCGTTTCAACGGATTTAGATGGTGCCCTATTTAAAGTGAATGCGGCTGTCTCTAATGCATAGCCCCAAAATGATAACGGTAAATCTGTAAGAGACATCATAGACCGAACCATATCTAAGAGAGTTCGATTACGACGTTCGGACACACCATTACGTTGCGGTGTTCCCGGCGGTGTCAACTGCGAAAGTATTCCACATTTCCTTAGATGCATGCCAAACTCATAACTCAGATATTCACCTCCGCGGTCAGAACGCAGAAACTTAATCTTCTTGTTACGATGATTTTCCACTTCACTTTGAAATTCCTTAAACTTCTCGAAAGTTTCGGACTTATGTTTCATAAAGTAGACATACCCATATCTACTTAAGTCATCCGTGAAAGTGAGAACATAACGATATCCACCACGCGATGCTACACTCATTGGACCGCACACATCGGTATGTATTATTTCCAATAAGTCTGTAGCTCGCTCCATTGTACCAGAGAATGGAGTCTTAGTCATTTTTCCCATTAGACATGCTTCGCATCTTTCAAGTGATTCAAGAAGTCCATCAGAATGGAGTTTCTTCATATGCTTCACTCCAATGTGACCAAGACGACAGTGCCACATGTATGTAGAATTATCATTCAATTTTATTCGTTTAGCATCTATGTTGTGAACATGTGTATCACTACTATCGAGATTCAGTAAGAATAAACCATTTATCTCAGGTGCATTACCATAAAAGATATTACTCATATAAATCGAACAACCTTTATTCTCGGACTTAAAAGAGTAACCGTCTCGCAATAAACAGGATCCAGATATAATGTTCATGCTTAACGCAGGCACCAAATAACAATTATTTAAATTTAAAACTAATCCCGAAGGTAGATGTAGAGGGAGCGTGCCGACGGCGATCACATCAACCTTGGAGCCATTTCCAACGCGCATCGTCACCTCGTCTCTTGCTAGTCTTCGTTTATTCCGTAGCTCCTGTTTCGAGTTACAAATATGAGCAACCGAACCAGTATCAAATACCCAGGCACTACTACGATTACTAGTAAGATACACATCTATAACACATATATCAAATATACCTTTCTTCTTGATGTTGTCGTTCTTCAGATCCGCCAGGTACTTGGGGCAGTTACACTTCCAGTGACCAGCATCCTTGCAGTAGAAGCACTCAGTTTCAGGCTTAGGACCAGCCTTGGGCTTCTTAGCAGGTGCGGTAGCTTTCTTGCCGTCCTTCTTGAAGTTGCCCTTGTTCTTAGGCTTGCCCCGTCTCTTGAAATTGGTGGTCTTATTGACCATCAACACTTGGTGCTCCTTCTTGATCTCCACTTCAGCAGTTTTCAGCATGGACGATAGTTCAGGCAACGTCTTGTTCATGCAGTGCATGTTGTAGTTCATCACAAAGTTCTTGTAACTTGGTGGCAGTGACTGAAGGAGACGGTGAATCCCCAATTCATTAGGAATCGATATTCCCAACTCTTGGAGTTTCTTTGCATACCCAGACATGGTGAGCACGTGCTCGCTAACGGAGCTTCCTTCTTCCATCTTACAGTTAAAGAACTTTTCGGAGGCCTCATAGCTCTCCATGGCCGCGCAAGTCTCAAAAATTAGCCTGAGCTCCTTAATGATCTCGAACGGGTCGTGGTGCTCAAAACGCTTTTGGAGCTCCGCTTCTAAACCGTACAGGATGGCACACTGAACTGTGGAGTAATGATTTTTTCGAGTGGCGAAAACATTCTTTTCGTCATCGGTGGCATTATCTGCAGGTGGGTCACCTAGCGGTGCATCGAGCACATAGGTCAACTGACCAGCCCTGAGGACGATCTTCAGTCCACGGAACCAGTCCGTGAAATTGCTTCCATTGTTCTTAAGCTTTTATTTCTCTAGGAACGCATTGAAATTGATGGAGGGGGTCGCCATAATCTACAACAATTTGCAAGTAGTTTAGACTAAGTTTATGACAAATTGAGTTCAATTTTAATTCTTAAACTAACTAGGTGAACTCCCACTCAAGACAACATCCCTCACATTGTCTTAGTGATTACACGAACCAAGTCCACTACACCAAGTCCGATCTTCACGAGAGAAGATGTAGTTTCATCGGCGAACAATCTTCAAGTTCATCATATCATTTATATGACTCATGCTCTACCTTTTGGTATTCCGTATTCCGAGACCATGTCTGTACATGCTAGGCTCGTCAAGATAACCTTAGTTTCCGCATGTGCAAATCTGGCTTGCACCCGTTGTATGCACACGTAGAATCTATCACATCCGATCATCACGAGATGCTTCGAAACGACGAGTCTTAGCAACGGTGCCAACTAAGGGTGAACACTTTAAATACTTGATATTTAGTGAGAGGGATCATCTTATAATGCTACCGTCGCGATCTAAGCAATACAAGATGCATAAAGGATTAACATCACAGGCAATTCATAATTAGTGTGATATGATATGGCCTTTTCTTCTTGCGCCTTTGATCTCCATCTCCAAAGCACGAACATGATCTCCATCATCACCAGCATTGCGTCAAGGTCAGTGGCGCCGCTTCATGGTTGTCCATCATCACCAGCAACTATTACAACTACTTGGAATAACGCTATTACAAGATGAATAGACACGCAGGTCTTAACAGAATTAAAGACAACCATTAGGCTCCTGCCGGTTGCCATATTACAACAAGGATCATTGCATACATCAAATACAATCACAATCACATGTTGGCCATATCACATCACAAAACCCCTGCAAAAACAGTTAGACGCCTCTAATTTTCTTTGCATGTTTTACGTGGTTTGGGGCTTTCGCATAAGACCGATCTTACCTACGAACAAGGACCACAACGTTGATACAAGTGTTATCAAGATGCTCATTGTAAATTGAATCTTAACTATGGTGGGAGAGACAGACACCCGCAAAGCCACTTGTGCAAAGAAAGTTGCACGTCAAGCGTGGAGCAAGTCTCATGTGCGGTGACATGTAATGTTAGCCCGAGCCGCTTCATCCCACCATGCCGCAAGATGCAAAGTACACGCTAAGACACCGACAACAAAAGCATCAACGCCCACAAAAACATTGTGTTCTACTCGTGCAACAGATCTACTCATAGATACGGCTCTGATACCACTGATGGGTTCATAGCATGGAAAACAAAAAAATTCTACCGCAAGAACGAACAAAACCTAGATCTAATCTAGATAAAAGCCAAGATCTAATCTATTAGACATGTGCAACGAGATAGATAGGAACTAACCCTCGTAGATCCGAAAGCGTTAACGAGATTAGATCTCGTGGTTGATGTAGTCGATCACTTGCCGATCTCAAGATCTTGTGGACGATCCTTCCAGCGTCGCGTTCTGGCAGCGCTTCCGCAGTCGGTCAAGTGGACGATCCTTCTGGCGCCGCGTTTCGGCAGCGCTTCCGCAGTCGGTCACACATGCGGAGTCGAAGCAGACCTTCCTCTCCTCGTTCCAGCGAGCAGCGGAGGTAGTACATCTTCTCCACGGAATCCCAGCAGCACGACGGCGTGGTGGTGGTGGTGGAGTAGAGAATTCTGCAGGGCTTCGCCTATGCCTGTGCAGAAGAAAGGAGGAGGAGAGAGGCGGCAGAGATTGGGAGTTATGGAGCAGGTCTTGGAGGGGGCGCCCCTGCCCCTCTATTTAAAGGGGGTGAGGCGCCATGGGAGGGGGAGTCCTTGTAGGACTCCCCTCCCTCTAGGGCCGGCGGATTGGGGAGGGGGAAGGAGTCCTCCTCCCCCACAACTCCTAGTCTTGACCCACTAGGACTCCTTGATCCCTTCCTTGGTTTTCAAGCAAACTCCAAGAAACCTTCCAGAACCTTCCGGAACATTCCGAAACCTTCTAGAACCCTCATACAAATACTCCGGAACATTTCCTAACTCAGAAAATGATCCCCAATATATGAATCTTATTCTCCGGACCATTCCGGATCTCCTCGTGATGTCCCGAATCCAATCCGAGACTCCGAACAACATTTGGTCTCCAACGCATATTCCATATCTACTTAAAACAACTTCGAACCTTAAGTGTGTCACCCTACGGTTCGTGAATATGCAGACACGACAGAGACACATCTCCTATCAATAACCATTAGCGGGACCTGGAGATCCATAATGGCTCCTACATAATCAACGATGACTTCGCGATCGATTAAACCATTTACATACGAAACCAATTCCCTTTGTCACGCGATACTATACTTATCCGAGGTTTGATCGTCGGCATCTCCATACCTAGTTCTACCTCGTTACTGATAAGTACTCTTTACTCGTTCCGTGATATGTCATCCCTTGTGACCTAGTCACATGCTTGCAAGCTAACTAGATGACATTCCACCGAGAGGGCCCAGAGCATATCTATCCGTCATATGGATGGACAAATCCCAATCTTGGTTCATGCGCTTCAACACATACTTTCAGAATACCCAATGACACTTTTATAACCACCCAGTTACGAAGCGGCGTTTGATGTCATCAAAGTATCCATCTGGTGATGGTGATTAACGTAACCTCATGGTCGAAGGATTAGGTTACTATGTATTTGAAAGCTTACAGCAATACGAACTTAATGACTTGATCTTATGGTACGCTTACTATGGGTGTGTGTCCATCACATCATTCTCCTAATGATATAACCTTGTTATTAATCACATCCTAATGTCCATGATCAGGAAACCATGATCATCAATTAATCAACAAGCTAGTTCAACAAGAGGCTTACTAGGGACTCTTATATGTTTACAAAACACACATGTATTAGTGCTTCCTAATAATACAATTATAGCATGGGATGTAAACATTCATCATAAACACAAAGATATAATAATAATCACTTTTATTATTGCCTCTTGGGCATATCTCCAACAGGAGTTGTGCTCACCATGGTAATTGGATGTTCCTGAAAGTAGTGTTGTAACTTACGAGATGCTAGAAAAACACCGTAAGCCAACTTTTGATAGCGCGGATACCGCTGTTTTGATTCTGTCAAGACCTCGCTGACAAAGTAAGTCGGACGCTGCACCAAGTGTTCCTGATTTTCCTCTGGTATCTCCACCACCATGACGATACTAACGACTTTATTTGTCGCAGCAAGATAGAGTAACATCGGTTCCTTAGGTTCCGGCGCTGCAAGGATAGGAGCAGATGAGAGTACTTTCTTCAGGTCTTGTAGTGCAGCTTCAGCTTCGTCAGTCCAAACAAAATCTTTGGTCTTTTTTCAGGAGTTTGTATAATGGTGCGGCTCTTTCACCAAGCCGGCTTACAAATCGACTGACCGCAGCGATGCAACCAGTTAATCTTTGTATGTCCTTCAGGCGAGTTGGCCTGAAAATATTGAGTATGGCCTTGATTTTGTCTCGGTTCACTTCTATGCCTCTTTGAGACACGATGAAACCTAACAATTTTCCGGCTAGTATTCCAAAGAAGCATTTCTTTGGGTTAAGCATGATGTTGTATTTTCGTAGATTGGCAAATGTTTCCTCCAAGTCGGAAATCAGTGTTTCCTTCTTTTTGGACATTACCGCGATATCATCCATGTATGCATGTACATTGCGTCCGAGTTGGTCATGGAGGCAACGCTGCATCGTGCGCTGGTACGTAGCTCCTACGTTCTTCAGCCCAAAAGGCATCGTAACAAAACATAAGGTTCCGAAAGGGGTTATGAATGAAGTTTTGACTTTGTCAGATTCCTTTATCCGGATTTGGTGATAGCTGGAATATGCGTCGAGAAAACAGAGGAGTTCCGAGCCTCACGTAAAATCGATAACTTGATCAATTCTAGGCAGAGCGAACGGATCTTTTGGACAAGCCTTGTTCAAGGCAGTATAATCAACACACATCCTTAAATCAGTGGTGTCCTTTTTAGGGACCATTACAGGATTGGCCAACCACTCAGTGTGGATGACCTCTTCTATGAATCCGGCTAACTCGAGCCATGCTAGTTCCTTAGCTATTGCCTTACGCTTTTCGTCGCCAAACCATCGTAGGGACTGTTTGACGGGTTTAGCGTTCGGGTTTACATTTAGAGAGTGCTCGGCAAGTTCCCTAGGTACTCCGGTCATGTCAGATGGCTACCATGCGAAGATATCTTGATTTGCTTGGAGGAACTTGACGAGCGCGCTTTCCTATGCGCTACCTAGGCCTACGCCTATCTAGGTCATCTTGGAGGGGTCATCATCCTTCAACGGCGTCTTCTTCGTCTCTTCTGATGCCTTGAACTCTAGATTTGGCTTTGTCACCTCCTTCTTCGTTGCGGGCATCTCGGACGGATCTATGCTCTTCTTGATCTCCTGGTACTCCTGGACGTGCAGCATGGCTTCAGTAAAGGCGGCATTTCCATCCTCGCACTCTCGCGCTTTCTTCGGGTCTCCCTGATGGTGATCACGCCGTTGGGACCTAGAATTTTCATCATATTGTAAATGTAACACGGACGAGCCATAAAAGCCCAGTAAGCCGGACGTCCGAATATAGCGTGGTACGCGCTCTTGAACGGGACCACTTCGAAGGAAAGTGCATCCGTCCGATAGTTCTTTGGAGTTCCAAAGGTAACATCCAAAGTAATCTCTACCAGGGAATTAGCTTGTCTTCCTGGGACAACTCCGTGAAAGATCATAGAGCTATGGTTCAGCAGGGTTTCCGAGATCTTCATCCGGCGTAGCGTTTCGACATAGAGGATATTGATGCTGCTACCACTGTCCATAAGGGTCTTGGAGAAACCATAACCGTCAATAAGTGGGTTGACAATTAAGGCGTATTTTCCTCGCATGTGCAACTTAGGCGGATGATCAGCGCGGTCAAATGTGATTGCCACTTCCGATCAGTCCAAATATTGAGGGACAGCCGGAACTGTTGTGTTGAGCTCGTGTAGAACTGCTTTCTTGACCTTTGCTGGTTGAGATCCGAGGAAAGTGACGTAAGTGTCCTTCTTGGTGGGAAAAGTCTTCTTCCCTTCCGGCTTGGGATTTGAAGCATCAGCTTCCTCCACGTCGGAATCTTCCTTGGTCTCTTTGTCTTTTTCGGTATTCTTCTTTCCCTTCTTCCGCTTAGCTTTGTAGCCCATGGTGTCATCTCTTTTGATGTCGTCATTGAAACGACATTCAGCGTTGGTGTGGGACGAGCCCCCATTGGCGTCTAGGTGATGCACGCATGGGTTATTAGCAATAATGTCGGCCTAAGAGTAGGTTTTGTCTGGTTGCTGTTCTCCTCTACCTTGGACCCTTAAAGTCCCACGGCCACGCTCGCGGCCTCCGTCGCGTCCTCCTCGTCCTCCAGACCCGGAAACAGTAGTAACCACAGCTGTTTCCGCGTTGGGTTTCTCTTCCGAGGTATTTTTGCGCTTCTGAGCTTGTTGCTTTGGTTGTCTTGCCGACTGAGGCACAGCTAGGACGTTGAGTAATCCCTCTGCATCGTCGTCAGCATCTGCATACTTGCTCGCTGTTTCTATCATCTCTTCCAAATCAGTGACCTTGTCAAACTTCAAGCGGCGACGTAATTGACCAATTGGGAGCCCTGCAATGAAAGCTTCAATCGCGGTTTGATCGTTTACTCCTTCACAGGAGTTCTTGTATCGATCCATTGTCCGAGGTAATCCCGGCAAGTTTCTCTGGCTTTCTGGGTGCAACACTGTAGGTCTCCGACCGAACAGGGCCTCTGATATGTGCCTTCGAAATTCCGAAAGAACGCACTTTAAATGTCATACCAGTTATAGATGGTGTTCTCCGGAAGTTCATTGAGCCATGATTGCGCCGTCTTCCGCAACATAAGTGGGAGATATCGTGTTACGACCAGGCTGTTTTCGCCTTTGGCGATGCAGCAAGCTTGAAAAAAATCATGTAGCCAAGTATCTAGCCGAGCAATGCTGTCGTAGGCTTGGATGTGCCTTGAGATAGCAAATCCTTCCGGGAATCTTGTAGCTCTGATGCGTGGTCCGAAGCACTTTGGGCCCACGTAGATATCATCGTTTTCGTAGCGCCGCGCCTCTATGTTGGAATTGATCATGTGCCTTGCGTCGTTCGGGGATAGAGATCGTCCCGAATGCCGGCTGTGGCTGCGGTGCCTTGGAGCCAGACTTCGGCTTCTGCCACCACCTCCTCCGCCACGTCGTCCTCCTTGTCCCCCTTTGGAGCCGTTGTGATGACTGCTTGGTGGAGACGGTGGAGCAGCTGAATTGTTTCCGGCTGATCGCTGGCCTCCGTCCGGAGCATCATTATTTCGGTTCCGAGGAGCGTCTTCACTACGACGAGCCTCCTGCCGGCTTGTACCAGCATGGTTTTCGTCATTCCTTCGTCCGTCATTCTCACCATGGTGAGGTTCAGCCGGACGGCTTGTATGTCTAGGAGGTGGCATTTTTTGACGATCCTCCTCCCGACGTTTCTCTTTATCTTCTCCCCTTCGATCGTTAGACTCTCGTCGGGGAGGGTTCCTCGGATTCAGTGCAGCAATGGCCCCTTTTTCGGCCGCTAGAACGACGTTGCTCCAGTTACGCGTAGTTCTGTAATGTTGTCCTGGCGATCCGGTTCTTGAATAATTGTCTTCCCGGCGTTCAGGGCGATGATATTGCTCCCGAACGTGATGGGGTCTTACGTCAGCCCATGCTGGATCTGTGCGACATTGGTCGGAATCCGAGACCAGTTTTTGACTTCCGGACAGGGCAACCTTTTGCTGCTCCAGTCCCTTGTTGAGTAGTTTGATACCCAAACGGATCTCCTCTGGTCCTGGATTAGCCGATAAGATTTCTTGGGCCGCCACGGTATTCTGTACTAGGGTTGGATATACCCAATCTCCTTTTCTATCTTTCCGTGGCTTCCCCATCTCATCCCCGAAAAGGACGGCACGGACATGTGGGAATTGGTCGTCATTGGTGTGACGCTTCTGTGTCTTCTGATGCAACCGAGACATGTAGTCCTTAGTTGCCATGCGTTTCTTCTCCACCTCGATGTTTTTGGCTTCATCGAGGAGTTGTTGACGACGCGTTTCTAGAGTTTGGGCCCTTTCGTCCAGCTCTTCAGCAGTAAGTTCTGCAGCTGTAGGGATAGGTGTGGTTAATGCAGCATCGATGAGTTTACACGCACCTTCGGTGATCACGTGTCCATCCACCGATTCTTCTTTTTTTGGCTCTTCTGGGATAAGTGCTCTATCCGAGTCTTATTTCGTAATCCTCGGCAATCACCTCCTCTATCAAAGGGTCTTTTGCCGGGGTCTTGTTCTTCTTCTTTGCCTTCTTGGCAGCGTCGGTAGCAAAGACGGCTTTGGGTCCGTTTCCCGGAGTCAAGCTCTGATCGGTACTTTCGGGCATCTGGACTTCGGGATTATCTCCGGCGTCCATGTCATCCTGCGCTTTGGGAGAGTGTTCCCCGGATCCTTCATCCATGGCTTCTCCTTCTTCTGTAGCTTTGGAGTTATACTCCTCTTCATATTCTGCGGAGAACTTTCGGAAATCTGCTGACGTCATCGATTCATCCGAGGATGCGGGTACGTCGGTGTTTGTTCCGATTGCCTCCAGCACAGAGTCGGTGTTTTCTCCGGCATCGGTAGAGCCGGATCCGGATCCCGCGTATCCGACGAAGTGCGACGCGTGCTTCCTGAGGTACCTGCGGCTTTCGCGATCAGCCATGTCGAAACTTTTGATGGTCTCGAGGATTGCATCCGCGCTTTCGCCTTGCAGTATCATACGTCTTAGTGTGTACCTTAGAAAAGTCATGTCTGTCCCGGCGTCATCAGAGCCGGAATCAGTGTTGTTGATATGCTCCTCCTGAATTTCGACTTCCACGGGTGGGTCGATCTGGGATCCGGCTTCTCTAGGGAGATTCACTCTAGATTTGACTTGGACCACTAGGTCTTTTTCAGGCTCGGATTTCTCCACTATCTGCGTAATTGGTGCGGGCTGAGTGGGATTAGGGTTTTCTGAGATCCGGAACTCTGCCGTCTCCGCGGACAAAGGGGACCCAAAAGATTCTTCTGCCTCTATCATCACCGGTGGGGTGGGTGGGGCAGGTTCAGCGAAACCGATGTAAACATCGATCTCGCCAAAAGACATGATTGTGTAGGCAGTCACGGCCTCCCTAGCCGGAATCCAAGTCTCGTCAAGAACGATGAGAGGGACGTCGCTGGCGTAGAGGATGCGACCGATAGCGATAGTCTCGCTGATTCCGATTCTTGCAGATTCCGCTTGGAACGCAGATCCGAAGCTCACTTGCCCCACGGTGGGCGCCAACTGTCGTCGGATTGATGACAAGTACGCCATGAGGGGGTCCTCGAGGCGTGCGGAAGAGAGGGGTGTGAGACGTACGGTATTCCGGGACGGTGAGCACACAAGTTTACTCAGGTTCGAATCCGCCGGCTTTGGACGGATCCTACTCCTGCTAGCAATCCAGTAATACAGCAGAGCCGGAATATGGGTTACAAGGGTTTCGCCTGTGCGAGTTGAGATTGTAGACTATTGAGGTGTTTAGAGTGTTGCCCTAAAGGCTCTCCCTAGGACGGCTTATATAGATATCCGGCCTAGGGTTTACAGGAGAGATCTATCCGGCTACGACTAAGAGTTGGTTACAGAGTACATCTTAAACTACAAGTAATATTATGGGTCTAAGTTGGTAAGTCTTCTGGGCCTTCCCGTAGCCGGATTGGACTACGTCTTTCTCCCTGACTGGGCCGCCCGTGAAGCAAAGCTCTAAACCGAAGTGGGCCACCCTGATCAGTGAGGAACTGTGAGGATACCTGGAAAGTATATCCCAACAGGGTGTACCCAAGCGGACATCTATACTTCTATATTTAAGAGAGTAGAATATAAGAGTTGAATTACGATAAAATCAGGAGCTCCTATATGGGGTGTGTTTTATGGACTCGCCTAAATTACCACAATGTCCTTTGTGTGTGCCATTTCATATTGGAGTAAAAATAGGGCTTTTCCTTGCGTCATCCCAACAGTCCGCAACATGAATTGCCCGCGCGGATGAGATTGGGAGTAGATCAGGACATGTCTATCAAGTTAGTGATTACGACCATATGCATAATCCTGAGTACATTGCTCATATTCCTTCTTTTAGAACTTTGGCACAGATTTGTGACATTGAAACACACGCCGTTTGACTTGTACAAGCGACTCGTAGCACGTGCATGCTCAACTACCAATTCCCGCAGCCATCCATGTCTAGAACTACTTTAGACTGAAATTGTGGCTGCAATAGAAGTGAAACATGACTTTCAAGTCATTTCCTATAGTTTTCGCAGGAAGAGAGAAACACGTGTGATTGTGGTATATATAGTACTAGCTCGATCCATAATATGGTTCGCTGATTTAATACACGTATTATGGATCAGAGGGAGTAATTAATATTAGTCATAATTTTTACTAAGATGTGTATATTACATGGGCGATGGATTTGAGATGAAGTATTACATAGACGATGGATTTAAGATGAAGTTACAATACTATGGTGTAGTATTGTCTCGTGTGTATACCTACACTTGGGTGTAGTTACACCCATGTGTGTTTCATGTTATTTAGACAGTATCTATCATACTGGAGACTATATATGGTTAGTATGAAGTATATAAGAATATTTTGGCAGTATATACCATTTTTTTTGTAGTATGTAATTTTTATTCACATACTCCTTTTGTACGTACAAATATGACGGTATTTTACATATATAGTGCAAACTATGGGTGTATTTGCAATTTTTTCACCTAACTTGCTTGGAAGTATCTTAGATATAGTATATGAACATACTCAAACAGATAAAGTATTACAAATACTTCCGTAAGGCAGTATATGAGACGTGGGTGTAGTTACATCCGGGAATAAGAAGTATTTTTCCTATATATACACAATCACAGCAGATAGAAGTGTATGGAGTTCCCACCTATAACATCCGGTTGTACAAACTTGCCACTGGCTATCCACATAGCGGGCAATTTCCTAGAGTGATATACCTGATAAAATGAAATCTAGTTATGTTGTATCCAAACTTCAGAAATTCATGGTCCACTACTATGCACGGTCAATTTTACTACTCCCTCTGGTCCAAATTAATTCACTTGGATTTATTTAGATTCGGATATGTCTAGTAAAACATGTACTAGATACATCTGAATCTAGACATTCCTAGTCAATTAATTTGGATCGGAGGGAGTAGTACAATTGTTCTTAAATATAAACCTTTCTACCAGTTCAATTAAAAAACTTACATATCAGAAAAGAGGGAGTAACTAGGAGTATTGTCTATAACTGCAAGGAAACATGCATCTCAACCGCATGCTTCTTCAGCACCACAATAATACCAGCTTATTCGTAAACCACCACACTTATAATAGCTGAAATGAAGAAGAATGAACATTGATTCTACCTTACTCCAGCAGGATAACATATCTACATCACGCCAGACAGACCTTATCAGGCTATCATCAACTACTTCCACCCTAAGATGGGATTGGTGTTTGACAAAAATGAGATGCAACTCGTGGAGCGCGGTTCAACCCCATTAAATCGTAGAATTGCAAGGACAACTGACTTGTACCAAACATGCTAATGATTCGTACTGCTATGCTTAGTTGCTGGCACCATTCAGACGCACGGACCAGGGTCCATGGTCTTCAAGATGCTGCTTTCTCCTACGCACTCGCAAGTCGCCTGCATGTACGCGTAGAACCAAATGCAACAATACAAGTTTCTGACCTGACGAAAATCTCTGGAGCAGTAGAGCTTATTGATTTGCCTTTCTTCTCGCGCCCTTGAGCAGATGGAGAAGAACACCTTGAGTGTCCATGTCTACGATAGAAGAAAGAGACATTGACAGCTCACTGAAAACACTAAACTGATCTAGGTAATGGCGCAACCATTCAAAAAATAGGCAATAGAGTACACACGATGCATGAAGGAAAAATACTTCATGAAGGGTATAAGAATATAAAGTAAAATATCCATATTTTTCTTCCTGTTATTACTTACTACTCGCTCCATTTCATAATATAAGATGTTATAGCTTTTGTGAAACGGATGTACCTAGTTATCTTTTAGTGTGTAGATTCGACATGAACCTACACACTAAAAGATGTCTAGGTACATTCGTCTCACAAAAATTAAAATATCGTATATTTTGAAACGGAGAGAGTAGTTACTACTAGTAAGGCTTACTATTGAAGAGTCCTTTTTCAATGTTGTTGGGTTTTCATTTTCATTTTTGTGGTTTATAAAAAGGGGTGCCTTGACTGTCTTCTCTGCAAGACCCAAAAGAGTAGGTATACACATGACTATTAGCCAGCAAAAATGTCTCTACAAAATTTTGCGCATGCAACCATACGAACAAGAACGATTACGGACATGTCATTTCAAAGATGCCTTTTTTTGCGAAAAATTCACCAATCCATTAATAATCATCAACAGTAGTACAAAGAATCCTAAAAGTAATTAAAATTACAAATAGTTAATTGGACCACCTAGCGACGACTACAGACACTAGCACGAGCCGAAGGTGCGCCGTCGTCCTTGCCCCTCCATCATCGGAGCCGGGCAAAACTTATCGTAGTAGAACTTGTTGTAGACACACGGGAAGTCGCCGTGCTAAGGCCCCAAAGAACCAACACACTAGAGAAGCAACCGCCACCAATGATGGCATCCGTAGATCGAAAAAGAATGACCTGAAACCATACCAACAAACATGAAAACCGACCGAATCCCGGGAGATCCGTTGAACACATGACTCCACGCGCCCTCCGACGGAGCTAGACGCACCAACGGAGCGAGGATAGGGCGGGGAGGACCTTATTCTAACTTCTGAACGTAGCCGACACCTCATTATCCCAAAAAAGACACGGAAAAACCTAAACAAAGGATGAAAAACCTCCCTTCAACAAGGGACCGTGATCCGCCACGTCTCCAAGGGCCTAAGACCGCCGGAGACGGAGTGGACCGACGGCGTCGCCGGCGAGGGAAACGGAATCCTAGATGGGTTTTCTCCTGTCGCCTCTCTCCAGTACGTGCTTCACATACGTACAGGTTGGGAATTACATTTCGAAGATGCCTTTGGCCACATATTCTTTTGCATCACCTGTGGAAAAATAAATACTAAGTAGAAATTAAGTTACTCCTCCGATCTAAATTAATGTTCACAAATTTGTCTAAATTTTGATGTATCTACTACAAAAACATGACTACATATATTCGAATCTAGATAGCCGAGAACATTATATGGATCAGATGGAGTATAAGTAACATGTATCAGTGATTTTCTTCAGTTGTTAAATTAGTGGCTCCCGTTCATGCATGATCAGTCTCCGTACAAAGTTAATGACACCATATGGGAACAAGCAATCAGTGATCTTCGACCGTATCTGACTGAGACTCTGGGTACTGTTCAAGCAAATGCGTTGACGCCGACTTGGTTGCCTGGTAGACTACACACTCCGTCAGTTTACCTGTGTATTTGTTAGTCCTAGGCCCACGGCGTGATGCCGCCGCCTGGCATGAGATCGCCGCCTCCGATCCGCTCCGTCGGCGCTGCTCCAGCCACCCATCTGAAGAAAACCGCCGCAGCCGCCACCCCTAGCATCTTAGGTACTAGGGGGCCACCGCCACCGCGGTCGACGCTGGCGGCAGCGGCGGGGGGATGGGATCTAGAGGAGGGAGGCCAGCGGCGAGGGAATCTGGGGGCCCTCTGGCGGCGCCTGGGGGTCACCACGGGAGGGTTACGGAAGGGTTACTGCCCCAGCAACAATATAAGACGGAGCTTCGGTGACTTGGTGCTTCCAAGTCTCACCGTGACTTAGTGTCAACATATACCATCCATCTCTAATCCAACGTACTAGATTGACTCAGATTTTGATATAAATAATTAAAACTACTCTAAAAATTGAAAAAAATCTAGTAAATTATTCATGTTGCAATTTGTACTCAACTGAAGTTTCATTCCATTTGGATCACGGGGTTGTGATTAAATAGGTATTTAGTTTAAACTAGTGCACGTAAACATAAAAAGCTATTTAATCACAAACTAGTTATCCGAATGAGATAAAACTTTCGGATGTTTCAAAATGAGGCATTTACACTTTACTGGAATTTTTTCAAATTTTCTGAATAGTTTTAGATTTATAGTTCGAAATCTAAGACAATATGATACGTTAGATCCGAGATGGACGGTGGATGTTGCACCAAGTTGCGGCGAGACTTGAAAACACCAAGTCATTGAAGCTCGGTCCATGGCGGACGCCTCATTCTTAGCATCTATTTTGAATGGTGCGTCCATTGCCAATAGCAGTACATCATGATCGGGAGGAGCACGAGGGACGGGCCCACGGTTTCGCAGTATATACATGCTTGGATTTAGATCCCGTGGAACATACAAATTTAATCAGGATAATTAGCTAATTAAGATACTTAGTATTTATTTTTCCATAGATGATGCAAAAGAATACCTGGCCAAAGGAACCTTCGAAATGCCATGCCCGTAATCGTTCTTGTTCGTATGGTTGCATGTTCAAGAATTTGTAGACATCTTTGCTGGCTCATAGTGATGTTTATACCTACTCTTTTGTGGTTTTGCATAGAAGACAGTCAAGACACCCCTTTTTATGAACCACAAAAATGAAAATGAAAACCCAACAACATTGAAAAAGCGCACTATTCCGTTATCACTCTTTAATAATAAGTCTTACTACTAGTAACTACTCCCTTCGTTCAAAATATAAGATGTTTTAGTTTTTGTGAGGCGAATGTATCTAGATATCTTTTAGTGTGTAGGTTTACTTTAAATCTACACACCAAAATATAACAGAGTACATTCGTTTCACAAAAGATAAAACATCTTATATTATGAAATAAATGGAGGGAGTAGTAAGTACTAGTAATAGGAAGAAAAATATAGATATTTTACTTTGTATTCTTATATCCTTCATGAAGTATTTTTCCTTCATGCATCGCAGTGTGTGCTCTATTGCCTATTTTTTGAACGATTGCGCTATTGCCTAGATCAGTTTTCAGTGAGCTGTCAATGTCTCTTTCTTCTATCGTAGACATGGACACTCAAGGTGTTCTTCTCCATCTGATCAATGGCGCGAGAAGAAAGACAAATCAATAAGCTTTACTGCTCCAGAGAGTTTCGTCGGGTCAGAAACTTGTATTGTTGCATTTGGTTCTACGCGTACATGCAGGCGACTTGCCAGTGCGTTGGAGAAAGCAGCATCTTGAAGACCATGGACCCTGCCCCGTGCGTCTGAATGGTGCCAGCAACTAAGCATAGCAGTACGAATCATTAGCATGTTTGGTACAAGTCAGTTGTCCTTGCAATTCTACGATTTAATGGGATTGAACCGCGCTCCATGAGTTGCATCTCATTTTTGTCAAACACCAATCCCATCTTAGGGTGGAAGTAGTTGATGATAGCCTGATAAGGCCTGTCTGGCGTGATGTAGATATGCTATCCTGCTGGAGTAAGGCAGAATCAATGAAAAAAGAAAATGAAACAGTGCTAGGGGAAATTAGACATTTTTTTCGATATAATAGAAGCGGGTCGGCGTGAGAATTCGGGAAATTCGTCCCTGACAGGGGCTCCATGGCTGGCAGTGGAGGCGGGGCTAGGTTTGGTGGCCAATGAAATCCTAGATCAAAATCTGGGAGTCTCCCGTGTCGCCCCAATTCCACTTTGCTGCATGGTTGGGCCGGATCTGGTGGAGGGTCGATCCCACTCTGCCGCTGCCTTTCTCGACACGAGCCTAGCCCATGGGCTGCTGCCAGGGGTTAGAGCGACAGATCTTGCAGGTTGCCGACGGGTGGCGTGGGGGCTGTCAGCTCAACTTGAATAAAGGAGGTGGTCCTCGGATCTCTCTCACACCAAGACAAAGATCTTCTTGATGCGTGCCTTCATTGGTCTGGCCGGAGTGTCTAGTTTCAGAAGGCTCCACCGGCGAACTACCATGGACGCATCATGCCTGGAGTTTGATGGATCAGAAGGAATTCGGTCGTGCATGCCTGTGTTTTTTGCTGGCCGTTTGGTTTCAGAGGGAGCATTGTGAAGCTCTGCTATCTGTTACTATCATGTTTCATGTCTTTGACGATCCATGGTGAAGTCAGATGCGGAGAATGTCATGAAGATAGGAACATAAGGGCTAGCTATGGTGGTTTGAGTTTTTGTGACGATTAGGATCTTACTTGATGATCTGTGACTCACAACAACGTCTGTTAAAGGGGGAGACAACATAGGAGAAGTTCACATTTTTACCTTGCAGGGTAAAAACCCAAGGTCTGGCCTTCATAGGTTGTGCCTGGCAATGGCCTTGCAGAAGGCATTGTTTTACGAGCGAGGACTACCTTCAGGGTGAAAACCTAGGATCCTTGATCAGGCGACGACAACGCTTGAACAGTGCTTCCTTCTTGTAGGTGTCGCTTTTGGAGGGTTGGACTTCTAGTGTTGTTTTGGTGATGTTAGTGTCATTGCTGCTAATGATCTGATCGTTGTACCGAGACTTTTAATTTTTGTAATTGTTCTTTTCCCGTCTGTGTGCATCCATAATACCAATAGGGTAATGCTTGTTGCAGAGGCTGGGTGTAATTGGTATCTTCATGATATTAATATACGCTCCTTCCAAAAAAAAGTATATATTGAGATGATATGAGATACATGTTATAACTTAGGAGTACTTTAGTAGGTATTTGCACGAGACAATAGTACACCAAGTTCTAAAAGGAGGACCATGAGCAATGTACGCAGGATTATGCATATGGTCGTAATCTCTAACTTGGTAGACATGTCCTGATCTGCTCCCAATCTCATACGCTCGGGCGATTCATCTTACGTACTGTTGGGATGAGGCAAGGAAAAGGCCAATTTGTACTCCAATATGAAATGGCACCTTACAGAAAAAAAAGTATGTTGTTGTAATTTAGGAGGCAACCCCTATATATCCATAATATAGGAGCTCCTGATTTTATGCTAATTCAACTCTTATATTCTACTCTCTTAAATATAAAAGTATAGATGTCCGTGGGTTTACACACCAAAAAGTTAAAAGAACGGTAATATGGTGTTTTTTTTTCGGGGAAATGGATTGTATTAATTAGATAATAGTGTGGTTACGATCCTCCTTGATACGATCCCGAAGTTCATCAGGAACCGACCCTAGCCAAACCTGAGTCTTATGGTACAACATCCCAAATCTAGCTAATTCATGGCTAGCCTTATTACACACACTAGTAGAAACCAGGCCATTTGCCCCGGTTCGTAAGGGCCTTTAGCCCCGGATTGCGAACCGGGCCTGCAAAAGCGGGACTTAAGGTCTAAGCTTTCGCCCTGGTTCTGTTATGAACCGGGGCTAGAGGTCCAACCACGTGCCTGCGAGGCGCGCTGGACGGCAGGACATTTAGCCTCGGGTCGTGTTACGAACCGGGACTAAAGGTTCCCTGCCGCGGCAGCATTTTGGATCATTTGGCTGCCGCGACAGGGGATGGGGTTTTAGGGTTTTGTGTTTTCTTTTTATTTTGTGTTTTGTGTTCAATTATTTTTCATTCTGTGTTTTCATTAGAAACAAGTTTTCGTATGCATACAGAACGCTACTACACAGTACTTGTACACATTGACGCAATATATAATATAATTTCTCTTACAAGCATACATGGAGTCCCAACCGGGTCCAGAGCATGTCTATTTGATTACATGGAGATCATTATATGGATGCTTTAGGGTCTACGTATAGAGTATTCTCCGCGTGGGTCTATGACCTCGTCGACAAAAAATGCAGCAAATTCCTCTTAGATTGCTATTAGGCGGTCCTCTGGTAGGAGCTTGTCCCGCATCGCTTCCAACTATATAAAAAGGAGATCATATGAATTAGACTCAACATAAATTTTTGTAATAAAAATAAAGGTTGAATATATTGTTTACTTACTCGAACATTTTCCGAGGGCTTCTCAATACTGATGCGAATGAACTCGCACACGTAGAATCCACATAGATTAGTTCTCTGTGGCTGCCTCGCGCACTTTACAAGAATAGAATTCAATCAAATAATAACTCTAGCATGATAAATGAACATAAACTAGAATTAAATAGATGTGCGGACTTAGCTCGTACTACTTACCGAGAGTGATTTAAAAAATAGCTCCTCACGCCATTGACCGCAGACATGTTTCTTGAACTGTGTCCAAACCCTACCCGACAAAGAAAATTAATATATGAGTTAATAACTACTTGATATCCCAGAAAATGAACGAAAGAAACCGATATAGTGCGATAATGGTTGAAATTACCTCTAGAGCGCCTTGATAATGTTGCGGTAGTTTTCAATGTCTTTGTTTAGTGAGTCCATGATGTGAACTCTTCCCAAGTCAAGTGAAATGCTTAGAAGAATCCAGTGGTACCTACGCAAGGTTTACATACGTCAGTAACTCATCATTTACACTGAACATCGAGTAAGCAAAAGTTAATGTGTACAAAAACTCACTTGCCGTCGTAGTAAGGAAATAGTATTTCATTACAGAAATGTTGTTTCGTGAGAAACCGCAACAAGTTTTGCTCGGTCTCCAGTGGTTTATCCTTAAGTATAGCTCCATGAACTCGATGTGGGTCAATGAACCCAAATCCATTGATAGCCTTTCTTTTACAATCGAGCATCTTCATTCTGCATCATTATATATAACGTACAAAAGAATATAGTGAGTATACTTACCGGCAATGAATTGAACAAGCTGAGATAGAGACCTAATTACATAAATAAAGCACTTACAGACAATACGAACTAAGGATAGTTTTGTCGAGTTCCTTTAGATTGAATAACTGAAATAATTATGTAATTCAATAGGGACCTCGTCTTCAGTGAAGTAATGCGATTTTCGAACTTTCACTAAGAGCCAATTTCGCTGTTCTTTTGAAGCTGTCATGTACCATTCATGGAATCGTCGCATTTGTGTTGGCATATCCCGAAGCCTCTCAAAACTGACCAGAGGCTCCCCGTGAACAAATTTGGGTGCTATCTCAGCCTTGGGCATATCGCCGTGAAGAATTTCATGAATAGGCATACCACATTGCTCGGCCAATATCCTAGCCGTTTCCGGATCCATAGGTTCTACCTCATATAGTTGAGGTTCGGGTATGTTCACATGGAGTGGGGGGAGCGATTGGTTTGCTTGTTTCCCCAGCTGAGGAACATCTCTTTTGGTTATTCGGCTACCACTCGATTGTTTTACTTGTTTCCCTAGCTGGGGGACGTCTGTTCTGATGCTTCCGCTACCACTTGAGTGTTTTGCTTGTTCCCCCTGCTGGGGAACCTCTTTTGTGATGCTTCCTCTACCGCTTGATCTCTTCTATTTCAGTGTCTTCTGAAGACATCGTGTATAGTCATCTGGCGCATTTAACAGAGCTTGGGATGGCTATGTCAGTAATTTCCTAAAGTGCTCCTTGGTTTCCGGTTTTATTTGGACCTCTGGCTCAAGTTGTTTCTTTTTTAAATGAGCATCCACTTCGGCTCGTACGACCACATCGGTCTCCTCATCGGTCAGGTCGTAAGTCCTCTTGGGAGGAACCGGCGGTACTCTTGGGAGGGGCGACAACTGTCGCTTTGGGTGTCAGTTATCGCTCGATGGAGCGGTGGTATTCTTCCTCTTTTGGCCCTTAGTGGGTGGAGGCGGCTGCGTAGATTGAGATGGACTCGTGTTGGGGTCATGGATTGGACTATTACTGGGAGGAGACGGTGCACTTGGAGGTGGACTTGGAGGAGACGGTGCACTGGGAGGAGACGGTTGCCTTGGAGGTGATGGATTGTTTCTCGGTGGAGACGGTGGCCTTGGTGTCGAGCCTAGAAACTTGATGTATTCTTTTTTCCAAAGAATGAAGCCACTCGTGACTTCTCCCAGTGTCGTCTCCCCTTCACCTCCAGGGATATCAAGCTGTAGTGACTGACACATAGGTAAAATTTCATCCACACCGACACCAGCATAGCCAGCTGGAATCGGATTGCAATGGTAGGTCGCTCCCGGTGCAGAAGGTAAAGCAAAGCCGACCGCCACCTTCATGGAAATATTCTTCAGCTCAACATGCAGCTCACAACTAGTCTTCTCCTTAATTGCATCCACGGGGTACACATCCATCGTTGCATCATTACCGTGGCCCTCCGTGGAAGCCACGCTGCTTTTCCGTTGCGATGGGCCGACCGTACTGTCCGGTGTAGGATCTTGCTGTCAGAGTCCTTTAAGTTCATTAAGCTCCTGGCGATGCTCCTGCAGCATGGCTTGAAACCTCGCGAACCGCTCCGTATCCTCCTCTTTTTGCCGCTTTGTTCTTCTCGATCGGCTTCTATACGTGTCACGGTGCTCGAGAAACCCGATAACCCATGGATAAGAAGGTCTGAACCCTCTTGTTCGTCCAGCCTTTTCAAGATTCCCGAGAGCCTTTGTCAGCTCATCGTTCTCTCTGTCGGGAACAAACGTTCCCTCTTCAACCTCTTTTATCACTTTAATAAGTTCTTTCTTGGGTGAAGAAATTTCTTCGACTGCAACAATCTCGCCTGTTTCTGGGTCTAATGATGCCCCATGCCCCAATACCCAATTTCTTGACCTCAAGGGCCAACTAGACGTAGCTGGAGTGACCCCTTTAGCCTCCAGGTCAGCCTCAGCTTTATCCCACTTAGGCATGGCACTCATGTAGCCACATGTTCCCATATGATGGTGATATTTCTTTTTGGCTGCATTTAACTTATTTTTTGCTGATATTGCCTTAGCTGGTTCCGAGGTCTTGTATTCCACAAATGTGGCCCAGTTATCCTGCTGCAACTCTAGTGGGCCAACGAATGGAGGAGTTTTTTTCTCCAAGACATACTTGAGGTACAATCTTTTTTTTCCATTCCTTGAATAGTTCGGCCATCTTCTTAAGAGAAAAGTGCTTGACTTTCCTCATCATTTGTTGTGTGAGCTCATCAGTCTCCAAGACTAGTAGGGTGAAATGTGTCATGAGAGAATTCCACATCGTATCTTTCGCTCTGTCATCTACAAAACTAGCCCCAGGTGGATCCTTTTTCTTTCCTGGCTTGTTCCAATTTCGCGTGGTGATCGGGACTTTGTCTCTAACAATCACTCCGCATTGATTTGTAAATGCATTCGCAGATTCTTTGGGCTCCAGCGGTTGACCCTGCGGAGAGACTAAGTCAATGCTGAAACGGATATCAGCGGGCAACTTGTGTGTCGGGCCTCTTGTCCTTGTAGAAGATTGGCCGGAAGAAGAGGTCTAAGAGAAGAAACATTCGTCAGTACATATATACGAATCAATTAGTGCATCTATACTAGTGAATGATCGATAGAGGCTTTATATATCTCGACGGAGTTTGTCATTATTATGGTGTCTTCACCATGGTCTCCACCATCGTCTCCACTATTTTCTCCACCATCATCTCCTCCAGACAAATTAAGATATTCGGAGCCATCATAATAAGACTCCCCAGTACCCTCATCTATAATATTGAGAAGCTCCTCTTCATTCTGTTTACCGTCCATAGCTTAACTAATACAGAAAAAGAATATTGCATTAAGTAAAAGAATATTACAACTGCGACAACTCGAATACAGTACTTAGTGATTAAGATAAAGTACAATAATATAAGATAAAGTACATTATTAATACATCTCGCTCATAATATAAAGTACATTATTAATACATCTCGCTCATAAGATAAAGTACAATAATATAAGATAAACTAGCGAGCGCAGCTGCCCCGTTCTGTGCTACGGGAGCTCTGCAGTCACAGAAGAGGAACCATCACCGGAGAATAGCTCGGGTGAGATCCGTGAACCTGCCAGATATTGGAGAACCTAGTCTCCAAAAGATACATGTATCGTCGTACATGCTCGTCGTCCTCCCTGATACGACGACGTACCACCTCCTCGAGGGTCGGCTCCCTCTATACAGCTCCTGGACCTCGTGGACGCCACCAAAAAAGCTCCGGGTCGACGATGATATCCGGATTCCTCACCAAGGTTCGAGTCCCGACAGGTAGCACCTCCCAGTGCCAACCCAGCAGAGCCCAGACTCGGACATCCCCGACGGAGTCCAGTAGGCTCGGACGAGGTGGACGTGGCATAACTAAATAATAGCAATAAACAATCATAAAACATAAACAGTAACTAAATCACTAAGTATTGCCCTAATAACACTAACCCTAAACCTAACACTAACTAAACTAAACCTAATTAACTAAGTATTCTAATTAACCCTAGATAAATACTAATATTAATAACTAATACTACTAACTAACACTAACCAAAATACTAATACTACTAACACTAACTAAATACTAATACTACTAATAACACTAACACTAACACACTAACTAAAATACTAATACTAGTAACTAACACTAACCAAAATACTAATACTACTAATTTACAAACACTAACACTACCACTAACCAAAATTAACTAATAACACTAACTAACCAAAATACTAATACTATTAACACTAACACTAACTAAATATTAATACTACTAATAACACTAACACTAATACTAACTAAAATACTAATACTTCTAACTAACACTAACCAAAATCCTAATCCTAATACTACTATTAACCAAAATCCTAATACTACTATTAACCAAAATCCTAACACTACTACTAACCAA
Source organism: Avena eriantha (assembly GCA_910589775.1). NCBI lineage: Eukaryota > Viridiplantae > Streptophyta > Magnoliopsida > Poales > Poaceae > Avena > Avena eriantha. The sequence continues at coordinate 345,485,338 of OU342740.1, forward strand.
AATTAACCCTAACTAATAACCCTAGCTAATTAACCAATACTAATAACCCTAATTAACACTAACCTGAGGAGACGACGCGGGGCGGAGACGACGACGCGGGGCGGAGACGACGGCGAGGCGGCGGCGGGACGGAGACGACGTGGGGCGGAGACGACGGCAAGGCAGTGGCTCTCGGGGCGGGGCGGCGTGGCGGCTCAGCGCGTGGTGGGGCGGCGCGGAGACGCGGCGCAGGGCGGAGACGGGCGCGGGCGGCGGCGCGGGGCTCCTTCTCACGGGCGCGGGCGGCGGTGCGGCGGACGGCGTGTGCGCGGCGCTAGGAAGAAACGGCAATATCCGGGTCGTGCCATGACCCGGGGCGGGGGCGGGGTATTTATACCACCCCCCCCCTTTAGCCACGGGTTGTAGTACGAACCCGAGGCTAAAGGTTCGTATTACAACCCGAGGCTAAAGGTGTTTTCGGCACGCCGCACTTCCCGCCCCGGTTTGTATTACAAACCAGGGCTAAAGGTTATTTTTGGCGCCAAAACCAAAAATGGTTTATAGTTTTCAAAAAATTATGTATTATATATCAAAAATTTCAGAAAAAGAAGATCTATAATTTAAATATATTATCATACTTTATTATACAACTTAAATGAAATTATCTATTATTTAACAAGTATTATATTTAGTAGAAATGTTCACAAAAAATAATAAAAATATATTTTTCCCCTGCTTCCCGCCATTTCCTCCGCTTCCCGCCATGTTCTCCCGCCATTTCACCCGCTTCCCGCCATGTTCTCCCGCCATTTCCCCCGCTTCCCGCAATGTTCTCCCGCCATGTCCCTCTATATCTATGCCAACCGCCATGTCCATCCACACATCCACACCTTCTTTCTTACAACAATGGACACCGCTTACTGGGCTTTTCTGACGCTCGACGAGACCGAGGCGCTGTGCGCCTCCAGCTACCCATGCCCGCCGGGGTACCGGCTGCCCGCTGGCTGGATGCTGAGCGGTGGAGGGGTTCATGTTCCTCCTGTGCCTCAAGGTTCGGCCCGCCAGGCGGCCATCACGAACCACTTCTACCTCGATCTCACGCCGGAGCAGCGGATGGATCCCCATTGGGATCCCAACAACCTCGACACCTGTAATGCCTTCTTCGCAAACCGGCGGGAAAGGGAGCTCGCCGGGTACGAGGGTGCCGGCCCGCCCCTAGTGAACCACAACGAGGCTGGTCGCTGCCTGTGGTGGGCGAACCGGACTATCGCCGGTGTGATGTGCTACATCGCCATGGGAGACCATCCTCGCCTGAGGTACCCGCACTTTCACCAGCAGCATAGCCACAAGAATGGTGGTGGTGGTGAAGGCCTAGGGCGTATTGGGGTCGTCATCTGGGATCCCCCTCCCCCGCGCATCATGAATCCGAGGCCGGAGGATCCATCCGCGTGCTACGAGGAAGGGATGAGGATCCATCCGCGTGCTACGAGCGACGACGATGACGATGACGATTCCGAAGACAACCCAGAAGCTGTGTACTACAGGGCTAGATATGATTATGACTAATTTTTACGTTTTAATATTAATAAATGTCTGGCCATAACAAGTCGCAATACTACCTATTGAGATCGAGATAGTTCATATCCATATACATATAAGAAGATCATTAAAAATAAAGGTTTAATAATATTGTACATCACCAACATCCACACATGTTAGGGTTTTCTTCTCATCCGTAACCATGGAGCATCTTCCTTACTTAACGGGATGCTTGGGTCATCCTTCACAGCGAAGTACGGAATTTCATGAAACTTATCATAATCGTCTGACATGTTTGTCTTATCCTCCACCCCCACAATGTTTCTTTTTCCTGAAAGAACTATGTGGCGCTTTGGCTCATCGGATGTTGTATTCTTTTGCTTATCTTTCCTTTTTCTCGGTTTGGTAGACATGTCCTTCACATAAAAAACCTGAGCCACATCATTGGCTAGGACAAATTGTTCATCTCTATACGCAAGGTTGTTGAGATCCACTGTTGTCATTCCGTATTTCCTATCTACCTCAACCCTGCCTCCTGTTAGCTTGACCCATTTGCACCAAAACAAAGGAACCTTAAAAAAGGTCCATAGTCAAGTTCCCATATCTCCTCTATGTAACCATAATATGTATCCTTTTTCCCATTCTCGTCTGTTGCATCAAATCGGACACCACTGTTTTGATTGGTGCTCTTTTTATCTTGGGCGATTGTGTAAAATGTATTCCCATTTATCTCGTACCCTTGGAAAGTCAATATAGTCGAAGATGGTGCCCTTGCCAACAAGTACAACTGCTCTCCAACATTTATGTCATTCATGAGATGTGTCTGCAACCAACCGCCGAAAGTCCTCATATGTTCATCTCTAATCCAGGAGCTAGGCTTCCCCGGGTTGTTGGAGTGTACAATATTCTTGTGTTCCTCGATATACGGAGCCACCAAGGTGGAACTTTGCAGAACTGTGTAGTGTGCTTTAGTGAGAGAATGTCCGTCCATACATACCCTTGCTTTATTTCCTAGCATGCCTTTTCCACTAATTCTACCCTCATGCCGTGATTCAGAAACACCGATGGGCTTAAGGTTAGGAATAAAGTCAACACAAAACTCAATGACCTCCTCTATTCCATATCCCTTTGAGATGCTTCCTTCTGGCCTAGCATGGTTATGAACATATTTCGTTAACACTCCCATGAACCTCTCAAAGGGTAACATATTGTGTAGAAATACAGGACCAAGAATGTTAATCTCATCGACTAGGTGAACTAGGAGGTGAGTCATAATATTGAAAAAGGATGGTGGGAACACCAACTCGAAGCTGATAAGACATTGGACCACATCTTTATGTAACCTTAGTAGACTATCTAGACTAATTACCTTCTGAGAAATTGCATTGAGAAACGCACATAGCTTCACAATGGGTACTCGAATATTTTCCGGCAGGAGTCCCCTCAATGCAATCGGAAGCAGCTGGGTCATAAGCACGTGGCAGTCATGAGACTTTAGGTTTTGAAATTTTTTCTCTGCCATATTTATTATTCCCTTTATGTTCGACGAGAAACCAGACGGGACCTTGATACTGTAAAGGACTTCAAAAAAGATTTCCTTCTCTTCTTTGGTAAGAGCGTAGCTAGCAGTACCTTCAAACAGCTCTGGATGCATGCCGTCTATACGTTGTTGGTCCTGCCGTGCTTCAGGTGTATCTTTGCTCTTCCCATACACGCCCAAGAAGCCTAGCAGCGTCACGCAAAGATTCTTCGTTAGGTGCATCACGTCAATTGCAGAGCGGACCTCTAGGACTTTCCAATATGGTAGCTCCCAAAATATAGATTTCTTTTTCCACATGGGTGCGTGTCCGACATCGTCCTTCGGAACAGATTGTCTACCAGGACCCTTTCCAAAGATTACTTTTAAATCCTTCACCATGTCAAATACATCATCACCAGTACGGCGGATAGGCTTACACCGGCTATCTGCCTCACCATTGAAATGCTTACCTTTCTTTCTTAGGATGTGCATGGGCGGAAGAAAACGATGATTCCCCAGGTACACATTCTTCTTACATTTATCCAAATATATACTTTCAGTATCGTTTAAATAGTATGTGCATGCATTATATCCCTTGTTTGTTTGTCCTGAAATGTTACTAAGAGCAGGCCAATCATTGATTGTTATGAACAACAACGCTCGTAGGTCAAATTCCTCCTGCTTGTTCTCATCCCACACACGTACACCTTGTCCGCGCCACAATTGTAAGAGTTCTTCAACTAATGGCCTTAGGTACACATCAATGTCGTTGCCGGGTTGCTTCGGGCCTTGGATGAGCACTGGCATCATAATGAATTTCCGCTTCATGCAGAACCAAGGAGGAAGGTTACAGATACACAGAGTCACAGGCCAGGTGCTATGATTGCAGCTCTGCTCCCCAAAAGGATTCATGCCATCTGTACTTAGACCAAACCATAAGTTCCTCGCATCACCTGCAAAGTCCGGAAACTCTCTCTCGATTTTTCTCCACTGCGACCCATTAGCGGGGTGTCTCAACATCTCGTCTTTCTTACGGTCTTCCATGTGCCATCGCAATAACTTGGCATGCTCTTTGTTCCTGAATAAACGTTTCAACCGTGGTATTATAGGAGCATACCACATCACCTTGGAAGGAACCCTCTTCATGCGGCGCTCGCCCTCAACATCACCAGGGTCATCTCGTCTTATCTTATACCGCAATGCAGTGCATACTGGGCATGCATCCAAATTCTCGTACTCCTCGCCGCGGTAGAGGATGCAGTCATTAATGCATGCATGTATCTTCTGCATCTCTAATCCTAGAGGGCAGACAACCTTCTTTGCTTCGTAGGTACTGGCGGGCAGTTTGTTATCCTTTGGAAGCAACTTCTTCATTATTTTCAGCAACTTTTCAAATCCTTTGTCAGTCACACTGTTCTCTGCCTTCCATTGCAACAATTCCAGTGTGCTACCTAGTTTTTTGTTCCCATCTTCACAATTTGGGTATAACAATTTGTTGTGATCCTCTAACATCTTCTTGAACTTCAACCTCTCCCTTTCAGTTACGTATTCTTCCTAGGCATCAGCAATGGCCCGACTAAGATCATCATCGGGCAGATCTGATGCCCGTTCTTCATCTTTTTCTTCATCAATGTCTTCCATTGTAGTACCATCGTATTCAGGGTAGTCGTTATCATTCTCTTCTTCTTCGTTGTCTTCCATCATAACCCCTCTTTCTCCGTGCTTGGTCCAAGAATTATAGCCGGTCATGAAACCGGATCGAAACAGGTGGTTGTGAAGGACTCTTGAGAAAGAGTATTCTTTATGATTCCGATAGACACCACATGGACAAGACATAAAACCATTCCGCTTGTTTGCCTCGGCCACAAGAAGAAAAGAATGCACGCCTTTAATGAACTCGTTAGAGAGTCGGTCAGCGTACATCCATTGCCGGTCATCTGCATTATATAATAAATTAAGTACATCGAACATAATCATAATTAATTAGTACTAATCTAAAAAAACAAAATTAAAACCAGCAATCGGGACTAAAGATATGATGAACCTTTAGTCCCGGTTGGAGGCACCAACCGGGACTAAATGTGGATGTGGAAACAACATGTCGACACTATGTCTTCAGTGGGCAGCACTAAGCCAGTAAATTAAATGCCGACACTATTTTGGGTGGGTGGCAGCACTATGCCAAGGTGAGTGTGTCGACATTATGTCATCAGTGCCTGACACTATGTTGTGCTGCTTAATCTATAAATAGGTATGCATTCTTGTGAAGAACTGCAAGATGGTGTGCGAGACCAGGGACACCACTACGGTGGAGCTTCTCGAAGATGTCTTAGGACCTCGTCCTTAGACATCTTCGAGGAGCTCGCCGTAGAGGCACTCTCTAATATGTGAAATTAGTTAGTTCCACTAGCATACTGATTTAGCTAGAAAAGATATAAACCGAAAGATGGTGTGGGAGAGCAGGGACACCACTACGACAGAGCTTCTCAAAGATGTCTTAGGATCCCGTCCTCAAACATCTTCGAGGAGCTCGCCATAGAGGCACTTCCTAATATGTGAATTGTGATGTCTTCTTATCAAGCTTTTATGAATTAACCCTATCTTTGTTACAATTTTTTCAGTTTGTTGAAAGCAGGTAGACGAAGAAGGATATTTTGCCCAGCTAGCTAGTTAGAATGATAAACTCACGCATGTGTGTGCTTCTAAAATCAAATTTCGAGACTATGTGCCAAAACAAGATATATATAGATAGAATCCACATATTGTGATATTTACCTTATAGTTCCTTACATTAATACAAGATAGATAGAATCTAAACATCGATTTCATGCTAGCATTGCAAAAATTACTACCAAACTAAATCCACAAATCCATCTATAAGATAGAGCATGAAATGAGCTAATATAGCAATGAGAGTTCAAAGGATGAAGTTGCTCACCTTTTAGAACCTTTGGATAGATAGGACACCACAAAATATAGACGAACCTTGAGGAAAAAAAGGCATGAACTCGAGCTTGAAGCAAGAAAGAGAGAGAGAGAGAGGAGAGCCACCAGCTTGAATGGTGGCTCGGGCAGGGGAAGAAGATATAATCAGACCTTTAGCCCCGGTTCGTGTCTAGAACCGTGGCTAAAGGTCCACCTTTAGCCCCGGGTCTTATAACAAACCGGGACTAAAGGGTCTGGCGCCCGAACTAGCCTGCCTGAAACCCTTTAGCCCCGGTTTATTACACGACCCGAGGCTAAAGGTCCCGTTTGAACCGGGGCTAGTGTCTGCCACCCCCCTGGGGCCAGTTCTAGCCGTTGGACTGGGGCATTAGTCCCAGTTTGTAGCAAAACCGGGGCTAATACCCCTGGACCAAAGGTCTGTTTTCTACTAGTGACAGTCTAGGAATTTTAACTAATGACTCTATGCGAACCGAAGATAAAGTTATTCGAAGATCCTCCACCAGATGGCCAAGCGGCGAGCCATCACGCTCCATGCTCGTCGCCATATGTACAGGACTGCACTATCCATCTCGACGATGATTCGCTCGTCGCTCATATCGAGAGCAAAGTGAAGCCCTTCCATGCACGCTTGTAGTTCTGCCTCCAGCGCCGAAGAGCACGGACGAAGCTCCCTGCAGGCAGAGAATACGATAGATCCATCGCTGCGGCGTAGAATCATACCCGCACCTGCACCTCCAGTATGCGCCATAAATGCACCATCCACGTTCAGCTTCAGTACGCCACCAGGAGGCCGAGACCAGGCTGCATGCGGTAGCGAATTCTGTACCTCTTCCACCGTATGCACACACCCCAGGAAATTTTCCCCTTTCAAGATCTGTTTCGGCGTTGCAATTTTAATATTGTCCAAAGAGAGCATATAGCTGCAAATAAAACGTCGTGATCCTTCAATTGTTGGCAGCTCCTTCTCATGTGTATTACGAGCATACCATATTCTCCATGCAAAAATGAGAACACGGTTACATAAATCTAGTGGCAACGACATCAGCCACTCCTCCATCCAATCAGCTCCGAAATCACCCCTTCTGATTAACGGAATAGACCATAATTCTCTCATCGCTGCCCATAGTGCCGCTGCATGGGGGCACCTGAACAAAGCATGATATGTATCTTCCAGGGCATATCCACACACTCTGCATTCCCCTGACACCGGAATATGGCGTCTCTTCTTATTTGCCTCTGTGGCCAGTACTCTTGATAGTGCCTTCCATGCAAATATACGAATTTTTAGCGGTATATTACACTTCCATAGCTTCTTCCAAATTGGCTTGTCACCAAGCGGAGCCGAACTGCTAGTAGCTACCGAACTCCCTTGCTGAGACAGCCTAAGACCAAGACGGTAGGCACTTTTGACGGAAAAAACACCATCCTTCTCATGTTGCCACGCTAGGAAATCATTAGGACGCCTATGTGAAAGTTTGATCTTCAAAATAACATCAACATCAATGGGTAGAAATGTTTTCCTCACGAGCGCTTCATCCCAGTTTCCCCGGTTATCAATCAGACTAGACACCCGGACCAGCCGTGACCGACCTCTCGGTCCTATCACCTTTAATTCCTGCTCCCTCGGTAACCCATTGTCACGCCATATCCTGACTGATCTTCCGTCACCAATGTGCCAGATCAAACCATGTTTTAAGAGCTCCAAACCATAGGATATAGCGCTCCATGTAGGAGACGGATTTCCCGTGAAAACAGTATCAACCAAGTTACCTTGCGGATAGTACTTAGCGCGAAGGACACGCACGTATAAGCCCTCCGATCCAAATTAATGTTTGTAGATTTGTCTAGATTTTGATGTATCTAGTAAAAAACATGACTACATACGTTCGAATTTAGATAAATCTGAGACCATTAATATGGATCAGATGGAGTATAAGTAACATGTATCAGTGATTTTCCTCAGTTGTTAAATTAGTGGCTCCAGTTCATGCATGATCAGTCTCCGTACAAAGGTAATGACACCATATGGGAACAATCAACCGGGACCTTCGACCATATCTGACTGAGACTCTGGGTACTGTTCAAGCAAATGCGTTGATGCCGACTTGGCTGGCTGGACTGGCTTCAGTTGTCCTCTATGACACCAATGTATAATGCAATCAGTGCTACAGCCTTCCATGAAACATGTCCCTACTTTCCATGTTCACTCTTGCCTACTCTTGCAGCACTCGTAACCCACGTGTACTTCCAGAGAATAATACATTGCTGATTAGGTAAAATTGTAATGTACGTAGATCCAAATCAAGCTACTGTGCTAGAATTGCAACAAACAAACCCCCTAAGGGCATCTCTAACCGATCCCCTAAAATCAGTTAGAGGAGTAAAATTTGGTAGATGCCGCATCTAACCGATCCTCAAAACGGTTAGAGGAGTAAATATTTATTCATCGGAGGAGTAAAAGTGTCGGCCGACTCCTAAATTTACTCCTCCGAGGCCACTTTCGAGAAAACCTCCCGCCTCCCGACCGGCCGCACCCATTCCAGCCAGCGTCGCCGCCGGCGACCCCCATACCCCGCCGCCCCTACCCCGATCACTTCGCCGCCCTCCGGCCTACCTCTCCCCTCGCTCGCCGCCTCTCGCCGTCGCCGGAATCGACGGGGCGAACTCGTTTTCCCCGGTCGCCGCCCCGATTTGGAGAAAATCGGCTCTATCGCTGTCGATTCGTCGCAAATCAGGCTCCGTCTCTGTCGATGGCAACCACCAATGTCGCGACGAGGCTCGCCCCCTCCTCGACCACCACAGATCCCGCGAGGCCCGGGGTTGGTACCGCCTCCCATACCGCCCACGACGGGTTGGTATGTGCGCGGGACCTCTGGCTGGAGTTGGAGGATGCAGGGCCGGTCTCCGCGGATGCTGCTGCCAGGGATGGATTGCCGACACCGCCGGCCGCAACCAACACAAGAGGAAAAAGGTGTTTTTTTCCTCTTTTTTTAATGTAAAATCAGAGTAGAAGAAGTTGTGGCTTACATGCTTTTTGTTACAAATGTAGTACAAGAAATTTTACATGGACCGAGGACAAAGACAACAAGTTGTATTTTGCATGGCACCATCAAACTCTTGTAGATGATGCATTATACGAAGAGAGTGGTGTTCGATCACCATTTCAACAATTTTGTAAAGAGATTCATGAAAATTTTAATAAAAAGACAAGAAGAGATAGATCGATTAACTCGATCTTGAATAGATGGCACATTCTTGTAATGCATTCTATTGCTATCAAGATGGCATAACTCGAATAGTTTGGTTTATGTTGGTTCGTATCGGTTAGTATTCTCTATGTACCGATTGTATCAGGTTGTATCGGTATGTATTATGTGCATTAGGTTGTATTGTTATATATTTGACTATTAATCTATGATTATATATGCATATGTATGAACCTATTGCATTGCAAATAAGGAAAAAATATTTTTACTCCTCTAAATATAGGGGTCTGGTTAGAAACCTCCAAGTTTTAGAGAAGTATTTTTATTCCTCTAAGTTTTAGGAGTCGGTTTATTCCTCAAGTTTTGGGGATAGATGCCCTAACTTCTGGCCATATCCACCAAATTTCTGAGATAACTTAAACCATAGAAACGTCTAATATCACATTAATGAATGCATCGAGTCCAGAAGATCACGCAGACAGCTGGGCAAAACATTCATATGGAAGTATGGATATGTGCACTTGTCCCACACAGTTCATGTGATGAATATATATTGGAATGCACCATTCAAATTAGAATGAATCGTCCAATCAAAAATCCGTTGAAGAATGTTGAAGAAAAGACTAGCCCCCTGCCATACTTCCTCTTCCCAACTCATTGATAATCTTCAAAACAAACAGTAAAGCACCATGCTTGAACTTTGTTTCTTCCCCTGTCTCGGGAGAAATTCTGGTAGAACCTTCATTTGAACAATACTAAGATCAGTTGATAATTCACAGCCTGAATTAGCGACAGAATGGGATGCTGCTCATTTTTGGTAGAGGTTTGGGCCGACACGGGCAATAAGAAAATGCAGTGCGAGCATCTGTATATGAATAGCGCATCATTCTTAGCATCTATTTTGAATGGTGCATTCATTGCCAATAGCAGTATATCATGATCGGGAGGAGCACGAGGGACGGGCCCACGGTTTCACAGTATACTGTATACATGCTTGGATTTAGATCTCGTGGAACACACAATTTAAGCAGGATAATTAGCTAATCAAGACCAAAACACCATATTACCGTTGTTTTAACTTTTTGGCGTGCAAACCCAAGCAGACATCTATACTTTTATATTTAAGACAGTATAATATAAGAGTTGAATTAGCATAAAATCAGGAGCCCCTATATGGATATATAGGGGGTGTGTTTTAGGGACTCGTCTAAATTACCACAACGTACTTTTTTTGTAAGTTCTCTTTCATATTGGAGTATATATTGGCCTTTTCTTTTCTTTGCCTCATCCCAACAGCACGTAACATGAATCGCCCGAGCAGATGAGGTTGAGAGCAGATCAGAACATGTCTATTAGGGATATTATAACCAAAACAAAGTGGAGGCCTCTCACGCCATCACCTATTTTAGCCATCGGATTATGCCTCTAAGTGCTCTATAACCATTGATGCCGTTTGCTCCCGGTGGACTGCTCCTGGGTCAGATATCCCGCGAGCAGCTTCTCTGGAGATCAAATCGAACATCTCTCGTTCAATTGCCGACTGACGGCCCTGATACCAAGGCCATCACAAACTCGGCGCCCACCCACCCCACTGAGAGATGCGCTGCCACTTCCTTCGTTCCAATTATCATCTCGTGACCTAGGACGAAACCTAGGTGCAGCGCCGCTGCCGCTGAGAGGGATACATGGTTGTGCAAGTTGTCGTGACCTTGGGACCTAGATGTCTCTGGGCGACATGGCGTGGTTCCCTTGATGACCATGGGGCGAGCGGATCTCGGATCAGTAATCGGGATTTTGATGTGGACACTGGAGCAATTCAGGTATGCTTCTTCTACATCGCAACCTCCACTTGGTCCAGCTCTCGTGCAATTGTTCATAGATTTCAATTATGTGTGGCAATTTCGGGTCCGAAGATCTCCTACGATGGCATCCTGTACAGGCCACCGCATCGAGTTCCTAAAGATTTACACAAATTAGGAAATGGAAACTAGAGGGGCGGATTCGGCTACCGGGCTCAGGTTATGAAGGATCACAACGGCCACCTCCTGCTATTTGTTGCCATGGAACAACAACACCTAGCGAGCCCCTTGATTCAGCTGGCGTCAAAAGACTGCTGCTTTTGTGCTTAAATTAAGCAAATACACGTGCTTCATTCCATCCCACTTACAAAATCATTTGCTTTGCAGGTACGAATGTGGGTCTATTTTCATGCTTCATTACCTTCCATTTTCCATACCTACCTTTGATGTTGTTCTCTAGAGCTACGGAGGTTCAGTGGTTGTCTCTGATGCGGTTTGTTTTTTCTAGAGAAATTGACAACATGCTAGATCAGATGCATGAACCTCCTCGGCCGACCTCCCCCTCTTGAACCTCCCGCCCGCCGCTGCTGCCCGGGTCGTCGCCGGGCAAAGATCTGGCGGCGTGGCAGCGGTGGCGGTGACCCTGGCCGCGATCTAGCGTGGCAGTGGCGGCGTCCGCACCCGCGCTGGTTCGTAGGTGGCGTCGTGGCTGGCGGCGGCTGGGGGTCCTTGGCCCAGATGGCTGCACGCGGCGCGGGAATCCGTGCCTTCGGGCCGAGATCTATTCCGATCATCGCCGACATCGGCGCCCAGGATCTCCGGGTCATGCTCGCGACGCTAGGGCGCTTGGGGCTACTGCCTCTGGCATGGTAGTGGTGACTTCCTTCTCCGTCGGAGTGGTCGGCCAAGCGATCTTGCCGCTATGCGGCGGATCCTGCTAGTTTCCGGCGGGGTAGCGTGGGGGCTGCTGGCTCGGTTTCAATAAAGGGGGTGGTCCTCGGATCTCTCTCGCACCAAGACGAATATCTATTTGATGCATGTCTCCATTGCTCTGGCTAGACTGTCTGGTTCCGGAAGGCTCCGCCGGCGAACTCTGATGTCTACGCACATCTATTCTTATAGACAGTTGTTGGGCCTCCAAGTGCAGAGGTTTGTAGAACAGCAGCAAGTTTTTCCTTAAGTGGATCACCCAAGGTTTATCGAACTCAGAGAGGAAGTGGTCAAAGGTATCCCCTCTCAAGCAACCCTGCAATCAAGATACAAGAAGTCTCTTGTGTTCCCAACACACCCAATACACTTGTCAGGTGTATAGGTGCACTAGTTCGGCGAAGAGATAGTGAAATACAAGTGGTATGGATAATTATAAGCGGTAACGGTGATAGAAAGTAGCTTGATGGCATGGAAAAGACTAAAGTAAAACTGAAATAAAGGTGGAAGCAAGCAAACATGTAACAGATCTAATTGCAAACGGTGTTTCAGTGCTTAGAAATAAGGCCTAGGGATCATACTTTTACTAGTGAACACTCTCATATAAATATATTCTTTTTTATGATACTACGCTGAACTACTCTCCGGTTGGACACTCTAATCGTTGGTAGGGCTATAACAGCTCACCTCAAAGTTCATCTTTCCCGTCTAGAAAACCCCACACTATCACCTTGAGCACAAGATGGTTCAAACACACACCACAATTTCATAAAGACATCCAACTCCAAATATAACTCATAACAATATTTGTAATCTCTAGCCTAAGTGCCACCATGGTGTGCACACTGTCAAATTCACACACATGGGGAGAGCAGAGATCTATTAAAACACTTGAGTAGCAAGGTAGATCTACTTGATTACAAAGCTCATGATCATAATATGATCATGCATAGAGAGAGATGAACACATAGCTAACGGTAGAACCCTTAGCCTCGAGAGAGAACTACTCCCTCCTCATCATGGGAATCAGCAATGGTGATGGAGATGGTGGTGGAGATCGATGGAGATGGCTCCGGGGGCACTTCCTCGTCCCGGCAGGGTGCCGGAACAGAGACATTCTATCCTCCGAATCTCCCCTTCGGTGGCGGCGGCGTTGTGGAACTTTTCGTAGCTGGAGGCTTGACGATTTAGGGTTTATGCATCGGGAGGCATTTTATAGGCAAAGAGGCAAGGTCGGTGGGCGGCCAGGGGGGCCACACCACCTGGTGGCGCGGCCAGGGCTAGCCCGTGCCACCACATGGTGTGGCCACCCTGTGGCTCCTCTCCGTCTCGTCTTCTGGCTCCGTGATTCTTCCGGTAAAATATCGACTTTGGCTTTTGTCCTGTCCAATTCCGAGAATATTCATTTTCTGAATTTTCTAGAACCAAAAACAGAAGAAAACAGGCAACTGGCACTGTGGCATCTTGTTAATAGGTTAGTCCAAGAAAGTGTATAGAAATACTCCAAAGTGTGGACAAAACATAAGAAAGTAGATATAAAACAAGCATGGAACATCAAAAATTATAGATATGTTTGCAACGTATCAACATCCCCAAGCTTAACTCCTACTCGTCCTCGAGTAGGTAAGTGATAAAAAGAAAGAATAATTTTTGAGGTGACATGCACCATCATAAACTTGATCAAAGTATCTGTAAAACATTCAAAGCTGGGATCATAGTACTTCAATCATAACATGAAAGACAAAGTTCTAGCAATAAGGCAAAGAAACTATGTTGCAACATGAAAAGGCACAAACAAAATATTCATGAATAACAATGCTTTGCAAGACGTTTGTTTGTTTCACATAAAGAAAACATAGCATAATAGCATTCAGCTTGTCCCTCATAGAGTAGCAAGTATAAATGCATAAGACACCTTCAAAGTTCATAAGAGTGACTAGATACAAATAGTTTAAAACAAGCAATATCAAGGTATGCATCAACCAACTAGTCTTGGGACAATGCACATAGAACTAAGAATTGCCACTATGCTCTCAAAGTAGGTACATAAAGGTAGAAGGTGGAGACTCAATATAATGGTGGAAGAAATGCCTTCATAGAAGGAAGCAGAGATTCAAGTTTCATAAAGAGTTTCCAAAAATTATGGTACTTATAGCTTTCAGCTCTCATTGCCCCTATCATAAGCATCTTGAAGTGATTAAGGTTAAAGTGAACAAACTATGGAGTATATGCTTGACAAAGTATAAGTTGGAAATCTCATGTCCCTTGAATACGAGGGTCGCTCCTCATGCTACTCAAGTTTAGTCACCGGTAAGTTCTTGTCATAGTAAGTACATGTGTATCATAGAGAACCGCTAATGGGGTACCCCTTGCCCGATGATACGGAAGAATCCCCATTTCAAAATGACAAGGCAAGCAGACAACTAGCATCTTAGCAATCTTCTTATTTACCATGGGAATATGGTGCTTTTTTCTCTCTTTCCTCTTTTCACATATCTCTTTTTTTTCTCTTTTCTTTTTCTCTTTTTTCTCAATATCTGACTCTTTTTTTATAAGAAGAATGCTTTATAGACAGCTCATTATGGTTACGCTGCAGGTTTCCACCATGACAGCATGGATTAGACCAGCGGCCCATGCATTTCTCTAACACATATACATAACTCCATGGACTTACAAGCTCCCCTTTCATTTCACACCGACGACATCCATAGACAAAAGAGCATGATATCAACTAGGTACAAAGTACAAGTGCAATGTTGAAAGCGTTCCCCATGACAGCATGGTTCTTCTAATCCCCAACAAATAAGTGCAAGCATATACAACATAGACGACACAATGGTTCAAGTTTATTAAGGGCAAGAAAAGTAAAGTGTGCCATCAAGTTCGTGAGAGCTTTAATCACTAGTTTTCTCATAACAAGTTTAATTTGGAAGGTAAACAAAAACATGAATATACTTGGAATAGCATATGCTAATAGGTAGGTACGGTGTACTATTTGGAATAACTTGGTTTAGGGAGTTGGATGCATGATTGGAACTCATACTTGGTTACGGAGGCTAGCAAAAGACTGGGGGCGACAAACTAAGAGAGCAATAATGGCCATAATCATGCAGAGCGACAAAACATCATTGATCAAAGCATAAAGTGATACTACAAGTTGAAAACTAAAAGATCATAAAGGATTATGGTGATTTGGGATAGTCATAACATGGTGTGAGCATGCGCTAAGTCAACCCAAATAAAGCATCAAAGGAGAATACCACAATACTATGCTTTAATATGCTAAAACAATGCATGATTCATCCAAGGCACATTAAGCAATCTCAATTGTTTATAACAAGTCATGCTACAGCAAAGAATACTAAGCCTAAAGCCAAAACAATATCAAGCATGGCATGATAAAGCATGGGCCACAGTCAAAAACAAGCTCTCTTTACCACTTAAGCATGAACTTTCCTACTCTTTTCCAATCCAAACCAAACTATTTGAAAACCAATGTATGAAAGAGGGGGTCCAACCAATTTATTCAGCGAACTAAGAAAACCAAGCAAACAAAAAGCCAAAACGAAAACGAAAACAAAAAATAAGACGCTCCAAGAACAACTCAATTGTGCATGAAACAATAAAAATGAAGCGTTTGGAAGAAACCTGAGATTTCTATGGATGAAGAGGGGGATGCCTTGGGCATCCCCAAGCTTTGACGCTTGTAATTCTTGGATATTTCTTGGGGTGACACGCGTGGCATCCCCAAGCTTGAGCTTTAGTCCATCCTTCATCTCATTACCCATTCCTTCCATTCACTTGAAAATTTTCCTTCATACAAAACTTCACACAATCTTATTAGCAACATTAGTGCACTCAAGATAATAAGTCTTTAGGTTCAGTTCTAACACCAAGAAACTTCCATTTAAACACAAGCTACTGTAGCACTTCCCTTAAAAAGCTTAATTCACCAAAAGAACTCAAAAAGAAACCAACAAGAAGCAAATGCAAATAATGGCAGAAATTTGTCAAAACAGACCAGCAGGTAAAGACGAATTTTTTCGAAGACCTTCTGTTGCTCAAATCAAAACGTGTTGACCTAACGAAAGTTAGATAACAACCTGGGGAAGAAGCACAAAAATTCACGCCTCAAAAAGACGTACAGAGATTTTACACGATTTTTTACGGTGAAGCACATAAATCTTTTGGGACAGCAACTTTCCCAATCATTACTTCTCTCTCATTAGAGGTTACTCTTGGCACAAAAATAAAATAAAAAGTATAAGAGTGGTTATTACCAAAGTAATAACTTCCAAGACTCATCTAAAACTTTTTGGTTATCTCCCAATAAGTACTTTTCTTTAATGCCTTTAAGTTAGGCTTGATAGTTTGAGAAGATGCTCACATAAGAAATATGAATTGAAGTAAAAGAGAGCATCAAGAAGAAAATTAAAAACACATTTAAGTCTAACAAACTTCCTATGCATAGGAATCTTTTAAAGAAACAAGTCATGAAAGCACAAAGCAACAAGCATAGGAAAGCAAAACAAGTGCAACTTCAAAAATTTCAACATAAAGAGGGGAAACTTAATATTGTTGAGGTACATAAAATCATGTTTCCCTATCTCATAATAACTTTCAGTAGCATCATGAATGAAATTAAAAGTATAACTATCACAAGAAACATTCTTATCATGAGCCACATGCATAAAAGAATTAATACTCCCCACATAAACATAGTCATTCTTATTGATTGTAGTGGGATCAAATTCAACAAAATAGCTATCATTATTATTTTCATCACCATAATAATCGAATATAGGAGGCATATTGTAATCATAATTAATTTCCTCCTCAATAGTAGGTGGACTGAAAATATCATATTCATCATTGTAATCATCATATATTGGACGTATAATATCATCATAAGCAATAGAATAGTTATCTTCCAAAGTGTGTTCATTTGTAAACATATCATCATTGGAAGGAGCATGGATAGTACTAATAGTGCAGCAATCATTAATATCATCATTTTCAGAATTGGTACCGAAGAGATTTTCAATATCAAAAGTAGTGTGATTTTCCCAATCATGATCACTACTATAGGTAATAGGCATAGGAACATCATCGAGTTCAGACTCATCAAAAACTATAATAGGAGCAACATGCTTAGGGGAAATACCGTTTCCTCTCTCCTTTTACCCCTCCTCTTCTTCTTTTTCTTCTTCTCTTTAGGAAGAAGAGGCTTGAAAGGAAGCTTCTCCATATACCATGGTTCATTGTTAGATACAATAGAAGAAACTTTGGAGGATTCCTCCTTTTCATTAATAAGACCAAAACACATATTAGTCCTGTCATATTTTGGTAAAATCTCATCATTTATAATATTTTGTATGTAAGTATTTGTTTGACAATTATCAACACAATAAAGATGACAAGCATGCATAACGTTATTCATACCAAAAGCACTCATATCTACCAAATAAGTTTTTCTTGATAACTCTTCACATCCCAAAAATAATGTAAGTTCATCATGCTGATTAGGTGTGATCATGTCATCACAATACAAACTTGCAGTACTCATTGGATTAGAAGGGCTATTATTATGGCCTGAGCATTGAAAATTGAAATGACCCACTTCAAAGCAAAGTTTACAAATAAAAGGATAAAGGGCACACACCTTTTTACCAAGATCATTTAGAGTCCTATACCACATTCTAGTTTTTTCATTCCTATGGGTGATACAATATTCTTCTTCAATTTGATTCTTCTCACAAGGTCTATGTATTCCACAAAAATTAACATGCTTATAAGAAATGGTACTTTTAGAGGTTTGAGCATGTTTATTGCTATCATTAATAACAATTTCATTTTCCCTGCAAGTGTCTTTAAAAGGCTCATGATACATGTCCCATTTTTCTTTAGGAGCATTAATATGAGAAGCAAAGGATCTAAAACAATCAATAAGAATTTGAGGATCAAGCCCATATTTAGCACTAAGCTCTTGAAAATTAGCAGTTTCAGAGAAAGACTTAATGCAATCATACTCATAGTTTATACATGGTTCTTTACCTTTGTCGTTATCCCAATATTTGGTATTCCTTTAAATTGTTTCAAGAAGATACCACTTAGCTTTGACCTCCCTACTTGTGAACGATCCCTCTAAACAAGTATCTAGATAGTCCTTGTAATGTCCTAAAAGCCTTGCATAGATATTATTAATAACAGTATTCGTGGGGAGCTCATGAATGGGACATTTTAGCATTAGTGACTTCAATCTCCCCCATGCTTGGGCAATACTTTCTCCATCGTGAGGATGAAAATTATAAATATAATTCCTATCTTTATGAATTTCATGAGGAGGATAAAATTTAGAGTAAAAGAGAGATTTAAGTTCCTTCCACGCCAAATGATGAGGATTATCTAGTAGCTCATACCACTCCCTTGCTTTGCCATTAAGTGATAAAGAGAATAGCTTCCTCTTAACTTGGTTCATTGAAATACCTGCACCCTTGAACAACTCGCATAATTCGTGTATAAAGAGTAAATGATCACCAGGATGGACAGTTCCATCTCCCAAATAACAGTTGTTCATAACACGTTCAACAATTTTTATAGGTATTTCAAAAGAGATGCTTTCAGTATGTGGATTTAAAATATCACAAGTATCATTAGAATTACCACATATGGGAGATAAAGTATCATCACAGCAAATTTTCTTCTTTAAAGTTGGGGAACTAAAAAGATCATTTTCATAAAAACTAACTTCCCCAAGCCTAGACGTTTCCATAGCATTAGTAACAAAGGTGTTCAAAAGATTCATACTAATAACATTGTTATTAGCATGCAAAGACAGTTCCATGGGTTTTTTAATTTTCTTTTCAGACAATTCATCTTCTACATTAGGAAAAATACTAAAAAGCTCTCTAATTTTGTTGTTGTTTTCCATTAAGAATAACTAGTGAAAACAAGAAACAAAAAGACAAAATTGCAGAATCTAAAGGAAATAACTTTGAGCACTCACACCGGAGGATGTGAGTACCTTTTACCTTACCTCCCCGGCAACGGCGCTAGAAAATAGCTTGATGTCTACGCACATCTATTCTTGTAGACAGTTGTTGGGCCTCCAAGTGCAGAGGTTTGTAGAAAAGCAGCAAGTTTTCCCTTAAGTGGATTACCCAAGGTTTATCGAATTCAGGGAGGAAGTGGTCAAAGGTATCCCCTCTCAAGCAACCCTGCAATCAAGATACAAGAAGTCTCTTGTGTCCCCAACACACCCAATACATTTGTCAGGTGTATAGGTGCACTAGTTCGGCAAAGGGATAGTGAAATACAAGTGGTATGGATAATTATAAGTGGTAACAGTCATAGAAAGTAGCTTGATGGTGTGAAAAAGACTAAAGTAAAACTGAAATAAAGGTGGAAGCAAGCAAACATGTAACAGATCTAATTGCAAACGGTGTTTCAGTGCTTAGAAACAAGGCCTAGGGATCATACTTTCGCTAGTGAACACTGTCATATAAATATCTTCTCTTTATGATACTACTCTTACTACTCTCCGGTTGGACACTCTAATCGTTGGTAGGGCTATAACAGCTCACTGATACGTCCATTTTGCATCATTATTCTATGTATTAATTCACTATTATTCATTGATATATTTCGTATTGAGAGGTGATACTTATATTATTTCATCAGTTTTTGCATGGTTGATGACTTTTGGAGCATGGACCGCTGCAGTCAGGATTCTGATGGAAAAGGTGTTGTTTGGAGGCAAAATTCGCGAAGATCAGAAAATCGGGAAAATATATAGAAAATCCTATTTTCCAGAAGACTAAAGATGCCAGAAGACGGAGTGGAGATGGGCCACAGGGGGCCCACACCACCCCATGGCGCGGGCAGCCCTAGGCCGTGACAGGACGTGGTGTGGCCACCCTGGCCCACTCCAGCCTCTCCCCTCTGGCGTATATTATCCTCCTGAAACCCTAAGACTCGGGGAGCGACCACAGAAATATTTCGCCGCCTCTGCGGGGTGGAAAACACTGAGAGAGAAAGATCTCTCCGGCAGACAGATTTCTGCCGGGGGAATTCCTTCCCGGAAAGGGGAGATCGTCGCCATCAACACCATCATCAAGCTGGACTTCATCGGGATCATCATCATCATCATCACCATCAGCACCCTCATCACCATCTCCATATTGCTGTAACAATTGTGTTGAATCTTGCATAGTTCATAGGGGAAACTTTCCCGGTGTTGATTACTCTTTGTAGTTGATGCTATTGAGTGAACCATTGAATTATTGTTTATGTTAAGATTGTTATACATCATTATTCCATCTCTGATCATGATCCATATGATGTCTTGTGAGTAGTTCGTTTTGTTCTTGAGGACATGGGAGAAGTCTTGTTGTTAGTAGTGGAATTGTGTTGAGAAAGATTCAATAGTTTGATATTTAAGTTGTGGTGTACTTCTTCTAGTGGTGTCATGTGAACGTCGACTACATGACACTTAACCTATATGGGCCTAGGGGAATGCATTGTGTATTTGGCTACTAATCGTAGGGGTTGCCGGAGTGACAAAAACCTGAACCTCCGTTAGGAAACCATTACATAAGGGACGTAAGGGTCTTAGAGTTTAAAGTTGTGGTTAGGTTTCTACCTTAATTACTTTCTTGTACTTACGGATGTTTGCAAGGGGTATAATCACAAGTATGTATTAGTCTTGGATGGGGCGGTACATTAGCACAGGTTCACCCACACAACACTTAGCAAGCTAGAGAAGATTAATCAGCTATATGAAGCGAAAGCACTTGACAGTCTTCCCATGTGTCCTCGAGAATGTTTGGTCATCTTAAGTAATACAGCCGGCTTGTCCTTTGATGCATAAAGGATTGGGCCACTTGCTGCATTTATTCCTACTGTCTTTTATTTACTCGTACTTTGTTTACTTGCTTTATCAAAAACCCCTAAAAATCCGTTTGCTAAGTATTTGCAGAGAATTCCTGATCCATACCACTAACCAGCACCTTCTGCTCCTTGTTGGGTTCGACACTCTTACTTATCGAAAATACTGCGATACACCCCCTATACTTGTGGGTCATCAAGAATATTTTCTGGCGCTGTTGCCGGGGAGTGAAGCACTATTGGAAAGTGGAACTGGTAAAGGAAACTTCTACTGTGAGTATTGTTTACTTCTACTAGTTGCTTTATTTTCGTTATGGATAATTCGCTGAGTTTCTTATTTGGTAATGCTACTACCACTGCTAAGGTAGTAGATAAGCCACCACCTGCTGAGAATGATGTTTTCAAAATACCTATAAGAATTATTGATCGTGTTATGGATAACTATTATGTTGGGGATGGAACTGTCCATCCCGGTGATCATTTGCTCTTTATACACGAATTATGCGGGTTGTTCAAGTGTGCAGGTATTACTACATATCAAGTTAAGAAGAAGTTATTCTCATTATCACTGAAAGGAAGAGCTGAGGAATGGTATAAGGTGCTGAAGAATGGTCAAGCTCTGGAATGGGAGGAAATAGTGCCTCTCTTTTATTCAAAGTTTTATCCTCCTAGTGAGATTCATAAAGATCGGAATCAAATATACAACTTTTGGCCTCTTGATGGAGAGAGTACAGCTCAAGCTTGGGGGAGATTGAAGTTACTAATGCTCAAATGTCCAATTCATGAGCTCCCCAACAATATTATTATCAATAACTTTTATGCAAGGCTCCCTCTACATGACAAGGATTTATTGGATGCTTCTTGTGCTGGATCATTCACTCGTATGAAAGAAGAAGCTAAATGGGATCTTCTGGACCGTATTGAAGACAATGCTGAAGCATGGGAGAATAACAAAGGTAGAAAGTCAGGTATAAATTATGATTATGAATGCATTGAATCTTTTATGGGAACTGTGACTTTCAAAATATTAGTAATGTTTATGGTCTTGATTTGCAAGTTATTACGAATTGCTTTAGAGCTTTTGCTTCCTATATCGAAATTCGAAAAAAGGGATGGAATAAATACCATGCACCTTACAAAGATATTGTTGACTATGCTCCTATTGGAAGTGCTGAGTATTGCATTATTGATCCCATCTTACCCGAACCTTATATCGAGAAGATTCCCTTCCTCGAAAAGGTAAAGGACCATCCTATGATAACTAATGTAATCACCAAAAGTGAAAACAGAACTGTAAAACCTGATGAACAAATAAACATTGAACCTGTGGTAGCAATTGTGAAAGACCTTGTCACTAAAAGCGTAGAAGATGGGCACATTGTCTTTTGTGAGGATGCTTCTAATATTGTTTCACATCCTAATAGAACTAAAAAGGCTAGTGTTCCTGTGCTTTCTGTTAGAATTGGTGATCATTGCTATTATGGTTTATGTGATATTGGTGCAAGTTTCAGTGATATTCCTTATGAGCTTTATAGAGAAATTATGCATGAAATCAGTCCTTGCGACTTGGAAGAGATTGATGTGGTTATTCACCTTGCTAATAGAGAGACCATCTCTCCAATTGGTATTGTACGAGACGTGGAAGTTCTTTGTGGTCAGATTAAGTACCCTGCTGATTTTCTAGTACTTGGTTCGGCTGCTAGTAAAACTTATCCTATCATTTTTTGTAGACCTTTCTTGAGTACTTGTGGAGCTATTATTGATTGCAAGAGAGAGAAAATCTTGACTTCTATTTCTCTTGCTCCTAACAATGCTTTGCAGCAATTTATGGAAGATTATGAAAGTGAAATCTTCATGGAAGAAAGGAATGAGATTGGCAGGATTCTCCGTGATCAACCTAAGATGCTTAAGCATGACTTGCATGTAGAAGACTTGGGTACCATGATGCCACCTAAAAAGGATCCGGTTTTCGATCTAGAACCTCTCCCTGATGATCTTAAACATGCTTATATTGATGATAAAAAGATATATCCTGTTATTATTAGTGCTAAACTTTCAGGGAAGGTAGAAGAAAGGTTATTGGAGGTTTTGAGGAAACACCGAGAAGCTATGGGCTATACTCTGGATGATTTATAAGGGATTTCACCTACTATATGTCAGCATTCTATCAACATAGAACTAGATGCGAAGCTAGTAGTGGAGCACCAATGACGTTTAAATCCTAGGATGAAGGAAGTGGTAAGGAATGAGGTATTGAAACTCCTTGATGCTGGTATTATTTACCCCATTGCTGATAGTGAATGGGTTAGTCCTGTTCATTGTGTTCCTAAAAAGGGAGGTATTACTGTTGTCCCTAATGATAATGATGAGCTTATTCCTCAAAGAATAGTGGTAGGCTATAGGATGTGCATCGATTTTAGGAAAGTTAATAAAGTTACTAAGAAAGATCACTACCTGCTTCCTTTTATTGATCAAATGTTGGAAAGGTTGTCTAAAAAGACCCATTTTTGTTTTCTTGATGGTTACTCTAGTTTCTCTCAAATTGCTGTTAAACAACAAGATCAAGAAAAAACTACTTTTACTTGCCCTTACAGAACTTATTCTTATAGACGTATGCCTTTTGGCTTATGTAATGCTCCTGCTAATTTTCAGAGGTGCATGTCTGCTATCTTTCATGGTTTTTGTGAGGAAATTGTAGAAGTGTCCATGGATGACTTTTCTGTCTACGAAACTTCTTTTGATAATTGTCTGCACAACCTTGATAAAGTTTTGCAGAGATGTGAAGAAACTAATCTTGTTCTTAATTGGGAGAAATGCCACTTCATGCTTAATGAAGGGATTGTTCTTGGACATAAAGTTTCTAAAAGAGGCATAGAAGCTGATAGAGCTAAGGTTGAGGCAATTGAGAAGATGCCATGTCCAAGAGACATCAAAGGTATTCTTAGTATCCTTGGTCATGCTGGTTTCTATAGAAGGTTTATTAAAGACTTTTCTAGGATATCAAAACCCCTTACTAATATTCTTTAAAAAGATGTACCCTTCGTTTTTGATGATGATTGTAAGGAAGCTTTTGAAACTCTTAAGAAGGCTTTAACTACAGCCCCTATTGTTCAACCACCTGATTGGAGTTTACCCTTTGAAATAATGTGTGATGCTAGTGATTTTGCTGTAGGGGCTGTCCTTGGGCAACGTATTGATAAAAAGTTAAACGTTATCCATTATGCTAGTAAGACTCTAGATGTTGCTCAAAGGAATTATGCTACTACTGAAAAGGAATTTCTAGCTGTTGTTTTTGCTTGTGATAAGTTTAGGCCCTATATTGTAGACTCAAAAGTCACCATTCATACTGATCATGCTGCTATTAAATATCTTATGACGAAGAAGGGTGCTAAGCCTAGGCTTATTAGATGGGTGCTGCTTTTACAAGAGTTTGATCTACATATAGTAGATAGGAAGGGTGCTGAAAACCCTGTAGCTGATAATTTATCTCGTTTGGAAAACATCTCTTTTGACCCTATGCCTATTAATGATAGTTTCCCAAATGAACAGTTAGCTGCAGTAGGGGTGAGCTCGCGAGGGAGCCCTTGGTACGCTGATTATGCTAACTTTATTGTCGCCAAGTATTTGCCTCCAACTTTTACAGCTCAGCAAAGATGAAAGTTCTTCTATGATTTGAGGCATTATTTTTGGGATGACCCACACTTATACAAAGAAGGAGTGGATGGTATTATGCGAAGATGTGTTCCAGAATTTGAACAAAAGGAAATATTGCGTAAATGTCATGGTAGTGCTTATGGAGGACATCATGCAGGAGATAGAACTGCACAGAAGGTACTACAATCAGGTTTCTACTGGCCTACCCTTTTTAAAGATGCAAGAAAATTTGTTATATCCTGTGATGAATGTCAGTGTGTTGGTAATATTTCTAGACGCAGTGAAATGCCTATGAACTACTCTCTAGTTATTGAACCTTTTGATTGCTGGGGATTCGACTTTATGGGTCCTTTCCCTCCTTCAAAAGGTTACACTCATATTCTTGTTGCTGTTGATTATGTTACTAAGTGGGTAGAAGCCATTCCTACAAAGAGTGCTGACGGGGAGACCTCTCTAAAAATGCTTAAGGATGTTATCTTTCCTAGGTTTGGAGTGCCTAGGTATCTCATGACTGATGGGGGTTCGCATTTCATTCATGGTGGTTTTAGAAAAACCCTTGCTAAATATGATGTTAATCATAGGATTGCTTCAGCCTATCACCCCCAAACTAGCGGGCAAGTAGAGTTATCAAATAGAGAAATTAAATCCATGTTGCAAAAGATTGTTAATAGATCTAGAAAAAACTAGGCTAAAAAGTTGAATGATGCTTTATGGGCTTATAGAACTGCTCACAAAAATCCTATGGGGATGTCTCCTTACAAAACGGTTTATGGGAAAGCTTGTCACCTACCCTTAGAATTAGAACACAAAGCTTACTGGGCAGTTAAAGAACTAAATAGAGATTGTAAGCTCGCTGGTGAGAAAAGATTATTTGACTTAAGTTCTTTAGATGAATGGAGGAGTGAAGCCTATGAAAATGCTAGGCTCTTTAAGGAAAAAGTTAAAAGATGGCATGACAAGCGAATACTTAAGAGAGAATTTCATGTTGGTGAGAAAGTTCTATTGTATAGGTCTCGTCTTAGATTTTTTGCAGGTAAGCTACTGTCAAAATGGGAAGGACCTTTCATTATTGAAGAAGTATACTGTTCAGGAGCAATAAAAATTTCTTCTCTAAAAGATAATACTACACAAGTAGTGAATGGGCAGCGACTCAAGCACTATATTGCTAGAGATTCTTATAATGAAGATGTTGATGCCTTTCAAGTTATAACTCCGGAGAAATTCATCAAGGACTAAATTCAGAGACCTGCAGAGTCTGTTTTCAAATAGGTAATAGTTCTGGTAAGAAAAGTTCCGCGAAAATACAATCCAACTATATTTTTGCAGTTTTCAGTCAATAAGGGAAGTTACGAAGCGAAAAAGGGACGGAAACGAAGCCAGGGTGGCCCACACCACCCTATGGCGCGGGCCCACCCCTGGCCGCGCCACCAGGTGGTGAGGCCACCCCAGACTCCATCTCCGACCCGTTTTCTCCTAGTACCTTCCTTCTGATATGAAACTTCATAATACATAATCCCCTGGATCCCCCGAGGTTCGTATATCGTGTTTTCGTCGTGTTTTTGTTTCAATCTGTTTCTGCCAGGTAGAATCCCAGATTTGTAGCCACAATGTCTTCCACTGGGTCAGTCGAGGGGGATTCCTTAGAAGAGATCATCAACCCATACATGAGAGAGTTGAAAATTCATCCCAAGGAGTTGTTGCTCGAAGGTGGGGAGGTCCGGATTAAAGAGGTTCAAGGCCCTAAAGGCGAAGGAAGTCTGGAGGACAGGATGGAAGCACTGGAGCAAGAAGTCTTCAGGTACAGGAAGATGGCGGAGCGCGAAGTGGATATCATCCATCAGATTTGTTCTGAACTCATCACCGAGCACCAAAAGGAGGCTGCTGAACTCAAAGACGAAGTCCTCTCACTCCGCCAAACAACCAATAAACTGCAAGCATAGTTCTATGACATTCAAAATCAAAACTGTGAGTATGAGGCTAGATTTAAACGCGTAAGTGCTGCTGCAAGTTTCAGGATGTTGGAAAGCACGATGTCCTTTGTTGATGGGAAGCCCTTACCCTGGAAGACGGACAAAG
Source organism: Avena eriantha (assembly GCA_910589775.1). Classification (NCBI taxonomy): domain Eukaryota; kingdom Viridiplantae; phylum Streptophyta; class Magnoliopsida; order Poales; family Poaceae; genus Avena; species Avena eriantha. Next base: position 345,511,869 of record OU342740.1, read on the forward strand.
ATGAGAGGATACTACCACCACCGAAGGAGTAATTCGTCATCAGGTTTGGCATCCCCTTGGTTTGTTCCAAGCTTGGGGGAGTGCCACGGTATCACATCACTATCTTCTATCTTTTTACCTTATTAGTAGAGTCATATCATGAATAGAGGAGTTATTATGTAGTATGGTTTGCATTATGGAAGTGTCCCCTCTCTCGTTAGATATGTATCCCTTGGTGTGAGTTTCCGTTATGGATTATTAATGAGAAGTTCTATCATTCACTCTTTTTGCATAGCTTATATTAGTTTTCAATTCGTGGTTATATGATTGATCTTGTTGGTAGTATTGGTAGCACTTTGGGATCATTGAGTTAATTTAGTTGGTTTTAGCAAACCTGGCTCGGTCAGTAGCAACACTATTTTTGAGAGTTGAAAAAGACAGAAGTACTCTAGAGAAAAAATAATTTCATCATCTTTCTCTCTTGATTTGCTCATAAGTTAGTATTCTCTAGTTAAGATCTTTTGTGCTTCCAAGGAAGAATGCATGTTTGTTTTTATCACTTGTATGTTTGTTTGTTTCCTTCAACTCTTATACTTGCTACCCAACCTTGCTAGCCAAAAACGTATACTGAGAGGGAATTCTTCTCGTGCATCCACCTCCTTTAAACCAGAACCTTTGCCATTTGTGTCCACCATACCTACCTAGTAGCATTATCGCTATTCCAAGTAAAATCTTGTTTTGTCTACCTCCCAAATTAAACTTGTTATGCAAAAATTAGTGATTAAAGCTCTCACGAACTTGATGGCACACTTTAATTTTCTTGCATTTAATAACCTGAACCATTGGGTCCTTCTTTGTTGTGTATATGCTTGCGCTTTATGAGTTGAAGTTAGCAGAACCATGTATCATGGGGACCGCTAACACTTCATTGGTACTTGTACCTAGTTGGTATCATGTTCTTTTGCTTATGGATCCTGACAGTGTGAAATAAAGGTGGAACTTGTAAGATCATGGAGTTTATATGTGTGTTAGAGAAACGCCTGGGTCGCTAGCCTAAGCCATGCTTAATCATGGTGGAAACTTGCAGCATAACTATAGTGAGCATTCTATGAAGCATCCTCAATAAAAACCTATGCAAATAGCAAATAAAAAGATCGTTGAGATGATCACTGTCTGCTTGCCTTGTCATTTTGATTATGGGATAGCTCATGTGTCATGTGCAAGGGGTACCCCGTTGGCGGTTCTCAATGATACGCATGTATTTACAATGACAAGAGCATGCTCGTGACTAAAGTTGAGTAGCATGAGGTTCGGTACTCATAAGTAAGGGGCATGAGATTTCAACTTATAACTTGTCAAGCATATCCTCTTAGTTGTGTCACTTTAACCTTAACCACCAAAAGATGCCTATGATAGGGGCAATGAGAGCTGAAAGCTAGTAAGTATCATAATTTTTGGGAGCTCTTTATGAGACTTGCAATCCCTGCTTCCCTCTGCGAAGGGCCCTTTCTTTTACTTTGTAGTTGAGTCAGTAAACCTACTCCCTTCTACCTCAGCAAGTATTTTGAGTTGATGTGTTTCATCCATTCATATGATGATTTATGCAATCATGTCTTATGTTCCTTGTTTTGCACATTGCTCTTATCTTGATGTTTACTACTTTGAAAGCTATCTCTGAAAACCAGCAGTTGTGAACTCCAGCAAATTATCAACTATTCTTCGACCAAGAGCTAAGTTTGCCATTACCAATTATGATTTACTTTATGTATCTTTATTGTGTTTCCTTTACTCATTACAAGTTGAGTTATATAATAGTGAGTTGTCTTCTATTATGATCTATGTATTTGATGAATGTGATGCTTCTTGTCCGTATTCTTTTATCGACTCTTCGCTCCATAAACCCGAGGCCATGTTTATTGAGCTCAGTTTCGCTTGAGGACAAGCAAAGTCTAAGCTTGGGAGAGTTGATACGTCCATTTTGCATCACTATTCTATGTCTTAATTCACTATTATTCATTGATATATTTCGTATTGAGAGGTGATACTTTTGTTATTTCATCTGTTTTTGCATGGTTGATGACTTTTGGAGCATGGATCGCTGGAGTCAGGATTCTGATGGAAAAGGTGCTGTTTGGAGGCAAAATTCACGAAGATCAGAAAATCCGAGAAAATATATGGAAAATCCTATTTTTCCAGAAGACTAAAGATGCTAGAAGACGGAGTGGAGATGGGCCACAGGGGGCCCACACCACCCCATGGCGCGGGCAGCCCTAGGCCGCGCCAGGAGGTGGTGTGGCCACCCTGGCCCACTCCAGCCTCTCCTCTCTGGCGTATATTATCCTCCCGAAACCCTAAGACTCGGGGAGCGACCATAGAAAGATTACGCCGCCTCTGCGGGGCGGAAAACACCGAGAGAGAAAGATCTCTCCGGCAGACAGATTTCTGCCGGGGGAATTCCTTCCCGGAGAGGGGAGATCGTCGCCATCAACACCATCATCAAGCTGGACTTCCTCGGGATCATCATCATCACCACCACCATCATCACCATCAGCACCCTCATCACCATCTCCATATTGCTGTAACAATTGTGTTGAATCTTGCATAGTTCATAGGGGAAACTTTCCCGGTGTTAATTACTCTTTGTAGTTGATGCTATTGAGTGAACCATTGAATTATTGTTTATGTTAAGATTGTTATACATCATTATTCCATCTCTGATGATGATCCATATGATGTCTTGTGAGTAGTTCGTTTTGTTCTTGAGGACATGGGAGAAGTCTTGTTGTTAGTAGTGGAATTGTGTTGAGAAAGATTCAATAGTTTGATATTTAAGTTGTGCTAGTGGTGTCATGTGAATGTAGACTACATGACACTTCACCTATATGGGCCTAGGGGAATGCATTGTGTATTTGGATACTAATCGTAGGGGTTGCCGGAGTGACAGAAACCTGAACCTCCGTTAGGAAACCATTGCACAAGGGACGTAAGGGTCTTAGAGTTTAAAGCTGTGGTTAGGTTTCTACCTTAATTACTTTCTTGTACTTACGGATGTTTGCAAGGGGTATAATCACAAGTATGTATTAGTCTTGGATGGGGCGGTACATTAGCACAGGTTCACCCACACAACACTTAGCAAGCTGGAGAAGATTAATCAGCTATATGAAGCGAAAGCACTTGACAGTCTTCCCTGTGTCCTCGAGAATGTTTGGTCATCTTAAGTAATACAGTCGGCTTGTCCTTTGCTGCATAAAGGATTGGGCCACTTGCTGTATTTATTCCTATTGTCTTTTATTTACTCGTACTTTGTTTACTTGCTTTATCGAAAACCCCTAAAAATCTGTTTGCTAAGTATTTGCAGAGAATTCCTGGTCCATACCATTAGCCAGCACCTTCTGCTCCTCGTTGGGTTCGACACTCTTACTTATCGAAAATACTGCGATACACCCCCTATACTTGTGGGTCATCACTCACCTCAAAGTTCATCTTTCCCATCTAGAAAACCCCACACTGTGACCTTGAGCACTAGATGGTTCAAACAAACACCACAATTTTATAAAGGCATCCAACTCCAAATATAACTCATAACAATATTTGTAATCTCTAGCCTAAGTGCCACCATGGTGTGCACACTGTCAACTTCACACACATGGGGAGAGCGGAGATCTATTAAAGCACTTGAGTAGCAAGGTAGATCTACTTGATTACAAAGCTCATGATCACAATATGATCATGCATAGAGAGAGAGAGATAAACACATAGCTACCGGTAGAACCCTTAGCCTCGAGAGAGGACTACTCCCTTCTCATCATGGGAATCAACAATGCTGATGGAGATGGTGGTGGAGATCGATAGAGATGGCTCCGGGGGCACTTCCCCGTCCCGGCAGGTTGTCGGAACAGAGACTTTCTGTCCCCAGAATCCCCCTTCGGTGGCGGCGGCGCTGCGAAACTTTTCGTGGCTAGAGGCTTGACGATTTAGGGTTTTTGCATCGGGAGGCATCTTATAGGCGAAGAGGCAAGGTCGATGGGCAGCCAGGGGGCCAGACCACCTGGTGGCGTGGCCAGGGCTAGCCCGCGCCACCACATGGTGTGGCCACCCTGTGGCCCCTCTCCGTCTCGTCTTCTGACTCCGTGAGTCTTCTGGTAAAATATGGACTTTGGCTTTTGTCCGGTCTAATTTCGAGAATATTCATTTTCTGACTTTTCTGAAACCAAAAACAGAAGAAAATAGGCAACTGGCACTATGGCATCTTGTTAATAGGTTAGTCCAAGAAAGTGTATAGAAATACTCCAAAGTGTGGACAAAACATAAGAAAGTAGATATAAAACAAGCATGGAACATCAAAAATTATAGATACATTTGCAACGTATAAACTCCCATGGGCACATATGCCTGGAGTTTGCTGGATCGGAAGGAATTCGGTCATGCGCATCTGTGTTTTTGTTGGCCGTTTGGTTTCAGTGGAAGCGTGGTGAAGCTCTGCTACCTGTTACCATCATGCGACATGTCTTTGACGATACACATGTTGAAGTCAGATGCGGAGAATGTCATGAAGGCACAGACATGTGGGCGAACTATGGTGGATTGAGTCTTTATGGTGATGAGGATCTGGCTTGGTTATCTGTGACTCGCAACAACGTCTGTTAAAGGGGGCGACATCACAGGAGGAGTTCACAGTCTTACCTTGCAGGGTGAAAACCCAAGATCTGGCCTTCATTGGTTGTGTCTGGCAATGACCTTGCAGAAGGCATTGCTTTGCGAGCGAGGACTTTCTCCAGGGTGAAAACCTAGATCTTTGATTGGACGATGACAACACTTGTGCACTGTTTCCTTCTTGGAGGCGTCGCTTTTGGAGAGGTTGAACTTCTGGTATTGTTTTGGTGGTGGTAGTGTCGCTGCTGATGAGGATCGAATTCCTGCAGCGGGACTTTTCTTTTTTGTAATTTTTTTTCTTTTTTTCGGCTGTGTGCATCCGTATTGCCATTAGGGTATGCGTTGTTGTAGAGGCTGAGTGTAATTGGTATCCGTGTGATATTAATATATGCTCATTTCAAAAAAAATGCATGACCTTGCATACATTGTTTATGTCCCTCCTTGTAAAACTTTGGTACAGATTTGTGACATTGAAACACACGCCATTTGACTTGCACAAGCGACTCGTAGCACATGCACACTCAACTACCAATTCCCGCTACCATCCATGTCTAGAACTACTTTAGATTGAAAGTGTGGATGCAACAGAAGTAAAACATTTCCGAGAAGATGAGTTGAAATCATTTCCTACAGTTTTCGCAGGAAGAGAGACACACATGTGATTGTAGTATATATAGTACTTCCTCTGAACGATAATATTACTTGGGAGATGAATTTGAGATGAAGTTATAATAACTATGGTGTACTATTGTCTCCTGCAAATACCTACTAAAGTACTACTAAGTAATAACATGCATCTCATATCATCTCAATATATACTTTTTTTTAAAGGAGCATATATTAATATCACGAAGATAACAATTAACCCAGCCTCTGTAATAAGCGGATGTATAATATTACTTGGGATTGGCATTACGGATGCATACAGCCAGAAAAAGAAGAATAATTACAAAAATAAATGTCCCGCTACAACGATCAGATCCTTAGCAGCGACACTAATGCTGTATTTGTTTAGGCTGCAGCTGTTGAAAAGCAGCTGTGAAAAATCAGATGTAGGAAGGCAGCTGTTGCATTGGAGATTAGGTATTTGGCAAGAAGACTTTTGATGGCTGTTGTTACTGTTTTTGAGTGAAATGTCTGAAATGCCCTGAATGTAGAAGATGTTATACAAGTGTTGATTTAAAATGGATTAGCTATTCCTAATCGGGGTTTTCCATAATAGTCATTTTTCAGAGCATAAGTACCACAATTTACCTTCTTTTGTCTAAAAAGAATTGTAAACGCGTATTTTACAAGGATAATTTGGGTTTCTACTGGTGATTTTCGTACGTGCTAAATTAATTGATCCACGATTAGGTCCCACGATGGTATCTGGTGTTATCTTTTTTTTTTGAACGGAGGTGTTATCCAAATCCGAAAGCGAACCCGTCTCTCTCCCCTCGTTTCTCCAGATCGAGAGGAAAATCCAAATCCATGGAGAAAGCAAACCCTTGGTCCCTGCACGCGCAGTCTGCTCGCGGACGCCCGCATCATGCACGCCCAGGAGCTCGCGAACGCCAGCAATCTGGTCGTGGATGCCGAATGTCTGCTCGCGGACACCGGCAGTCTGCAAGAGGTTGTCACCATCGTCGCCGCGGCCAGAGGAACGGGGGAGGTCCAGAACGACGGGGAGGGAGCTTTGATGTCGGCCGCCGGCGGGGAAGGGAGGCGGCGCGGGAATCCCTAACACTAACTTCCATGGGGATGGGAACGCGCTCGGGGGTGACCGACGGGATGTACTCGGTGGCGGGTACCTCGTAAATAATATGAAGTCTAGAGGGTATTTCCGCCTGCTGCACTCGGGAAGCGGTTGAAAATCTCGGCAAGCACCCAGCCCCGCTTCCGCTCGACCGCGCTCGCTAGTTCATTTTCTGGCCCAGATTCTCGCAAGCGCTTTTGTATTTTCGGGTGTTTGTTTGGAGCTTCTGATTCTAGACCGCAAAAGCTGAAGCAGAATCGGAAACAAACAGACCCTAAGTACATTTCTAACCGATCCTCTAAAATTGGTTAGAGGAGTAAATTTACTCATCCGTGGCATCTAACTGAACCCCAAAACGGTTAAAGGAGTATATTTTACTCATTGGAGGAGTAAACTTGGCCTCCAACTCCTAAATTTACTCCTCCAAAATCAATTCCGAGAAAACCTCCCGCCTCGGCACCTCCTCTTCCCGCCCTCCGCCGTTCTTTCCCGCCCGCCTCCCCGCTGGCGCCGATGTCGCCGACTCCGCCTGGGATCGACGCGCAGCTCTCCGGCGCACCTTCCCGACCATCCCCGGCACCGGAGACGCCCCGACGCCGCTACAATCGGAGATCTCCGCCACGTCCGAGGCTGGAAAGAGGTTGGGGGCAAACAACGTGGTGCGGCCGGCCGGCACGGCCGTCAAAGCCTCCGGTAAGGCCGGCGGCAAGCACGTGGAGGCTCCGGCGCGTCCTCCCCTTGCTCCTATGGCCGGCCGGCGGCAGAGCAAGCCGACTCCGTCCAAAGTCACGCTCGTGGAGGTGGCGGTGGCGAAGAAGAGGAAGAAGGCCGAGGCGTCGCTTCCGAAGGCTGCAGCACCATCCCCGAGGACGGCCACCGCGGGCGGGTGTCGTCAACGTCGACGACCACGAGGTGTTCGATGTATCGTCGCCAAGGTAAAAATCTCCCTTTTCTCCTCTCCTCTCATCGGTTGGGAATTTGTATACTCACGGTGACACGGTGATGTTCGTTTGATCATAGTCCGGTGGAGGAGGAGGTGGCCACCTTCATGAGCCAATTGGAGGATAGCCACACCGCCAGTACCGACGACATCAACTTCGATGAGGATGAGGATGAGCCCACCATCGAGCAAGGAGCGGTGGAGGAAGAAGCTGTTGAGGAAGTCGAGGTGGAGGAGACACAAGCAAAAGAGAAGAAGAGTCGAGCCTCCAACTTCTTTTTGGTGACCTTGATCGATGGTGTTGATAGAGTTTACTTTTGAATGAACTCTATGCATGTTTTATTTCGATGACCTCAAATTCGATGAACTATGTTTATGTGAACCGCAAAAGTGATGGATTGCGTGTGTTTGAATTCTCCGTATGTTTTTATTGTTTGTTTGAACTATATATGAGATGTGTGGATGCATATGTGGAGTGGTGGAAAGAAATGGGGCAAAAAAAGTTTACTCCTCTAAGTTTAGGGGATCGGTTCCGCGCTGCCAACCTTTAGAGGAGTAAATTTACTCCTCTAAGTTTTAGGAGTCGGTTTACTCCTCTAAAGTTTAGGGGATCGGTTAGAGATGCCCTAACACCACCAAACACAACACCAGAAGTCCAAACCTTCAAAAGCGACACCTACAAGAAGGAAACAGTGTTCAAGCGTTATCGTCGCTCGATCAAAGATCCTAGGTTTTCACCCTGGAGGTAGTCCTCGCTCGCAAAACAATGCCTTTTGCAAGGACATGGCTAGGCACAACCAATAAAGGTCAGACCTTAGGTTTTCACCCTGCAAGGTAAGACTGTGAACTTCTCATGTATTATCGCCCCTCTAATAGACGTCGTTGTGAGTCACAGATCATCAAGCCAGATCCTCATCATCACAAAGACTTAAACCACCATAGCTAGTCCTCATGTTCCTGTCTTCATGACATTCTCCACATCTGACTTCACCATGGATCGTCAAGGACATGAAACATGATAGTAACAGATAGCAGAGCTTCACAACGCTCTCTCTAAAACCAAATGACCAGCAAAAAACACAGGTGTGCACAACCGAATTCCTTCCAATCCATCAAACTCCAGGCATGATACGCCCATGAGAGTTCGTCAGCAGAGCCTTCCGGAACTAGATACTCACGGCCAGATCAATGAAGGCACCCATCAAGCAAATCTTTTTCTTGTTGATCCGAGGACCACCACCTTTTTTCAAGTTGAGCTGACAGCCCCCACGCCACCCGTCGGTAACATGCAAGATCCATCGCTCCGACCCCTAGCAGCAGCCCATGGGCTAGGCCAGTGTAGAGAAAGGCAACGCCAGAATAGGATCGGCCCTCCACCGGATCTAGCCCAACCATGCAGCAAAGAGGAATTGGGGGCGGCAGAGGAGACACCCAGTTTTTGATCTAGGGTTTCATCCACGGACACCAGACCCAGCCCCGCCTCCACTATCGACCATGGAGCCACCGGGAACGTGTCTCCGCCACCACGGTGACTAGGGATGCCGCCATGGCCACTGCACGCCGGCGTGCCGATCTTCCCCGCCCCAACAGTTCCGGCGATGACCTCCGACATCCACCACCCCCAAACCTCCTTCGGCAGTTAGGCCCGCCGCCACCACGGCGAGGGCCGGCAGCTGAGAGGCAGGCGAGGGGGGCCTCTAGCTGCATGCACGGGTCGCCCCCGGCCGCCCTCGGGAGCGACACGAGGGGTCGCGGGGGTAACTTAACTTTTCATCTCGATATATACGTGTGTACACAATCACAACAGACAGAAGTGTATGGAGTTCCCACGTATAACATCCAGGTTGTACAAACTTGACACTGGCTATCCACGTAGTGGGCAATTTTCTACAATGATTTTGCCCGATAAAATGGCATCTAGTTATGCTGTGTCCAAACTTCAGAAATTCATGGTCCGCTACCGTGCGCGGTCAATTTTACTAGTACATCCGTTCCTAAATATAAGTCTTTGTACCGGTTCAATAAAAAAATAGACTAACTAGTAGTATTGTCTATAACTGCAAGGAAACATGCACCTCAACCGGATGCTCCTTCAGCTACCGGAATAATACCAGCTTATTCGTAAAGCACCACACTAATAATAGCTGAAACGAAGAAGAATGGTCATTGATTCTACCTTACTCCAGCAGGATAACATATCTACATCACGCCAGACAGGCCTTATCAGGCTATCATCAACTACTTCCACCCTAAGATCGGATTGGTGTTTGACAAAAATGAGATGCAACTCATGGATCACAGTTCAATTCCATTAAATCGTAGAATTGCAAGGACAACTGATCGTACCAAACGTGCTAATGATTCATACTGCTATGCTTAGTTGTTGGCACCGTTCAGACGCACGGGCCGGTGTCCATGGTCTTCAAGAGTGTTAGGAATAAGCAACTTGTGCAACTTGTATTATCTGGGGCCAAAGGCCACAATATATAGTACATCTGACTTGAGGTACAAGAAGATAAATCTAGACAAATACGGACTCCTAGACCAATACTAATACGGACTCCTAGACCAATACTAATACACCTTAACACCCCCCCCCCCCCCTCAAATGCAAAGCATATGCAATAGCATTGCATTTGAAGAAGTGAAAACAAAACAAAATAATAATAATAATAATAATCCAAAATCCGCGTCTTCAAAGTGTCGCCATAGCATGAATAGTCTTCAAAACCTATAGAGTCAAGCCACAGTCGATCGAAGAAGAGATCGACACAGACCAAGAGGCGGTCAGAAGAATAGCACCGAAGAGTGAGGAAGAGAGAGCGGCGGCGGCCGGAGAGAAGAACTAGAGGAACTAGACGGAGGAGAGGATGGCGCCAAAAAACAAAGGAGACGCATCAGAAGGAGAAGGTGGAGGAGTAGAGACAGCGAGAGATGTATCAGGAAAAAGAGAAAGAGGAAGTAGAGAGGGTGCCTCGACTGGAAACAGGAAGAGAGGTACCATCAGCCGTGATAACACGGACAAGAGAAATAAGAGAGCGAAGAGCAGAAAGAATAGAAGACGCAGAAGTCGAAGTAGAGCGGCGTGCCAACAAAGACAAAGTCGGCGAAAGGCGGTCATAACCGCATGAAGAAGCCGCGAGAGTCGAAGTAGAGAGGCGTGCCAACAAAGACAAAGTGGACGAAAGGCGGTCATAGCCGCGTGAAGAAACCGCGAGTGTCGACGTAGAGCGGTGCGCCGACAAAGACAAAGTCGGCAAAAGGCGGTCATAACCGCATGAAGAAGCCGCGAGAGTCGAAGTAGAGCGGCGTGCCAACAAAGACAAAGTCAGCGAAAGGCGGTCATAGGCGCTTGAAGAAACCGTGAGTGTCGACGTAGAGCGGTGCGCCGACAAAGACAAAGTCGGCAAAAGGCGGTCATAACCGCGTGAAGAAAGCCACGAGAGTCGACATAGAGCGACGAAGTAAGGAAGGAAGGCTCGGAGAATTTAACGGAAGAAACACCGGCATGAATTACCGGAAAGGAGCCAGCGACCGGAAGTTGCTAACGGCGGAGGCGGAGGCGGCGGCCGGGCGCGGCGGCAGGGTGCCGGGGCGAGCGGCGGCGGCGGCTACGAGGGAGACAAAAAAAGGCCTTACGGCTACTAGCTACGAGATGCGATGCCCCCGACGGAGATCATGGAGATCGACCTCGCCGGGGGCGGCGCGGCGGAGGCGGTGGCTAAAACATAGGCCAAGGAGCGACACGCTCTGATACCATGTTAGGAATAAGCAACTTGTGCAACTTGTATTATCTGGGGCCAAAGGCCACAATATATAGTACATCTGACTTGAGGTACAAGAAGATAAATCTAGACAAATACGGACTCCTAGACCAATACTAATACGGATTCCTAGACCAATACTAATACACCTTAACAAAGAGCAGTAGGGCCTATCGATTTCTCTTTCTTCTCGCGCACTTAGGCAGCTGGAGAGAGAGACATTGACATCTCACTAAAAACACTATTATTATCTGATCTACAGGTAATAGCACACACACGATGCAATCAAGGAAAATACTTCAGAGCGGTATAAGAATACGAAGTACAGTAAAATAGTATGCATTTTTCTTTTTGTTACTAGTATGATTACTGAACGCATTTTTGTTTCGACTTTGTTGGTTTTTTCATTTCATTTCTGTGGTTCATAGAAAGGTGTGTCTTGACTGTCTTCTCTGCAAAACCGCAAAAGACTAAGTATATAAACATGACTATGAGCCAGCGAAGATAGTCTTTACAATTTTTCGCTCGTTCAACCATATGAACAAGAACGATTACGGGCATGGCCTTTCGGTGGTGCCGGTGGTTATGTATTCTTTTGCATCACCTGTGGACAAATAAATATGGAAATTAAGTTATAGTGGCTCCAGTTCATGCATGATCAGTCTCCGTGCAAAGGTAATGACACCATATGGGAGCAATCAATCAGGGATGTTCGATCATATCTGACTGAGACTGTGGACTGTTGCAGCAAATGCTTTGATGCCGACTTGGCTGGCTGGTAGACTACGCACGCTCCGTCGGCTTACCAGTGTATTCATTAGTCTGTATAGCTCTCACATTTGGTGTCACTGTCTATTTCATCGTGTTGGGTCCATGAGGGCATTTCATTTGTAATCCTAGATTTCTTTTTACCTCCGTGTCCTAAAAATGCCACGAACAAAAGGCTTTCCGTACTTGTTGCAAGGCCAACCACTGGCTTCAGTTATCCTCCATGACACCAATGTATAATGCATACAGTGCCACAGCCTTACAGGACAAAGTGTCATGAATTATGTTCCTACTTCCCATGTTCACTCTTACCTACTCTCGTACCACACACACTCGTAACCTACATGTACTTCTTCCAGAGAATAATACATTGCTGATCAGGCAAAATTGTAATGTAGATCTAAATCAAGCTAGTAGATTTGTTCCACGGTTCGCCCTCCTTTGCTGGCCGACAAAGCATACCAAAAGTGCAATTCTTTTCCTTCACAGGTACCCTTCTATGCAACAAACAAACCCCTAAACTTCTGGCCATATCCACCAAATTTCTAAGATAACTTAAATGATAGAAACGTCCCATATCACATTAATGAATGCATCTAGAGTCCACACGATGACGGAGACAGCTGGGCAAAAACATTCATATGGAAGGACGGCAATGTACACTAGTCCCACACACTTCATGTGATGAATATATATGGCCAATGAATGCGCCATTCAAAACAGAATGAATCGCCCAATCAAATATCTGTTGAAGAGTGCTGAAGAAAATACTAGCCACCCACCATACGTTCACTTCCCAGCCTATTGATAATCTTCAAAACAAACACTAAAGCACCATGCTTGAATTTTGTTTCCTCCCCGATCTCGGGAGAAATTCTGGCAGAGCCCTTCATTTTGAACACTATGCTCAGTTCATAATTCACAGCCTAAATTAACGACAGACTGAGCAGCTGCTCGCCTCATTCTTATCTAGTATTTTGAATGGTGTGCATTCATTGCCAATTGCAGTATAGCATCACTGTAGCACATGGAAGAGTAAGAGCACAGCAGGGGGAGCAGTTCTTTATGTACCTTCTGAAGATGGAAAATGCCAAAATAATTTTTTCCCCCTTAACATTCACTTCAGCTGCCGTCTATCTACATACAAATCAATGGAGCACATGGTGATTCTTGTGTGCATTGCAGATACAGGAAAAATAATCAAGGAAGCTGCACAAAAACTACAACCATCTATTTCAACTAAAGGCATGGCTTCAACGGATGGCCATTTTGAAGCTCCGCATTATTTGATTTGAAGCAGCAACATGAACATCAGTTTCTTACAAGGAGTGAGAATTGCACTGACGGAACCCGGGTGCCGTACCATCTCATGACCTCTACTGAAGTGTGTTGTTCAGACTTCAGAGTTTCGGCATTACCAGTACCATGCGACCTTGATGACATTGCCGGCACAGCAGTAATGCAATTGACAGCTAGGATATGAATTCCAAGGTCTTACTTGGTAAATCAATCATCACAAGTCACAGCCAGGCCATTCCATTTGGGTATAACCGATGTTACCATCCCAGCACCCCGAGAATAAGATCCATACCTCATGAGCTTTGTCCTTAAGATCGACTGCCAACATTAACTGATTAAGCTGGCCTCAAGCAGAGTTGTATAACTTTAACTTTCTCCCTTCTTGCATTGGATTTTCTCTGCATTGTCTTCGATCTTCTCCACATTGTTTTTGACCAACTCTGTATGCTCTTGGATTTTCTCAGGTGTGGCTTGGCTTGTCTCAGCTTTATCGATGATTTGCACCGTCTTTTCTTGGATATTTTCTGCTATATCAATTTGCACTAGCTTTTCCTGGATTTTGCCTTCCTTTTCTTTGACTTCCCCTAGCTTTTGTTGGATTGTATCTTCCTTCTCTTGGACTTTCTCTGATTTCTGTTGGATTTCATCCATCTTGTCCTGAACGTGCTCTGATTTCTGTTGGATTCCATCCGCCTTGTCCTGGACTTGCTCTGATTTGTGTTGGATTTCATCTGCCTTGTCCTGGACTTTCTCCGCCTTCTCTTGTTTCGCCGCTTTGTGCTTGATGTTTGCATCTAAAGGTGAAACCCTCTCAGCTTTACCAAGTGCCTCTGATCCAACTACTTTTACAGTTTGGTTCCTCCTAAGAATCAAGACTGCATCCTTTTCAATAAGATCACTAGTGCCACGCACTGTTCTTGCCCGGCTAATGCCAAATCTTTGGCCAGCAACACCATCAATCCGGGCCATGAGCTCCAAGAGATTTCTCCTCTCCCGATCCCCTGCCTCAGGGAACAACGCCTTCCCATTCTTCATTGGCCTCGGTGGTTTCCTGGCACCCACCAATGGCACCAGCTCTTCCAAGGCGGCATCCGCCTCCTTTTCGTCGTCATCAAATGCCACTGCTGAAGCCGATTCCTTCTCCGATGCAGCAGCTCGCTTCGAGACGGTCTTCTGAACATCAACAATCGCACAAGGGTTCCCTACCACCGTCATCCCGTTCCACACCTTTGCAGACACGGCCTTGCTGAGGACAATGAGCCGGTCGACGATGTCAGACATGGAGGGCCGCCGCTCCCTGTTAGAGCGCACGCAGCTCGCCGCCAGCACGGCCAGGTCCCTCCGAGTGCCCGGGTCGCGCGGCGGAGCCACCCGCGGGTCAAAGAGCGCGACGACTTTCCCCTTCCGCAGCAGGGGCACCGCCCACTCCACGACGGAGGGCGGCGAGTACTGGACGTCGATGGCCTTGCGTCCGCTCATGATCTCCAGGAGCAGGATCCCGAAGCTGAAGACGTCGGTCTTGGTGCTGAGGCTCTCGGGCGTGACGTAAGCCGGGTCAAGGTAGCCGAGCGTCCCCGCGGGCGCCGGCGTGGCGGCATTGCCCTTGGGCACACGGAGGGCGAGGCCGAAGTCGCCGAGGTGCGCGTCGTGGTGGGCGTCGAGGAGGACGTTGGCGGACTTGACGTCGCGGTGGATGACGGCGGGCTCGGCGTCGTGGAGCGCGCGGAGCGCCCTGGCGGTCTGCAGCGCGAGGCGGATGCGGCGGGGCCAGCCGGGCGGGCGGCCGGCGGCGGAGTGGAGCAGGTCGTAGAGCGTGCCGTTGGGCATGTACTCGACGACGAGCAGGCGCGGGCGAGCGCGCGGGTCGTCGGGGCCGGGGTCGGAGTAGCCGAGGAGGTTGACGAGGCGCGGGCCGCGGAGGGAGGAGAGGATGCGGATCTCGTTGTCCACCTCGGCGCGGCGCGGGGAGGGCCGCTTGACGGCGACGGCGCGGCCCGAGGGCAGCACGGCCTTGTAGACCGCCCCGTGGCTGCCCCTCCCGAGCAGCGCGGCGTCCGCGAAGTGGGAGGTGGCCGCCTCCAGTTCGTCGTAAGCGAACCGCTCGATCTCCGGCGCGGCGGCGGGGGGCAGCGCCGCCGCGCGGGCCGCCGAGCGGCGCGTGATGATGGGGAGGGGCGAGATGGCCGTGATGGAGCGGCATGCCGCCACGGACGAGTCCGCCCGGCAGGAGAGGTACCCCATTTTGGCCGCCAAGCCGTCGCTGGCGGGGCTGGGCAGGGCGGGGGGCGGGGACGAGGGGGAAAAGCCGAAAAAGGGGATCCGAAGAGGGGAGAGGAGAAGTGAGAGTCGGAACGGTAGCGGGGAGGTGTGCGTGTTTTTGGTGGTTTCCGGGGAGACGTTCGGTGCGGGGGACCCGTCTTCCGGTCTCCGCTCGGCGCGGCGCGGCTTGCGGGGCCCGGTCGGGGCGGCGGTAAATTTTGAACCGGGACAGCGTTTTCAAAAAAACAACTTTAGGCAACTTTATCATTGAATGATAACCGGGTCATCTACGATTACAAGGAGCAAGGGCATCTCCACCCGGTGACCCAGAGAGCAAGGGCATCTCTGCGGGGTGACCCAAAACGTTCGTTTTGGTATGAATGAGTCAGAGTGGCAGAGAGATTTAGGTCGTGGTCTGGCCTGTCCGTATTTATGCATGTCCGGCTAACCGCGTCTGTCCGCCCTGGCTGTTGGCGTCATCGCTGGTCAATTTGGTTAATTATTTGCCAATTACCTCAAATACATATACAAATACATAAATTGACAAGCAAATAATATGGCAGACGTCACCATTGCCCTTTGGGCATCGCTAACAAGTGGCCAGTTGATCTGAAATGTGCAAAAGGGTCAATATCATATAATATGTCCAAAAAGTGGCAAGTTCCTCCTAAAAGTGGCATTCATCGTCGACATTGCCCAAATGATTTGCTGCTTCCTCTCGACCCAAGCCCTGCTATCGGGGTCGGTGATGGTATCTAGGTTGGTAAGCATGATGGCATTCTCATCGGCCATGATCTTGGCTTCGGCCTCCTTGGCCTTGGCCTCTGCCTCCAACATCCTAGACCTGGCCTCGGCCTCCTTGGCCTTGGTCTCGACCTCCATGGCCTTTGTCTTGGCCTCAATCTCCATTAGCCTAGCATTGGCGTTGGCCTTCTCCACCACAATAGACCTTATTTGGAGCTCGACAAAGGTCTTGGCGGTGGCCATTTTCTCTTTGCGCTGCCTCTCCTCCCTCTCGGTGATGGCCTCTTCCTTCTTCCCCAATATCTGCCTCAAGGTCTCCTGGAAGGCCAAGGACCTAGCCTGGCGGGCGATGTTAGCCTTCATAGCCTTGTGGCCTCCAGGCCGGCGGGCATAGTTGGTAGTCCCGTCGCCTATAGGGTTGCCAACGCATTCGCCATAATCATCTTCTAGGTCAACGACACCGCCCGTTGAAGCATTGCCCTTGCACTCGCCCTTCTTCTTCGCGTCAAGTTCTTTCCAAAGGGCATAGCTGAGCTCCCATTTTTTGGTGTCCTTGATCAACATCCAACAATGGGTCAACGTGAAGGCCTTGTTGTCATTCACCTTCTTGAAGTGCTCCATTGCTTTCATGACCTACACGTATGGATGCCAACAATGGCTCAATGCATATGCAACACATCAACAAAGAGAGGAATAGGTTTTACCATGTAAACCGGCAGCATGCCGCTTATTGGCCTTTTTGTCACTGTCTCATACGAGCCTTGGAACTTGCTACTCG
Organism: Avena eriantha; assembly: GCA_910589775.1. Lineage (NCBI taxonomy): Eukaryota > Viridiplantae > Streptophyta > Magnoliopsida > Poales > Poaceae > Avena > Avena eriantha. The sequence continues at coordinate 345,528,791 of OU342740.1, forward strand.
GCGTGGATGGTGTCCCATCGCTTGGAGAGAGAGAGATCATTTCGATAACTATAGAAGGCGTTTTTCTCAAACTTCCTATGCTCATGGAAGAACTTGCCCACCCTTTTCCAATAGGCAAAGCCTTATTGCTCAACGCCACATAGTGCATCTTGTGAAATCTCCATCCAAGCCTGGCATAGGATCTTGTCCTCGTCGGTGGTGTAGCTCGCGGTTTGTTCGCTCAACTTCTTGATTTTGACGAGTGACGCCGCAAGTGTAGCAGCCAACGACACAGTCCTGACCCCCTCGCCCATGGAAGTGTCATCGTTTCCAAACAATGTCGCATCCTCAATGTTGTAGGCATCTTGTTGAGTCTCTTGTTGGGTATCTTGTTGGGCCTCTTCGTCCTCGCCCTCATTGATCATGTCGTGCATGATGTCATCGCCATTGTTGGCCACAAAATCCTACACTAAAATTGTCCATGATAAAGCGGCGGGTATAGGATACTAGCGATGGCAAAGAAATGTCACGACCATATCGTGTCGTTGGCGAATGGCTGCTGGTCAGCAATTCTGTTGAACAGGTTGACTGGCGCCGACAAGTCCAAGGCGGAGATGGATTGTCGCCTCTTCGACGCCTCCGGGGTTGTGTTCCCGGCCATGGGAGTGCGGTTGAGGTCGATGGAGAGCTCTACCATCTCCGACGACACCATGCAGGGATAGACGAACTGGGAGAGCGCGACCACATTCCTCATATGGCCGCCAAGTGACGGTGTGTGTGGTCATGGCGTCCTGGAATGAACTGGTTGTTAGACGCTCGGCGTGGAGGTGACTGAGCTGATAGAGAACGCATCGGCCATGGCCATGCCGGGAACAATGATGGTGCCACCGAAAGAGGTGATCAGCGCCTCCTGCTTCATGAGGACGACAACCTGCTTGGTGGCATTCGCTGCCAGCTCGTCGGCCTTGGCCTTGGCCTGCGAGGCAAGGATGCGCTCGTTCTTCTCTAGGCACTCGACATCGCGCTTGGCAGCGATGACCCAAGCTTTCGCGGCTCCCCGCCGGCCAGCGCGCTTCTCGGACTCAACCTTTCGCTTCTTCGCCATCATATCGTTGGCCAGCTTCTTTGGCGGACCGCGCTTCTTTGCGATGGGACCGCCATAGGGCGCAACATTGGTTGTGGCGATGGGATCCATCGCCTGCTCCTGCTCCCGCTAGTGGAAATTTGGGAGAAGGTTTTTGGAGGGAGGAGTGGAGTGGTCTGTGTGCCACTGGCGAGAGAAAGGACCGCCAAGGTGTAAGGGAGGACGCGAGAGGATGAGCATGTTGTCCGGGCCGATGCAACCGTGGCCCAAATTTGGCACATGGATGGGTCGGCACGCGCAAGTCGGTCCGGATGGGTCGCCCCACGGGGCCGGCGAGCAACTGCCCGCCAGTTCGCGCGAACTGGTTGGGACACGTTTAGACCGTTTGGGTCGGCACGGTGGAGATGCCCTAAGAAAGCAAGAGGGTCAGAAAACCATAAAACCCTAGCACCCTGTGTAGAGCCAAAGCGAGCAAGATCACAAGCGGCACCATGAGCTTCTCGTGGACAATGCCGTAACATTCTCATGCCAAGCATTGTTGGTAGATTCCGGCAATCATCTAACACCACTGCATTCACACCTCTGAACTCGAAAGGATCGAGCACACCTTGTACCACCTCCATCGAGTCTAATTCCACTACTAAAGACTGAGCACCAAACTGATCAGCCAATTGAAGGCATGCTAGTAATGCAAATGCCTCCATTGTTATTGCATCAATAGCATAATCCATATAATCACATCTTGTAGTAAGAAAGTTACCACCAGAATCTCTAATAAAAACTCTAGAAGCACCATGCCTCATGTCAATGTCATAGGCAGCATCTATGTTCAGTTTGTATACTCCTGTAGTCGGATTCATCCAACCATCTCTATAAATAAAATTACCAGGACCTTTACCTTCACACTATTAGACAAAATACCGTGGATATTGATGATGGTCCTTCCGGTGTTGGCATAGGTTCCTTGTTTTTAATTTGTCTCCTTGACCACCATAAGTAACAGCATGTGATCATGATAGCTTCAGCAAAATTCTCAATATTGCATAATATACCACTAGGCTGAGGCGAGCAAAGAAGCTCCTCCAGCACTAGGGAGCCTGATCGATCTATCACTAGAGACGATTTAATAAACTCATCCAGTCCTAGCCATTCCCAGATAAAGAGCATGTGGGCCCCCATGTGTGATTTTGGTAATTAATGACAATCTTTATGGACTAATGTTTGTATTAAGTTGCACTTGTAGGAATTGTTCATTGGCATCGCTTGGAGAATGTGTTGGCTTCAAGGTAGATGAACTGAAGAAGAAGATGCGTTGTGTAAGCTCAATATAGGTCATCTCTAGAAGATCTCATGTTTGTTGCTTGCAATCCTCTGTGTTCATGGATCGATGAATACAAGGTCAAAGTATGCTCAAGGCAAATGTATTCTTGATAGCTTTTCCCTTTTGCCGGTCTCGTGTTGGTAGTTGAGAGACCGGGTTTCGGATAGATAGTCGTACTATCAAGAGGGGCTCTCAAGTGAGTAGCTCGGTCATATCTTTTAGAGAGAGGTCAAACCTTTGCATTCTTAGCATCATCTTTCTTGGTTGTTTGTTGGTCCTATCCATGTGAGGATATAGAGCTTGTGGTAATCTTCATAACAAGCTCTTGTTGATCAAAAACGGATTTGCCTTTTATACCTTATTGCATTTTTGATCTTGGAGGTTTTCCGGTCTCTCACCAAGTGAGGTATTTCACTTTAAAATACTTGGAGGTTTCTCACTTGGTGATAACCAATATTTCTCACTTGGAGGTTTTTTGGGGTAGCTCTTGTTGTCCTCTTTCCAACAAAATTGGTTTCGGGTCAATCGAAGTTCCCTAGCTTAAGTTATCGTTGTTTGAATATTGCATTTGTTTGATTTAAAATGGAAAAGAAAAAAGGATTTTCTGTTTTGGGCCGGCGGTACAGCTCTGCGATACCGGGTCGTCCTGCTGCGTGCAACCCATTCTCTGTGCTTCCCGGTAGCCTTGTCTAGCACTACCGGATCAAACCGATACTATCGATCGCATGGGCCGGTAGTACCGGGCCGGTCCACCGCATGGCTGACCTGCTCCCTGCTGCCGGCCAGCCCATCTCGTTATGTGTCCTGCCGCCACTTGCCCCCGCTCGCTAGGCCGCCTTGCATGCGCCAGCCCACTCCCACGCACAGCATGCTCGCTCGTGCGGGCGTCCGCCTCGCCACCCGATCCCCTTGCTTGCTCAACTCGCTTGGTCATGCTGGCAACACGCGGTTGACTTGCTTCGCTCGCTGGGACTATCTAGAAGTTGGGCTGGGCGGTAGTACCGGCCAATCCAGTACTACTGGCCCAGGTCGGGTTCCAGCCCCCCAACAGGCTGATTCTTTGAGCCCCTGTTTAAAGCCTTTCTCTCTCTCTCCCTTTTACTTGGTTCTTCCTCTATTTTTCTCAAGTCTTTGCCCTATTCTTCCACATCTCTTGAGCTTGATTAATCTCTCCCCCTCCAATGATTCTTGCCAATATTTGAGGGGAAGATAGAGGAGATCTAGATCTACATTTTTTACCAAACCAAATCACATCTTTGTGAGTGAATCTTTGGGATCTACATCTTGGGGGATTTTGTGTTCTTCTTGTGTTCTTCCTCTCTTGTTCCCCCAATTGCTTTAGTAGCCTTGTTGGAACTTAAGAGTGAAGATTTGGTGCATCTTTGTGGTGTTCTTGCCATTTCCATTAGGTGCATCAGTTTGTGTTCTCCCCGGAGGATTTGATTGGTGAAATCAAGAAGTTTGTCCCTCTTGGGTTCTTGGAATCCTAGACGGTTGTGTGGCCTTTGTGGTGTGTTCTTGGGGCCTTCAATTAAGTTGTGAAGCTCTCCCCGAGATTGAGGCCTTGGTGACAATTATTGGGAGCCTCCAATTAAGTTGAGGAGATAGCCCCTATATTGTACGGGTTCGGTGACCACCCTCAAGTGTCCCATAGTGGAACGGGTGCTTGCCGCATGGTGGGTGTTTGGGAGAATAAGGTGAGGCCTCTTGTGGCGTTGGTGGTCTTAGTACCGCCCACCCCTCCAACGAGACGTACTCCCTTGTTGGGAGGAACTCGGTAAAATATCATCGTCCTCGCGTGCCTCGATTATCTCTATACCCGAGCTCTTTACTTATGCATTTTATATTGTGATAGCCTTCGTGCTTGAAATAATCTATCTTGCTATCCCATATTGTTTGTCTTGCTTAGCACAAGTTCTTGGTCCATATTTTTCACCAGATTTCAAAGCTCATGGATAACAGAATATCATATGTCGTAGGTCCTCCACTTATGCAACAAACATGGTAATTTACTAAATTATCAATATGCCGGTTTGCTCAAGTACAGAGAAATGGACAATTCCATGCAAAGCTCTCTAGTTAAAAATTTGGACTTTTCAATAAATTTTCGCTTTCCAAATGTTCTTCTATACTTCATGAGGGAACGATCTGTCTGACGAGTCAGAGCGCATCGCTCTCCTTCAGTATTCCACTCTCCACTCCATGTGGTAAGCTGATGTAACAGAAGCAGTTGGTTTGTTTATATGCCAAGCAATAAAATCTGGTTGGTCGTAATTTGCTAGAGGAATTTGTAGAATGCGGTACACATCTACATGCCAAAAATACTTTGATCAAAACTTCATCCCAGTTTCCTGTGTGATCAATCAACTCCTCTACTCGTGTGAGTAAACAGTTTCCTCTCCGTGTGACCACCGTGCGTGTGGGGCTAGATGGTACCCAGTGGTCTGACCAAATATTGAACTTCCACTTCATGAGTGCTAGATGCAATCTCGTTTGAATGTTTTCAGCCGTGCCATAATACTTTGCTAGGTGAACTATGACCCCTTTTTCAATTTAGCATTGATCAAGTCACCATATGGATAATATTTAGCTCGTAAAACATGTGCACATAAAGAATTAGGATCCCTAAACAAACGCCAGCATTGTTTAGCCAACATCGCTTGATTAAAATAATGAGTATCTCAGGAACCCATCCCTCCTTCATGCTTAGCTATGCACATCTTCTGCCAAGCCAACCAATGCACCTTGTGTTGCGTATCAGTTCCTTCCCGCCAGAATCATCTAACGCTTGCTTTGTTATATTGAAGACTGACACTTCATATGCCAAAATAGCTTGTGATATTGCCTTTAGGAGTATCTCCTTTCCTCCCTTTGACAAGATTTTTTAATTACATCCTGCAATCCATTGTAACACTCTCTCGATTAAATGCTAAAAGCAGTCAATGTGATCAACACCAACCAGTGTAGGTAGACCCAGATATTTGTTTGACAAAGCTTCCACCTTGATATTCAGGTGTACACATACCTTATTTTCGGATAATGACATTTGTATTCATGCTAAAAATACACTTGACTTGGACTCGCTCACAAGCTGGCATGAGCTTGCACAATACATATCAAGCACATTTCGAAGAGCCGTGGCATTGGACATATTAGCCGACATCAGGATCAAAGAATCATCAGCAAAAAGAATGCGTGACACTGACGGTGCATCTCTACACACGTTAACCCCTTGAATACCACCAGCCATATCCTCATATGCTAGAAGACTTGACAAACCCTCTGCATAGATCAAAAAAATACAGTGACAGAGGATCCCCTGCCTAATACCCCTCGTAGGAGTAAAAGTTTCAGTTTCCTCAGAATTGAACCAAACTCTATAGTTAACCGAAGTAACACATGCCATAGTCAAGTTGACCCAAATTTGATCAAACCCTAGACTCACCATAATATCACGAAGAAAATTCCATTCCACATGATCATATGCTTTGTGCATATCCAATTTCACTCCACAAATACCACTATTTCCCTGCCTCTTATTATTGATAGTGTGAAAACTCTCATAGGCAACCAGAACATTGTTAGTTATTAGACGTCCTGGGACAAAAGCACTCCATGTGTTTGAAATTATCTCTGGCAAAAGATCCTTCGACCTCTTTGATAATACTTTAGAAATTACCTTGTAAATAACATTACAAAGGGATATAGGCCGAAATTTTGTAACCAACTCTAGGCTTTGTACCTTTGGAATCATAATATGGTAGTCTCATTCCATTCTATAGGTATGTTTCCAGAATTCAGTGCTTGTAGAACTTCTCGAGTTACCTCATCTCCAACCACTAACCATTTTTTTATAAAATACCGCACGCAGCACATTCATTCCTAGTGCTTTATAGTCACCAATACTGAACATAGCTTCCTTCACCTCCTCTAGAGTATATGATTTTAGTAGCGTTGCATTCATCTCTAGAGTCACTCTAGGGATCACCCTATTAAGTAGTTCACCATCGGTCTATTGAGCTTCTGACGTGAGCAAGGCCGAAAAAGGCCATAAATTAATGACCCCATCTCCTCATTTCCTTAAACCCAATCACCATTCCCATTCTTTAATTTCATAATGGTATTCTGCTTTCGACGTGCTTTCGCGTAATTGTAAAAGAGCGTTGTATTTCTATCCACATGCATGAGCCAATTTTCTCAACTACGTTGCATGTAATGTACTTCCTCCTTCTCAAGAGCTACCTCAATCTGCCTGGTGATCTCCTTCTACTGCTGGTTCGAGTCTTCCATCATCGTCGCACTAAGTAACAAATCGAGTTACTTTGTCAATTCTTTGATCTTTTTCCGCGGTGCCTTAAGCACCATTTGATCCCACTCGTGTAATTCCGAGTGTACCGTAGCAAGTTTCGACATGACTGGAGCATTTGGTGGTGTGTGCTCCCGTGCAATCAAAACAATACCACCAACTTTCTCTTCCTTTAGCCATTAGCCTTCAAACCGCCGCCTGTTATTAGACCTGCTAGCCAAAGCTGGGTAAGTTTCAGTATCAACTAGGATAGGTCTATGATCCAAACCTATAGATATCAGGTTATGAACACCAGCATGTGGGAATATTTATGACCACCTAATGCATGTAAAATGCATATATGAAATTTGTAGTTTATTGATACATGTTCCCACATATTTGCAACGTATATGATGCTATATCCAGGTTTAACATTGATTTATGGGAATTTACAAATGATCCCCTTTATTTGGTTTATAACTCTGTAGGACAAGAAAACCCTATTTTTCATATTTTTATCTTTTAGAGACTAAACTAAGTCAAATGGCCTGGAAATTTTTCGAGGAGTATTTTTTCGTGAAGAGAAGCATTTGGAGCACAAAAACTACGATAGGGGAGGCCCTAGGCGCAAACGAGTGCCAGTGGCATGGCCCCCACTCTAGGCCATTCCCACCCGAGCATCCACAGTTGTCCATCTTGATCTCAGCCTCGAAATATTGACCTTAAAACATCTATAAAAATACCCCACGGGGCATTCTCGGAGGGGCGGCGCAGAAAGACAGAAACACCGAAACAAAGATAGAACTACTGATGACTGCAACTGCACAGATCATTTGTAGCTAGTTAAAATAAAGATATCTATCCCATAGGGAGCAGGAGTCTGAAGTCTAATAACTCTTAAAGTAAATATTACACTAGTAATGCTAAATAAAATTCTAAGTGACAAGATAAAATGTGAGTATTGTGTAAAAAGGTGTTTTTGGGTTTTTGGTATAAGAGCAATAATAAGTAAAGTAAAATAGCTGAATACATAAAGTAAGTATCGCGTATGTAAAAGAGATTGGAACTGCAATAGGGAAAAAGCGTTCTCAGAGAGTAGCAGATTCACCACTAGCATTATAAGCAGCTAAGGTAAAGATTATTATCATGAACATTCTCAACTATGTATGTGTGGGAGGAACTCCGTATTTGGACAAATATGCAAAAACTGCTACTCACATCATCCTCATAACCACAACAGTCAGCAATCGACATCAATTGAATTACTGTGCTATTAAGGGACATAATCTCGTAGGACGTATCCCATGGCATGGATAGTGTTCCGTGAGTTTTCTCGGTTTCCCAAGTTGATACATAAGGAGTGCCAACAACTTTATAGTCACTGTAAGTGCTAACACACCTCCTTCTACCAACAAGTAGTTCCCTCCATCAAGACCCCATGAGAGGCAAATATTGAGAGGTCGACTTCTCTTAACATTAAGATGAAGACAATCTAACACATGGTCACACTGATGAATATCATAATAAACTTTATCTTATTTCAATCTCATACTAGGGTTTATCATCTCCCCAAGAACTAATGATCTACTTAGACATGGAGGAAATCAACATCATGGCAATAATAATGGAATCTATCATAGATGAATAGTACTTGGATAAATCCACAACAAGTACGGAAATTACAACAAGATCTAGACAAGATGTAGATGGGATGGATGGAGATGGTGGTGATGGAGCGGTGGATGATGAAGATTGTTGCCTTAGCATTCCGGATCTGTGTAGGGCGAAGATGGATCCCCGGTGGACGAGTTCCCCCCTCTAGATGCCTTCCGAAGGTGAGGTTTCTGCGATTTCTGGGTGTTTTGTATGTCGTCCCTCTGATCCAGTTGCACAGGGTGAAACTATTTGAGGAGGCGGTGGCGGCACCAACTATACGACATGAATTATATGACTAGAAAATTTATTCTCGCCGTATAGTTGGTCGTTAAACCGTCTGTCTCCCTTGATCGTTTTGGATTTTCTTCTGGTATTATTAATATTTCTCAAATAGGCGATTTACATTGTTTTTGGCTCCTTTTCTCCTCAGTACAACTACTTCAAGAATTCTGTCCATTGTATCCATCATCTATCCTGATCCTGGTGAAAACAGACATGAAATGTGCGCGGAGTGCCGTAAAATACCAAGATCCTACATCTACAATGCAAAATAACAATATAAAACATGATGCAAATATGCACTCATCAACTTCCCCAAGCTTAGACTCTTTCTCATCTCGGGCAAGTTTAGCTTGATGGATGGGATCCTCATATTCATGAAGCTTAGTCGATAAAACAAATGAGGCGGTTGCAGCATGTGTTTATCATATACGATACATAGGAATAAGTTCATGAATAGTACCTTACTCGAACCATCTGAATAGTATTAGCAGACTTCCACACCTTAGTGATCAATAGTTCACGAATGATGAATCTCAACATAATGTAAAAGTATCCGGTTCAACCAAATGAGTTAGCGAGGTAGTACCAAGTGTTATAGGATTAACATATTCACTTGGGATCCAAAATCTCAAAAGTGTCTCTTTGTCATACTAAAATATAGTGGTGTATGCCTATTTTGTCTTTGCACATTCACCCTTCTTCTTCTTCTCTTTTTCTTTTATATATGCTCACACTTTTGTTTAAGTGTTGTGTAAAGGAGCTAGCCATGCATTCCACTTCATGTAGGAATTCAAAGTTTAACGATCTCAATTATCAAATTCCAATTGTATATGAAGCATCTTCATGACTTGAATATTCTACCTCGACATGTTCTCACTCTATTTTTGATAACACTCTTTATTTTCCTTTGTTCAAGGTTTTCCTTTTCAACTTCAACATATTAGATACTTTTTATTTCTTTGTAAATCAAACCATGTAATTACAACATATTGACCAAATTTTCTTTGTATGTTCCATTAATACCAATGGTGTGGAAGACTCTTATTGCTATCATAAAGTGCAAGTAAAATTATACTTAAGCCATTCATATATCCAGTAAGACAAACTCAAACTCAAAATTGCTCCATATATAATAATAAACTCAGAATTTCATAAAAGGGATCGACTATTCCTGAAGGGAATTCTAATGATGCAAACTTTATTTCTAGTTTGAACTAATGCAAAAATAGTAATAAAAACTTATAAGATAGATTACAAGGTCTTAAAGATCTCTCCAAGCTTAGAATCAAGCCAGGCGGGATCAAATAATCCCTTGCGATTATTTGATACCGTGATTATTATAGATCACTTTGGCGCCATGGCGCGTGCTATCTTCTCTTCATGGGCCAACCTGAGACGTAGGGATTGATTGATTGCTTCTAATTCCTTAACACGCAGCTTGTAGAAAAGATTATTCCTCTCCAGCAATTTCACTTGTTCTTTAATGAACTCATTATTATCCTGAAGGGTTTGCAGCGCCTTAAGACTCATAGAAAAACCTTCTTCGGTTGTCTGCTTGATATCTTCATCAAGTTTGTCAAGATAAAGTCGCAGCAACCGAAGATGTTTGGGTGTCCCTAGCATCTCCCTGTCCATCTCTTCAATCTTCAGCTCGACGGCCTTCAAATCCCTCTTCCGACACCCATGGTCGGCGTCGAGGAACTCCAAAGGGATAACCTTGATCTCCTTGCCTTGCTTGCTATTGCTCCTGATCTCCATAGGAACTTGTCTCCGTGACTTTCGTCCCTTGGTTTGCATGTTCTCGAGTATGAAGAAGAGATAGATTGGTTCCTAGAGATTATGATTAGAGCGAGAGACAATGGCAGTATATAAGGGGTTGTAGAGGTCGGTAAAACTCGCGAGAAACACCAATTTGTCGCCCAAGAAAAGAATATTAACGAAACAGGGAAATAAATCACGGATTTGGAAGAGTCCTGCCGTGTAACGACCAACTATACGGGCGTGGCCCGTATAGCTCCGGTCGTATAGTTGGTTCTGGGCAGATATTTCAAAATATCTTGAGTCCAGGTCGGTTAAGTTACGACTCAGAACCGATAATAACGTTTTTTAGATAAATAATGAAAAGGGAAACGAAAAACGTCTAGTAGTTTAACGACCAACTATACGGTCGTAAAATTTTCTCCGGTCGTATAGTTGCGACCATATAGATACAGACGCAAAAAATTAAAAGTGCCTGAGAGTTCAACAACCAACTATACGGCCGGAATTATTTCATCCGGTCATATAGTTATGCCCGTATAGTTCCATACATCGAAAACAATTTTGCAAATAAGATATAGAGAGTTTAACGACCAACTATACGGCGAGAGCTTCCTCTCCGGTCGTATAGTTCTGTCCGTATAGTTGGTAAAAACCCTCAAAAACTTCAGAAAACACAAGGAATTCAAAGGCAGGATTTTTAGGAGTAAAATCTATGAAAATAAATCACTTATTGGAGTAAGAACACTTACCTTTATCTTACTGTTTACTTATTAAGGGATGAAAAACTCCTCCAACAACAAAGACTTCTTCTCTTTTAAAGGAATTGACCTTAGTTCATTGAATAATTCTCGTAAACGAAAATCGCCAGGACTAAAGTTCCTCCCAATAAGATTGGTGTCTTGCTAGGCAAACATGGACACTGCATTCAACATCTTTATTTCCCGCCTCTACGTAATTTGCAACTCAAATTCTTGAAGTAAAAGAATCCAATGGATCAGTCTTGGCTTATGGTCTTTCCTCTTAAGGAGTTCTTTTAAACCATCACGATCCGTATGAACTCTCACTTTTGCATCGACTATATAAGAATGAAATTTATCACAAGAGAAAAATACAACGAAAAGTTTCTTTTCTTCCTTAGGATAATTCTTTTGAGCACCATTAAGAGTTTTACTAGCATGATGTATAATATAAAATCTGCGACCAATGTGTTGTCCCAGTAGTCCTACAGCATCATCACTAGCTTCACATATTAAGTCAAAAGTCATATCCCAAATAGAAGGTTTAATAATAGGAGCACGGGATAAAGCATTCTTGAGTTTATCAAAGGCTATAAGACATTTATCATGAAATTTAAATCTTACTCCCTTTTGCACGAAGTCAAAGGTTTAGATATTCCAGAGAAATTTCTAATGAACCTTCTATAAAAACCCACATGACCAAGGAAACTTCTTATACCCTTAATATCTCTAGGTTGTGGCATTCTTTCTATGGCCTCAACCTTAGTTCTATCCACTTAAATTCCCTTACCTGATATCTTATGTCCATGGACTATACCTTTTTTGACCATAAAATGACACTTCTCACAGTTTAGAACAAGATTGGTTTCTTCGCAATGCTACAAAACTCCTTTAAGATTATCCAAACAACTAGTAAACGAAGTCCCATAGACAAAAAAGTCATCCATAAATACTTCCATTATCAGTTCTATAAAATCCATGAGAATAGCAGTCATGCATCTTTGAAAAGTAGCTGGAGCATTACATAAACCAAAAGTCATACGTCGGTAAGCATGTAAACCATAAGGACTAATGAAAGTTGTTTTAAGTTGGTCATCCAAATGAACGGCTATTTGAGAAAAACCAGAGTATCCGTCCAAGTAGCAAAAATGAGTGTGGTTTGCTGATCTTTCTAAAGTTTGATATATGAACGGTAAAGGATAGTGATCTTTCCTAGTTTCTTTATTCAATTTCCTGAAGTCTATGCACACCCTATGCCCAACAATAGTTCTAGTAGGTATCAATTCATTGTTTTCATTAGGAACAACAGTAAAACCGCCTTTCTTAGGGACACATGAACAAGACTTACCCATTCACTTTCTTTAACATGATAGATTATACCTGTTTCTAGTAGGCATACAATTTCTTTCCTTACCGCTTGTTTCATTTAATGCTTCAATCTTCTATTAAATTCCGCAATTGGTTTAGCACCTTCTTCCATGAATATTTGATGGACGGTTATCATGGGACTAATGCCCTTCAAATCATCCATTGAGTACCCAAAGACCTTGTGATGCTTCTTGAGTATTTTCATGAGTTCTTGTTCTTCTCCTCCTGAAAGTTTAGCACTAATAATAACAGGAAATTTATGTGTACCATCTAAAAACCTGTATTTGAGATTATCTCATAGAGTCTTCAACTCTAGGGGTGGTAATTCCTCATCCCCTCTCTTTTTTGGCTCTTCAAAAGCCTCATCAGTTGGAGGCCCTATAATGGGAAGTGAATCAAGTTCATCTTCTAGTTCTTCTAGGGACTTGTCCTCCGTAACTATTTCTTCATAATTTGAGTCTTCATTTATTTCTTCTTCTTGATTAATAAAGAAAAGAGCTGACATTTCCTCGATAGTTTTCTCTTTCTCTTCTTCTTGTATTTGTGGAGGATTGTCTTTAAATTTGGAAAAGTGGAATTCCTTTTTCGCTCCCCCAAGCTTAAGAGACACTATCTCCTTTTTAAAATCAACATAGGCACCTATATCACTCAAAAAGTTCCTTCCAAATATAATTGGGCAAAGAGTGTCAGCTGGCATATCACCAACTACAAAATCGATAGGAAAGTTTTTGTTGCCACTTGTGACAGTTGCATATTCAACTACTCCCATTGGAATTCTAAGATTTTTCTTGGCTAACATAATTGTCATATCAGTATTTTCAACTGTAGCCGGTTCTATTTCTTATGTTATTTCTAAATAGAAATCATAGGATATAACATTAACTTTGGTGCCAAGATCACATAAACCATTATGTGAGGTTTCTTTAAATATGCAGGGAAGAATAGGCTTACCCACATCTTTTTATCTTTGTCTTACCTTCAACCAATACGGAAGTCTCTTCATCAAGTTCAACTATGTTACAATGCACGTACATAGCCATAATTGCTTCCTTGGTTACCTCTTCATCTTTGGTTTCTTCCAGATGTTCCAAGACTTCTGGAATACTTCCCTCTTCCTTCTTTTCCTGTGCTGCTTTGACCTGTTCATATTCAAAAATATGCTTCTATGTAGTGTTAGGGAAATGTATCTCATGTGTTGCTTTAACTTCTCTTTTCTTCTCATGTTCGGGTGGTGGATCATACTTGACCAAACCCTCTTTTGGAGCTTTGATATGTTCTGTAAAAGCTTTAACAACTTGCAACACAAGATCTGAATCTAAATAAAGTTCTTTAGATAATTCTTTAGCATGGCTTTTTTATTATAGTCATGAATACAATCATGTTCTATTTCTATGCCTCCTTCACTTCCTAGACCAAAATTCCATGAAAATCTATGATCGCGAATTCTATTAAGTAGAGCCCAAGCTTTAGTTATAGGAAGATTCATAAAGGCTCCTTCCGCGAAAGAATCTAGTTCAATTTTGTTAGGTTCAATTAAACCGCCATAAAAGATATGCAGTAAATACCATTCGGGCAAATCATGATGAGGACATAGGCGAAGTATATCTTTAAATCTAACATAAGCTCTTACTAGTCCTTCATTAGAACGGTTCATCCAAGTCATTATAAGATGCCTGATTCCAAAAGATTTTGATAATGGATAATATTTTGCTAGAAATTCACAAGCTAGATTATCCCAAGTTGTAGTGGATTATGGGGGTAAAGATCTATACCATGAGAGAGTTGTACTAGTGCAAGTATGACTAAAAACTTTAACCCTTACCTCACCAGCAGTATATCCCGTCAATTGAAAAGTGCCACATATATCTTTGAAACATGCTATATGCTCATATGGATCAGGATCTTCTTCATTTCTAGTAAATTGTTTATTGTGTAGAATACCAAGTAATAGAGGATTTATTTCAAACCCCCTTGTCTTTTCATTGGAGTTGTCTCTTCAATAAATATCATAGGGCTTCCCAAAGTGGTTGAGTGGGTTAGCACTAGTCATATGCTCAAACTCCATGTTGGTGGAAACCTGTAACTCAAAACAAAACTTAGCAAGACAAAAATAAATAAGCAAAAACTAAAAGATCTACAACGCTTAGCTCCGTGGCAACGGCGCTAGAAAATAGCTTGATGACTACAAGTGCACATATCATTTGTAGCTAGTTTCGAAATAAAGATATTGATCCCACAGGGAGCAGGAGTATGAAGTCTAATAACTATTGAAGTAAATATTACACTAGTAATGCTAAATAAAGTTCTAAGTGACAAGATAAAATGCGAGTATTGTGTAAAAAGTTGTTTTGGGGTTTTTTGGTATAAGAAAAATAATAAGTAAAGTAAAACAGCTGAATACAGAAAGTAAGTATCGCGTATGTAAAAGAGATTGGAACTGTAATAGGGAAAAAGCGTTCTTAGGGAGTAGCGGATTCACCACTAGCATTATAAGGAGCTAAGGTAAATATTATTATCACGAACATTCTCAACTATGTATATGTGGGAGGAACTCCGTATTTGGACAAATAGGCAGCAACCGCTGCTCACATCATGCTCATAACCACAGCAGTCAGCAATCGACATCAATCGAATTACTACGCTATTAAGGGACATAATCCCGTAGGACGTATCCCCTGGCATGGATAGTGTTCTGTGAGTTTCCTCGGTTTACCAAGTTGATACGTAAGGAGTGTCAACAACTTTATAGTCACTGTAAGTGCTAACACACCTCCGTTTACCAACAAGTAGTTCCCTTCATCAAGACCCCATGAGAGGCAAATATTGAGAGGTCGAGTTCTCTCAACATCAAGATGAAGACAATCGAACACATGTTCACAACGATGAATATCATAATAAACTTTATCTTATTTCAATCTCATACTAGGGTTTCTCCATCTCCCCAAGAACTAATGATCTACTCAGACATGGAGGCAATCAACATCATGGCAATAACAATGAAATCTATCATAGATGAATAGTACTTGTATAAATCCACAACAAGTACGAAAATTACAACAAGATCTAGACACGATGTAGATGGGATGGATGGAGATGGTGGTGATGCAGCGGTGGATGATGAAGATCGATGCCTTAGCCTTCTGGATCTGCGTAGGGTGAAGATGGATCCCCGGTGGGCGAGTTCCCCCTCTAGGTGCCTTCCGGAGGTGAGGTTTCTGCGATTTATGGGTGTTCTATATGTCTTCCCTCCGACCCAATTGCACGGGGTGAAACTATTTGAGGAGGCGGTGGCGGCACCAACTATACGGCCGAAAAATTTGTTCCCGCCGTATAGTTGGTCGTTAAGCCGTCTGTATCCTATGATTGCTTCAGCTTTTCTTCTGGTATTATTAATATTTCCCAAATAAGCGATTTATGTTCTTTTTGGCTCCTTTTCTCCTCAGTACAACTGCTTCAAGAATTGTGTCCATTCTATCCATCATTTTTCCTGATCCTAGTGAAAATAGACATAAAATGTGCACGGGGGCATCGTAAAATACCAAGATCCTACATCTGCAATGCAAAATAACAATATAAAACATGATGAAAATATGCACTCATCAACCAACAAAGATTGGAGGGGGGAACACCATCAGAGCCACTATCGGTGGGATCACTACCTTCTCTAACATCTCAGGCTTCATTACCGTGATGAAGAAGGAGTAGTCCACCTCTAGACTA
This sequence comes from Avena eriantha, assembly GCA_910589775.1. Taxonomy (NCBI): domain Eukaryota; kingdom Viridiplantae; phylum Streptophyta; class Magnoliopsida; order Poales; family Poaceae; genus Avena; species Avena eriantha. Next base: position 345,544,984 of record OU342740.1, read on the forward strand.
TGGTTTTATGGCAGTAGCTTGATCTATTTCTCTCGTGATCTATCATTTTCCTAGTAGCATATGAGCTACCCAACATGATTATGGGTATCTATGTAATTCCTATGTGGTGGATCTTTATTCTATGATTTGATCTTTGAGATTGGGATTCTATTATGTGTGAGATGTATCGGTAGATGCATGTTACCCCGTTCTTTATTAGTTGGTTTAATCCAACATGTATGAGAGGGCATGTGTGGGGGAACGTGTGTATTAGTTGGAGTAACATGGTGGTGGTGATTGGGTAGTGACAACAAAATTTAAGATCTATTATCGGTTTTACCTTTCTTTTGTTACCTCGCTAGGGATAAAGTGAATGCATGTGTTATTATCATCTAGTGACAGCCTAGATGATCTTGTTTGTTCAAGGTAGAAGATTTTTCATTCAAACATGATGTCAAAGTATCTAAAGCTATACTCTGTTTGTTCTTAATTCTAGATTGCATGGAGTTTCCTTTTCTAGAGGAGTATAACTGAGATGTGTTGCATCATCTTTAAAATATGACGTTATGACCATATGAATGCTTATCATAAACATAATGAAGTTTCATGAATATTGTATTGCTTATGAATTGTTTTATGTTCACTATACTTTATGAGAGAATAGACAAGTGAACCCATGTATAATAAACAACTTCCATTTAATTTCATTGCTTTTACATTTTCTGCATCAATTAAATCTTGAAACACAAAAACACTTTTACTATTAGCAAACACAAACAAAAACCCCAAAAGACCTTTACCTTATTGTTTTTACTTTCTTTTCTACTTATAGATTGCTTTTAATTTTATTTATTTATAGTTATTTATATTTTACTAATAGGAAACCTTGTGCTTGACAACCACACAGTAGAGTTGGGAACACGAGGAAAATAGTTTTTTGTAGGTTGCTTGAAGAAGAAAATAAGAGAAGTATCTAAGCCAATTTTTAGAGAGTTCGATATAAACCCTTGAGTCACTCTTGTGGGAAAAAGGTGTTTGCTACAACACTGTGCACTTGGAGTCCCAACAAGTTGGTACACACAAAGTTGTTGCCATCAAGAACATTTTATGGTGTTGTTTGTGGGGAATTGCAAGAGACAAATCACAGTAGCATCTTCACCAAGTCTAGGAGCATAATAACTGTTAGAACCTTTCTAGCACCATATTCATCAACTTATGCAAACACCCAAGCTTGGGTAGGTTGCACCATTGTGAGCTTTTATTTTCTTTTAGATTTACAAAGCACTTTGTTTGTCTTATTTTTTGTCTCTTATTTTGTTTGTTTACTTCAGTCTTGTTTTTACCTTTCTACTATACACAAAATCCATAAAAATTAGTGTAACTTTAATTTTATTGCAAACATGGGAAAAAAACTACTAAGTTATGTGACTACACCAACACTCCTAATGATTAATTTATTGCTAGACCTATCAGAGCTCCTGAAATTAAAGCTGGTAGTTTTGAAGTTAGTCCTGGGTTACTTAATATTATTGCTAAAGAACAATTTGGGGGAAGTTCTAGTGAAGATGCATATATGCATTTACATGACTTTTGTACAATTTGTGATATGCAAAAAATTAAGAATGTGGAAAATGACATTTTCAAACTTAAACTATTCCCATTCTCACTTAGAGCCAAAGCTAAATAATGGCTATTTTCATGACCAATGGTAGCATAAACTCTTGGGATAATCTTAAAGAAGCTTTGATAAAGAAATATTACTCTCCAATTAAATTCTTGCAAACAAGAAATAGCGTACTATCCTTTAAATAAAATGATAATGAGCATGTAGCTATAGCTTGGGAAAGAATTAAAATCATGCTTAGAACTTGTACATCACAAGGAGTAAATGAATGGATTGTGTTACACTATTTCTTTAATGTATTAAACTATATGTCTAGAAATATGTTAGATTCTGCTCAGGGGGTTGCATTCATGAGTAAAACTGTTCCTGAAGCAAAGGCTATCTTTGAAAACATGCTACAAAATCATAGCCAATGGCACACTGAAAGAGCACCTAATCTATATTCTAGTAAAGTCAACTCTGTTGAGGAGGTAGATTCCTTGGCTACTAAAGTTTATACTATACTTGCTTACATATCTAAATAAAATATTGATAATGTTCCTTTACAAGAAACAATGCTGAAAATGTAGACGTCGACTACATAAAAAACTTTGGTAATAATGGATATGGGAACAACTACAATAACTCTTATGGTAGGCCACCTTATGTTCCTAATAAATATACTAGTGGTAATAATGTTTCCATTTATTTATAAAATACCATTAGATCTTTCATATCTACACAAAAAGAGTTGAACAAAGAATTTATAGCTAAGTTTGAAAAACATGATGCTTTAAATGATAAAGTAGATCATTTAACTAATTAAGTAATATCTTTTAAAAACCTTGTTCAAAACCAAATACATCATGAATAAACTATTAAATATGTGCAAGACATAACAGATAAATTTTGAGAAACATTAAACATGATGGAAAACGAAATAGATTCCATTATGGTAATAAAAGGAAACAAAAATAAAAAAGTAGAGAGAGGTAAAATGCTTAATGAAGTAAATGAACCTCAACTATACCTTGATAGAGGTAGCTTGCATGAACTCATCAATATATTATAAAAAAAATCTAATGATCCTTCTATTAATGTTCCTCAAGCAGTATTTGGATCATACATAGCAAACTATGTAATAAAATTAAAGATAGCAAGATACTATAATGAATATATGATACCACCAAAGCTTGGGGATGCTTGGCTCCCCAAGACATTAATCACTATTTTCAAAGAAACTCACCATGCTATATTATATTTAGGATCTAGTGTTTCAGTTTTGTCAAAATAATTGTATGATTTGCTTGAACTAACAACTATGGAAAAATGCACTATAGATCTCTTACTTTATGATGATTCCACCAAGCATTCTTTAGGTAGAGTGAATGATGTTATGGTTGAAATGCATATGACTTTTGTTCTTGTTGATTTTATTGTTATGGACATGGTGAGTAAAACCTCTAGTCCTATTATCTTGGGAAGACCTTTTTTGAGAACCACAGGAGCTATCATTGATTCAAAGGAAGGGAGTGTAAAGTTTCAGTTCCCCCATAATAAGTGCATGGAACACTTTCCAAGAAAGAAGGAGACACCAAGGTACAAGCTACCACCTGATCTCCACTCATCTTAAACCAAGTAAGTAAAACCTAGTTATATGGCTATAAGAAAGTGCTTTTCAGGAGACAACCCATTTGTTTTTGTTTTAGATTTTCTTTTCGCACTCTTTCTGTAGAAAGATAGTTTTGTTTTAGTTTATCTCTTAATAAAGTAGCCAATTTTACCCATCTGGATGATAGTAAGTTAATAGAACTATTGGGAGTTGCAGTTTCCTACATAATGTTGTTTATGAAACAAATTCCCTACGGAATTCTGTAACTCCGATTGAGCCCATATTTAAATTGAAGTTGCAATTTTTCATTTGTTGTATGAAAACAATTAAGCAAACATTCCTGACATGTTTAAATAGGAGAAAAATACGTTCTGCATTTATTGTTTTTGTAGACAGATTCTATGTTTTATTCTTTAAGTCTTTGTTTTGAGTCTCAATATGACTTATTATGAATATTTTGATATTATATTAATGTTGGAAAGTTAATATAATCTCTGAACATCTTAAACCAAAATTTATTTGGGAGTTCTATAGCACCTTGCAATATATCTTTGTGCCACTAATGTCACCTCTCAGAAAAGAAATGGGAAGAAAAGTTTTGTGTTAAAGTTTTTCATGGGGAATGGAGGAACATCACACCATGAGATATCCAAGAATGGTAAGAACAATAATATTGGGGATGCTCAAGGCACCCCACTGGACCTATTACACTCACAGTTTGGAAACATCTAAACTTTGTTTTTAGAGCAACATAAGATTTACGCATAAACTTGGAGCGTCTTTATATTGTTTTATGTTTTCTTTTGTATGTTTATATTTTAAATAATTAGACCACCACTTTGAAGTTATGTAAAATAAGTATGAAAGAGATACTGAAATAAAAATAAAGATTAAGTTAGTGGCTACTAAATATAAGGGAAACAAGAAGTAAAAGTTGAGATACAAGCCATGCATGTTGTTGTATGTTTCATATGCTGTAAAAAATGATAATTTGCAAGTGCCTTATGTAGTACTACCATTTATTTACATAAATGGATGATTAGCTTTAAGTTACTTTGTCTATTAAGGGAATGGGTAGTGTTATGGACACTTCTGCATGCTTGTAAATGTCAACCTTCCTATCAGCAAATCCAAATTTTCAAACAAGCTAAGACTTGTGCATCCAAATCCCTTAAACCTTATTATTCCACCAGTGTTGTACTTACCTACCTATATAACACATCCTATTCCAAGTATATTGTGTTATATTATATGTGCTACATCTTTGAATATTTTAAAATCATATGTTCTGTGTAGTTTAAAACTCATGGAAAAGTAAGATGTGGGTGAAACCACTAGTGCACAACTGCTTGAAATAAAGCAGAATAATTAAGCTCTACCCATTGTGGACATAATTATGTATGTTATGTGTTTAACACATTATGCGTTGAGCGTTATTAAAACCATCATGACGAGGAGCACACTTTCATCATTCACTATTTTTGATGATATCATGTATTCTTTTGGATGTGGGTGCCTCCGCAAAATAAGGGGGTGATACCTTCGATCCGGATTCATGGATGTAGTATAATAACTTTTTCCCTAGAAGACCTAGGTTTAATCGAACCTCGAAAAGCACTGCTAAAAGGTAATAAAAAAGGACATGTCTACAAGACTTTGTTTGTTCGTTTTAAGTTATTTGACTGGACCAATCTAGTTTACTTTATAACGGGTTTGAATCAATGGATGGAGATAGGCCAGGGCTGAAGATCCACCTACAACTGCACATCAAATGGGATAAGCGATAATAATAAGCATAGTCATTTATAATGTTTGAATGGAGATAATCTCTTGTGGGCAACACATCCTAATATTCTAGATCCCCCGTGATGCAGCGGACATAGCTATAGACTTTTAATCCAACCGAAAGCACACTAAAGCCACGGGTTACAAACGATTATTAAGTGTAAAACATAGATCAAAGCTTTAAGTGGTGATGTTGGTGTTGATCCCGAATGGGGGGCTAAGTGAAGACCATACTACCCTTTCTGTCACTAAGGTTCCTATGAGATCGCCACTAGCCAAGTATCCCACCTCAAGCCTTTATCAATCTATGGGATCTTGGATACCTACAAGTCCACAAACCGAGATAAGAGAAGGAGAAACAAAATATACAAATCACAATTCCAAACAAAATACAATTCTCCCATGATCTAGATGCACATAATCGCTGCGAGGTTTCTCCCCAACCTGCAGCTCGTGAGGACTACTCACTCATAACAAATAGATCGGAGATAGAAAACATCATACAAATACTTACATTGAAATCAAATATTCTTACAATGGTCACCAAATCACAAGGAGATCTAAAGTATAAAGCAATGTCTATGGCTAGTGGATGGATGGATGAGGGAAATGATGAAAAATGGATGAACAATGGTGTGGATCTACTTTGGTGGTTTTGTGATGCCATATGAGAATGGCGGCCCTCTGGTCAGCGGCTGGAGCCTCAAAATATATAGGCGTCTTCATGAAAGTTGTAGGGTTTGACGAGACAAAGCCATCACCTCCTCGTGCAGGCAGGCAGTATGGGAAAATCGCGCCCGTACCAGTGGTCTTTAAGCGTTGTGGCGCCTTGGTATAGCATCCCAATTAGTTGGCCATGTGTACTTCCTCAAAATCCTTCATTATGACTCCTTATTTCGCATTAAAAGTTGTGATTCCATGTACAACATAAATCAAAGAGAGGATTTAAATATCTTTGCAATTATAAGTCGTTAGTGGCAAGAGTTGAGAGTTTCTTTGGCAATTTCTTGACCAAAAACAATGTTTAAACACAGTGGAAGATGGAAAAAATCGGAGCCATCAACTTCCCAAAGCTAAAACCTTGATCGTCCTCGATCAAGAAGAACCAAAAGAACTATAAGGAATGCAACGTTTAAACTTGAAACAACAAAAATAAGAGTTCACTTATAGTTGGCAGTCGTATGTGCTCAACACTTCATTCATTTGAGAAGCTTATCAAAGTTAGAGAGATGACGAGCTTCGGTAAGTCAAGATCAATCCAATTCCTCTAATCAAAGTAAAGTTTAATATAAGTATAAATAACTTGAAGTGTAGCAATCAATCCAATTCCTCTAATTAACTCTCTGCTTGTCAAGGAACACTAGGATGTTTAAATAGCATAATTGAGTAAGAGAGTTTCATGTCCCAAGTAGTATAACAATGAAGTGTCTTATTTACACCCACATCAATAAATCAAGTCTATCATAAGCACTTCTAATCTAATCATTGTCTTTCAAGAAAAAATTGTAAAGTAGTAATGAGACCATGTCAAGGACTTGTTATGTGGATCCTCATAGATATCTTTTTTTCTTTCTTTCATTTTCAAGGATTCTTGATAGTTTCTTTTGCAAGTGTTTTCACAACCTTTGAGAGTACCAATACTTTTTCCCATATATTTACATGGATTCCACTCATGTCATCAACTCATAGCCGAAATCCGGGGTTATACCATAGATCGTTCAAAAGCTAGCGGAGTTGTTGGCATCCCAAAGGTGTGCATTAGAGACATAGAACAAAGTTGTCTCACTTCTTTCTCTTCTTTTGCGCTAGTACAGTGGTTTGATCCATAAGGTTAGCTTTGGCATGCATCACAATTACCACTAGACTTTATTTCAATCAAACAACTCCTTTCATGAGTGTCGTCAAGACTATCAAAATATCTATGGGGTTAAGTACCATCAAGGGTATACTCTCAAGATGATCATTCATCAAACAAGTCGTAAATTTCAGACTTTTTTCTTATTGTACTTGTTTGGCATTATTATTTCCAAGGAAAGACTCGGTTAACTAAAAGAACTAGAGCAAGAGATTCAACAACTAATCATCATACCAATAAATGGCCTTACTCTAACCATATTAAATTACTTCCCACTAGCATGGCATATTAACAAAACAACCAACTAAGATAAACAAAACTCAAACTTCATAAGTGGGAGACATAGGACATACCTCTCATAAGTGATTTCTTGATACTCTTCCTTATAGGGATGTGTTCCTTCAAAACTCAAACACGATTACTCTCATAATGATATTAAAGCACAGAGGCAAAGTATGAATCCACGTTTACGAAAAAAGGAAAAACAGAAAAATCTTTTTGTATTTTTAGGATAGGGATTAAAGAATAGAAAAGAACTTGCGACTAGCAAGGGTTTAAGAAAATAAAAACAAACAAAAAACAAAAATAAACTAAAACGAAAGAAAATTAAAAAGTAAAGGAAAAAAGCAAAGTGTTGGAACAAACCGACACGAGTGTTTCAAAGATCCCAAGGAGCTGGAGTACAACCTTGTTATTGCATAAATAAATTTGTTGGGGGAACACATCCCCATGCTCAGGCTTTTGCAAGCCCTTTTGTTGCTCATTGTGGTGGCGGTGGATAATCTCCCACGTTCCATTGGTTGCTCCAATCATGGAACTGGGTGGCGAGGCTTGTAGTGGCATCTCGAAGGTTGATGGCAAGGTTGTTCATGTTTTGAATATTTCCTTCAAGTGCATATATGTCTTCATAGGTGGTGTAGTAGTTTGGTGGCTGCAGATGTTGTTCGGGTCCTCCTTGTTCTACTTCTTCATCTTCTCCTCCTCCCACAGGTATTTCTTGCTAGAGTAGATTAGCTTCAACCTGCACATCATAACGCAAATGTCCATCGTCGATAGAGAATAAACCATTAGGCAAAGGAGCTAGGATCAAGTGATCCTCTCCAGGTATATTGTAGAAATATCTACCATGATTTTTAGAAATCATACCATGTGCTCTAAGAGTAGAAAGACCGAGATGGTTACTTCCAGTCAACGGTTAGATGTTACCTAGGTTAATGTGAAGTGCGTGTCGTGCAAGAACGGTCACAAATCCTCCTCCGCATATGTGTCCTCGAGATTGAAGAGCTAGATACTTAAGGTAAAACACAAGAAGAGCGCCCAAATTTAGCGTTAAGTTACAATTAATAAGAGCAGCTTTTGCGAGGATCAACATGTCCTCCTCATTAACTCTAGTAAACTCACCACGTGCCTGCAATGTGTTAGCAATCACATAGAATAAATATCGAATATCAGGATGATCAATTTGGTTCCCCTTGGGTGTGTTTCCACGAATTCTCATCAAATTAACATATTGTAAAGGGGAAGGATCTTAAACAAAGGTAGTTGTTCATACATCGGTGGTGTTGTTGGTAAACCCAAAGCATTGAGCCCATTGTCCGAGTGTCAAAATATACTCACAGTTCATAAGGCGGAATTTGATTCGATCAACTCCGGGCCTTTGTTCCTCAGAACAACCATAAGGATGCACCATGTGTGTCAAGGTGCTAAAGAACTCAAGCGTCAAGCAGCGATACGTCGGAACATCCTAAAAGACAAAATTGTACAAACCAACATTGTTGCAAAGTACATCGAAATCACCACGAATGCCAAGTCATTTCAGGATATAAGGACACGCCCACTTGGTGGACTTGATTTGTCGAATCTTTAGACGATCGAAACGGCTCAAATGGAATTTCTCGGTGAACTCGATACCAAGTGACTCAGAGGTTAACATATCAACAGGTGGTGTAGTGGATTCCGCAGCCATCTCCGTGTACGACTCTTCGTGTTCATCTAATAAATAAAAACAAGACAAGGTAAATAAATATTTCTAATAATTTTTTTAGTCCAGTAGAAACATAGCGTAAGTGATTCTCTACAGTAACTATAAAATAAACTCCTCTAAAAACAATGCTAAGCATACTTAATATCAAGATTGAATCAAGAACAATACCTATGTCTAGATTGACAATGATGAATGATTGAGTGAAGCTTTTGCATAAATAAGTTGGGAATTGGAGGAGAAGCATACCTTAGATCGAATGAGTGCGAAGAATAAACGAAAGATTAAATAAATTTGAAGATCCAATGGAGGTGGTTTGGAGTTTGGAGGAAGAAGAAAGAGAAAAAATGATTTGGGGATTTTTAGGTTACCTCCTCGGGGTGCTTATGGCGGCTGCGTACATGGTACAGGCAGGCGGTATGGCCGGAGCCTGCCCGTACCAGGTGACTTACCTTGGGAGCGACGACTGCTCCCAGGCGGTGCACTCGGTACGGGCGCGCGGTATGGTGGCGCACGCCCATACTGCTAGTCATTATCGCTGGGGTGACTTTGCTTGAAATCTGATATTTGCTCGGGGGTACAGTATGGGCACGTCCGGCCGTACCAGTGGTCGTTATCGACACTGTTTCCTTCGGCAAACATCAAAAAAATTATCTCCCTTTGGCTCGATGTGGTACATGCGCACGGTACGGGCCATTCCGGCCGTACCAGTGATCGTTAAGAATATTGTGAACTACAAAACTCAAGGAATTTGATTAGTAGCTCAGTTCGCCTTTGCACATCTTATCAAAGGACTAAATAACAGCAAAAATACTAAGTAATGATCCAGCAATACTTCTTAGGCCATGTGTTAGTAAAATAAAATATAGAGGATTACCTTGCTTCTTCTCCTCTCTCCATAGGTCTTCCTGAACACTCTTTATTAAAAACAAAAACTAACACAATAGAAAATACATGAAGAAAGAATTTTATTTCACATGAGTTGCCTCCCATGAAGCGCTTCTAGTTAAGGTTAATTAGCTTGACCTCGATGGCAATCACTTAGGTTTGTGAAGTGGAACACCCACTCCAAAATAATTGGCTTTCAAAGTAATTACACCATCATCATCATTAGGCTTGGCCTTCTTCTTCCTAGGGAAGTGGACTACAAAAGGATCTCTATATGGTAGCCCTATTCTTACATTCCCTTCATGTAAATTAATCAAAGCTTTAATAGTTCATAGGAATGGCCTACCTAGAATTATAGGTGCTATGGGATCTTCAGGCATGTCCACAATAACAAGATCAATAAGAGCGGGACTACCTTTAATTTCAACAACTATATTTTCTTTTATCCCAATAGCTTGTTTATAAGTTGAATCAGCTAGATGGAGTCTCAATTCAATTGTAACAAATGGCCCCAAGTTTAATTTATCGAATAAGCTTTTGGAAATTGTTAAGATGCTTGCACCAAGATCACAAAGTGTGGATATCTCATTAACTCCCAACTTAACTTTAATAGTGGGCTCAAATATATCATCTGGCTTAGCTGGAAGCTTATCAGCTAGTCTTTTATCCTCCATCTCTAAATTGCGAACCTTAGATGCTACTTGTTGTATAAATTGTAGGTACATAGCATCATTACCTTGTTCTATACCTGGATTCTTAACAGTGACCATCTTCAATAGATCTTCCACGGTATATTCCGGTGTTGGCGCGTTGCTATAATCCAGCTCTAAAGGTTTTTCTTCATTGGTTACCACCATCATCATCTTGAGGTCTTCTACCGGATTTGGCTCGGGTTTTCCAGCAAACTTTGCTAGTATGAGAGCTTGGCTCCCGGATACCTTACCCAGCCGAACCTCCACGGTCTTTGTTCTTTCCTGTAGAGCCTGCACATCATTTCTAATTGCAACGACATGGTTAGATAATCTTCCTATACTACTTTCATGGTTCTCCGTGATCTTAATAAGCATATTATTTTGCTCGGATTGAGCTTGTATAAATGTTCTAACGGTTTGCTCAAACGGGAGATTGCCATGATTTGCGCCATTAGTATTATCATAATTATTATAAGGAGTTCCTGCGGGATTAACATGATATTTTTGAACATTGGAAGCATAATTATTTTCCATGCAGGATTAAAAGGAGTACGAGCTATAAAATTAACATCATTATCATCAATAGTGATAACATTAACTTGGGTATCTTCCTTACCCTGTACTAAGCTAAGCAACTCATCTACCTTAGATGTAAGCTCTTCATTATTTACCTCGGTAATTGAACTTACTCTCTTCAAGGTTCTTTCCACATGCCATTGGGTATGGTTATTTTGCATATCATCAAGTAACTTCTTTGAAACACTCACTTGCTTTCGCATGATCGTTCCTCCTGCTGTAGTATCTAGCATAGACTTAGACATTGGGTTAAGACCATTATAAAATAGATGTAATATAATCCACTCTTCCATCCCATGCCTAGGATAGTTCATTACGGCTCCTTTCATTCTTTCCCACACAAGCGCTAGTGGCTCACAGTATTCTTGTCTAAAGCTTGTAATGTTGGACCTTAGCTGCATAGTCTTAGCTGGGGGGAAAAATTAGTCATAAACAAATGAGTGTATTCCTCCCAAGATTTAATAGTGCCCTTTGCTAGAGCTAGCAACCAATCCTTAGCCTTTCCTCTAAGAGACAAAGGAAACAATCTTAGCTTAACAGCATTTGTATCTACATCCTTAATACGCATCATTTCACAAACTTTAGTAAAAGTATTTAAGTGCAATCCCGAATCTTCAGTGGATGAACCCCCAAATTGGTTTTGTTGAACCAAACTTAAAACGTTGGGTTTTATCTCATATGTTTCCGCATCAACTGCGGGTTGAGTGATGGGTGCACGAATAAAATCATCAGTGAGAGTAGCATACTCCCCTAATCTCTTTTGAGCCATGGCTCTTATCTTTTTGGTAAATTTGAAGTAACAAAAACGAATAACAAGTAACTATTTTTTTGGGTTTTCAAATAGATAACAAGAAAGTAAACTAATAACAAGAATTAAACTACAACTAATAATAAAACTAAAAACAAGGTCTCTAATGACCTCACCAAGATAGCGAAATTGCTTCCCCGGCAACGGTGCCAGAAAAAGGGTTGATACCTTCGATTCAGATTCACGGATGTAGTATAATAGCCTTTTCCCTAGAATACCTAGGTTTAATCAAACCTCGGAAAGCACTGCTAAAAGGTAATAAAAAGGACATGTCTACAAGACTTTGTTTGTTTTACCTTAGTTGACCGGACCAATCTAGTTTACTTTATAATGGGTTTGAATCCATGGATGGAGATAGGCCAGGGTTGAATATCCACCTGCAGCTGCACATCAAATGGGATAAAAGATAATAATAAGCATAGTCATGTATAATGTTTGAATGGAGATAATCTCTTGTTGGTAACACATCCTAATATTCTAGAACCCCTGTGATGCAGCGGGCATAGCAATAGACTTTTAATCCAACCGAGAGCACACCGAAGACATAGGTTACAAATGATTATTAAGTGTTAAACATAGATCAAAGCTTTAAGTGGTGATGTTGTTATTGATCCTGAATGGGGCGCTAAGAGAAGACCGTACTATCCTTTCTGTCACTAAGATTCCTATGAGATTTCCGCTAGCCAAGTATCCCACCTCAAGCCTTTATCAATATATGGGATCTTGGGTACCTACAAGTCCACAGATCGAGACAAGAGATGAGGAAACAAAAGATACAAATCACAATTCCAAACAAAATACAATTCTCCCATGATCTAGATGCACATAATCGATGCGAGGTTTCTCCCCAACCCGTAGCCCGTGAGGACTACTCACTCATAACAAATAGATCGGAGATAGAAAACATCATACAAATACTTAGATTGAAATCAAATATTCTTACAATGGTCGCCAAATCACAAGGAGATCTAAAGTACAAAGCAATGGCTAAGGCTAGTGGATGGATGGATGGGTGAAGTGATGAACAATGGTGTGGATATCCTTTGGTGGTGGTGTGATGCAATCTGAGAATGGCGGCCCTCTGGCCGACGACTGGAGCCTCAAAATATATAGGCGTCTTCACAAAATTTGTAGGGTTTGACGAGACGAAGCCGTCACCACCTGGTATAGGCAGGAAGTATGGGTGGACCGCGCCCGTACCAGTGGTTGTTTAGCGTTCTGGCGCCTTGGTGTTCTGGCGCCCGTACCAGATGACAAGACAAACAAACAAATTTACAGCATTGGAACCAATGAAGCATTTTAAATAAAAAGCTATGCAAATTATAAATAAAAATAAATGCCAAGGGATTCATTTGTCTATTTGTCTTGTCATCTGAGTATGGGTAGCCCCTCACAAAGGGACTCCTTGTACAAGGGGTAAGAGGTACCTCGGTTTTCACCCTCGTTTGGAACTGTATGCTTACAATGACAAAATTATTTGGGGCCTAAGTTGAGTAAACATGTGGACTTGGTGTCGGTGGTCAATGGGCATGGGACATTCAACTTGTAATGGGTCAAGCATATGAACCATATTTTTATTCACTTTAACCATAACCATAAAATATGCATGGAACCCCCACTCTTATGATTACTCTTGACATGAGCTACATACCCGAAAATTTTATTTTACTTCCTCTTATAATCTTTTTATTTTATCAAAGATCTACCATGTGTATTCCTTGCTTAATATATGTTCCTCAAGTTTCCTTGAAGAATAAGAAGAAATGTAGGAAGTGAAAAGAAAGAAAAAATAAAATATGAGCCTGAAAGACCAAACATAGGATTTACCCTTTTGTTTTTATATGCTTAATGGTTCATAGTACTTTCATTTGATATTATACAAGTTGACATATTGTTAATCATAGATGTAGGTACATAAGAGATATCACCTTCATACCTTATTTGCTTATTGTTGTTCTTTAAAATAATGAATCATGTAACCTTGTGTAGCAAAGACCGTGACTTATGCTTTATAATATAAAAATTCCAAAGTCCATGTTAGTTTTATCACTTCATGATCTAGGATGAGCATAGGTTAAGATTGGGGATGTTGATGAACGTAAAATGCATACATGAACTTTGTAATTTATTGATACATGTTGCCACATAAACTTATATGATGTTATATCTATGATTTGAATTGACTTATGGGGATTTACCAATGACCGCATTTATTTATTTTATAACTCTACAGGAGAGGAAAAACATGTTTTGCATATTTTTATCTTTCACAGACCTAATGAAGTCAAATGGCCCAGGAATTTTTTGAGAAGTATTTTTTCATGAAGAGAAGCATCTGGAGAACAAGAACCACGAGAGAGGAGGCCCAAGGCCCAAACGACCCTAGGTGGAACGAGCCCCACCCTGGGTCACGCCACCCTAGGTCGTTCTCTCCTCGAGCCACCGATGCCGTCCATCTTCATCTTAGCCTCAAAGTCTTGACCTAATAATGCCTATAAAAGACCCCCCCCCCCCCCCGAGAATATATAGGAGGAGGCGGCACAAAAAAACAAAAACACCAAAATAGATACAGAACCAATGGAGATTAGAGGGGGAAACACCGTCAGAGCCACCACCGATGGGATCTCTACCTTCTCAAACATCTCCAACTTCACCACCATGATGAAGAGGGACTAATATACCTCTAGACTATGGGTTTGTGGCAGTAGATTGATATATTTATATCTTGATCTATTATTGTTCTATTACCATATGAACTACCCAACATGATTATGGTCATCTATGTAATTCCTATGTGGTGGGTCTTTATTCTATGAGTTTATCTTTGAGATTGGAATTCTATTATGTGTGAGATGTATTGGTATATGCATATTATGTACCCCGTTCTTTATTACTTGTTTTGATCCAACATGTATGAGAGGGCATGTGCGGGGAACATGTGTATTAGTTGGAGTAACATGGTGGTGGTGATTAGATAGTGAGAACAAACTTCAAGATCTACTATGATTTTTACCTTTCTTTTGTTACCTCACTAGGGATAAAATGAATGCATGTGTTATTATCATCTAGTGACAGCCTAGATGGTCTTGTTTGTTCAAGGTAGCACATTTTTATCCAAACGTCATGTCAAAATACGTAAGGCTACACTCTATTTGTTCTTAATTATAGATTGCATGGAGTGTTCTCTTTCTAGAGGAGTATAAGTGAGATGTGTTTCATCATCTTTAAAATAGCATGTGATGCCCATATGAATGCTTACCATACACATAATAAAGTTTCATCAATATTGTAATTCTTATGAATTGTTTTATGTCCACTACACTTTAAGAGAGAATAGACTAGTGAACTCATGAAGCCCTGGTCCAACTTTTATTATAAGAAACAACATTTCCATTTACTTTCATTGCTTTTGTATTTGCTACACCAATTAAATCTTGAGACACAAAAATACTTTTACTATTAGTAAACACAAATAAAAACCAAAAAGACCTTTTCCATATTGTTTTTACTTTCTTGTCTAGTTATACATTGATTTTACTTTTATTTATTTATAGTTTATTTCAGTTTTATTAATATGAAACATTGTGCTTCACAACCACACAAAGGAGTTGGGGACACAAGAAAATAATTTATTTTGTAGGTTACTTGAAAAAGAAAATAAGAGAAGTCTCTAAGCCAATTCCCAAAGAGTTTGATATAAACCCTCGAGTCACCTTTGTGGGGAAAATATGTTTGCTACAACACTCTGCACATGGAGTCCCAACGAGTTGGTACACGCGGAGGTGTTGCCATCACCACCCTGCATTAATTACCAATATCTATGTCTAGCCGTTTGCGTATTTTCCCTCACTTCCATGTAAACTTCTTACCGATATAACCCAAGTCCCTCCAACCCGCAATCAAAACTACAGTCTCGGAATGCCTGCATATAAGGTAGGGGTCGTGGGGGACCACCATATTTTTCTGATTCTGATAAGATCTCGTTCATATCCCCCAACACAAACCAAGGAAGATTTACTTGTTGGTTTAGATCTCACAGGTAGCGCCACATAAAATGCTTATTACACCACACAGAATCTCCATAGAGGCCCATAAGTCTCCGATCTTTCTCCGGTGTTTATCCAGAAACAAGCACATCAATGTAATATGTGTGCTCATATTTTAACTGAATATTCACGTGCCAATCCCACAAAAGCATCAACCCTCGAGCCCTGCTATTACTTGGCACCACCAATTTGTGAGTGTAACCCAATTTGATTCTTAGTATATCACCGCCCTCTCTATCTAGCTGGGGCTCGGACATAAAAAGTACATCAGGTCTTTGTTGCCTTCGAATATTCAGAAGCGATCTAAGTGCTAGGTTAGAACCTAAACTCTGGCAATTATACCCACATGTTTTCATTGATCCCGTTGGCACTCCTTGGAGGAGCCTGCCAAATCATTGGATAAAACACCAGCTTTGTGCCTCTTAGGCACCCGAGTTTTTTGTGGGGTAGTTTGTCCCATAGCTTTCCCTTCCAGCGTCTCTACCACACTAGCTATATGGTTCCGTAGTAGAAAACGAAAAATTCTAACTATGTGAACACTAATACCAGGATCTATAGTATGTAGACATAAGTAATGGAAAAGGAAGATATTATTCATACCCTTGAAGACCGAGGAACGCCTTATGCAGGAAGGCGTATGTTGATGAAGACGAGCACCTCCAAGAACCCCAAGTGTGATGCCTCCGAAGTACTACACACATCCGTTGTAGGCGACGTCTCCTAGGCTCCAATCCAGCCGAGCAATAGAAGAGGAAGATGGCAGACTGAAGATCACACGACGGTATTGTGAAAGTGGAGAACTCAAAACCCTTGAGGTCCTCTCCAATATTACGGAGAAATCCTCAAAGGAAGTGAGAGAGAGAAGAGAGAATGGGATAATTCCAAGGGGAGGAGGTGACCCCCTATATATAGTGGGAGGGGAGGGGAACCACCCAAGGGGTAGGCAGTGTGGGACTAACCCCCACAGCCATCGGCGACCAAGGAGGGACCGTCGGCCCTAGGTGGGCCCCACTTGGGCAACCCAGCAAGCCCTAGCCGACTGGTCGTCCTCCCTAGGCGCCTTGCCCCTTTGGGACCCCCTTAGGGTGAGTCCCATTAGCAATGCGATGCCTTTAAAAATAAAATAAAATATATATTTTAATATTAATTCAACCAATTAATATAAAATACGCATATTATTATATTCCTTCACCCCGGAACTCCTTCCGGACCCCGAAAAAGCTAAACCACATAGCGTTTGACGTCTCCGTCTTAACAAACCCCCTCCATTCCCACCATTTTTCTCGAGATTCATGCCAATAGTTTTGTAAAAGAGACCTTCAACTATATTCATTTCTTACCCCATTGTCCTTCATATTTTCCAGAAGTCCCCAACAGTTAATTTATTATCTCGTTATCCACATTTCACAAGGAAACATTGCAGATTAGAACATCTGATAGTTACAATGGCCATCGATTGATTCTCATGCGACGATTTTCTGTTACATGAATCTGGAGCATACATTCTTGACTAGAGACTCATAATAATTTATTCCATCCAGATTCTAGGAAACAAATCTCAATTTTGGAAGGAAATAATATGGAGTAGTAAATAATTAGCCCAGCAAATATTTGGGCTAAACTTTTGGAGGGTGTCGTGCTGCATAATTTTTGGCCAAGAACATGATCAGACTTTTCTCGGATATGAATAGATTCGTCAAAGAACCAACGCAAAAAAAATGAATCTCCAAAAATAAATAAGAAGTCTTCCAAAAACAAAGGGGAACAACAAATCTAGGCGTACCCACGGATCTACAAGGCTAGATCCGTGCCCTCCAAGCCCAGATCGGAGGAGGGAAGAGGACTGCGCCGTCCTGCGCATATCAATGGAGTCGCCGGCCGCCGTCCGCCGTCCGCCGTCCTGCGTGGATCAATGGAGTTGCCGGTCGACGTCCTACGCGGATCCATGGCGAGGTAGAGTGTGGTGGTCGCCTGGTGGGGTGCGGTCGTGCGGGACAAAAAACATGGTGTACTTGTGCACCTTCGTTGACATAGGGGTTGGATTGTGTACTAGGTCCAGGTTGTGGATGCAAATAAGACTGCCACGAATCTTGGAATACAGCTGGCCGTTGGATAAGCCAGGAACGCCTACAACTGTGTGGAATCGCTACGTTCTTCCGGACCCCCGATCAACATCGGGTGTTACCCAGAACTATTCTGATTTCTCTCTCTGTATTTCTCCTACCATACCGCATCTATCCCTATGCGTCCCCACCCTTAAGCGTGACATCCTGTGGTTCCAGAACACTCCGGACATGATTGAGACCTCTCTCATATCAATGATCATCAGCGGGACCTAGATGCCCATGATGACCCCCATGCATTCCACAAATCTTATCGCTCGAACTATAAACATCGTTTCCCATTCCCTTTGCCACTTGATACCTAGTTCATCCGAGATTTGATCTACGGTGTCTCCATACCTTTGTTCAATCTCAATATCGATGAACTTCTTTACTCGTTTCCATGTTATTGCATTATGTGACCCGGTCACACGCTTGCAAGCTTCGTTAATGCAACGTCACCGAGATGGCCACATGTATCTATCCGTTACATGGATTGGTAAATCCTAGTCTTGATATGTACTCTTCTACGCGCCCCTTTGGGAAACCTGAGTGGCACCTTTTTGATCATCCAGTCACGGTATGATACTTGATACCATCTAAACTACCTCCAGAATGGTGATTTGCATTATCTCACAGTCTAAGGATCATGTTGCGAGGTTTCCTTTGATTATCATTAATGGTGAACATTGTAACTAAATATCATTATGATACAACTGTTCGATGTTTGTCTATCACATCATTCAGTCAATGACATGACCTCATTATCAATTGGCATAAATGCCCATGATCTTGAAACCCTAGATCATCCTCATGACCAATGAGCTAGTTCACTAGAGGTAACTAGATACATTGTTTGTTTACATACCACACGTGTATAAATGTTTCATATTAATATAGTTATATCACATCATGAAACGTATTATGAACATAAGAGATATATGAAACAATACACTTTATTATTTGTCTCTAAGGCATATCCCCTTCAGTCTCTCACTTGCACTAGAGTAAAAATTAATCTAGTTTATAATAGGTAGAAACCTAACACCGATGGCATCCTGGTGTTGCTCATGCTTGGCTTGTAGGAGAGCTTTAGTTATAGGATCTACAACATTCAGATCCCTGTGCACTTTTCAAATCTTGATTTCACATTCGTCAACATTCTATCGGATGACATGAAACCGTGGCTTGATGTGTTTGGCCGTGGAATGAGTTCTTGGTTCCTTTGCGTTTGTAATAGTGCCCGTGTTGTCACAATAGGTCGTCGCGAACCTTGTGCACTTGGAACAACTCCCACTTCGATGACGAAATTCCTTAGCCAAACAGCTCCATTCATCGCATCAGCAGCAGTGATGTATTCTGACTGCATTGTAGTCTACGCTACTACTGGTTGCTTTTTGCTCTTCCAGCTTACCACCCAACCATTCACCAGAAACACAAATCCCGTCTGAGACTTCAAGTCATCAAGATCTAAGTGCCAGCTCGCATCCATGTAAAAAGTTACGCTTAGAGCTTCATGATACGTTGCAAACGTATCCATAACTTTTGATGTTCCATGCTTGGTTTTATCTACTTTCTTATGTTTTGTCCACACTTTGGAGTACTTTTCATATGATTTCTTGGACTAACCTATTAACAAGAGCCATAGTGCCAGCTGCCTATTTTCTGCTGTTTTTGGTTCCAGGAAAGTCAGAAAATGAATATTCTCAGAATTGGACGGGACAAAAGCCAAAGTCAGTTTTTCTCTGAGGGACAGCAGGAGCCAGAATACGAGACGGATAGGGGCTGGGGCCCGGCCACACCACCTGGCTGCGCGGGCCAGGCCTGGCCGCGCCAGGGGTGGTCTGGCCGCCCAGGTACCCCCTCAGCCTCCCTCTTCGCCTATAAGTTGCCTCCTGACCTAAAAACCACGGGGATTCGACGTTTTTCCAGAAAGAGTTCCGCTCCGCCGCCACCACCAGATTCCGAGATTCAGAACCAGAAACTCTGTTATGGCACCCTGCCGGGACGGGGAATCGGAGGAGATCATCATCACCATCGCTTCTCCATTGACCATCCATGTTTCCGCCATCTATGAGTGAGTAATCCCCCAATGTAGGCTATAGGGATGGTAGGGATTGGATGAGATCGTTCTTGTAATGGCATCGGATTGTTAGGGCATGGTTCCTAGTATCTATTATTAGTGCTTTTTGACTTTGTTGCAACTTGTTATGCTTAATGCTTGTCACTAGGGCCCGAGTGCCATGATTTCAGATCTAAACATGTTATTGATTCATTATGATAGTATTGTTTATGGTCTTACCTGCAAGTTGTATACACACGTTGTTGTTCGGAACCAAAGGCCCCGAAGTGACAGAAATCGGGATAACCGGAGGGAGTGGCTTTGATGTGAGGATCACATGTGTTCACGGAGTGTTAATGCTTTTGTCCGGTGCTCTATTAAAAGGAACACCTTAATTGCCAATAGTTCTCTTGAGGCCCCGCTACAAACGGGCTGGCAGGACAAAATATGTTGTGCAAGTTCTCATTGCGAGCACGTATGACTATATATGAAACACATGCCTATGATTATTTAGTACTTGGATGCTTTATATTATTTATCTGCAAATGCCCTATGTTCTGATTGCTATATGAATTGTCTTGTCCATGCAATGCCCGTCCATCCATCCCTATGTCTACTACGCTTTAATCCTACTGTTTACTGCAATTGTTACTACTGTCTTTACTTTTACTACTGCTATTACTTTGCTATTGCTACTACAAAACTGTTGCTACTGATAAACTGCTGTGAGCAAGATTGTTTCTAGGTGTAGCTGAATTGACAACTCAGTTGTTAAGGCTTATAAATATTCTTTGGCTCCCCTTGTGTCGAATCAATAAATTGGGTTTCACTTTCCTCGAAAATACTGCGATACACCCCCTATACTTGTGGGTCACCAAGACTATTTTCTGGCGCCGTTGCCGGGGAGCATAGCTTTATTTATCAAGTTCACTTGGAATCACTATTGTTCAAGCATAATCATAACCAATCTCTTTACTTTGTTATTTTTATTTTGCTTAGTTTATTTCCGCCTTGTTTGCTTGTTTCTTTATCAAAAATACAAAAAAAGTATTTCCTACTCTAGTTGTTATTTTCGCTGGTCTGTTATTGTCTTGCTTTATCATGCTTTCTATCAATGGTTGGTTTCTTTGAAACTGAATCTTATTAGCAAGGTGGGTTCACGGAAGAACAAAAATATTATTATAAGGAACATCGCTTGTCACAAAAAGGGAAATACTTATGGGAACTAATTGATAAATTGTATACCATTGCTATAAACGTGTGCTCTACTTATAATGTTACTTATTGCTTTGATCAATCTTGTTGCTGTAGGAGGTACAGACACCTCCCTTTTCAATGTGAGTATAATGATGATGTTACCATATCTTCTTATGTTAAAGAAAATTATGACTTTTATGATGTGGAACAAATTGAGGAATGTATTGCTTGGAAGGGTGCATTTTAAATTGCTAGTTTGCTTAAAAATATTGATGATTCACCTTATAAATATGATGTTTATGATATAATTAAATTTTGCTTTGACAATTACAAGGAAGAAAATGGCTATATGCTTGAATATATTAATAGATGCTTTCCACAAATGGAAGAGACTAATGCCTTGCAGGATCTTATGGAAGAAGAAATTGATGAACCTGAAATCTCATTAGATGAAAAGAGGAGGAGAGTGATGAACAAAAGAAGTAAGAATGGATAAGCTACCCAGGCCTACCTTCTAATGAGAGTAACTCTTTATCCCTTACATTATTTGATTGTCCCCATGCTTACCAAAGGAGGATGAATGTTATGCTCATGTTATCTTTGATAATCCTTTATTTGTGCCTAACTTCGAGATGCATGGTACTAAAGAGTTTTGCTTATAAATTGTTTATTATAAAGCTCTAGACGATGGTCCTATATTGAATGATAAGTCCTCTTGTTATAGAATTGTTAAAAGTGGGTTTGAAGGTTTTAATCCCATTATTTTTGGGCTTGATAAAAAATATGTTTTTGTAGAAGATGAAAATCATGCTTTATGTGATAGTTATATTGTTGAGTTTATTCATGAGGCTACTGAAAATTATTATGAGGGAGGAAAATATGGTTGTAGAAGTTTTCATGGTATTGAAACACCTCTCTGGGTGCTGAAAGTTTTGAAGTTACTCTTGTTTTATCTTCCTATGCCTGCCACTTTGTTCTTTGCGAATTTATTTGCATACAAGATTCCTATGCATAGGAAGTGGGTTAGACTTAAATGTGTTTTGAATTTGCTTCTTGATGCTCTCTTTTACTTCAATTCATATTTCTTGTGTGAGCATCCTCTCAAACTATCATGCCTAACTTAAAGGCGTTAAAGAAAAGTAGTATTGGGAGATAACCCAAAAGTTTTAGATGAGTCTTGGAAGTTATTACTTCAGTAATAACCTCTCCTTAACCTTTTTATTTGCTTTTTGTGCCAACAGTAACCTCTAATGAGAGAGAAGTATTGGTTGGGGAAGTTGCTGTCCCGAAACAGATTTCTGTGCTTCACCGTAAAAATTCGTGTAACATCTCTGTACGTCCTTTTGAGGCGTGAATTTTTGTGCTTCTACCCCAGGTTGTTATATAACTTTCCTTAGTTCAGAACTTTTCGATTTGAGCAACAGAAGGTCTTCTAAAAAAATCGTCTTTACCTGCTGGTCTGTTTTGACAGGTTTCTGCCATTATTTGCATTTGCTTCTTGTTGGTTCCTTTTTGAGTTATTTTGGGGAATTGAGATTTTTGAGGGAAGTGCTACAGTAGCTTGTGTTTTGATAAAAAAATTATTGGTGTTGAAACTGAACCCAAAGACTTATTATCTTGAGTGCACTAATGTTGCTAATAAAGATTGTGTGAATTTTTGTATGAAGGAAAATTTTCAGGTGTATGGAAGGAATGAGTAATGAGATGAAGGATGGACTAAAGCTCAAGCTTGGGGATGCCACGCCTGTCACTCCAAGAAATATCCAAGAAGTACAAGCGTCAAAGCTTGGGGATGCCCAAGGCATCCCCTTCTTCATCAATAAAAATCCCAGGTTTCTTCCAAACACTTCATTTTTATTGTTTCATGCACAGTTGTGTTGTTCTTGGAGCGTCTTCTTTTTCGTTTTCGTTTTGGTTTTTTGTTTGCTTGGTTTGCTTAGTTTGCTGAATAAATTGGTTGGACCCCCTTTTTCATACATTGGTTTTCAAATAGTTTGGTTTGCATTGGAAAAGAGTAGGAAAGTTCGTGCTTAAGTGGTAAAGAGAGCTTGTTTTTGACTGTGGCCTATGCCTTGTCATGTCATGCTTGATATTTTTTTGTCTTTGTGCTTAGTATTCTTTTCTGTAGCATGAAATGTTATAAACAATTGAGATTTCTTAATGTGCCTTGGAAGGATTATGCGTTGTTTTAGCATATTAAAAGCATAATATTGTGGTATTCTCTTTTGATGCTTTATTTGGGTTGACTTTGCACATAATCACACCATGTTATGACTATCCCAAGTCACCATAGCCTTGATTATACTTTAGTTTTCAACTTGTAATATTACTTTATGCTTTAATTAATGATGTTTTGTCGCTCTGCATGATTATGGCCATTATTGCTCTCTTAGTTTGTCGCTCCCAGTCTTTTGCTAGCCTCCGTAACCAAGTATGAGTTCCACTCATTCATCCAACTCCTTAAACCAAGTTATTCCAAAGATTCCACCATACCTACCCATTAGCAATCACTATTCCAAGTATATTCATGTTTTTGTCTACCTTCCAAATTAAACTTGTTATGTGAAAATTAGTAATTAAAGCTCTCACGAACTTGATGGCACACTTTACTTTTATTGCATTTAATAAACTTGAACCATTGGGTCCATCTTTGTTGCGTATATGCTTGCGCTTTATAAGTTGAAATTAGCAGAACCATGTATCACGGGGAACGCTTTCAACATTGCACTTGTACTTTGTACCCCATTGATATCATGTTCTTTTGCTTATGGATCCCGGCGGTGTGAAATAAAAGTGGAACTTGTAAGATCATGGAGTTTGTATGTGTGTTAGAGAAACGCCTGGGCCGCTAGCCTAAGCCATGCCTAATCATGGTGGAAACTTGTAGCATCACCATAATGAGCACTCTATGAAGTATCCTCAATAAAAACCTATGCAAATAGCAAATAAAAAGATCGTTGAGATGCTCATTGTGTGCTTGCCTTGTCATTTTGATTATAATATAGCTCTTGTATCATGTGCAAGGGGTACCCCGTTGTCGGTTCTTTATGATACATATGTACTTACAATGACAAGAGATTACTTGTGACTAAAGTTGAGTAGCATGAGGTTCGGTCTTCGTAAGTAAGGGGCATGAGATTTCAGCTTATAACTTGTCAAGCATATCCTCTTAGTTGTGTCACTTTAACCTTAATAACCTTAAAGATGCTTATGATAGGGGCAATTGAGAGTTGAAAGCAAACAAGTACCATAATTTTTGGAACCTCTTTATGGAACTTGAATCCCTACTTCCTTCTATGAAGGCCTTTCTTTTACTTTTATGTTGAGTCTCCACCTTCTATATTTATGCACCTACTTTGAGAGCATAGTGGCCATTCTTAGTTCTATGTGCATTGTCCCAAGACTTGTTGATTGATTCATAGCTTTGATATTGCTTGTTTTAAACTGTTTGTATCTAGTCACTCTTATGAACTTTGAAGGTGTCCTATGCATTTATGTTTGCTACTCTTTGAGGGACAAGCTAAATGCCACTATGCTATGTTTTCTTTATGTGAAACAAACAAACGTCTTGCAAAGCATTGTTATGCATGAATCTTTTGTTTGTGCCTTTTCATGTTGCAACATAGTTGCTAAGCCTTATTGTTAGAACTTTATCTTTCATGTTATGGTTGAAGTACTATGATCCGAGCTATCAATGTTTTACAAATACTTTGATCAAGTTTATGATGGTGCATGTCACCTCAAAAATTATTCTTTCTTTTTATCACTTACCTACTCGAGGACGAGCATGAGTTAAGCTTGGGGATGTTGATACGTTGCAAACGTATCCATAATTTTTGATGTTCCATGCTTGGTTTTATCTACTTTCTTATGTTTTGTCCATACTTTGGAGTACTTTTCATATGATTTCTTGGACTAACATATTAACAAGAGCCACAGTGCCAGCTGCCTGTTTTCTGCTGTTTTTGGTTCCAGGAAAGTTAGAAAATGAATATTCTCGGAATTGGATGGGACAAAAGCCAAAGTCAGTTTTTCACCGAGGAACACCAGGAGCCAGAATACGAGACGGAGAGGGGCTGGGGCCCGGCCACACCACCTGGCCGTGCCAGGGGCTGGTCTGGCCGCCCCAGGAACCCCCTCGGCCCCCCTCTTCGCCTATAAGTTGCCTCCTGACCTAAAAACCCAGGGGGGGTTCGACGTTTTTCCAGAAAGAGTTCCGCTCTGCCGCCACCACCAGATTTCGTGATTTGGAACCAAAAAATCCGTTCTGGCACCCTGTCGAGACGGGGAATTGGAGGAGATCATCACCATCATCATCACCATCGCTTCTCCATCGACCATCCATGTTTCCCCCATCTATGAGTGAGTAATCCCCCGCTGTAGGCTATGGGGATGGTAGGGATTGGATAGATCGTTCATGTAATGGCATCGGATTGTTAGGGCATGGTGCCTAGTATCTATTATTAGTGCTTTTTGACTTTGTTGTAACTTGTTATGCTTAATGCTTGTCACTAGGGCCCGAGTGCCATGATTTCAGGTCTAAACATGTTATTGATTCATTATGATAGTATTGTTTATGATCTTACCTACAAGTTGTATACACACGTTGTTGTCTGGAACCAAAGGCCCCGAAGTGACAGAAATCGAGATAACCGGAGGGAATGGCTTTGATGTGAGGATCACATGTGTTCACGGAGTGTTAATGCTTTGCTCCGGTGCTCTATTAAAAGGACCACCTTAATTGCCAGTAGTTCCCTTGAGGGCCCGCTGCAAATGGGCTGGCAGGACAAAAGATGTTACAGGCACCCGTTGCCGAACATTGAGTCAAACTCAGTGTGCTACCTTTTGGTTACAGGCACCAAATATGCTTCATGGAAAATTGATTGCTCAAATATGCTTCCACGCTTTCCATAAGTTCCGCATTATTTCCTATAAGCAATATGTCATCCACATATACTACTAGGAAAACCACTGAGCTCCCACTCGCTATCTTGTAAACACATAACTCTTGTTGATTTTGGACAAATCCAAAACTCTTGATCACTTGATCAAAATGTTGGTTCCAGCTCAAAGATGCTTGCTTCAGTCCATAAATGAATTGTCGAAGTTTGCATACCTTCCTAACATCCTTAGGATCAACAAAACCCTTTGGTTGCATCATATACAACTCTTCATCAATGTGACCATTGATGAATGCGGTTTTGACATCCATCTGCTAAATTTCATAGTCGAAATGAGCACAATTGCTAGTAGAATCCGGACAGTTTTAAGCATCACTACGGGAGAGTAAGTGTCATCGTAGTCAACTCCTTAAATTTGTCGAAACCCCTTTGCGACAAGTCGAGCTTTGTGAGTGATCACATTACCATTCACATATGTCTTTTTCTTAAAGATCCATTTATTTTCCACGGCCTCGCGGCCTTCCAGAAGATCTACCAGGGTCCAAACTTGGTTTTCGTACATGGATCCTATTTTGGATTTCATGGATTCTAGCCATTTCTCGTAATCAACACTTTCCATCGCCTCTTTGTAGTTTGGAGTTCTTCTTGTTCATTCAAAATGACAGTCATCACAAGACTACTATACCAATCAGGAGTGGCACATATTCTTGCAGACTTGTGAACCGCAGGAGTTTCGATGTGGTTGTTCTGATCATCATCATTTGATTCTTATTCCACGTTAGAGGACGATTTTGGAACAGCTTCCATTGCGCTACTCGAAATTTGGAGAGAGGGATCAACAACCTCATCTAGCTCAATCTTCCTTCCACTAACTCCTTTAGCGAGAAACTCTTTCTCAAGAAAGGTGTCGTTCTTTGCGACAACTATTTTGCCTTCGGCTTGGTTATAAAAGTTATACCCAACGGTTTCCCTTGGGTAACCCACAAACATACATTTTTTGCCTTGGGTTCGAGTTTTTCAGGCTGTAGTTTCTTGACGTAAGCCTCACATCCCCAAACTTTCAGGAATGACAACATTGGCTTCTTGCCATACCATATCTCATATGGGGTTGTCTCCACGGATTTGGACGGTGCTCGGTTTAAAATAAAAGTAGCAGTTTCTAACTCATATCTCCAAAACAACACATACAAATCAGTTAAAGACATCATGGACCGCACACTATCCAATAGAGTAGGGTTATGCCATTCCGACACACCATTACGCTGTGCTGTCTCGGCTGGTGTAAGCTGTGGTATGATCCCACAATCCTTCAAGTGCATGTTAAACTGATAACTAAAATACTCGCCTCCCCGATTGGATCGAAGATGCTTGATTTTATTGTTAAGTTGATTCTCTACTTCCTTCTAAAATTCCTTGAACTTTTCAAAGGTTTCAGATTTGTGCTTCATCAGGTAGATATATCCATATCTACTCAAATCGTTAGTAAAGGTAACAAAATAACGATAAACATTGCATGTTGAGACGCTCATTGGTCCGCACACATCCGTATGTATGATTTCCAGTAGGTCTGAACCCTCTCCATCGTGCCGGAGAAGGGTGTC
The DNA here is from genome assembly GCA_910589775.1 of Avena eriantha. Classification (NCBI taxonomy): domain Eukaryota; kingdom Viridiplantae; phylum Streptophyta; class Magnoliopsida; order Poales; family Poaceae; genus Avena; species Avena eriantha. Next base: position 345,572,672 of record OU342740.1, read on the forward strand.
CTAGTCATCTTTCCCATGAGGCAAGGATCGCATGTATCAAGAGATTAAAAATCCAATGATTCAAGAAGTCCATCTGAATGAAGCTTCTTCATGCGCTTTACGCTAATGTGACCAAGACGGCAATGCCACATAAACATGGAATTATCATCATTATGCTTACAACATTTAGAATCAATATTATGGATGTGAGTATTACAATCAAGATCCAGTAAGAATAAACCATTACACACAGGCGCATGAACATAGAAAATATCTTTTATATAAATAGAACAACAATTTGTTCCTGATTTAAACGAGTAACGATCTTGCAACAAGCAAGATCCACACACAATATTCATACTTAATGCGGGTACATAGTAGAATTTATTCAAAACCAAAATCAATCCTAACGGCGGACGTAGAGGTAAAGTGCCGACGGCCACCACATCAACCTTCATGCCGTTGCCGGCGCGCATCGTCACCTTGTCCTTCCCCAGGCACCTCTTACTCCGTAGCTCCTGCTGAGAGTTACAAATGTGAGAAACAGAACCGTATCAAATACCCAGGCATTACTCCTGGCGCTAGTAATTAAGGAACACATCTATAACATGTATATCACATATACCTTTGTCCTTGGAAGCTATCTTGCCGACTTTCTTTTCCTCAAGGTACTTGGGGCAGTTGCGCTTCCAGTGCCCATCCCCTTTGCAGTAGTAGCACGTGGTGCCTGGCCTAGGGCCGGGCCTAGTAGCCTTGGAGGTGTTGGCAACCGGTTTGCCATCCTTCTTGGGATTCTTGCCCTTGCCCTTTTGCCCCAGCTTCTTAAAATTAGTGGTCTTATTGACCATCAACACCGTGTGCCCCTTTTTGATTTCAACCTCCGTAGTTTGAGCATGGAGAACACCTCAACAAGGGTCTTAGTCATCCCTTGCATGTTGTAGTTCATCGCAAAGATCTTGTAGCTAGGGAACAACAAGCGCAACACCCTATCAATTGCGAGCTCCTCCATGATTTTATAATCTAGGGCATTCAAGTGCTTAATGTACTAGACATTTTGACTACATGCTCACTAATATTATTGTGCTCTTCCAAGCCTGTGGAGCAAAGATAGCCTTGAGATTTTCAATGATCTCATAAGCATTCATCTTCTCAAAACGCTTTTGAAGCTCCGACTCCATGGCATAGAGCATTCCAATGTGGATGAGGGAGAAATCATCCGCCTTGGACTGCCACACATTCTTTTCGTCTTGGGAGGCAGAATCTACAGGCTTAGCTGGAAGCTTAGCCTTGATGACATAAGTCAACTTGTAGGGGACTAGGAGGATCCTCAGATTGCTGAACCATGCGGTGAAGTTGGTTCCATCAGTTTCCAGCTTGTCCTTCTCTAGGAATGTGCTAAGGTTGAAGGTGGGTGGGCAAGACATCTACAATTGATTTGCAAAGTGTTTAAACCATGTTCATAATAATGAGTTCAAGTTTTTATTTTGCTACTAAACTTAAAGCAAAAAAGAACTCCCACTCAAACGAACATCCCTCTATTCGTTTAGTGATCACATGACCCCAATCCGCTACTCCATCCCTAATCGTCATGGCCGGCAAAGTAGTTTCAAAGGTAGACATTCTCAATGTCAATCACATCCCATGTGATTCATGCTCAATGTTTTGGTCTCTTGTATTCCGAGGCCATGTCTACACATGCTAGGCTCGCCAATTCTAACTTGTGTGTATCCGCAGTGCAAAATGGCTTACACCCAGTGTATGTGAACGCAGATATGTCTCATACCTGATCGTCACGGCCTGCCTCATAACGGAGAAATTTCTTGGTGGTGCACACACAAGGGGAATACTAAAACTGGAATTCTGTAAGGGATTATCCTATGATGCTACCATCGTATATTTTAACATACTAGCATAATAAGATGCAACAGGAATACTTCAAAAAGTAAGGTGCCAAGATGTGGTTTTAGCATCTTGATCGCCATCGAGAGCTCCAATGAAAAGTTTCACAAACTTGTCATTGCCATGTCACAACACATGCCCCTATGCAAAATAAAGATAGACGCCTCTACTTTGTCTATTGCAAGTTTTACGTGGCCTTAGGGCTTCCGTGGTAGAACCCATTCCCACCTACGAACGTAGAGCCACAACATGGATTCAATGATTGCCGTTTTACTTCCCTTTTTAGGGCCGTCAAATGTTGATGCCATATTAACTACTGTAGAGAGACAGACACCCCCAAAGCCACTTAACTATGGACCAGTCTCGTGAATCACCACGTAAGGTCAGTTGGGGGCCACTTCATCAAATAGTGCCACGATATGAACAATAACATAAAAGAGGGTAGCAACAAGAAAATCAATGCCCACATATTGCTATGTGTTCTATCCGTATGACATGCCTACCCATAGACCCGCTCTGATACCACCGTCGGGCTCTGTAGCAGAAAACAAAAATGCTAACTATGTGAACACTAATACCAGGATCTATACTATGTAGACATAAGTAACGGAAAAGGACGATGGTAATCATACCCTTGAAGACCGAGGAACGCCTTACGCAGGAAGGTGTATGTTGATGAAGACGAGCAGCTCCAAGCACCCCTAGTGTGGTGGCTCCGAAGTACTACACACGTCCGGTGTAGGCGGCATGTCCTGGGCTCCGATCCAGCCGAGCTGCGAAAGAGGAAGATGGCGGACCGAAGATCACATGACGATAGTGTGAAAGTGGTGGGTTCGTAGCATAGAAAACAAAAAAAATCCTATGATGGGAACTATACGCCAAGATCTATCTATTAGATACAAGCAACGGGTGGATATACATCCATAGTGAACTTACCCTCGAAGACAACAAAGATTTGTTAACGAGTTGGAACTCGTGGATGATGTAGTCGTACACTTGCCGACCTCAAGATTGTGATGAATTCCAGCAGGTCTGGCTCCAACACGTCCTATCAGATCCATCTCCAGTAAGTCCAACACCACCAAGTCTAGCACCGCAAAGCAGCGGTGCATCCGTGATCGCACACACATCCGGTACCCCGACAACCTCCATCCCTCGCTCCAGCAAAGCAGCAGAAGTAGCAACTCCTTTCTAGATAAAGCCACCGGGAACATGTATCTCGCTAATCCGAGACCATGGGGAATAACTAGAGGGGGAGAGAGATCCTTCACGAGGGGGAGAGAGATCCTTCACGAGAGAGAACATTTCTTGTTGTTTCCATATTGAACCCTTTCAATGTCTCATATATGTACGTCTGGCATAACCATATTAGAGCCTCAATCTATCTGTATAGACATTATTGCCAAATATTCCGGTTTTGCCCAAGTCTTTCATCGAAATCCTATTTTAATGAAATTCTTAACTTCTGTCAATAAAACATACATCATTTCCAATCAACAATATGTACTCTGCATAATGTATTGGAAATTTTTCTCAGCGCTCCCACTTAATTTCTTTCAAATGCAAGCATATTCATCATCTTCGATGAAATTAAAACTCCCTTAACATTTTCATCATGGTGAAGATTCCAACTCCGCTATGCTCACTTCAACTATTGAAGTTTGCATGCCCTTTTAGCACCCTTTGAATTAACAAAACCCTTCGGACTGTGTCATGTATACGTCCTAGGTAACCATTCTATTAGAAGAACCTTGTTTTGTTTATTCAACTACCATATACAAATTATATGTAGTGGTTGCTACATTAATCCGTAAAGACTAAATATCGCTATGAAAGATCAAATCTTGTCATAGTCAACTCCTTGAACATTGCCGTAAACTTCTTTCCGACATGTCGACTATTTCATAGATGTTAAACATCCATGTCTATTTCTTTATAGATCTAAACACGGCCGATAGGCTTCACGCCTTTCCGGAGGGTCTTACAAGTTCAGAAACTTGATTTCTCGTGTATGGATACTATCACGGATTCTATGACTTATAGTCATTTTATGGAGTCAGGGCCCACCATCACTTCAGTCGGTTCATCGTTGTCAAAACAATAACGAATTCTGTTTTAAATCTTACTATTTGATTCTTACCGACCCACATGGTTCAATAGGAACTCTAATCTCCAAGATCACACCCTTTGTAATTGCGGGAGCCAAGAGAATTGTGGCCGCCACCAGGACACTTTCCGGCGCTGCGCTACTTAGCAAATATAGCTAAGGTTCAACAACCTTATCAAAGTTCTATTGTCCTCCCACTTAAATTTTCACGAAAAATTCCTTCTCAAGAAATTTGACGTTCCAAGCGACAAACTCTTTTGTCCTTGGTGTTATGGAGGAATTCCCAATAAATTATTTGGGATAACCTACAAAGATGTGCTTATCCAACTTTGGTTGTAACCATTTTACTTATGCATAGCATACCAAAATTTAAGAAAGGACAATTCGGGTTTTATCCCAAATCATAACTCATATGGTGTCATTTCACCGGATCACGATGGTGCTCTTTCCAGTGTAAAAGCGATAGTCTCTAAAGCTTTAATCCTTAAAACATAATGGCAGTTATATAAATTACACCTTTGATCTTACCATGTCAAACAAGGTTTGATTTGATCTCTCGAACATACCATACTCCTGTGGTTTATCAGGAAATGCAAATTTATGGAACAATTCCTGAAATCTTAGGTGTTTTGCTAAACCTGTAACTCAAATATCTTCCTTTATGATCAAATCATAAACTCTTTTATTTTCTTGTTACAATGATTTTTCACTTCATCTTGAAAGTCTTTGAACAATTTTCAAATGTTTCATACTTATTCCTTATTAAGTAAATATATAGATATATTCACACAAATTTCTGGAGAAAGCATATGAAGCAAAAAAGATCCATCGCATATGGCTACACACAATGGACTATATACATCAACATGCATAATATCCAATAGGTTAGTCATCCGTTCCTCTTTGGCCTATGGACGGAGTTTCAATTATCTCGAGGAAGGTTTCACAAGCGTCGGTTGATCAAAATCAAAAGACTCCAAAAATCCATCAACATGGAGTTTATTCATGTTTACTTTCCAATATAATTCAAACAGCAATGTCACTTCATAAGTGATCTTCCAATCATTTGTCTTATGACATTTTAGCAATAATGTTTATGGATGTGATTTCTCCAACTAGACTTGTAAAAGTTTATCCATCCTTTATGGAATACGGTAATTATTTGAACAACCATTGTTCTCGTAATACCGGAACAAAATAACAATTATAAAAACAAATCTTGAAGGCTAGGTTTGACGACAACGAAAGACAATAACACTTTATTTGTTTTCGATGAACATCATCACTTATTCTCTTGCTAGTTACTTAGGTCGTTGTAGTTCATGAATTGTGTTGTTCTGTATGACACTTCACACCAACCAATTCGGTATCCAATACCTCAGAACAACATTGTTTAACAAGCAAGGAATACAGCCATAACATGTATATCTTCTATATACCTAAGTTGGACATCTCCAACCTTTTCTTTTCTGCCAAATATTTTATAGATTCTCTTTCAACAATTCCTTTTCTTTTAAAATAATCTATCAACATCAATAGTGGTGTCATTCACATGACACATAGTACAACGTGTATATAGTCAAATACTAATACCTTTGGACTTGCACTTTGAAGTGGATCACCATCATCAAATGTTTGGTGTTCTTTCAAAAATCCATTCTTTAGTAATCTATTAGTGTAGTAAACATTTTACTTACATCTTCTATTCATACTTATCATGACAACTTTCATGATCAAACTACTATAGCCTATAAGGAAGAATCACGAGTATAATGTTAGTTCCCAAAACTTTTTTGGGAGATCCGGATGCCTAGCATCTCCATCCTTCACAAATTCTCATACAATATGAGAACATGTATTTTGCTAAGTTATACTCTATCATAATGCAACCAAAAAACATTGTTTTAGATATCACAATATCTTCCACACATGATGGTTTCTGAAACAATTTTCAGCTCCTAGATAATCTTGATATTAAAACAACTTTTGAATATCAATAATCATGGGGGCAAACATGATACTTTAGATACTAACATTGGAATTCTTACTCTTGATTTAATACTACTTATTAAACTTCATGGAGTAAATAGAGTTTGCTGAAAGTTTGCAATAGGACTTCTAAACTTTAAATTGACATTCAAAACAATACGATACTAGTTCGTAAAGTAAATATCCAGAATTCTATAGTTCTATTATCTCAATTAAAACTAAGCATAAGGTAGTGAACAGATGCCAATGACTACAACAAATTATGCAAATTCACTTTGATTTAGTTTATGACAAATTGAGTTCGAACAATCCAAATTAGAAATGAAATCCCACTTAAAAACGACATCCCTCGTGCCTTTTTGGTGATTACATGAACCAAATACACTACACCAAGTCCGATCATCACGTGAGTCGGTGTAGCTTCAAAGGCGAGCATCAATATGGGCATCACATCAACTATATGACTCATGCTTAACCTTTCGGTCCGTGTCCCGAGGCCATGTCTGTACATGCTAGGCTCGCCAAGTAAGAACCTTAGTACTCACGTGTGTAAAACTATCTTATACCCGTTGTATGAAAGCGTAGAGTCGAGTACACCCGATCATCACGTGATGTCTCGAAACACGATCCATAGAACGGTGGATACTTAAGGAAGAACACATTTTATATTGATATTTAAATGAGGGATCATCTTATAATGCTACTAAAACGCCAAACTAGCAATATAAGATGCAAACATCATATGTGTAAAGTGGAATGATATGGTCCATGCATTTGATCACTATCATGTGCATCGTTGTATGATCTCTATCATTCCTTTGTGTGTAAGGCCAAGGTCTATGGAACTTACACGTTAGGTGTGTTGTAAGGGTATCTACTATACATCAACTTACAACATTACCATATCATGATACTAGCCCAGCAACAATCTAAACTAGACGCCTCTAATTTATCCATTTCAAGTTTTACGTGGCTTAGGGCTTTCGAAGATAGAACCGGTCTTACCTACGAACATGGAACCACAACGATGATAACTAAGTTATAGCAACTCGTTGTAAATCAGATATTGACTATAGTCGGAGAGACAGACACCCGCTAGCCACTTATCCAAAACTAGTTGCATGTTAGTCGTGGAACCGGTCTCATGTGCGATGACATGTAAAGTTGGTCCGGGCCGCTTCATCCCACTATGCCACCAATATCCAAAATACATGAAAGAAGCAATAACATGATCATCATCGCCCACATACAAACATATGTGTACTACCCGTGCAAAGCACCTACGCATAGATCAGGCTCTGATACCACTGTTGGGTTCACAGCATAGAAAACAAAAAAATTCCTACGATGGGAACTATATGCCAAGATCTATCTAATAGATACAAGAAACGGGTGGATATACATCCATAGAGAACTTACCCTCGAAGACAACAAAGCTTTGTTAACGAGTTCGAACTCGTGGATGATGAAGTCGTACACTTGTCGATCTCAAGATCGTGATGAAGTCTAGCAGGTCTGGCTCCAGCACGTCCAGCACCACCAAGTCCAGCACCACAAAGTAGCGGTGCATCCGTGATCGCACACATGTCCAGTACCCCGACAACCTCCGTCCCTCGCTCCAGCAAAGCAGTGGAAGAAGCAACTCCTTTCCAGATAAAGCCACAGGGAACATGTATCTCGCTAATCCGAGACCATGGGGAATAACTAGAGGGGGAAAGAGATCCTTCACGAGGAGGTGTGTTGTGAGAGGAGGAGAGCAGGGCCCTTTATAGGGAGAGGGGGGGAAGCCAAAGGCCATGGCGAGGCAGCCATGGTGGGTGCCCCCACCTCTTCCACATTCATGTGGGTGGAGCTCCCACTCCCATAAAAAGCCTCCACTCAAAGTTCCACTCACACATGCATTAAATTTCCACCAAATTTAATGCAAGCTCTCATTAAATAATTTTTTTATTCAGAATTTTGTTAATTACATTAATTAAAAAACATTCACATAAAACCCCCTGCAACATTTCAATATCACATGCAGAATCAGTTTCTACAATTTCACCCGAAACAATTTCGACTTCCATCAAAATGATTCTAGCGCTTTCTTAAATCTTTATCTGAAACATATTTGCTCCAAATGGTATCGGTATCACTTAAGTGTGTCACCCTACGGTTCACGAATAATGTAGACATAATCGAGACCCCTCTCCGATCAATAATCAGCAGCGGTACTGGAGATCTGTACTGACTCCCACACATTCAACGATGATTCTTGTGATCATGTGAACCTTTAACGCTAGTAACTTAATCCCTTTGTCTCGCGATATATTACATGTCCGAGATTCGATTATCGGCATCCAAATACCTAGTTTGATCTCGCTACTGACATGCACTCTTTTCTTGTTCCCATGATATAACATTCTAGTGATCATATCACTTGCTTGCAAGCTATCTTAATGTGATATCACCGAGAGGGCCCAGATTATATCTATCCATCATCGGGATTGAAAAATTCCACTCTTGATCCATGAGCCTCAACATAACACCTTTGGAGTATCTGAACCCACCTTTATAGTCACCCTTTTACAGTGTGACGTTTGATGTTATCAAGTTACTCTTCCGATGTTAGCAATTAACATGATCTCATGGTCTAAGGACTAAGATTACTTCGTATGATGTTATAGCAATCTAAACATAATGACTTTGATCGTAATGCTATACTTCGGATGAATGTTTATCACATCATTCCACTAATGTTGTGACCTCGTTATTAACAACATCCAATGTCCATGATCAGGAAACCTTGATCATCTTGTTAATCAACGAGCTAGTTTATATGAGAGGCATTACTAGGATCTTTGTATTTTGTTTTAAACAGACATGTATTAATGTTTCCATTTAATACAATTATAGCATGCAAAATAAACATTTATCATAAACATGGAATAATATAATAACCACTTTATTATTACCTCTCGGCCATATTCCCTTTAGAAAGTGGAGAACTCAAAACCCTCGAGGTCCTCTCCAATATTACGGAGAAATCCTCGAAGGAAATGAGAGAGAGAGAGAGAAGAGAGAATGGGATGATTCCAAGGGGAGGGGGTGGCCCCCTATATATAGTGGGAGGGGAGGGGCACCACCCAAGGGCAGGCGGTGTGGGACTAAACCCCACAGCCGCCAGCCACCAAGGGGGAGCCACCGGCCCTAGGTGGGCCCCACTTGGGCAGCCCACCAAGCCCTGGCCGGCTGGCCTTCCTCCCTAGGCGCCTTGCCCCTTTGGCCTCCCCTTCGGGTGAGGGCCATTAGCAATGGGCTTCCTTTAAAAATAAAATAAAATAAATATTTTAATATTAATTCAAACAATTAATATAAAATACACATATTATTATATTCCTTCACTCATAAACTCCTTCCGGACCCCTCGAACAACATCGGGTGTTACCCGGAACTATTCCGTTTCTCTCTCTCTATTTCTCCTACGATACTGCATCTATCCATATGCGCCCCCACCCTTAAGTGTGACATCCTTCGGTACGGGAACACTACAGACATGATTGAGACCTCTCTCATATCAATGATCATCAGCGGGACCTGGATGCCCATGATGACCCCCGTGCATTCCACGAATCTGATCGTTCGAACCGTAAACGTTGTTTATCATTCCTTTTCCACCTGATACCTAGTTCACCCGAGCGTTCAATCTTGTTACCGATGAACTTTTTTACTCGTTTCTATGTTGTTGCATTCCATGACCCAGTCACATGCTTGCAAGCTTCATTAATGCAACATCACCGAGATGGCCACTTGTATCTATTCGTTACATGGATTGGAAAATCCTAGTCTTGATATACACTCTTCTACGCGCCCCTTTGGGAAACCTGAGTGGCACCTTTTTGATCACCCAGTCATGGTATGATATTTGATACCATCTAAGCTCCCTCTAGAATAGTGATTTGCATTATCTCATAGTCCAAAGATCAAGTTGCGAGGTTTCCTTTATTTATCATTAGTGGTGAACTTTGTAACTAAATCTCATTATGATACAACCGTTGGATGTTTGTCTATCACATCATTCAAACAATGACATGACATCATTGTCAATTGGCATAAATGCCCATGATCTTGAAATCCTAGATCATCATCATGACCAATGAGCTAGTTCGCTAGAGGTAACTAGAGATATGGTTTGTTTGCATACCATACGGGTATAAATGTTACATATTAATACAATTATAGCATGGTGTGAAACGTATTATGAACATAAGAGATATATCAAACAATACACTTTATTATTTTCCTCTAGGGCATATCTCCTTCACTAGCCACATGAGTTCCTGGCATAATTTCCAAGAGATTGTTTTTTGGTTGGTCATCACGTGCCCCATGTCACGCTTCCTTAGCCCCCATGTCATTCCAGGCCGGATTCATGCGACATTGGTCTGATTGAGAGACCAGTTTTCCGCTTCCGAATTTCGCGACCCTCTATTGCTCCAGACCCTTGGTGAGCAGCTTCGCGCCCAACCAGACTTGATCTGGGTTTGGATTGTTTGCTAGGATATCTCGAGCTGCAGCCATGTTTTGCACTGGTGTTGGATACACCATATTTCCCTTGTCGTCAAGCCGAGGTGCTCCCGGGTCTCCCTCAAAGAGGACTTTGTGGACCTCCGGATATTTGTCGGCCCGCATGTGGCCTTTCTGGGTCTTCTGGTGCTGCAGAGAGTTGAACTTCTCCGTAGACACCATGCACTTCTTCTCTTCCATAAGGTTGTTAACCTCATCTAGGAGTACTTGACGACGCGCTTCTAGGGCTTGAGCCCTTTCTTCCAATTCTGCAGGTGTAAGCTCTATAGCTTTAGGGATAGGCGTAGTTAACGCAACATTGATGAGTTTACGGGCACTAGCGGTAACCACGTATCCATCCACCGGAGTTTCCTTTGGCTCGTCTGGGATTAGAGCTCCATCCGAGTCTTCTTCATATTCCTCGGCGACCACTTCCTTCGCTGGAGGATATTTTGTCAGGATCTTGTTCCTCTTCTTTGCCTTCTTGGCAGCGCCGGTAGCAAAGACGGCTTTGGGTCCATTTCTCGGATTCAAGCTCTGATCGGTACTTTTGGACATCTGGACATCGGGATTGTCTCCGAGATCCATGTTATCCTACGCTTTGGGAGAGTTTTCTTCGGATCCTTCGTCCATGGATTCTCCTTCTTCTGCAACTTTGGAGTTGAACTCCTCTTCATATTCCGCGGAGAACTTTTGGAAATCCGCCGACATCATGGAATCATCCGAAGATGCCGGTAGGTCGGTGTTTGTTCTGATCGCCTCCAGCACCGAGTCTTCGTTGTCTCTAGCATCGGCAGAGCCGGATCCGGATCCAACATATCCGACAAAGTGCGACGCGTGCGTCCTGAGGTAGTTGCGGCTTTCCTTGTGGGCTTCCTCGAAACGCCTGATGGTCTCGAGAACCTCGTCCACGCCTGCGCCTTGCAACATTATGCGCCTCAACGTGTGCCGCAGGAAGGGTTGATTTGTTTCGGCATTGGTAGATCTGGAACCAAAGTTGTTGTCTTGCTTCTCCTGGATTTTGACCTCGACGGATAGATCAATCTGGGATTCAGCCTCGCTAGGGAGATCCACTCCAGATTCGACTTGCCTCACAAGATCCGCTTCAGACTCAACTTTCTCCACTATCTCCGCAATAGGTGCGGGTTGGGTGGGATTAGGGTTTTCCAAGATCCGGAACTCTGTCGCCTCCACGGACAAAGTGGACCCAGGAACTTCCTCTGCCTCTATCATCACCGCTGGGGTGGGTGGGGCAGGTTTAGCAAAACCGATGTAAACATCGATCTCGCCAACGGACATGATGGTGTAGGCAGTCACGACCTCCCTAGCCGGAATCCAGATCTCGTCGAGAACGATGAGAGGATGTCGCTGGCGTAGAGGACGCGACCGACATCGATGTTCTTGCTGATTCCGATTCTTGCAGATTCCGCTCGGAACATAGATCCGAAGATCACTTGCCCCCACGGTGGGCGTCAACTGTCGTCGGATTGATGACAAGTACGCCATGAGGGGTCCTCGAGGCGTCCGGAAGAGAGGGATGTGGGACATACGGTATTCTGAGATGGTGAGCACATAAGTTTACCCAGGTTCGAATCCGCCGGCTTTGGACGGATCCTACTCCTACTAGCAATCCAGTAATACGGCAGAGCCAGAATATGGGTTACAAGGGTTTCGCCTGTGCGAGTTGAGATTGTAGACTATTGTGGGGTGCCCTAAAGGATTGTCCTAGGACGGCTTATATAGATATCCGGCCTAGGGTTTACAGGAGAGACCTATCCGGCTACGAGTAAGAGTCGGTTACAGAGTACATCTTGAACTACAAGTAACACTATAAGCCTATGTCGGTAAGTCTTCTGGGCCTTCCCGTAGCCGGACTGGACTCCGTCTCTTCTCCCTGACTGGGCCACCAGTGAAGCAAAGCTCTAACCCGAAGTGGGCCACCCTGGTCAGTGAGGCATAGTGAGGATACCCAGAAAGTATATCCCCAACATCATCTTCCTCTAGATTAACCCCAAAGTCCGACCCATCCTCATCCATTGCATTATGTTCCTGGCTAAAACCAGTGCACCCACCATGGTCTCTGCCTACCACATCCTCTCATACTGCTTGTTTGTGGTCGTATCACATATTTTTTCTTTGGTTGATACCAGAAATCCTCTTGGGGTACCATCAAGAAATCACCGTATTGGTATTTTTTGGGATCATGGGATCCATCTCCGCACTCATCAGCCACGTGCCCGATGATGCCATAAACAACACAAAACCGCGACATCTTGTCATAGAGCACACAGAATTTCTGAGGTTCTTTTTCCGGCCCAACATTTCCTGTCACAAAAAAACATAACAGTGGCTTCTTTAAATTGATCCTTAGATCCTCTTACAAATTTAACGTAGTTTACACCATTTATCCCTATATCAACTTTCAGTACTTCTCCCATCTTCCAGGGTGGCGTTGGATTTTTTTTTCAAGTACAGAGACTAGGCATATGGTCATGCCATGAGGCTGACAGTGTCAAGAAACTTTGCACAAAGAAACTGCAAGTAAAATTACAATTCCACCTTGGAAAAACTTGTGCCTCGTCAAGACTGCCACTATGACAACACTGGAAAAAGAGGCGAACAACCGTCATACCTAGATATAGGAGAGCATGGCATACAAGGATGCTTTTCGAGTCGATGTACTGGTTCGTCGCCAGCAACGATCCCGAGACTTTTTAGCACGTCAGCCGGGTATCTTCCCTATGGTCACCGGATCCCGAACATCGTCATCTTCATCCAACGCAGTCGACAAAGAGAAACGCCATCGACTGCCGTTTTCCACGCGCACAACTGCAAGACGTCAAACACAACTATAGCAGCCGTCGTGACCGCCGTCCGTGAGAGCCAGACACCGACCATCTCACCGGACCTAGAGACCGGCAAGATGACCATGCCACCTACCCCCGACGCCTCAGGTTGAAACGACATCGAGACAGAGGAAGAGCAGTCCTAATTATTCCAACGCGGTGAAGTCTCGTCCATAAAAGTTGCGTCCTAAGAAAACACTAGCCTAACCCTAACTACAGGCCGGAGCCCAGGTTCCCTACCCCTACCAAGTCGCCGGAGCGGCCGACGGAGGAGGCAAGGACCGGCGGCTGGGTGTAGTCCGGGGCAGGAGATTCGCCGCGGGATCAATTTTTCTCCGCCTGGATTTTGTTTGCTTAATGATGCGTGAGATGCATGATTGGTACACAAAACGGTGTGATCAAATCAGAGTGGAGACGAGTAAGTTATGAATGATACGGGCACGGCCGGCCATGTGGAGATGGTGATCGTGCGTGGCTCGCGCTCTAGACGAATTTTCGCCGTCGACGACGGGTCAAGCTGAGTAGGCTGGAACGCGTGGCGGTCGCTCTTGTTGGGTGGTGCTCGCCTGCATCGTGGGGCTGTGGTATCTGTTTTTGTCTGCGTGTCCCGGTCCCGGCTGGTACTTGGGACAGGTAGATACGCCCCTGTGCGCATGCGATCTTTGCTCTCTCTCTAGCTTTCCAGCCACCCCACTTACTCGCACCGTTTTATCTACGCGCGACTGCGCCACACGCTTGATGAAACAGCCGATGTCCAGTTACGAAACAGGCACAGGGTCAGTCAAATGCGAAGTGTTAGACCTGCCCTGCCGCTCCATTTTTAAGCACTGTTCCAGAAAGAGACCTGACCGTTCTCTGAAACAGCAACGGACCGGTGCGCTTTCGTGGTCACGGGAATGTGGTGTGGGTGCTGCGCTCGTGGCATATTTTAAGGAGCCAAGTTGAACGGGACCGAGCAGTCGTAGACTCGTAGTACTGGCATTCTTTATTAATCCAGTGGTGGACATAATTAATCGATCGATTGGATCATGTGGGTAATCTCAGTGCCTCCACCATGACGCATGTGACGGCAACCAAACTAAGTACGGTACTATACTAATTTAGATGTATGCTGGTTCGAGCCCCGGAGGACGATACAGAAGAAAGGTAGGAGAAGCGATCACGGCCTGTTTTATGCTGGTTCTTCTATGACGTGGGAATCGGATTAGCCCCGCCGGCACGCGAGATACCGCTCGGTCCGGCGATACCAATACACGTGCCACGCATACACCTAATCTGATGGCTGATAATATTTTTTTTTTCTGGCTGATATCATCACCAAATATGATGATCTGTCTCTGCGTATTATTTTTACACCGTACGTCTCAGCGACTGCACTGCTAATACTCCAATAGAACGTCATCTACCCGGTAATAATGAGTAGTAGTTATATCTTCTTTGTCGAGTCTAACAAGGTGGAGATTCCAATCTCTCGTGCGCGAATTCACCGAGTTGACTTCAGAATACATACTTTTCATATCGGGTAAGATTGCAGTTTATTTTATGAGTTCCACCGGCGAGGTTGAAGGGGACGAGCCGACGAGCTCTCGGTGAGTGAGATTTGACGACGAGTTGTTGGAAGAGTCCATCACGACCGTGTACTATGATCGAGTGACCCACCCCAACGACAGACCCATGCTAAAATAGGTGCGCCATCACAAAAAAAAAAGACTCCCGGCTGTTTTTTTTTTTTTTTTTGCCGATCCAACGTCTCTAGGCCACCCTAGGCCACATAGAGGCAACTGGGGGCGCCGGCAAGCCACACCCTATCTAAAATCACACCACGTGTTTTACTGGTTCTCCTACCGTAGCAGAATATGCGCAACCTCACGGAGTGAGCTTCTCTGAAATGGGCGAGAAGTGTTGCCGGCGGGGAGGCGAACTCGTAGCCGGGCTCTATGCAATTGCAAGAGACATGCGTGTCGAGGGCATTATCCCCGGGTAGGCCCAATCAGTTTAATACATCATTCCCCAGAGGAGCGAGGGGCCAGCTGGCCCTCATGGTCCCCAGTCTGACTGGACTAGGCTGAACAACCACCTAACATAAAGCATCAAGACCGTCGGCTAGCCCGCCCATCCTGTCACCTGAAGACCTGGCCAGCTAACCCACCTGGCTGGTCATCTCAAGATCACCGAAGCGTAGGTTCGGCCGGGATTGTGACGTATGCTACAGTACCACGTACCCCTAGTAATGTAAGAATTTTAAGTAGTAATGTAAGAATTTTGAGAAACATGAATTTTTGAGAAATAATGAATTCCCAAGGATAAGAGTGGAAATAGTTTTTCATAAATACTCACTTTGGTTTGGAAATTAAGTTTTTGTTCGGACGTCCATTCTAAATAGGGTCTCCTATGATCTGGATGGCTCTGATACCAACTTGTTAACACCCGGATTTTTAATCCTAGATGCTTGTTATGTCATTCATCACAATCCCAGGATTACCATTTTTACGAGACATAACAGATTGGATATCACAATACATCATCCATTATAAATCATACATAAGGTCTTACACAAATGAGGATCTCATATTCCAGTCTTAATACAACAAGCAGCGGAATAAAAGATAAGCATAGCGGTGGGGTCCATCTTCAAGGGCACAGGCAATACTGACGAAGGCAGATAGTCCTAGTTATCATAGCCGTCCTGCTGGCCATCATCTTGGTAGTCTCCTTCATAGTCTGGCCATGAGAATAGCCAAGGACAAAAGCCATGAGTACTCTTTAACTACTCGCAAACTACCACTAACAACTAGTATAGTTCTAATGTAAAGTGCCAACTCCAAGTTTAACTATAAGGTTAAGTTTGAAACCTAACCTGAATTCAGAAGCAAAGAAAGATAAAATAAAGTTTTAGAATCACTTAAACTGGGAAGCTAGTGTCATAAACACAACCCTATTGTGGTCAAGTCAAGATTCATCATTCATTTCATAAGTTATTTTGAAAACATCTGAGAACGAAACAGTATGGCCATTCCAACTGTCCATAACCGCGGATGCGGCTATTCGAATAGTTTGACACTCTACAGAGGTGGTACCCTTTCACCACAAGATTCGATACATCTGTCAGGGATAATCCTGAATCATCATACTTAGTATGCAGATAATCAAACATAACATTTCCTTTACACACCCTAGTATAAGCACCTCTCCTATGAGCATGGCCTCCCAACCATGACCATCTGTCATCTTGGGCACTGCATAGGTGGACAACATTGAGAGGCAGCCTCAGCTCAAACCTCTCCCGCGAGGGAACTAATACTAATGCATATAAACTTCCGGCTAAGCCTTACCCAATTCAGGTATTGTGGTTGTACGGTAAATTTGGAATGATATCGCATCCGAATCCAACCATCAGTTTTGTAAAAGGGTTAAGGCTCATGCCTCAACATTTTCACCATCATAAACCATTTGTGTTTCTCAACACATGTCAAAACATCTCAATAGAATGACTCATTATTCCAAGGTTTTCATAATTCATTTTCACCAAGTATTCCCATCTAGAGTGACTCAAGTGTTTATGTACTCTAAACTACTAAGTTAAGAGTGTTCACTAAGGTGGAAAGATGGGGTCAATCTCATGCCATAGAATGACATCTAAAGTTTATCTATATAGGTCAAGTTTTATATTCTTTATGCTACCTTCAAAACAAGTAAAAGACTTTGGGTAAAGTAAAGGAAGTAAAGCTTGAAAATAACACATCGGGTAAATAATAGTCAAAGTGGTATAACCAAAGCATGTCTAAAGCATCTTTGCTCAATCATCTAGCTTAATTCTAGCTTGCTAAGCATTATACTTGCAGGTGTTAGCTTGCATTGTTAATGGTGGCTTTCCTTAGGCAGTGTAGTGGTTGAAGTTTTCTTCCTCCTCTTGATAGAACTCCTCCTCCTCGAAAGCTTGGTCGGTACTATCGTCTATAAATACATACGGAGTACATAATCACCAAACAATACTTAACTAGTCTAATTAGCACTCTAAGGTACACATTTGATGATCTATTATCATCACAAGCATCACAAGTTTTATTAACTAGTTTCATTCTTTTTATTTAAGAAAAGTAATTTCTACTCATTGAAAATTAACTAAGATTTAATATTCACCACTTAAAATATGGGATCATGTGGACACATGTCATCACCACATATTCTAACATGTGGGAATGTGATTTAAGGTTGGATCATATTTACTTAGGTTTAAGTTTATTATTTAATGATTTAAAGTGACTAGAAATGCCTATATAGCATTATTTTGGTACTAGTCCAAAGTCACTGCATGTAAACTTTAATATTATTACATATTCAGATAGGTATGGTTAAATGTGATTTTTGAGAGTTGGAATCAACTCAAAAGCTATCATGGTTGATTTTATAAAAATGTTTGAATGTGCAAAAGCTTCCGTCTTGTTATTTTTATTAGGAGAGATCTCTAAATCTAATTGAACTAAATCCAACGGGCTTTGGTAGATCTTTTCAGTAGATTTCTATAAAAATTGGAATCACTCCTTTTGGATTTGTAAATCTCTCTGAATTAATTTTTAAACTAAGAAACAAAACTAGGTTCAAACTAGATTAGAAAAATCTAGATTTGAATTAACTGGGTCGCGCGAGAAGGAAAACGGGCCGGTCCAGTGGCGTTCCGCGGCACAGAAAACGGCTGACAGGGGGGGGTCCACCGGTCAGCGGCTCTTTAAACGCGAAGCGGTACGGGGCGATGTGGGCCGTTAGATTAGAAGGGGAATCTATGGCTGAGAGGTGTCGTCTCCGGTGAATAGTTCGCCAGCGAGGACAAACCCTAGCGGCTCAGTGGGGGTGCTCAGGGGGCATACCAGGGCTCCAGCTACGGTGGCGATGGGGGCGATCGAACGTGCTGTCGACGGCGGGCTCAGGGGTGGTCGCTGCAGCTCCTGGGGTGGACAAAATCGACGGTGCCTTCTCCTCCTCTACAGCAGGCTTCTCCGTCCAAATTCTGGCGAACAAGTGCTCGAGCTGCTCCGGCTAGATGTGGGGAAGGACCAGTGAGGAGAGGGGAGTGGAATGGTGTGAGTCTTTGGTGCTGGGGAGGGATCCTTTTATAGGCGCGGCTGAGCCGCAGAGGAGCATGGGCGGTGATCGCCGGTGACGATGGCACATCGAGCTAGAGGCGTGGGCGGTGCGCTAGGACGGTGGGCTGTGCCCAGGCGAGTGTCACGGTGGTGCTTGTGTAGTGGTTTGCGGTCATGGAAAGTGAAGAGCGCGGCGCGCACTAAGTCTCTGCCGACGGCGAGTTTTATGGCGGCCGGCAATTACGGTGCACGGTCGGGGGAATGGGCATGTCCATTAGCTTGCTAGGACGGTGGGGATCGTGTAGACGGACGGCTGGAGAGAGGCGAGGTCTGGCTGCGCGGGGACAGTGCGTGCTCTGCGGGCGGTGTCGGCATGGCCGACCGTGTCTGGGCGTGGCGGCTCCTGGCCGTTCTGGTCCCTGTCCTCAGGCTGGGGCTGGTTGGGCGGTGGAGGTGGACCACGGGCTACCTCCAGGACATGGTGGATGGCGCTGGCGGTGGCTGTGGCATGCTATCGCCGGTGAGGTGCCCAAATGGGGGCTCGGCCTTAATGGCCATGACCATTTGGTCGTGGCACAGTGTGTGGTTGGGCTAGAGAGGGGTAGGGGGAGAAGTGGAGAGATTTTTTGTGGCAATGTGGGGGGACAAGTTTGGCTAGAACAGTGCTCAAATAGTGAATTTGGTTTTTGTTTGAATTCTGTCCACCAAGTGTTTGTGAAAATGGCCGAAAGAAATCAAGTTTGGAATTTTTGGATGAATTTTGGTGAGTTTGCTATACACATGCTTAAGCCTCTGTGGTTGCTTGGGATTTGAAATTTGAGCTCATTTGAGTGGTTTTTGAAATAGGGTGATCTTGATACCTACACTAGATTCAATTTTCAAATGTCATTTAAAATTAGTGTTTGAAAGATTTTGGCAGATCACAAGGTGGGCCTTGGTACACTATTACTTGTACTAGCAAGGGGTGCAAAGACACATATTTATTTCTATTTAGAATTGAGTACTAGGAATAGCCAAAGTAGGTATGTTGATTAAAATGGCACAAATGACCATTTCTTTCTTTTATTCATTTTGATTTGTTTTTCTTTGGGATTTGTTTGGGAATGATCTAGATGATGTTTATTTCACCTAAGAATCATTTTACAAGCAATGGATCACTTAATCAAGGCAATTCAAAACAACTCCTATTTAAATGCACAGACATATGAATGCTTTAATAATTTTATTTGGAAAAGTTTTTGTTAACCCTAATTTTGATGATTTGGATCTTAATAACCTTGGATTAAAGTTTTGGGATGTTACTAACCTTCCCCCCTTAAACAAAATCTCGTCCCGGGATTTACAAAGAAAACTAGGAACTAAAGAGATCTGGGAACTCTGTCCTAATGTAATCTTCTCGCTCCCAAGTGGCTTCCTCTTCGGTATGGTTGCTCCATTGAATCGTAAGAAACTTGATACTCCTGGTCCTGGTGGTTCGGTAAGCTTCTTCTAGGATACAGATGGGTACTTCATGATAGGTCAGGTCATTGTTGATCTCCACAGATCAGTGATCGATGTTCTTGAAAACTCCAGTCTTCTCTGGCACTTCCAGGCATTTGCGAAGTAACGAGATATGGAACACATTGTGGATGGCTGACATCTCTTCAGGTAGTTCCAGTTGATAAGATACTTCTCCTCGACGATTTAGAATCTTGAAGGGCCCGATATATCTGGGGGCTAACTTTCCTTTCAGACTAAAGCGTTGTGTTCCCTTCAATGGTGAAACCTTGAGATATACAAAATCTCCGACATTGAAAGTCAGGTCTCTCCTTCTCTTGTCGGCATAACTCTTCTGTCTGGATTGGGTGGTCTTGAGATGCTCACGGACTTTGTGCACCTTCTCTTCGGCTTCTCGGAGAATGTCGGGTCCAAAGATCTGACTCTCTCCTACTTGCGACCAATTCAAAGGGGTGCGGCACTTTCTTCCGTATAGGAACTCAAATGGTGCCATCTGCAAACTAGCTTGATAACTGTTCTTATATGAGAATTCTGCGAAAGGTAGGCAGTCTTCCCATTTTGATCCGTACTCCAACACACAAGCTCTTAACATATCCTCTAATATCTGGTTGACTCTCTGAGTCTGTCCATCAGTTTGCGGGTGATAAGCTATGCTGAAGTTCAATTTGGTTCCCAATCCTTCCTAAACTTTCTGCCGAAATCTCGAGGTAAACTGGGTTCCTCGATCTGATACTATGGTCTTGGGGGTTCCATGCAGACTAACAATCCTAGCAATATATAGTTCTGCTAGCTTCGAACTCTAGTAGGTTGTCTTGATAGGGATAAAGTGAGCTACCTTGGACAGTCTATCCACTATGACCCAGATTGAGTCATTTCCCTTACTGGAAGTAGGCAAACTGGTGATAAAGTCCATTCCGACGGAATACCATTTCCATTCGGGAATCTGCAATGGTTGCAACAGTCCTGCGGGTCTCTGATGCTCTGCTTTGACTCTTTGACAGATGTCACACTTGGCGATGTAGCTTCCGATTTCTCTCTTCATCTTGTGCCACCAAAATTGCTCTTTCAAATCTTGATACATCTTCGTTCCTCTGGGGTGGATAGAATAAAGAGTATCACGAGCTTCTTGCATGAGAACCTGCTTCAGCTCCGAATCTGCTGGCACACAGATACGTCCTTTGTAACACAACACTCCTTCTTCGTCTTCAGCGAATCCAGGTACCTTTCCTATACCAATACGACGTTTGATGCTATCGATACTTTCATTTCCCTTCCGGGCTTCCTTGATTTGGCTAATCAAAGTGGGTTGAAGTTCAATGCTAGCTAAGAATCCTTTGCTAACTAGCTCAGTTCTAAACTGCTCCAACTCCTCATACAAACTTGGCTGCTTCTCCTTGATCATGGTGTTTAGCCTGCAAGGCAATCTGCTAAGGGCATTCGCTACCACATTGGCCTTGCTGGGGTGATAGTGAATGTCAAGGTCATAATCCTTGATTAACTCTATCCATCTTCTTTGCCTCATATTCAGCTCCTTCTGAGTGAAAATATACTTTAAGCTCTTATGATTTGAGTAAATCTCACAGCGATTACCCATCGGATAGTGACGCCATGTCTTTAATGCCAAAACTACGGCTGCTAGCTCAAGATCATGGGTCGGATAGTTGTGCTCATGCTGCTTCAGTTGTCGAGATAGATAAGCGATGACTTTGCCTTCTTGCATCAACACACATCCGAGACCAATCTTGGATGCATCACAATATACATCAAACGGCTTCTTGATGTCTGGCATGATCAATATTGGGGCTGATTTCAATCTCTTCTTCAGTTCTTGAAAACTGGCTTCACATTTGTCTATCCATTCAAACTTCTTGTCCTTCTTCAACAATTGGGTCATGGGTCGGGCGATGCTCGAAAATCCTTTGACGAACTTGCGGTATTATCCCGCTAATCCGAGAAATGCACGAACTTGGGTTTGAGTGGTTGGGGCTTCCCATTCTTCGACATCTTTGATCTTGGCGGGATCAACAGAGACTCCTCCGGCAGACACAATATGTCCTAGGAATCCTACTTCTTTCAGCCAAAACTCACACTTGCTGAACTTGGCATATAACCGATGCTCTCTCAGGGTTTCTAGGATGATTCTCAGATGTTGCTCATGCTCTTCTTCTGACTTGGAGTAGATCAAGATGTCGTCAATAAACACAACTACAAACTTATCTAGGAAATTCATAAATATCTTATTCATGAGATTCATGAAATAAGCAGGGGCATTGGTTAATCCAAAAGACATAACCGTATACTCGTATAAACCATATCGAGTAGTAAAGGCGGTCTTTGGAATATCTGTTGCACGAATCTTAAGTTGGTGATAACCAGTCCTAAGATCAATCTTTGAGAATACCTGGGTTCCAGTCAACATATCAAATAGATCCTCTATCTTTGGCAAGGGGTACTTGTTCTTGATGGTGACGTCATTCAACTTTCTGTAATCTGTGCACAAACGGTTGCCTCCATCTTTCTTGTCGACGAATAACACTAGTGATCTCCATGGCGATGCGCTTGGTTGAATCAAGCCTGTTGCTAACATGGCATCCAACTGCTTCTTTAGTTCCACTAACTCTGAGGGGTTCATGCTATAGGGTCTCTGGGCTATGGGTCTGATTCCGAGGATTAGTTCGATAATGAACTCAATATCCCTATCCGGGGGCATACCTGGCAATTCATCTGGGAATACGTCGGGGTATTCACAGACTACTCTGACTTGGTCTATGGTGGGTAGGGCTAGACTCTTGTTGCACTTGAATTGGCGAGGTAAGGTTTCAGATATATGCTCTACTGTTACTCCAGAGCTACTGGTCATGGTGATGGCTTTCTTAGCACAGTCTATCAGTCCTTTATGCCTTGACATCCAGTCCATACCTAGTACTACTTCAATCCTTTGGTTCCGAGTACTATTAGGTTGGCATAAAAATCTATCCCATGTATTCTGATAGGCCCAGCTTTGCAAATTTTTCTAGCTTTTGTAGTTGAACCGGGGATTTGAACTATCATGACATGCTTCAAGTTGGTTGGGTGAATCTTACTAGTGCATGCAAATTCTTCGGTGACAAATGAATGTGATGCTCCCGAATCAAACAATACCCTTGCTAAAACTGAGTTGATAGAAAACATACCCAGCACTACATATGGCGCTTCCTGGGCTTCTTCGGCGTTCATATGGAAGAGGCGGCCGTTGCAGGTGTGAGGGTTTCCTGGGGCAAACCTTCTCCCTGGTTGAACACGACGCTGCTATTGAGCTAGGGCATTCACATTGGCAGTGGCGGCAGTCTTCTTGGGACGAATAGTGACCCTTCACTCCACACTCAAAGCAAGTGATCTGGGACTTGTCCTTTGCTACGACGGGCACAGCATTGCTCCCAGTTCTGGGTGCAGTGTTGTTGTTGTTATTGTTGTTGTTCTTGGGAGGTGCACGGTTGAAGTTGTGGGCGTTGCCGGAGTTATGATTGTTTCCTCCGGACTTCACATTGCCTCCGCTACAGTTGGGGTAGCTTGGGCGAGACATTGGTGGTCGATTGTTCCTTGGTGCATATCCTGATGAGGGGTTGGGACGGTACTTTTGGTGACTGCTGGATCCAGATTGCTGCATCATACGACGTTTGCGGTTGTCGTTCGCCTGATTAATCTTCTCTTCCATCTGAATGGCAGAGTCGACTAGTTCTTCGAGATCCTCGAAGCGGATGTTGACGAGGACAGTCTGCATCTCGTCATGCAGTCCGTTCAGGAATCTCTCCTTCTTCTTGACCTCTATGTTGATCTCATCAGGGGCGTACCTTGCAAGCGACATGAATCTGTCACGGTATTCCACCACAGTCATTCTGCCTTGCTTCAAATCGCGAAACTCATCCCTTAGTCGGGTGACTAGACCTTGCGGCACGTGGGTGCGGCTGAATTTGGTTTTGAAGGCTTCCCATGTTATCACCTGACCATGGTTCATATTACGGATACTAGTCTACCAAGCTCTTTCATCTCCTGCCAGGTAGTGGGTGGCGAAGAGAACTTTCTCGTTGTCAACAACTCCTGCAACTTCTAAGTTGTTTTCCATTGTCTGTAACCAGTCATCAGCATCTAGTGGGTTTTCAGCTTGGTTAAAGATTGGGGGATTGGTATTCTGAAAGTTTTTGAGTTTGGACCCATGGTGATCCTGATTTCCATGCCCTTGGTTGTTTTGGGCCATCTGGGCTATCTGCTGCATGTTGCTAAGTTGGCCTAGCGCTCTTCCCTACTTGCTTCACGGTCTGCAACTAACATCTGCATAATCTACAACATTGGGTCTTGCGACGAGCTGCTCCCTCCTTGGTTTCCACGAGTCATCTGAAGATTGAGGTAGATATAGGGGTAAGAGGAAAAGTTCTAAGGTTCATGGTTTTGGTTTCAAAGCTAAAACTATGAGTTTGACTAAGTTTTTGCAACTAACTCCATTTCATTCACTCAAACAAGCACACGGTACAAACACACACCACAATAGTAAAGGAAAACAGAGGGTTTAAAGAACCATTCTGCAAGCTACGATACAGTGGGACCGATACATCTCATGCTACAACAGTGCTCTAGTGCATCTACTCATCGTCGATGAAGTCGAAGTCCTCATCGTCAGTGTAGAAGTCCACAACATCCTCCTCCAGAAAGTCATCATCATTGCTGAGGTAAGAATCCATGTCTCCCTGGATGTCTTCACCCTCCTCTTCTTCCTCCTTTGCTGCAAGCTGAGCTTCTTGCTCCTTGGCGGTATTCTCGAGGTCGGCCACCTTCTTGCGGAGACAGGCGATGGTGCGATCCTTCTTCTCGTGCTGGAGGCGAAGAGACTGACGGTCCTTGACTAGCAGTGAGAAAGTCTGGGCCTTCTGGTCGGCAATGGCACGGTTGTGGTTGGCGAACTCCCTAGCATTGTCCAATTCCTTCTGGCGGTCGTACAGCAGGAAGTCAAGGTTCTCCACTTGACGCTTCAGCTTTGGGTGACTTGGCATCTCCATCGGCATTCCCATGAAGTCACGTCTTGCATAGTGAGCAAAACGGGTTCCTTGGATTTGGTTGACGCTAAGGGCACATAGACGTGCGAGAGCTTCATGCATTGCCTTGGCTAATCCATCTAGCTAGTTGTTCTCGCTCACAGAGAACTGGATTCTATCGGACGTTGGTGCTTCTATGCTTCCTCTAAAATCAGCGGTGACTAGCCACTGTAAATCTCCTCCTAGGGGTCCTAGAAGTTGAGCTCCAAGAAACTCCGGATGTGGGCGTCTTAGTAACTCCGACAGTGAATCCAGATCCCGCTCGAAGATCAGCTGACCTCCGTTTCCCAACTGGTAGAACTTACTGAACTGAGTCTCCATCTACAAGAATTGAGGATGATGAAATTAGTGAAGTGATCAAGTGTGTCAAATTTTAAGTAGTAATGTAAGAATTTTGAGGAACATGAATTTTTGAGAAAGAATGAATTCCCAAGGATAAGATAGGAAATAGTTTTTCATAAATACTCACTTTGGTTTGGAAATTAAGTTTTTGTTCGGACGTCCATTCTAACTAGGGTCTCCTATGGTCAGGATGGCTCTGATACCAACTTGTCAACACCCGGATTTTTAATCCCAGATGCCTGTTATATCATTCATCACAATCCCAAGATTACCATTTTTGCGAGACATAACAGATTGGATATCACAGTACATCATCCATTACAAACCATACATAAGGTTTTACACAAATGAGGATCTCATGATCCAGTCTTAATACAACAAGCAGCGGAATAAAAGATAAGCATAGTGGTGGGGTCCATCTTCAGGGGCACAGGCAATGCTGGCGAAGGCAGATAGTCCTAGTTATCATAGCCTTCTGTTGGCCATCATCTTGGTAGTCTCCTTCATAGTCTGGCCATGAGAATAGCCAGGGACAAAAGCCATGAGTACTCTTTAAGTACTCGCAAACTACCACTAACAAGTAGTATAGTTCTAATGTAAAGTGCTAACTCTAAGTTTAACTATAAGGTTAAGTTTGAAACCTAAGTTGAGTTCAGAAGCAAAGAAAGATAAAATAAAGTTCTAGAATCACTTAAATTGGGAAGCTAGTGTCATAAACACAACCCTATTGTGGTCAAGTCAAGATTCATCATTCATTTCATAAGTTATTTCGAAAATATCTGACAAAGAAACAGTATGGCCATTCCAACTGTCCATAACCACGGACGCGGCTATTCGAATAGTTTGACACTCTACAGAGGTGGTACACTTTCACCACAAGATTCGATACATCTGTCAGGGATAATCCTGAATCATCATACTTAGTATGCAGATAATCAAACATAACCTTTCCTTTACACATCCTATTATAAGCACCTCTCCTATGAGCATGGCCTCCCAACCATGACCATCTGTCATCTTGGGCACTGCATAGGTGGACAACATTGAGAGGTAGCCTCAGCTCAAACCTCTCCCGCGAGGGAACTAATACTAATGCATATAAACTTCCGGCTAAGCCTTACCCAATTCAGGTATTATGGTTGTACGGTAAATTTGGAATGGTATCACATCCGAATCGAACCATCAGTTTTGTAAAAGGGTTAAGGCTCATGCCTCAACATTTTCACCATCATAAACCATTTGTGTTTCTCAACACATGTCAAAACATCTCAATAGAATGACTCATCATTCCAAGGTTTTCATAATTCATTTTTACCAATTATTCCCATCTAGAGTGACTCAAGTGTTTATCTACTCTAAACTACTAAGTTAAGAGTGTTCACTAAGGTGGAAAGATGGGGTCAATCTCATGCCATAGAATGACATCTAAAGTTTATCTATATAGGTCAAGTTTTATACTCTTTATGCTACCTTCAAAACAAGTAAAAGACTTTGGGTAAAGTAAAGGAAGGAAAGCTTGAAAATAACACTTCGGGTAAATAATAGTCAAAGTGGTATAACCAAAGCATGTCTAAAGCATCTTTGCTCAATCATCTAGCTTAATTCTAGCTTTCTAAGCATTATACTTGCACGTGTTAACTTGCATTGTTAATGGTGGCTTGCCTTGGGCAGTGCAGTGGTTGAAGTTTTCTTTCTCCTCTTGATAGAACTCCTCCTCCTCGAAAGCTTGGTCGGTACTATCGTCTATAAATACATACGGAGTACATAATCACCAAACAATACTTAACTAGTCTAATTAACACTCTAAGGCACACATTTTATGATCTATTATCATCACAAGCATCACAAGTTTTATTAACTAGTTTCATTCTTTTTATTTAAGAAAAGTAATTTCTACACATTAAAAATTAACTAAGATTTAATATTCACCACTTAAAATATGGGATCATGTGGACACATGTCATCATCACATATTCTAACATGTGGGAATGTGATTTAAGGGTTGGATCATATTTACTTCGGTTGAAGTTTATTATTTAATGATTTAAAGTGACTAGAATTGCTTATATAGCATTATTTTGGTACTAGTCCAAAGTCACTGCATGTAAACTTTAATATTATTACATATTCAGATAGGTATGGTTAAATGTGATTTTTGAGAGTTGGAATCAATTCAAAAGCTATCATGGTTGATTTTATAAAAATGTTTGAATGTGCAAAAGCTTCCGTCTTGTTATTTTTATTAGGAGAGATCTCTAAATCTAATTGAACTAAATCCAACGGGCTTGGGTAGATCTTTTCAGTAGATTTCTAACAAAATTGGAATCACTCCTTTTGGATTTGTAAATCTCTCTGAATTAATTTTCAAACTAAGAAACAAAACTAGGTTCAAACTAGATTAGAAAAATCTAGATTTGAATTAACTGGGTCGCGCGGGAAGGAAAACGGGCCGGTCCAGTGGCGTTCCGCGGCACAGAAAACGGCCGACAGGGGGGGTCCACCGGTCAGCGGCTCTTTACACGCGAAGCGGTACGGCGCGATGTGGGCCGTTAGATTAGAAGGGGAATCTATGGCTGAGAGGTGTCGTCTCCGGTGAATAGTTCGCCAGCGAGGACAAACCCTAGCGGCTCAGTGGGGGTGCTCAGGGGGCATACCAGGGCTCCAGCTACGGTGGCGATGGGGGCGATCGAACGTGCTGTCGACGGCGGGCTCAGGGGTGGTCGCGGCAGCTCCTGGGGTGGACAAAATCGACGGCGCCTTCTCCTCCTGTGCAACGGGCTTCTCCGGCCAAATTCCGGCAAACAAGTGCTCGAGCTGCTCCGGCTAGAGGTGGAGAAGGACCAGTGAGGAGAGGGAGTGGAATGGTGTGAGTCTTTGGTGCTGGGGAGGGCTCCTTTTATAGGCGTGGCTGAGCGGCAAAGGAGCATGGGCGGTGATCGCCGGTGACGACGGCACAGCGAGCTAGAGGTGTGGGCGGTGCGCTAGGACGGTGGGCGGTGCCCTGGCGAGTGTCACGGTGGTGCTTGTGAAGTGGTTTGCGGTCGGGGAAAGTGAAGAGCGCGGCGCGCACTAAGTCTCTGCCGACGGCGAGTTTTAGGGCAGCCGGCGACTACGGGGCACGGTCGGGGGAATGGGCATGTCCATTAGCTTGCTAGGCCGGTGGGGATCGTGTTGACGGACGACTGGAGTGAGGCGAGGTCTGGCTGCGCGGGGACAGTGCGCGCTGTGTGGGCGGCGTCGGCATGGCCGACCGTCTCTAGGTGCGGTGGCTCCTGGCCGTTCTGGTCGCTGTCCTCGGGCTAGGGCTGGTTGGGCGGTGGAGGTGGACCACGGGCTACCTCCAGGACATGGTGGATGGCGCTGGCGGCGGCTGTGGTGTGCTGTCGCCGGTGAGGTGCCCAAATGGGGGCTCGGCCTTAATGGCCATGACCATTTGGTCGTGGCACAGTGTTGGCTGGGCTAGAGAGGGGTAGGGGGGAGCAGTGGAGAGATTTTTGGTGGCAATGTGGGGGACAAGTTTGGCCAGAACAATGCTCAAATAGTGAATTTGGTTTTTGTTTGAATTCTGTCCACCAAGTGTTTGTGAAAATGGCCGAAAGAAATCAAGTTTGGAATTTTTGGATGAATTTTGGTGGGTTTGCTATACACATACTTAAGCCTCTATGGCTGCTTGGGATTTGAAATTTGAGCTCATTTGAGTGGTTTTTGAAATAGGGTGATCTTGATACCTACACTAGATTCAATTTTCAAATGTCATTTAAATTAGTGTTTGAAAGATTTTGGCAGATCACAAGGCGGGCCTTGGCACACTATTACTTGTACTAGCAAGGGGTGCCAAGACCCATATTTATTTCTGGTTAGAATTGAGTACTAGGAATAGCCAAAGTAGGTATGTTGATTAAAATGGCACAAATGACCATTTCTTTCTTTTATTCATTTTGATTTGTTTTTATTTGGGATTTGTTTGGGAATGATCTAGATGATGTTTATTTCACCTAAGAATAATTTTACAAGCAATGGATCATTTAATCAAGGCAATTCAAAACAACTCCTATTTAAATGCACACACATATGAATGCTTTAATAATTTTATTTGGAAAAGTTTTTGTTAACCCTAATTTTGATGATTTGGATCTTAATAACCTTGGATTAAAGTTTTGGGATGTTACACCATTTCCATATAGTGTGATCTTGCAGGAGTAGGGGTTTTACCTCATCTCAAGGGCCCTAAAGATGGGTGCAACGATGTGTCTCTCAGTGCATGTTCCCAATCCCGTCTGTGGAAGCCATCAGCTTCCCCCTGATAGCTCCCTCTTAAGCCATCCCTAAAGGTACTGTCGTGTTCCACACCAAGACTTCTCTCGTCGCCTCTAACCTCGTGCTCATGCCCGGATCGTTCGACTGCGTCATTGACAACACATCCTTCTTCGCCGGAGAAACCTTTCCCGAGGATGGCTCCATTCTCCACAGTAGCGACCACCGTGTCTACATCGCCACCGTCGCCGAGAAGTTCCCTCGCGAGGTCCTTAGCTTCTCTGACCTGCCGCTTGGCTGCAACTTCCAAAGCGACACCGCAGCCAGCTGCTGCGTCGAGGTCATGATGGCTGGCTCAACCGGAAAAGACCGTCGCCCCATTCTCGATCGCCGGGTAGATAGAGCCGGTTCGTCCTCCTGGGGGCAAGACCCTGACCCGCTGGAAACCTCCATTCAGCGCCTCCTCGGCCCTATCACCCCAGACGTTGATCTAGGTGATGTAGCAGTTGCCCTGGAGTCTGCCCGCCAGAACCTTCTCGACGAGGCCCGCCGAGTTGCCTCCGCTCAGCGCCGGCTGGATGCCACCATACGGGAGTATAACAACGTGCATGGCTTCACTCTGGGTGGCCCTAGAACCAGCCGGCTTGGGTTCATCCAGCACAAAGGCCACGATCTGGGTACGGAGATGGACCATGTAGCTGACATGCGGACTCCCGCGGTGCAGCCCGTCTACAACACCCCCTCCAAGAACATGAGAGCGGCTGGAGCCGCATCAACGAAGTTGGACAATCTGGAGGGCGAGGACTTGCGCCGCCAGCAGTCGCGCGTCCAGCAACTCATTGCCATCGCCAACCAGCACTAGCCGGCAGCAGGAATTTAGATCCCACCGGATGGTGGACTCATAGGCTCCCGTTGGGGGCAAATCTACTCAGTGGACATCTTCGTCGCACGATTCCCAACAGAATAGCCGGATGCGGGAGGCATCCGACAACATCGGTCGACACCATTATGATCCGGCTGCGGTCACTGGTAAGTACCGCGACTCGGCTGGTGCAGCCGGCCAAGGTCAATCTCCCCCAAGTCTCATCTATCCGGTCGGCTCGGTCCTCGCGGGCCAACAGCCGTCCGAGCCGCCCCGGATGACCACGAGCATAGGGATATGTTGGTGCAATCGTGCATCTTTACGCGCGCGCTCTCTCTCTCCGTTCCACCCCACTTTCTCGCCAAGCCGTTTCATCTACGCGACTGCACCACATGCACAAATGTTGCAGGCCTTGTTTACTTTTCTCGTATTTTACCACTAGAGTTGTGGGATATGCGGGGATTTGGTGTTCACCCAATACTCTCTAATCTCTGCAAATACTCTTCTCCGAAAATACTCTACCATATAGGAGAGTTTTTGTTCGCACACGAACACGTCACCGTGTACCCTCGACGCCGAGTGCGATCCGCGACAGCACGCGCTGAGAAAAGCTCGCCGGAAACACGGTACGCAAGATAGTTTGGCGGCCGGTGTAGAAGGGTGCATCGTAGGGCTGTGGTATCTGTTTTTGTCTGCGTGTCCCGGTCCCGGCTGGTACTTGGGACAGGTAGATACGTCCCTGTGCGCATGCGATCTTTGCTCTCTCTACCTTTCCAGCCGCCCCACTTACTCGCACCGTTTTATCTACGCGCGACTGCGCCACACGCTTGATGAAACAGCCGAAGTCCGATTATGAGCACGAAGGTTACAGCGAGATACGTAGGTGGTACAATCAGTCAAATGCGAAGTGTTAGACCTTCCTGCCGTTCCATTTTTAAGCACTGTTTCAGAAAGAGACCTGACCGTTCTCTGAAACAGCAACAAACTGGTGCGCTTTCGTGGTCACGGGAATGTGGGTGCTGTGCCCGTGGCATTTTTAAGAAGCCAAGTTGAACGGGACGCAACAGTCGTAGTACTGTCATTCTTTAATCCCCAATTGTGGACATAATTAATCAACCGATTGGATCATGTGTGTGATCTCAGTGCCTCCACCATGAGGCATGTGACGGCGACCGAACTAGTACTGTACTACACTAGTTATAATTTAGATTTAAGATATTGGAGAGCCGGAGGAGGACGGCGCGGAACAGAAGAAAGGTAGGAGGAGCGATGACGGCCTGTTTTATGCTGGTTCTTCTCTGACGTGGGAATGGGATCATCATCAGATAATTTGATGATCTGTCTCCGCGTATTCTCTTTTACACCGTCCCAGCGACTGCACTGCTAGAACTCATCTGCCCGGTAATAATGAGTAGTAGTTATCTTCTTTGTCGAGTCTAACCACGTGGAGATTCCAATCTATTCCGCGCGAATTTACCGGGTTGACTTCAGAATCAGAATACAGACTTGTAAGATCCGGTAAGATTGCAGCTTATTTTACGAGTTCCACCGGCGAGGTTGAAGGGGACGAGCCAAGGAGACTCTCGGTGAGTGAGATTTGACGACGAGTTGTTGGAAGCCCAACGGGTTAAGAGCATCTCCACTTGTCCCCAGGCTAAAATAGGTGCGCCGGCGCAAAAAAAAGCTCCCGGCCGTCTCTTCTTATTTATTTTTTTATCTGGCAATCCGACGTCTCTAGGCCACCCAGGCCATAGGGAGGCAACTGGGGGGCCTGGCTAACCACACCCTATCTAAAATCACGCCACGCGTTCTACTGGTTCTCCTGCCGTAGCAGAATATGCGCAACTTCACGGAGTGAGCTTCTCTGAAGTGGGCGAGAAGTGTTGCCGGCGGGGAGGCGAACTCGCAACCAGGCTCTATGCAATTGCAGGAGACATGCGTGTCGGGGGGTTACCCCCGGGTAGGCCCAACCGGTTTAATACATCGTTCCCCGGAGGAGCGAGGGGCCAGTTGGCCCTCATGGTCCCCAATATGACTGGACTAGGCTAGACAACCACCTAACACAAAGCATCAAGACCTGGTCGGCTAGCCCGCCCATCCTATCACTTGAAGACCTGGCCAGCTAACCCACCTGGCCGGTCATCTCAAGATCACCGAAGCCTAGGTTCTGCTGGGATTGTGACG
This sequence comes from Avena eriantha, assembly GCA_910589775.1. Classification (NCBI taxonomy): domain Eukaryota; kingdom Viridiplantae; phylum Streptophyta; class Magnoliopsida; order Poales; family Poaceae; genus Avena; species Avena eriantha. The sequence continues at coordinate 345,605,326 of OU342740.1, forward strand.
TATGCTATAGTACCACGTACCCCTAGGCGTATCGACAAGAAAAGAGATAGAAGCCCATACCGGAGACTTTGGAACCCGGTCATCTATAGTGCCAACGGCTCAGCACTATGGACGTGACTTCTGTCTGGCACGGGATTGTGCCCATGCTGACCATCTGGCACGCCACTACAGCTGACACTGTTCCTAGGTCCCACTGCCTAGCCCCACCAGTCGGCCGATACCTTGTATTCCACACCCTAGCCTGTGTATAAGGGGTGCGAGGACCTCCAGATTAAGGTTGATCACTCTAGTTTCCCATTTCCCTAGTTCACTTCTAGATACAACTCAAGGAGCCCTTGTATTGTGCTCACCATTTTTCATATAGTGTGATCTTGCAGAAGTTGGGGTTTTACCTCACCTTAAGGGCCCTGAACCTAGGCACAACGATGTGTCTCTCAGTGCATGTTCCCAATCCTGTCTGTGGAAGCCATCAGCTTCTTCCGATAGCTCCCTCTTAAGCCATCCCTAAAGGTACTGTCGTGTTCCACACCACAACAGTTGGCGCCCACCGTGGGGCTTAGTGCAGCGACTGTGGTTACTTTCCACACAAGACTTCTCTCGTCGCCTCTAACCTTGTGCTCACGCCCGGATCGTTCGATTGCGTCATTGACAACACATCCTTCTTCGCCGAGAAACCTTCCCCGAGGATGGCTCCATTCTCCACAGTAGCGACCACCGTGTCTACATCGCCACCGTCGCTGAGAAGTTCCCTCGCGAGGTCCTTAGCTTCTCTGAACTGCCGCTTGGCTGCAACTTCCAAAGCGACACCGTGGCTAGCTGCTGCGTTGAGGTCATGATGGCTGGCTCAACCGGAAAAGACAGTCGCCCCATTCTTGATCGCCGGTTGGACGGAGTCGGTTCGTCCTCCTAGGGGAAAGACCCTGACCCGCTGGAAACCTCCATTCAGCGCCTCCTCGGCCCTGTCACCCCAAGCACGGATCCAACTGATGTAGCAGTTGCCCTGGAGCCCCCGCTAGAACCTTCTGGACGAGGCCCGCCAAGTAGCTTCCGCTCAGCGCCGGCTGGAAGCCACCATACTGTAACATCCCAAAACTTTAATCCAAGTGATCAAGATCAAATATACCCAATTTAGGGTTAACAAAAACTTTTTCTATTTAAAATCTTTAAGCATTTATATGTGTGTGCATTTAAATAGGAGTTGTTTAGAATTGCCATAATTGAGTGATCTATTGATTGTAAAATGACTCTAAGGTGAATTACACATCATCTAGATCATCCGCAAGCAAATCCCAAAGAAAAAGAAATCAAAAAGAATTAAATAAGGAAATAGTCACTTTTGCCACTTTAATCACCTAGCCCACTTTGGGCATTCCTAGCACTCAAATCCTAACAGAAACAATTGTGGTTCTTTGCACCCCTTGCTAGTACAAGTAGTGATGTGCCAAGGCCCACTTTGTGATCTCCCAAAAACATTCAAACTCTAAATTTAAATGACAATTAAAAACTGAATCTAGTTCATATGTCTAGATACCACTTCTTCAAAAACCAGTCAATTGAGCTCCTTTAAAAAGTCCCAAGCAAACCTAGATGCTTAAGCATAAGATGAATCACTCCACCAAAAATCTTTCAAAAATTCAAAAGTTTCACTCATGCGGCCATTTGATCGAACACCTGGTGAGCAGAATCATTATGGCCTAACTAACACTGTTTTGGAGCAAATATTGTCGAGCCATTTGATGCACATTGATCACCTTGGTCTCCCTAGGCCCAACCAGACCAAAACCACCCCATGCCCTAGCCCCTGGCGCCAGTGCACCGCCACCCCGAGGCCATGCTCGCCGGCCAAACGTGCACAAGCCCCAGGCGACCACCAGCCCCTTTCCGTCGCTCTAGGGAGTGAGGTGTGACCTCACCGCTGCCCACGGCCCACCCCACGGCCCCTGCTAGCCACTGGACCACCTCAGAACCGCGCCGCCCTTTCTCTCTGCGTGCAGCCAGAGCGCGATCGCCGCCAGCACGCCACAGACCACGCCTCGACACCAAATCGCGCACGTCGCTCCGCCTCGACCCCCTCACCCCGCCAGACACGGCCGTGCACCGTCGCGCGACCCACGGTCGTCAGGAGCCGCGTCGAGCACCGCTTCTGCCGCGCAGAGCATGAGCCGTGCCCGACCAAATGCCACCGCCCCTAGCATTGCCATTACGCCGTAGAGGACCGACAGCAGACAGCCCACCGTCCGCCTACCTCGCCCACGCCGGTAGCCCCCTGTATCACCGTCACCGACGAGCTCCGCCCATCCCGTTCGGTCGCCTCGTCGAGCCTATATAAGGAGGCCTCCCCAGGACCATTTCTTCACACCATCTCACTTCCCTCTCTCAACTAACCATTTCCCCTCTCTCGCCGGAGCTGCTCGAGCAGCACATCACCGGAATTCTGCCGGAGGTAACACAACACAGAGTTGGAGACGTGGTCGTCGATTTAGTCCACCTCAGCTCCTGCCGCGACCTCGCCTGAGCCCGCCGTCGCCGTCTAGTTTGTTTTCCCGCCTCGCTGCACTAGCTGGAGCCCTGGTATGTCCCCAGTAAACCCCCACCAGCCGCTCTAGGGTTCAGTCTCACCGGTGACGAGTCCATCGTCGACGACGACCGTGGACCGTTGGATCGTGTTCTAATCGTAGCGCCCAGATTGCCCCGTACCGCTTCGGGTTTTAAGTGCCGCTGACATGCGGGACCAGCCTGTCAGTCGCCCTCTGCGCCGCGGAGCGCCACTGGGCCGGCCCATTTAGTTTCCCACGCTGACCGATTAATTCAAATTAGGATTTTTCTATTTTAGACTTAAATCAATTATGTCCCTTAGTTTAAAAATCAGTTCAGAGAGTTTTACAAATCCAAATTGAGTGATTTCAATTTTGTTAGAAAGCTAATGAAAATCTCTATCCAAGACTGTTGAATTTAAATCATTTAGAGTTAGAGATCTCTCCTAGTTAAAATAACAAAATAGAAGCTTTTGCACATTCAAACATTTTTATAAAATCAACCATAATAGTTTTTGAGTTGATTCCAACTCTCAAAAATCACATTTAACCATACCTATCTGAATATGTAATAATATTAAGGTTTACATGCAGTGACTTTGGACTAGTGCCAAAATAATGCTATATATGCATTTCTAGTCACTTTAAATCATTAATTATTAAACTTAAACTTATTAAAATGTGATCCAACCCTTAAATCACATTCACATATGTTAGAATATGTGGTGATGACATGTGTACACATGATTCCATATTTTAATTGGAGAATATTAAATCTTAGTTATTTTCAATGAGTAGAAAATACTTTTCTCAAAATAAAAAGAATGAAGCTAGTTCATTAAAACCCTGTGATGTTGTGATGATACTAGATCATCAAATGTGTGCCTTAGAGTGCTAAGTAGACTAGTTAAGCATTATTTGGTGATTGTGTATTCCGTATGTTTTTATAGACGATAGTACCGACCAAGTCTACGAGGAGGAAGAGTTCTACTAAGAGGAGGAGGAAGAAAATTTTAACCACTGCACCAACCAAGGCAAGCTATTATTGGCAAGCTAACACTTGCAAGTATTATACTTAGCAAGCCATCTTTAGAAAGGCAAACTAACCCTTGCAAGCTAGATAACCTAAGCAAGATGCAATAGGCATGATTTGGTTATACCACTTGGATTTATACCTACCCCAAGTTTATTTTACAAGCTTTACTTTCTTTACTTTACCAAAGTATTTTACTTGTTTAAAGGTAGCATAAAGAGTATACTTAGATGTCATTCTATGGCATGAGTTTGAGATTAGCATCCCACATTAGTGAACACTCTTAACTTAGTAGTTGGAACTAAACCAAAACTTGATTCACTTTAGATGGGAATACTTGGTGAAAATGATTTGTGAAAACCTTAGAATGATGAGTCATTCTATTGAAATGTTTTGACATGTGTTGAGAAACACAATTGGTTTATGATGATGAAAATGTTGAGGCATGAGCCTTAGCCCCTTTATAAAAAAACTGATGGTTGGGTTCGGATGCGATATCATTCCAATTTTACCATACAACCACAATACCTGAATTGGGTAAGGCTTAGCCAGAAGTTTATATGCATTAGTATTAGTTACCTCGCGGGAGAGATTTGAGCTGAGGCTGCCTCTCAATGTTGTCCACCTATGCAGTGCCCAAGATGACAGATGGTTATGGTTGGGAGGCCATGCTCATAGGAGAGGTGCTTATACTAGAGTGTGTAAAGGAAAAATTATGTTTGATTATCTGCATACTAAGTATGATGATTCAGGGTTATCCCTGACAGATGTATCGAATCTTGTGGTGAAAGTGTACCACCTCTGCAGAGTGTCAAACTATTCGAATATCCGCATCCGCGGTTATGGACAATTGGAGTGGCCATACTGTTCCGTTGTCAGATGTTTTCAAAATGACTTATGAAATGAATTGTGACATGACTTGACCACAACAGAGTTGTGACTATGACAACTAAGTTCCCACTTAGGTGTTTTCAAACTTCTTTTATCTTTCTTTGTTTCTGAACTCGGCTTAGGTTTCAAAGTTAACTTTATAATTAAACTTAGAGTTAGCATTCCTACTAGAACTATCTTACTTGTTAGTGATAGTTTGCGAGTACTTAAAGAGTACTCATGGCTTTTGTCCCTGGCTATTCCTATGGCCAGACTATGAAGGAGATTATCAAGATGAAGGAGAGCAGGACGACTATGATAACTAGGACTATCTTCCATCGTCAGCATTGCCTGTGACTCTGAAGATGGACCCCACCGCTATGCTATTAATTCCGCTACTTGATTGTACCAAGACTGGATCATGAGATCCTTTATTTGTTGTAAGACCTTATTATGGTTTGTAATGGATGGTGTACTGTGATATCCAATCTGTTATGTCTCGCAAAAATGGTAATCCTGCGATTGCGATGTATGGCATAACATGCATCTGGGATTAAAAATCCGGGTGTTGACACATATGGGAGTATAACAACATGCATGGCTTCACTTTGGGTGGCCCTAGAACCAGCCGACTTGGGTTCATCCAGCACAGAGGCTGCCGATCTGGGTGCGCTGGGTGCGGAGATGGACCGTGTAGCTGACATGCGGACTCTCGCGGCGCAGCCAGTCTACAACACCCCCGCCAAGAACATGAGAGCGGCTGGAGCCGCATCAGCGTAGTTGGACAATCTGGAGGGCGAGGACTTACGCCGCCAGCAACAACGTGTCCAGCAACTCGTTGCCATCGCCAACCAGCAGCAAGCTGAAGGTGGCCCTAAGCAACTAGCCGGCAATAGGAATTTAGATCCCTACCGGATGGCGGACTCATAGGCTCCCGTTGGGGGCAAATCGGCTAAGTGGACATCTTCGCCGCACGGTTCCCAGCAGAATAGCCGGATGCGGGAGACATCCGACAACATCGGTCGGCACCATTATGATCCGACTGTGGTCACTTGTAAGTACCGTGACTTGGCTGGTGCAGCCGACCAAGGTCAATCTTGATGTAGCCCGACCTTCGATCGTTACCACATCATGGTCTCCAACTTATGCCAAGTCGTCATAGACTCCAAAGGTGGATCCGTTCCTCTATGAAAGCCCACTTACTACCCTCTTAGATGGTATACTACTTCATACTCCGTCCCATATCCATGATAGGTTCATACCGACGAGCATGGAGGCAAGGGAGGAATCCTGGAGCACCAAGCCCGACAAGATGGAGGCTTGGAAGAGAAGACGGAAGAAGCAGCAGCTGGAGCACCGGAGTCTCCGACCTGTGCACACCGGAGTCTCCGGCCACACCGGAGTCTCCGGCCTGAAGACACCGGAGTCTCCAGCCTACTGACCCTGGAGTCTCTGGACACATCTCCAGACCGACCCCCAGATCGAGCTCGAGGACAGTCTGTCTGCCACTCTGGAGACGACACCGGAGACAGACCGGAGTCTCCGGCCCACACCGGAGTCTCCGGACCCCACACCGGAGTCTCCGGCCTGAGCGTATGGGCCTGCGCGCCGCCAGCTGGGCCCTTGGCCCATGTACCCCTTAGTCCGTCCAGACTTTCCCCTTTTATTCCTAAAGTACCCTTGAACTAGTGGCTGGCCTATATATAGTGCCCCCACCCCCTCATGTAAGGCATAGATGATAGACTAAAGAAAACCCCCTTTGTGGAATCTCTAGTTTTGCCTCATCCCCTTCTACCAAAGGGGATCGACTATCGTCACCACCTCGTTGGAGTTTGCATCGCACCTCCCTCGTTGTACAAGGCCTTGGCATCGGTGTCCCTTTGCCAAGACGTCAAGACCCTCTCGAAGGTGTTCTTCCCTCTCCACGTGGGATCGAGGGAGCATGTTGACCGATCTTTCCTTGCGAGGATTCTATCGGACCGGTGGCCACCGGTGAGAGCAATCGGCCTTGTATCGTGTGTGTTTTGCGTGTGTTCATCGTGTTCTTCGTGAGGTGTGCGTATGCTTCCGCTACCTTCTCCCTTTCCCCTCGCTTTTTCATCGATTTGACCACGAGATCCGTGAAGATCGGGCCACCCACGGGGTTACCCCATAACATCTGGTATCAGCTGCTTTTGGTTGCCACGGATTCCTCATCGATTTGGTCTTTCCCCCCATAAATTCGAAAATTCCACGAAAAACAGCCCCAATTCGTGTTTTGGATCGATCTGTGATTTGAGTGTGTTTTGGTAGGTTTTGATCCGTGGATTACTTGCTAAACTTGTTGATCTACCTTCCCCTGCGTTCCCATGGCCTAATTCCTTGATTTCCCCCACCAATTTGGTGTTTCGGTTCGAGTTTTTCCACCAAAATCACGTCCCGGACGAGTTCTGCACGTCCTGGAACATCCGAACCGGAGATTCCGGCCCCCGGACCGGAGACTCCGGCCCAGACCGGAGTTTCTAGCAAAGTTTCCGCCCCCCACTGCTGACAGCAAATCTGTTTCACCGTTTTGGGCATAACTTTTGCATACGAACTCAGATTTTGGTGTTCTTTAGCTCGTTTTGAAGAGGAGAAGGAGCTCTACATCATCATATACGTGGTTCATGCTATCTACTCCATACAAATTCCGTGAGCAAGGCGGAATCCACCAATAAAGGTTGAAGATCGGCGAAGAAAGGTATAAAAATTCCGCGACTTCTCCCCACTTGCATCCCTTTGTGAGCTACACTATGTTTGCGTTCAACAAACACCTATTGAGACTAGTTCCTCATATTATTGCTTGGGCTATGCACATTTGATACCTTGTAGAATTCCGAGCAAAAGTTGTGAGCGCGCTATCTCATATAGTTATCTTGTATAGTTGTTGGCACAAGGAAGAGCCAAGTGAAAAAGAAAAGAAAAAGAGAAAAAAATAGAAAAGGAGAAAAAGAAGAAAAAGAAAGAAAGAAACAAGTGCCTCATAGAATAGGAAGCGCAAGCTCGATGAACATCAAATAGATGGTACTTATTGTGCATATCTTGTAGCCCACCAATTTATAGCAATCGAACTAGTGTCTCTCCTTGCACTTGTGTGACACGAGCTTATAGTCTTCGCTAGGTAATCATTTGTTTCTTAGCTCACTTTCTCCGTCGCACAAGTCCCATTTATTCCACCGTGTGTGTTTCCTTGTACATAATTCCTATCTTGTGGATTGACTTGTTTTGCTTTGTGATCATCATGGTTCTTTACTTGCCATTACAACATCTTGATTTCGGATTGGTTCTTGACATGCCACCTTCCATACCCATCCACCATAAGCTTTGTGTGTGTGTTTTTTTAGTGATTAGTTGGTTTTGGTGTTCCGCGTGAACTTCACTTTGCTTGGTTTTGATTGCTCTCAAGTGTTGCCACTTGCACGATACCATCTTCCAAGGTAAAGTAAGGTTTGGCGTTGCATCCCTAACCCCCTACCACTTCCATATAAACCACTTAGTCTTGTGAATCATGTCTAGGGACTCCAGAGCAAGGATGATATCTATGAAGAATCCACGATGAGCCACCATGCCTATGCCTCCACAAGCATGGATGACATGATGGAGCACTACACCGACAATGGCTCCACATGCTTGGGTGATATAGAGTTCTACAACAACAATAACTCCCAAAGCATGGACGACTTCAAGGACAACAACGACAAGCTCCTCAAGTCGCGTCGACCAAGACGGAGCCTCCACCTCGAGAGCACCAAGGTCCACCATAAAATGGACCACTTCAAGCGCGACATGGACAATGACTTCGCCAAAACCATGAGCATGATGGCCAAGACTAATGATGCTTTGCGCTCATTACAACGCCTCACCAAGAAGAGTGCCAAGGACAAGAAGCATCATCGCGAGCTTCATGTGGATGACAAAGTGCGCCATCTACATCAACCTTTGGCAAGGCACGCCAATGACCTCCGTCGACACCATCATAAGACACCTTCAACTACTCGTGCCACCACCAAAATGGCACCAAGAGCAAGGTCTCCTCCACGCCATCAAGCTTTAACATCCAAACTTGACGTCCTAGATGACGCATGCAACTTCATGGATGAGGAAGACGAAGAACTCTACTTCGCCAAGTTGGACGAGTACGCCAAGAGGATGTCTACACAAGCCAAGGTGCAAGATGGCGACGACAAGGTCAAGAATGGTGAGCATGGGACTTTCCCTTCACCAAAGGAGGCGCAAGGAGTTGAGATAACCAAGCCTACCCCCATATGCTTGAGTGATGATGTGGTACCAATCCCATGTGAGTATGAGAGCCACTTAGCCCACTTGAGTGAAAACAAGAGTGAGATGAGCGACTCCACCATACGTGAGATTGAGTGCTTCCACTTGGAGGGAATGAGTGATACACCGAGTGAGTTGAGAGTGGTAGTTGATAGGTCATGTGAGACCACTTTGATTTCTAACGACTTACCCTCTACCGCTAGTGTGTTTCCTCATGTTGTGCTAGGTTCCATGGATCAAGAAGCGCCCAGCTTGTAGATGATGATGCCTCCAACCAAGAAGATGTACATGGTGGATGAAGATGATGCCATCCCCATATTGGATAAAGAAGTCGCCCACATGGAGGAAAATGCTACCACAACACCCACTTCATATGAGAGGTATGAACAAGGTAAAAATAAGGGTGTTGATGATGCCATGACCCCACTAGTGGACATGATGACTTGTGATGATTGGCATGCTATGGATGATGTTTGTGATATCACATATGACTCATTGGTATTTCCATGTGATACTTTGCCTTTTCATAATGTTGAGCATGTGAAATTATTTGATTGTGATGATGTTGCCATATACATGCCATGCTTTAAACATTACGTTGATGATATCATTGCTTGCACTTTGTTGAACAATTGCTCTTTCCAATGTTTTGCTTGGGATGATGTTACCAATGATAACCCTCGGACAATGCTTTGTCATGAATGTTTTACAATCTCTCATGCTGCTTGCAAAAAGATGAACAGTTGCTCTTTCACATGTTTTGCTTGCAACAATAATTCTCATATGGTTTATATTGAGACGGCCCCCATTGCTTTCTCAAATTTTGGAGATTTTGATGATTGCCATGATAAGCATGTTCACCGCTTGCATACTCGCCATGCACCTATGTTACGCTTGATTGACACTAATGGTGATGTGCACAAGAAGAGATATGTCATGATGGATGATGTATTTCTCTACCATGCACACACGTTCTTCCTTTTGTATTTGATGTGTGTAGGTACCCGCATGATCATGTCAACCTCGGTTGAGCACGAGTTGACAAAAGGAGCTCTAGAGAGCATCCCCAAGTGAGTTCAAGATCGAACCCAGCTCTGATACCTTTTGCATGCTTTGCATCTTTCATGTTGACAATTTTCTCTTTCCTATGGTTTGATTGCAAGCATGTTGATGGTATTCTTTCACCTTGTGACAATCATGTCTTGTTGCTTTTGGATATTGATGCTTTGTGTGTTGCCACAAAAATGTAGAACAATTTCTCTTTTCAATGTTTTGTGTGCAACCATAATGCCATTTTGAGCATGTATTGTCATGAGAGCTTCCAAGTCTCTCGTATTGTTGTTGCAACAAACATAAAGACCACTTGCTCTTTCATTTGGTTTGTTTGCAAACATGTTGTTTTTGCTTCCGCTTGCTGTACTCATACCCCCATGATCTTGGCTTTTGATGATATGTGTATGGCATCCAACATATTGAACAATTGTTCTTTCCAATGGTTGGTTTGCACACATAATGATGTTGTTTTGGATTTTCTTCCGCATGTGTTTTTGCCAAATTCTCCTATCCTTGCATCAAAGATGTTGATCAATACTTTAGTCAATTGCTTTTAGTGCCACTCTAAGATGTTTTATGGAGTTTTTGAGTTCCCACATTTAGATGATGTTCAAGCAATTTCCATGCACTTTGACCTTGCATATGCATCCCGTTTGCTATACTTGAGCTGTGCTAATAGTGTTGTGAACAAGAATGGACATGCCACATATGACATGCTCCTCTATCACACACAAACATATTTTGCTTGGTCTTTGTTGTGTGAAGGTACAATTGCATACGCGTCAACCTCTATGGATAAAGAGTTGACAAGATGAATCGAAGAGAGTTACCTAGGGCTATCCTTCAACGAGTTATCTCTACAACATAAGGTGACTTCCTTCTACTTGAGGAGTCATGCTATAATCTTCATGAATTGGCTAGGCTTTGAGTGTTGCTTCGCTTTTGTTGTGAGCTTTGTAGGATTCATGGAAGGCGAAAGAACATTGAAGTGTTGTCAAGTCAATCTTTTCGAGGACGACTATATGGTGAACCTTAGGATCAAGAAGGTCTCTCGACATCTTCTACTTTGTGATGAGCGTGTAGAGTCGAGGACGACTCTTTTTGAAGGGAGGGGAGATGATGTAGCCCGACCTTCGGTCGTTACCACATCATGGTCTCCAACTTATGCCAAGTCGTCATGGACTCCAAAGGTGAATCTGTTCCTCTATGAAACCCCACTTACTACCCTCTTAGATGGTATACTACTTCATACTCCGTCCCATATCCATGATAGGTTCATACCGACGATTATGGAGGCAAGGGAGGAATCCTGGAGCACCAAGCCCGACAAGACGGAGGCTTGGAAGAGAAGATGGAAGAAGCAGCAGCTAGAGCACCGGAGTCTCCGGCCTGTGCACACCGGAGTCATCGGCCTGAAGACACCGGAGTCTCCGGCCTACTGACCCCGGAGTCTCCGGACCCATCTCCGGACTGACCCCCAGATCGAGCTCGAGGATAGTCTGTCTGCCACTCCGAAGACGACACCGGAGACAGACCGGAGTCTCCGGCCCACACCGGAGTCTCCGGACCCCACACCGGAGTCTCCGGCCTGAGCGTATGGGCCTGCGCGCTGCCAGCTGGGCCCTTGGCCCATGTACCCCTTAGTCCGTCTAGACTTTCCCCTTTTATTCCTAAAGTACCCTTGAACTAGTGGCTGGCCTATATATAGTGCCTCGACCCCCTCATGTAACCCTAGGTATAGATGATAGACTAAAGAAAACCCCCTTTGTGGAATCTCTAGTTTTGCCTCATCCCCTTCTACCAAAGGGGATCGACTATCGTCACCACCTCGTTGGAGTTTGCATCGCGCCTCCCTCGTTGTACAAGGCCTTGGCATCGGTGTCCCTTTGCCAAGACGTCAAGACCCTCTCCAAGGTGTTCTTCCTTCTCCATGTGGGACCGAGGGAGCACGTTGACCGATCTTTCCTTGCGAGGATTCTATCGGACCGATGGCCACCGGTGAGAGCAATCGGCCTTGTATCGTGTGTGTTTTGCGTGTGTTCATCGTGTTCTTCGCGAGGTGTGCGTCCGCTTCCGCTACCTTCTCCCTTTCCCCTCGCTTTCCCATCGATTTGACCACGAGATCCGTGAAGATCGGGCCACCCACGGGGTTACTGCATAACAAATCTCCCCCAAGTCTGGTCTATCCGGCCGGCTCGGTCCTCGCGAGCCAACGGCCGTCCGAGCCGGCCCGGATGACCGCGAGCATAGGGATATGTTGGTGCAATCGTGCATCTTTACGCGCTCTCTCTCTCTCTGTTCCACCCCACTTTCTCGCCGAGCCGTTTCATCTACGCGAGTGCACCACACGCACAAATGTTGCAGGCCTTGTTTACTTCTCTCGTATTTTTATCCACTACAGTTGTGGGGATATGAAGGGATTTGATGTTCACCCAATACTCTCTAATCCCGGCAAATACTTTTCCCCGAAAATACTCTTCCATGTAGGAGAATTTTCAATTTAGACAAAAGTAAAAAGGATTTGCGGAAATATCCCGAGATTATCCCGGCTAAACCTGGAATAGTAAACGGACTACGGAGATTTTGCGGGAATTGAAATAATTCCCTTCGTTCTCTGCAAACACACTAGTGAATAGTATGAGAGAAGTAAACAAAGGCCGCAGGGAGTACGAAGCCACTCGGGGTCAGTCAAATGCGAAGCGTTCCGACTTCCGTTCCATTTTTCAGCATCTATCGTTTTCTGAAACAGCAACAAACCGGTGCGCTTTCGTGGTCACGGGAATGTGGTGTGGGTGCTGCGCTCGTGGCATTTTGAAGGAGCCAAGTTGAACGGGCTGGAACAGTCATAGTACTGGCATTCTTTAATCCCAGTGGTAGACATAATTAATCAGTCGATTGGATCATGCGTGTAATCTCACTGCAGCTTGCATCTGCTGCCTCCACCATGACTCACGCATGTGACGGCAACCAAACTAAGAACAGTACTGTACTGGTACTATAATTTAGATTTAACATATTTGAGGGCCGAAGGACGATGCAGAACAGAAGAAAGGTACTAGTAATTAGTAGCGGAAGAGATCATGGCCTGTTTTAAGCTGGTTCTTCTCTGACGTGGGAATGGGATTAGCCTCGCCGGCACGCGACCTACCACTTGTTCTTCCGTCCGGCCGACGATCCCGATACACGTGCCACGCATACACCTAACCAGATGGCTGATATAATTCTTTTTCTGATTGATATCATCAGCTAATTTGGTCTGTGTCTGCGTAATATTTTTACACCGTCTTAGCGACTGCACTGCTACTACTCCAATAGAACATCATCTGCCCGCTGGTACAGAGAGTTATCTTCTCTGTCAGGTCTGTCTACTGCCCACGTGGAGATTCCAATCGCTTGTGCGCAAATTCACCGAGTTGACTTGAGAATACAGACTTGTCAGATCGGGCAATAAGGTTGCAGGTTATTTTACTACTACTCCACAGCCGACTAGCCGAGGCCGAAGGGGACGTACGCTTTCTCCGATGAACGGTGACCGCGAGTGAGATTTCACTCCGAGTTGTTGGAAGAGTCCATCACAATCCACGACGGATTTTGAGGCGGGAAGCGCAGTTGCAGTGTCGACGGATTTTGCTGGCGGCTGATATGCGCCATGCGTACAAGACGGTGAGAAATTATAGAGTGGATCTGTCTCGTGTCATCGTACTAGTTGTGAAGTAAACACAGCTTCCGTGACGTCAATAGTTCAGATGGTTGTTCTCTCAACAGCGCAGCAAAAAGCCAAGATATATTAGATCGATTGGGATAGCAGTTTGTGCAGAGTATACGTCACATGTGGCTTTTCAGATTACACATGAATTCCAAGGAGAATAGGTATTTTTGAAACATGTTACGGAACAAATTTTCGTGCCACGAAAATCATTTGTATGGTAGCAATATTTTTGTTCTAGGACTTCTCATGAAAGTTTATATAGACATCTAAAATACATAAACATGTACGTTCTGAAAAGATAGGTTTAAAAAAAAAATTAAACGATTCAAATGAATTTACTGTTAATAATGAGAGCATATGCTCCGGTGAGCCAAGACGGCATCCTCGGGTTGATACAACTTTGTTGTCTCTTTTGGAAAGAACTACTCCTAGTAGTAGCTTCTGTCTCACTGTGGATGAAATGCTCGCATAAAGTGAGGAGCGTGCAGTGGCAATCCAGCAGCCTATGGAGCTAGAGTACCATGTGTAGCACACCAATTTAAACAGGCAGCCCAGATCATTCGTCCTGTATAGAGGGCATAAAGCGCCACTCAATGACCCAGTCTTCTCATGCATGTAGCACGAAATGTCGAAATGTCCAGATCTGGTCGGCTATAGGCAGCGAAGCAAGGACGAGGTACGCCAGCTCGCTCTCATCGGCGCAAAGTCAGAACACTGACCGGACAGTGTTTCACGAAACTCTGGCAATTAATACTCCTCCCCCTCCTCCTCTTGTGTTGTACCTACTCTCTCCGTTTTAAAATATAAGATATTTTAGCTTTATAAAAAGAGTAAATCTTGACTCATTTTAATGTGTAGGTTCACTCTAAACCAAGATGAACCTACACATTAAAGCCTTGTTCGGTTGCAGTGGTTTTAATCCTCTAGTGGATGTAATCCAGAGAGAAATTGGGTGAACCATGCCTCCTCACCCAATTCCCGCTGTGACTTATCTCACACAAATTCTCCCAGCCCCTTCCTTCATTCTTGTTCGGTTAATCCCCTCAATACCCTAGAAATTAATTGTTTTTTTCTTTCTAAAAATTGATATTGGCCGAGAGAGAATCAGATAGAATAGAAATTAAGAGGAGGAATCGGGGGATTGAAGAAGTGATGGAGTATCGGTGCCTACCAGTCCAACGTCCGGGGAGAAGCACGCAGGCGACAGGGTCGTCGCGGTCGGCACTCCTGGTCACCGCCGAGCTCACGCCGCTATGGTGCCTCTGGTTGGAAAGTGTGCGGGGGAATGGTAGGAGTATACACGCCTCCGCCGTCTCCTCCGGGCACTGTCCCTCCGTCCAGTCCGTGCCGGTGTCGTCGGCGGCGCCGCCGCCGCGACCACCTTTTTTGGCAAGAGGAAGGAGTGTCCGGGGGAGAGGAAGGAGGAAAACCGTTTTGCTTCGTTCAGGAAACAATCCACAAGGTGGAAGGCGTGGACCTGACCCCGGTAGATTTCACGTGGTCTGGGAGGGTTTGGACGGGTGCGTGATCCCGGTCGGGTTTAACCGAACACGTTTATGAAGTAGGCAGGAGATGAAATCTGGTCTGCATGAAACCACTAGGATCGGAGTGGATCAGACGCCAACCCAGGCGGGGAAGGGGCTAACCGACCAAGTCCTAAAAAGGATCTATATACACTTCTTTCACAAAAACATTTTATATTTTAAAATGGAGAGAGTACTACAAACAGTCTGTATACTTTGACTGTTTGGCAGTATTTCCCGTTCCTCGGTTTAGCTCGGAGGCTTTTCAGTTTAACATGACACATCACCTTTCTTGTCGCGTTGTGCCTTTTTGTAACATACCACCACACATCTCGACAGCATCATGCGCAATGCCGCACACCGCAAAGCTATGGTTGCCAAAGGCATCGTGGCACGAGCGTGATAACCAGACGGTGATGTCGGACGGGCGGCGAAAAGCATGCGTGTGTGTTGCATCGGCCTGCGACATGTACAACTACGCATGAATGGCCGACCACGGGTACAAAGCTAAGAGCATCGATAGCAGACACAGTGAAACTGTCAAACCGGTAAAATTCCAGTGACCTCACGGTTTTAAGCCATTTCCTTTTGTCTAGAACAGATTGTGGTAAAAGTCCATGGGCCTGTAAATATTTTACGGGGCACCAAAAATGCGAGCTTTGGACTCCTATATCTACGTATCTGAGGACAACATACAGACCACAAACTGATCGGATTCCACACCATCGCCGTCCGTGCAGCCGTCCGTAAAACCACCTCCAACCATCGATTCATTGAGATTCCGGCAAAAAAATTCATCGTCGTTTGAGATTCACGCCGCGTTGAGATCTGGCGAGTACACTGTGCCGATGCACTTCCAGACGAGCTTTTTACCGACGCCGCGCAAAGCAGTAGCACGTGCTAGCTGCTACAGCCAGGGCCCGGTCCATAGATTTTGGAGACCCTAGGATAACATGAAACCAAGTGCTTCTTGTTTAATGTGTCGGAACTTTCCTAAGATCAAGGGGCAATGGCCCCTACTTTAAAAAAATATTAGAGATATATTTAATATTTATGCTAAACTCTTAAAGATTACTCAAAGTTTATCATGATTAGCGTTCTTGAGCGTCTCAACAATGCATGCAAGATCCGCCGCTTGTCCACGCATAAAAGATTTAAAGATATTTCGTAAGAGAAACTGTAACTAGCTAATAGAGATGAGCAAAACAAATAGGATAGACTTTAAAACATGCATTTTTGCCGATAGTGCAGTAAATGTAAAGAATCAATTGTACATGTATACCTCCAACAACAAATCATTTTTAATATGAAGATACCAGACATGCCAAATAAAACATTTAGGAAGGTGATACAACTCGGAGGCTTTTTAGTTTAATGTGACACAGGCTTTCTTCTGGCGTCGTGCCTTTTGGTAACACACCGCCACGCATCTCCAAAGCATCAGGCGCAATGCCGCACGACGGAAAGCCACGGTTGCCAAAGCCACCGTGTCACGAGCGTGATAACCAGGCGGCGATGTCGGACGGGCGCCGGAAAGCACGCGTGTGTTGCATCGACCTGCGACCTGTACAACTACACACGCATTGCTGGCCACGAGCATGAAGCTAAGAGCTTCACTAGAAGACATTTCTTTTTTCCTAAAACAGACTGGTAAAAGTCCACGGGCCTGTAAATATTTTACGGGGCACCAAAAAAACAAGCTTCCGACCCCTACATCTACAAATCCGAGTACAACATACACCACAAACTGACCGGATTCCACACCATCGCCGTCCATGCAGCCGTCCGTAAAACCGCCTCCAACCATTGATTCCTTGAGACTCCGACAAAAGTTTTCATCGTCGTTTGAGATTCGAGCATGCCGTGTTGAGATCTAGCGAGTACACTGTGCCGATACACTTTTAGATGAGCTTCTCACCGACGCTGCGCAAAGCAGCAACGCGTGCCAGCTGCTGTAGCCATGGCCGGCCCATAGATTTTGGGGGTCCTAGGACAACATGAAATCAAGTGCTCTTATTTAATGTGTCAGAGATTTCCTAAGATCGGGAGGGGGCAATGGCCCCCCTACTTTAAAAAATATATTAGAGATATATTTAATATTTATGCTAAATTCTTAAAGATTACTCAAAGTTTATCATGATTAGCATTCTTGGTTGTCTCAATAATGCGTGCAAGATCCGCCGCTTGTCCACACATAAAAGACTTAAAATATTAGTATTTCGTAAGAGAAATTACTATAATGCAATAGAAAATTAAATAATCTGTGCATTTGATAGATTTATGATCTTTGAAATCTTGGTGAAGACTTTCGAAACCACTTATTTCTATTGCTCGAGCGAACTATATATAATGACAGTTAATTTATCAATTCCTACTTGTGTACATATGCGTGTGCAAAAAATAATTTGATGCGTAAACATATTAGGCACTTAATTAATAAGAGGATGGAATAGTCTTAACATATAAGATGGGGAGGAGTAGAATTGTTGAGAATAAGAGGAGAGTTGCTTGTAGAACGATATAGTTACGATTGTGTCATTAGTCTTCACTAATGAATATACCCACAACCTTGCAAAGGAATATGAGGACCGGTGTTAATCTTCACATTTGGAAGGCCAATAAAATCGTGTCATCAAGGAAAAATATTCAGTAATGTTAGAGTATATATGTTTTCTGAGAAATAGGAGTATGAGTAGAGTCATGATAAGTTATAACTTGAACCATCTATATTTTCTTTTTTGGACAACCATTTATATTTCCCAGAAGTTATGTACATTATTGGGCGTCAAAAGTGTGGTGACCCAGCATATCACTGTATGGTGTAGTATGCTATAGTCGTTGACATAACACCAATGAAATATCATTCACCTAGTATTACATCCCTCGGAGTGATACAACAGGAACATCATGGGTCCAAGGTATGACTTTACATTACTATAGCACATAACAAAAGATCTAGAAAACCTCCTCGAAACAGTGAGGAAAACATTATACATAAAAAATAGAAATAGCAACTCGAAATCTATTCTAAAAATAATATTACTACTATTAATATAACCCTATTGCTTGCGATTCTTGCTATAGAAATTCTCTACAGAAGTAGGTTCTAGTTTCTAAGGATTTATCTACTCTCTACTATTTAGTTTTACTTCAAAACCTTTTGATGTAGTCGTCGACTCCGTTGATCCCCACTAGATATCTCCAACTCTTTAAAGTAGTTCACCTCCTGAGGATGTCCTTGATTGCTCCAAGATCTAGCAAGAGTTAAGAAGATGCGGTTGAGTACGATCATACTCAACAAGTTCACTAAAAAGGAATATTTGATGCACTATCTACAACCATAGACCAAAGGTCATAGGTTATGCAAGTTTTCGTAAATATTTATTTAAAGGTTTACTTTATTCTGAAAAGCTATGTTCGTCAGTTTTCACACGCTGATTAGAACTCATGGAGTTTCTTTCCTGCAGCATTCGCAGCTCCTTCCCAGAACAGAGAGTAACATGTTACACTTTATAGACTCTATAGAGGTGTGTTGCTTTACCCATGAGAGATCATCCATGTTGCACATCTGAGCGGCCAACCCATTCACACTTCCTTGGTATGAGGCCTAGTATAAGGACCTAAGCCAACCACTGCCCTTCTCCGCGACCCCGTATGCCCACCCTTTTGTACGCCAGCCCCACCTATTGCATTACGACACTGAACCGTACAATCCATCGTAGATGCTAGAAATACCGTGGGACGTTGTGGGATCCCACGCTTCTGCTGTATATCCTCTCCCGATATAACACTCACGGTCCAAGGATAACACTAAAGGTCCAAGGAAGAAGATCCAACTGACTTTCCTAGAGCCATATAGATCTCATGGTTAATGCATATTATATGGCGGAAGAATCACTGACGATATTGGTTATTAAATCCTAGATGATACATTTTTATGCAAATGGAGCCTCCACCAAACACATACCATAACATGGTTCCATTTGCCCGCCATATTAGGTTAACACCACTAGGGTCAATAACCAATAAGTCATATTATTAAGAAAATAGTATTTTCTTCCATCCTTTTCGAAATGCAGGTGGTAACAATAATAAATTACAAATACTTGATAAAAAATAACCAAAGGACATGCCTTTTTGACTACAAGATTATGTAGTCAAGGTCTTCTAGTCGATATAAACTCCAAAATCTGAAATAACATCATTGGTCTGGTAGGGACTAATGTTTAAAGAAGCAATATGCTATTATGCATAAATAATGATATGCATTGTGTATAAAATATCAAAGTAAATCCCCATGTTTAAGTATGGATCGAGTTTGGTGATTTCTTAAAGATTTGTTTTACATTCAAGTTTACTTTACAATCAAGGGTATATACTAAGATCCTCAAAGTAATTAACAAGCTATGAAAGTAAAACACAACAATAATCAACATTGGATGTTGATTGATAACTATTCTTTAGAATGATCACGTTCTAAGTTAGTGAGTTTTAACAGAATTGCTAATGTCTTTGTTTGAGGTGGCAAAAAAATTAACTTTTGAGAAAAATCTTAATTACACTAAGTTAAGCATTTCACGTTGTTTTCTGAATCCAGTCGATAGGTATCTGTATCGCCCTAATGAAATCTTAAGTTAATAAGCTTCTAGCTGGTTGAGTGACAGACGAAAGTTAACTATAAAACATAATTGAAATTATGACATAGTATTTTATATCGTTGTTGAGTTATAAGGTTTTCCTAAGCATGATCGAAGACGAAATCTTATAGGTATTGAGCATAACTTTAAGGATCTAGATCTAGCATGTTTAATATGAATACATTATATGACAAGTATTGATTATGAGAAATAGGTGAACTCATTATATGGTTTATTTAGTTAATACCAAGTTTTAGAGTCATGCCAAGTACAGTTGAATATGATGAGATCATTGATGACCCACAAGTATAGGGGGTGTATCGCAGTATTTTCGAGGGAAGTGAAACTCAATTTATTGATTCGACACAAGGGGAGCCAAAGAATACTTATCAGCCTTAACAACTGAGTTGTCAATTCAGGTGCACCTAGAAACAATCTTGCTCACAGCAGTTTATCAGTAGCAACAGTTTTATAGTAGGAATAGTAAAGTAACAGTGGTAGCAAAGCAAAGACAGTATAACAAAAGCAGTAAATAGTGAGATTCGAGTGCGGTAGGCATAGGGATGGATGGACGGGCGTTGCATGGACAAGACAATTCACATAGCAATCAGAACATAGGGCAATTGCAGATAAATAAGATAAAGCACCTAAGTACTAGACAATCCTAGGCATGTGTTTCATATATAGTCATACGTGCTCGCAATGAGAACTTGCACAACATCTTTTGTCCTGCCAGCCCGTTTGCAGCGGGGCCTCTAGGGAACTACTGGCAATTAAGGTGCTCCATTTAATAGAGCACCGAAGCAAAGCATTAACACTCCGTGAACACATGTGATCCTCACATCAAAGCCTTTCCCTTCCGGCTACCCCGATTTCTGTCACTTCGGGACCATAGGTTCCGGACAACGACGTGTGTATACAACTTGTAGATAAGACCCAAAACAATACTATCATGATGAATCAATAATAAGTTCAGATCTGAAATCATGGCACTCGCGCCCTAGTGACAAGTATTAAGCACAACAAGTCGCAACAAAGTCATAAAGCACTAATAAAAGATACTAGGCACTATGCCCTGACAATCTGATGCCATTACATAAACGATCTCATCCAATCCCTACCATCCCCATAGCCTACAGCGGGGGATTACTCATTCATAGATGGGGGAAACATGGATGGTCGATGGAGAAGCGATGGTGATGATGATGGCAATGATCTCCTCCAATTCCCCGTCCCGGCAGGGTGCCAGAACGGAGTTTCTGGTGCTGTTTCGTGGAATCTGGTGGTGGCGGCGGAGCAGAACTCCTTCTGGAAAAACGTCGACCCCCCCCGAAGTTTTTAGGTCAGAAGGCTCCTTATAGGCGAAGAGAGAGGCCGAGGGGGTGCCTAGAGGGCCCACACCACCCCCTGGCGCGGCCTGGCCGGGCCCGCGCTACCAGGTGGTGTGGCCACCCCAGGGCTCCTCTCCGTCTCGTATTCTGGCTCCTGGAGTCTTCGGGTGAAATAGGATTTTTGCCATATTTTTCGGGATTTGTCCTTAAAGTTGATTTTCTGCACAAAAAGTAGACACCAAAGCAATTCTGCTAAAAACAGCGTTAGTTCGCATTAGTTGCATCCAAATCACACAAGTATAGAGGAGAAACAACAACAAAAGTGTTCGGGAAAGTAGATACGTTTTGGACGTATCAATCATTCACTTCTAACATAAGTGAATGATATGCAAAATGAACTTATAAATTTTCGACTTAGAATTGGTATCAGATTCTAAAGGAGTATTATTTGATTAGTAATACACATTTCATACAACAAGTGGCATGGCGTCGTGAAGGAGGTGCGCCACGTCCATGTCAGCGACACCAACTACGACGATGAGGTAAACAGCCCCCGTTGCCGCCCGCTCCTGCCTATTTCAGACTTGTGTCCGACTTGTGTTTTTCGTGGATGCGCGCCATGATCTCCGCCTACCACGATGACAACGACGAAAATGAGTTTAGATCATCCACGGCTTTGCACGGATCGAGGGGTGCGACAAGTGGGTGGAGACACGGACCTTTCTCGCGAAGGCCAAGTCCAGCAACTACGACCCGGGGGGCGGCGCCATCTGCGGCATTGGAGGGCCGGCCCATCGGCCACAGGAAGGCCAAGGCCATGAGGGGCGCGGCGCCGGCCATCGAGAAACTACACTCGTCCATCCTAGCTTGCATGGCCGACACTGCCACGCACGCCGCCATGAGGGCGGAGCAGGCCACCAGGTTGGAGGAGATCACCGCAACAAGGTGGGCATCGGTCATCGAGCAAAAGGACATCAAGCTCGGCCGCATCAAGGCCAACGTGGTGGCATAGAAGATGAGGTAGGACTTGGCGATCTTGATGGTCGACACGAAGGACACGGACGCCGAGGTGAGGGCATGGTGTGTTGATCAGCGCGCCCTGATCTTCTCCAAGAACCGAGCGACCACCAACCTGAACAGCAGCCCGACACCGGTGACTGCAACCCCGACCCCGATCTGCATCCAGGCCAGCACCATCGTTCCGCCGCCAATGACCCCGGAGGTGCCTCCTACCGCGGCATATGATCCCCTCCCCGTTTGATTTTTGTGTTCCCCGTATGTTTATTTTGATCATCGCTGGACTTGTATTCCGGTGATTTGCGGCGATTGCATCACCTGAACTATGTTGTGCCCGGTGCAGACAAAACTATGTTTATTTTCCGGTGACATTTTAAATGTTTGAATTTGCAATTGCGACTGGGGGAGGGGGCTATTTAGCGGCGGTGGCCGGGAGGCGGTAACCCTCGATAGGAGGTACCTGCGCCCCCCTCCCCCATAAGGCCAAATGCCAGACCCTGTTTGTGGGGGGCGAGTGGAGATGCTCTTACCTCGTAGGGGCCAGGTCACTAGCTCACACACCACCTCGTGATGGACTCTTCCAACAACTTGTCGTCAAATCACACTCACGGTCACCCTTCAGGCCTCGTTCGGTACTGGTGGATTCCAGTGATTTTTAGTGTAAGATCCACCGTGTTTTGGGTGGATATATATCCGTCACCCAAATCCCGAGTGTAAAAAATGCGAGGTGGGCCTTTTTTTAGATGGACCTAGTGTCTGGGAAACTCCTCAATCGGACGTGTTTATTTGGTTTTACCCGGACTTACACAACGCCAAACCAGGCTACCAAATGGGCCGGTGAGTGTATTAGATTTAGGGATGCACCTTGACGCATGACCCCCAAAGCTCCGGGCTGATAAACGTATTGTAAAAAGCTGTAATAAGCAAGAGTAGTAAAAGACACCAAAATAAGAAAATATACTCCCTCCGTCCCAAAATAATTGACTTGAGTTTGTCTAGACACATCCGGGCAAACTTATGTCACTTATTTTAGGACGGAGAGAGTATTACAATAGGCATGGATAGACAGTTTTGAGATAATAATAGCTATAATGTTTTCCCACTCAGTTCCACGACAGAGGGGGTTGTTCTCAAACAAATGCAGCTACAACGTCATTTTCAATGGACTGCGACTTAGCAAATGACACCGTCTATCAAATTTACAGATGGTGATCAGCGGATGATGATCAGATGGGTGAAATTTTAGCCAAAGAAAAATATTTATCCACGGTGAAATGAAATCTGTTGGGGTATGTTACGGCTAGATATATTTGGTAGTTTAAGTTTGTAATCCAATTCTATCTCTAGTAGTCTTCTTGCCCCACAAGTCTTTTAGTACTATATAAATAGTCTAAGGCCTCACGATGTAATCACCTCTTACAATATTAATACAATCTCTACTTTCGCAATCTTTCATGGTATCAGAGCGGGTCACTCCTCAGTCTAGGGTTTAGCCACTACCGCTTCCGCCGCGCTGCCCCTGGGGAGATCCTTCTCCACCGAGGGCTGCGCAATAGTAGATTAGATCTTCTTCGCAAAATTTTCTCGCCGGCCGTTGGACCGGCATTTCTTCTTCTTTCGCACTAAACTCCGGCAAATCATCGTCAACGATCGTGACAAGGAGGCTCTGCGTGGCGCCCCAAGAGCCGCCTTCACGCGCTGCGTCGGCTGCTCTATCCTCACGTCGTCACCACGCCGGCCAGTCTTCGCCAACATCGAACGGGACGCACGTCCCCGAGTACGCTCCTCGCCGTCAACAAAGGGCCGCAACTTCATCAACCGTGGTCATCATCACCGACAACCATCTACACCAACATCATCGCCACATCGTCGCCGCTACCACCAATCGTGGTCATCGTCAACGCCAGCAAGTTCTTCTCCATGACCGACGCCGCGCTCATACAAGCGGAAAATACGGGTCTTATCCCCGAAATCGATTACCGCTACAATTCAATCGACAACTACCACCGTCGTCTTCGTCCACCACGACCTTGCCGTCAGAGTCGCAGTCTAATTTTTTATTTGCACAAGTCTGTGCTCAATTATTTTTCTTGCAGCCACTTCATCTACTCTGACACGGCGGATAACTTCTACACCGACCGTTTACGGAAAATTTTCTTTCCTCCTCAATCCAGCTTTGGCACGCATGGCTCATGATGGTCCCTGTCTTCGCACGTCTGGTATTGGCAACACCGATGCGTGCCTTCATCCCCGACATGCTCCCGAGTCTGGCAAGCTCGGCATTGCGGGTCGAGCTACTTCGACCCAAATTACGTTTACTTCCATCAATTCGGACTTCTGGTTGCGTTGGCTAATGCATGTAATTCAATATGGTATCAGAGCAGGAGGTCCTAGATCAAATTTTGATCAACGCAAAAAGTAACAAAAAATATTGTGGCTCCCTAAAACATCGAGCTACTTCGACCCAAATTACGTTTACTTCCATCAGTTCGGACTTCTGGTTGCGTTGGCTAATGCATGCAATTCAATATGGTATCAGAACAAGAGGTCCTAGGATCAAATCTTGATCAACGCAAAAATTAACAAAAAATATTGCGGCTCCCCAAAACACACGTCACAATAGGCCAATGGACGAAGACGTAGGGTGAATGTTGAAATATATTGCCTAACTCTTTTCATCAGTTCAGACTATTGATTGCGTTGGTTGGTACATGCAATTTAATAAAGTCAGCTCCTCGTGTCGTCACAAAAGGGAAAAGAATTTTATCCTGACTTAGATCCATCCACATCATATGAAAGGGCAGTTAAAGAATCAGCAAATTTGATTTTATACGTCAATTCCGGCAGAACCAAATCTGGTCTCAGCTGCTGTGGCATTGGAATCATCAGTTCTATTGAGTCCAGCGTATTAGAGCTTTAAATAATTGGTATACGTCATATTTGGCAGATGAGTAAGAAGCACGAAGTGGTTGGCGCTTGCTGCTGATCAACATGGCTCTGGAAATGGATAATACTCCCTTTAACGATTTTTCCTTAAGCCTGCATTTTAGCTCTTGCATCCTTCAAAGTTCTGTATGTGTGGTGGAATTGCTAGTACCATTGGGCATATTTCTGCCAAAAAAGTCTTTCGCAGTAAAATTCACATATGTGCTAGGAAACATATCATCAGTCATGTAAAAACGATAATCCGGGAAAGTTTGAGATGAAATAGTAGAGTTTTGCAACGAAACAACATCCGACAGTTGCCACATCTTCAGCTTCATTGACAATTTCGGTCTCTACGGCCAGTGTCTTGCTCTCATGCAGTCTAACACTCTAGGTGAACTTCCGAACAATCCAATATTGTTGCTTCCATCCTTTTCTTCTATTGTAACTAAAGAGTTTGTAGTGTAACTAAAGAGTCTGTAGTGTTACTCGCCTCTTCTAAAAGGACACCACACTGCAACTTGAAAGAATAACCAAACAATCCAGAAAATAACCATTCTTTACTGACATGACATGAACCACTCTACTTGCAGGTATTCTAGAGACTTTAGGATTTGTAGGAAATTTTGGAGAGATAGCCATCAATTTAGAGCTACAAAAAGTGAAACAACAGTCAAACAAACAATATAACCTCACAATGCTTTTCAGAAGGAGCTTTTAATTTAGAAAGGGTGTAAGCTTTATTTCACCTAGAAAGATAGTCTGAAATGTGTACGAAAAACACCCACTACTTGAATCTACAACTGATCCTTCCCATGGAAAAAAGAGTCGATTGCAAATTGACAGAGGTAATTCAGGAGTCAATCAGCAAAGCCTTAAAGTTCCTTTCTGCAAATCCGTAAACACAAAAATGCATCCAACATAGTGCAAACCATTAATGAGGCATGATCATCCTATTAACGTGAAATCGGGAATTCAAATATGAGTCCAACATATTTATTTGTCTCCCCACCAATCTCTCCTTTCAAAAAATTGCAAAGTCTATATGCTTAAAATTGCATCCATTCCTATTAATTTCCACAAAAATATTAAAATAAAAGCAAAGATAAGAGAAGAACATGTTCGAGTAACAACCCATAGCAGTCCTTCCAGGCATTTCTTTGCCATCTGTGTGAGACCGCCATCTATTGGCTCAAGCATTGCAAACTACGCAGAAATCAGTATGCATTAAGTAGTTCCTAATTATTCGACAAGTGATTTAGCTTGTTATTACCTCCTAATAACTAATGGCACACAAGATTCAACTATTTATATGGACTGGATGTTCAAATGTTCCACCGTGCGATATGCCTAGTTTCTGCCGAATAGAAACAACATGAGAGATGAGATATAATTCCTAGCCTAGTGAAGGAAATCTAATAGTTATCATTACCATTGGTAATAGCAAGGAAATCAAAGCAACCAGTAGAAAAATTGTTGGAAGCCCTACAACCAGCCATCAAACATCTATGTTGTTTTTCGATGACAACACAGTGAGATCACTGAGTACCGGGAAGGAAAAAAGTGGAGAGAATAATCCTAAATTTAATATGAATGCTAGAAGACGCTTATAAGGGATCCTTTTTAAACTTAGAATGATAACAAACAAAAACTAAACCAGCTATGGCATATTACAATGAATAGGCATGTGGTGAAAAAATCAAAACTAAACAGGCCAAAAATATTAAATGCCTAAAACTCACAGAAATATTTATTCTCGCATTTCTATACATAATATTGTTACTCACTAATATATCTATTACTGTGGATTTTTTTTACTCTCATTCTTTTTCCCTTCTCACTATTACTAACAAATCATTGAACATTGCATTTTTTTGAAACTACTTTCCGTCCATTGCACCTCTGCAAGTCAAAATGCAGAAAATTTTAAAACCATTTTGTGTAAGAGAAGTTTGTAGTTTATGTATTCAGTGCTCATTAAATGTAAAAATATTAATCTCATGTAACCGTTTGACTAATGTGCTGTTACGCAAGTTCAACCGAGCCCCAAAGGCCTTGGAATATTTATGTAATGACAAGAACACGAGAAACGCACGAATATGTGCCCTTACGCAAGAATTGTAGGCACAATGGGAACTTCAAGATAAATGAAGTGCAAAAGGAAAAGAACCAAAACAAATTATATCTCGAGAGCTTCTATCAGTATAATATGCCAATGCAAGTAAACTCATTTACCTAAAGCTGAATGGGCGTTGCCTTAGTTGATCTATCCATATTAGACTTGAGGCTCATACTAATCAGATAGCCAAGCATGAGGTTCATGTCCAGCGATGCAAAACCAAGCATAAGGTTGCTAATTTTTCCATGTCGAGAGATCTTTGTAATTGTGTTTCTTTGGTCCCACCACAAACCTGTTTAGCTCATAAACCTTTCCCACCAAAATCCTTTCCATGAACTCATGAACTAATCAACACATTCTTGAGAGATTTCTCCATACATGTGGTTTCCCTAGAAATAGAAAAATAAAGAGCAGTCAACAAACAATAGCCATGTAGCCAGTTATGTGTAAAGCCTAGGCACTAATGCATGTTGTCCACAAATAATACCACTTTTGTAAAACATAAATAAGAAAGCATACATTTGACATCGAGATAACATGAACAAATCATATATTTGTAAATGGTCAACTGAATCATCAGTGACAGAATAATTGTTGCCATCCAATGTCTGAACCGTATGTTCTTGTCTGATACAGATATATGCATCTATAAAGCCATTGTGCGGGATGAAGCAACATCAATGAATGCATTGTTTGGTTAAAAAGATGAACACATTGTTTTCTTATGCAAGTGAGCAATCTGAACCTGTGGTAACAGTAAGCACTTGAATATCCGTACTCGGTTTATTAGTATATTCTCAGCTAACCCTAGGCCCCGGTTTATTAGTATATTCTTCCCAATTCCTTATTACCTCAGTACCTCTACCTAGACTACTCATGTAGGGGTATAAAAGGATCAGTAAGGTCACTCCTATTTTAATCTAGTAGGAAGCTAAATTAACATGGTTATTCACTCCCATGAAGAATATTCTCTACCAAGTCTTTTATGATATAGTAGGAAGCTAAATTAACATCTTTTTGATTAACTGAGGTTTTAGGAGATTTAAAAACGTTACTTATGACTAACCATAGATATATTTGTAGGGGCCTCTAGCAAGATTATGGTGAAAGCAAGAAGGTTGCACGTTGACCGCCATAAATACATCAAGCCACAAAAGACAATATCATTTATCTAAAGAAATAGTGCATCTATAGTTTGGTATACTATAGATTAAGGTTCCAAGTAGAGTTAACCGCAAAATAATAACAAACCTCAGTCGGGTAATTATGGTAGATTGATTCAATCCAAATAACAAATATAAAAGATTGTAGTGAACGACACCCTACATGAAGTGCACCTTCTAATTTCCTCCAATACATGGATAAATTGCATATACAAATCTTACCCAAATAACATATAAGAATGTAGTGGCACCACCTTGGTCGCACCCTGCTTCACAAAACCATGGAACAATCTTATATTATGTACATCCTGTATCGTTCCTACCATAAGTAGAGAAGGAGGCACACTGCAACGGAAAATCAATAGAATATATAAGTTAATAAGTTCAATCAGCGATGACGGAGGCATGCTACATTTAGTAAAACGCAAAGAAATGCAACCAATAACTGCAACAGAACAAATGTAGAGAAATTCTCCCATGGTATCTAACAAAAATAGAAAATATTGTACGCCATATTACCTTTTGGTCTCTAAGGCTCCATTTATCAGCACAAGTCAACTTCAAGATTCAGTAGAGAAGCAACACTACATACTCAACATCAAGAGTTAACAATTAGGAAATAGTGATAACTCCGAGTTTTAAAGAACTTCTTTATTATATTTATTTCTTTTCAAATATATATTGTAACTACCTCGGTGAATTACGTTCTTAGTTACATGCCTGGAGGAACGAAAGTGGTTAAAATAGTACGGTGGGGCCCAGGGCCACGCACGGTAGACCTTTCGGCCGTCCTAACCACTTTCAGAACATCGGGACAAGAACGAGCGGTGTAATCGGCAGGCGAAGGGATCAACTACATACACAAATGAGTATGTATGCAAGCCACATACAACAGTCCTCAGAGCCATTCCATCTAAAAGAAATAGAAATATTGCAACGCCATACGGCAAGATTCAAATATCCTAGATAGAGATAATAATTTAGGATAGCTCCTCATACAACACACATCAGCGTATCAGTCGGAAGCGGAAAACAAGATCCGAGTACGGATAAGAAGCAAATCGGCATAAGATGCCACATAAATAAACACATCCCGTCCACAGATCTCACGGATCCCCGTTCCCGGAATATCTACACCGAATGATCGTTGCCAACATCATCTGTCTCCTCCATCCAGTATCCTTCTTGCGAATATACCTGTTCATCTGAATCAAACAATTTATCGTGTGAGACCCTAGGGGTACTCAGCAAGTCTTTATGCCACTAAAGGGGACACAACCTGGGGTGACGCAATTGCAGCAAAAGATAATAACTAACAAGTCTATAGATACTCGCTAACCATCCGCCTAACCAATGATAGACGGATGTACGTTAATTAAGGACAACAGTTATAAAAGTATAATTAACAGATCCATCCTCCTCCTCGCTTACCAACGAGGAAGCGGACGAACAACCCCCATCATCCGTTGGCAATTTTATTATCCATTCCATGAGTATTGCACTATTTACTAGTCAAGTACTTAGTCCATTTAAAAGCGGTACTTTAGTTATACTTGTCTATGATCGAGAAACTGTGCTCCAAGTCGTCCATAATCGCGGACACGGCTTTTAGAAAGATTTACCCTGCAGGGGTGCACGAATAGCAACACACAGTCGATCAACCTCGGAAAAACCAACTCAAAACCCAACGAGGCATTCACGAAAAAGCGATCACAGGATTCAGAAATATTTCAGGGGGCCACCCCATTAAGCTACCCGCAACGAAGTTGGCCGGCTCCGAGATGGACCCAAGGTTTGTGTGGACGGCGGTAAACGACTAGGAACGCGAAAATGTGACTAGGCTTGTCGATACAGCGAAAACGTGTCACGATCCAAAACAGTACAGGTGCTCCTCGTACAATCTTAAATAAAGCAGTAACATGGCATAAGTACAGGATAATAGTAAAGCCCCAAACTAATTGTGGCCCCAAGAAATAAGAATGAATCAAGCTCTGGCTCAGGGGGGTCCATAAGGCCTCCCGGATGTGGATAGTGCGAATAAACAAGGAACAGGTATCAAGTACTCGGGGTCCTACGGGACACAAGTGAGCATAAAAAAACCAAATAGCAGATATTGCTCACCGGTGCCTCTTTCATTAGTTATCCCATTACTACTCAGGTTAAGTTGTTTAAGTACCTAGTTATCCATCAGACACTCACATACCCTACACATGCTTTTCTACGACTCGCATGGCTCAAACAACTCATGTAGTAATGGCTCATGGGATGGAGGAACAAGCTTCGGTGGGGTTTAAAAGTAAAGGCTATGCAGTACTGGGATTCAATTTAATGCAATCGCGACTCAATGATGCAAGAATAAGATAGAGGCAATAGGTACTATATGTATGCAAGCATGTGGTAGTGCTTGCCTGGTAGTTCAGTTGAAGCGAGAGATGGATCTGGGTAGTACTCCTATGATTCCTGGTAGTTCTCCTGCTGGGCGTCTATTCGAAGAAGAACCAAACAAACAAGGGCCAACATAAATAAAGTGCACAAGCATATGAATTAAAATGCGACAAGAAAACAAGCATGCCATGATGAATGATGCACAATTTACATGGCATTAAAGTAGCATGGCATGGGGAGGTGTGAAATACAAGAATAAAGCATTTTATTATTTATTCAGTCAAATTTTATTGCCCTAAACAGTTCATATTTTTATGAATGATATGATGCATGCTTCAATTCAGAACAAGGAATGCATAGATAGAACGGGCTCGTCGCGCTGATCGATTTAGACATCTTACTTGCCAAATTTGGAGTTATAGAATTAAAGTTATTAATTTATTAAGAAAAGGGCATTTTATTGTAATTTTAATCATCTCGAAAATTTAAAGTGTTCAAACAATATTTTGAATGGCATATTTGAATTCCTTACATTTTTCTGATTCCAAAACATATTTTATTTGTATCATTTGGACTTATAAATTAAAAGTTATTTAAAAATCTGATTTGAATTTGAATTTAAACATTTACTCAAAAGGTTTATTTGAAAACAGAAAACAGAAAACGTTTTACACTCAGGCAAACCTAGCCACAGTCACTGACAGGTGGGCCGCTGCTGACTAGGCGAGTTCCGCGCGCAAAAAGCTTTTCTCACCGCGGCCGGACCTAGCTACTGCGATTGACAGTCGGGGTTAGCGGCTACGGGCCCACGTAACAGCAAACGAACGTGCAGAGACTGCCAGGTGGGGCCGTTCTAGAGCGCGGGTTGGGTAACCAAAACTGCGGGGGCGTTTTTGTAAAGTGGACAGGGAGGCTGACTGGTGGGGCTCGCGAGTACCACGAGTTGAGCGAGAATTAACAGAGGGGGCTATCTGCAAAAAGGGCCGCGATACTGTTCTTCTTTCTCCTCGGTCTGACGCCTGAAGGAAAATCAGCACGTGGCGCGGGATGGTGATTCGAACCGGGGATCTGGCGTGCGCGCTAGGCGGCGGTGACCACTGCGGTAGCTAGGGTTTGGTGTTAGGTGGGGG
Source organism: Avena eriantha (assembly GCA_910589775.1). Classification (NCBI taxonomy): domain Eukaryota; kingdom Viridiplantae; phylum Streptophyta; class Magnoliopsida; order Poales; family Poaceae; genus Avena; species Avena eriantha. Next base: position 345,637,051 of record OU342740.1, read on the forward strand.
TTAGTCGGCGAGATGCGGCTCTATGCGGCACGGGGGCGTGCAGACACTAGTGATCGACGGCGCGCCGAGGGCGTTCGATGAAACGTTCGGCGAGGCGGAGGATTTCTAGGCGGTAGAGGGGCTTACCGCGGGGTGGCTGACGGCGGCGGATCGAGACGAGGTGCAGTAGGGCGTCGGCGGAGCTGGCGAACCAAAGATCTAGGGTTTCGGCAGGGCGTCGACGTACTGCGGTAGTGGTGGCCTCCTCCTTCTCGCTGGCGCGTCCAGGGCAAAGCAGGAAGGTCTCCTCGGTCTCCTCGACCACCTCCACGACGAGCTTGCCGGCTGGAACGAGGGGACGACGGCAGTGCTGGCGGCTGACCGGCGAGAGGCGTTGGCGACGAAGAAGAAGAAAGAGGGGAGAGGCAGGGGCTCTGGGGTGGATCTGGGCGTTTCTAGGAGGCGTGGGGCGGAGGGTAAAGCGAGCGAGAGGGAGGAGGGTGCCGTGTGGGAGCGGGCAGGGATAAAGTGGCTTTAGCCACTTTCCTCCTTCTCCTCGATCACGTGCTCGGGCTGGGCAGGTTGGCATGGCAGGGTAGGGTGGTGGAGACTGCCAGGTAGGCTAGGGAGGGAGGAGGGGAAGGTGGGGCTGGCATGACAGGTAGAGAGAAAGAGAGAGAGAGAGAGAGGGGGACTCGGGTTAGCTAGGGTTAGCTTAGAGAGGGGGCTCGGGTTAGGGTTTTGTTAGGTTGGGGTAGGTGGTTAGCTGAGGTGTGGGACCAGGAAGAGAGAGTGGCTAGGGCATGGAGATCATGGGGTTAGGGTTTTAGGTTAATCCATATAAGCTTGAGCATGGGGATGGCAAGGTGACATGGTGGAGTTGGAGAGAGGAGAGAGGAGATGGTGTAGGATTTTGCATGATTAAATCAAGCTTCATCAAGTGTGATTATGACATGGAGGTAGGGATGGGAGGAAAGGTGGTGAAGGAATAATCTCATATGTCCAAAAATAGGTGCATGCACTTGTGAGAGAGAAAAGAGGAAGAAGGAATGGTGCACATGGCCAAGATACAAGATCAAGGTGGAGAGGGTTTAGGGGAAAAGAGAGCTCAAGAAAAATGATCCACTTAAAAATCAAATAAATACCAAAGAGAAACACATGGTGGTGATAGTTGCATGGCCCATGCAAAATATTAAATGCCATGTTTTATTTTGTGAAAACAATAATAATATGGCATTATTCTTATGCATTCCCAAGAAGTGGAATAAAGGCCAAGCAAAAGAAATTATAGATGAATCCATCCCAACCCACATGAGCTAGAGTAAATGCCAAAATAAGATAAAAGCCCATGGGTAATTAGGGTGGTGGAATTATAAGGTGGTGACAAAGAAAGGTGGTGGAGTTGAAATAAAAGATATGCCCCCAACTCAACTTGGGCATCAAGCATTTATCAAGAACCAAATACAATATATCAAGAGCCAAATACAATTAATAATGCATATGAGAGAATAACCAAAAAGGAAAGGGTTTTATATGATGCTCAAATGCAAGGTGGCATGATGACATGAGCATGATATAATTATGATGCAACAATTATATGTAGGAAGTAGCATATACATAGAGTAGGCTAGTAGCATTGCAATTGTTAGACAATTGGGATGCTACAACTCTCCCCCACTAAACAAGAATCTTGCCCCGAGATTCCTAGGAAAAAAACAACACAAGGAGAGGCGGGTGCTCGGAACGAAGGTGACCCTCACGTTCCCAAGTTGATGAACAACGGAAATGGTGCGACCACTACACCTTGCAATATTTGCTAGACTTGTTGCGAGTCTTGCGTTTTGCTTGAGACACAAAGGGTTAGAAGAATTGAAGGATTTTCATGAGACAAGAAGGATAGGATGAACATAGCTCCGGTTTTTCGAGAAACATGATAAAATAAAAGAACCACTTGTTGAAAGAATTTGAAAGGACGGTGTATCATGGATAAGAAAAGACACACCGTTAGGATTAAAGATTTACTGATACTAGAGAGGATGAATCTTTGTCTCGCCGGAAGAAAGAGCTAGATTGGAGAGGTTTGAACCCTATGACAATAGCATTGTATCTTCTCTCGGATTAAAGGAATGGAGGTTGGGAAACATTATTGCCTTCAAACACCAAAGTTCCTTGATATCAACGGGAGTATTGAGTTAGACCTTGTCGGATTGGATTCTTCTTGCGCCGGTAAGAACCAAAGGATCACGCAATTGAGGTGCGCGGATATAACTTCAAGAGAAAGAGGGGAATGCTAGCTTATGATAGAATCCTTAGAAGAAGTGGAATGTGGAATAAATTTGCTATTAATGGCATCAACCATAATTGTCTTTACCACAGAAAAAGAATTGATGAAACAAAGGGAGAGATAGTTTCCTTCCATCTTGTTTGGGAATGTCGAGCACCGGTAGAAAGACGAGGATAGAAAAGAGTTTGCGTTTGTTCCCACCAGATAATTAAAAATTTTGCTCCGTGTAGAAAAGACGAGATCACCAACAAGAGATTATTGATTACTTTCTTCAAGAGAGCACTCCGGAAAACAAGGACGGAAGTAAAAGTATCGAGGGATAAAGGCCGCTTCTAACTTCCGTGGAATGAGTGAAATCACATCAATTCACCAATTCAATGTACAAGAGCGAATGATAAGAGTAGTGGTATGGTAGCTACTCCATCCTGCACTCAAAGCATTACTCAGCACATGAATAGGAAAACCATGCAACCCAACTCCCAAAATAGACTGAAGATATTGACAAGAACTCATGGAACTCCGTAAGAAAACAAGGGTAGATGTAAACGATTCGCCGGATCCAAGATAGATAATGATGATGATGTTGTCGTCATGTCGGAAGATCCAGAAACTCCGGAAAGATATGAAGAAGATTATGGAGAATAGCTGCAAGATTCAACAAGTAGAGGGATAGCACCAGCTTGAACAGATGGATTACAAAAGATTTGAAAGTCTTCATAGCCTCCGGTGGATTGAGCATAGACGATAGAACGAGAGGGTTTCAAAAGATTACTTAACGAGACAGAGGTGAAAAGAACCCCATGTTCTTCTTGAAATGATTGAGAGAGATTTAGCAGTCTTGAGGAAATCTTCAGTGGAACGACGATGATAACTCGCCAACAAGGAAAAACTCCGGGTTTGATTGAAGATGGAGGATGGAATTAACAATGGACTTGCTGATTCCAGAATTGAAGCGATCTATTTAGCAGAATGACGTGGTCAAGATAGGTGACTTCAAGAAGCCAGAATTCACACTTTGAGAACTTTGCACACAAGTGGTGTTCTCGAAGCTTGAGAGAAAGAGACATAGATGGTATTCCATGTTCTTCCATTGATATAGAATAAGAAAGCATATCATGAAGATATACCACCATTGATTAACAAGATATTCCCAGAATACCAAGTTCAAGAGGCGAGAGAAACGAACAAATGCTTGAAACACTTCCTGAGCTCCACACTCTTTGAAAGATCAATATTAAGAGCACGGGATCGTGTTGAAGAAGATGCACTGGCAGAATAGATTATCTGGTCCTTCGAAAGAGAACAGGAAATGCCAACTGGTTCACATCGTCGATTGGATCGCCGGTTACAGAGATAAAGAGATCTTGGATAAGAAACGATGATAGCTCATACATTAAGCAAAGCTATCAGAGACGACAAGATGCAATTCCCTCGTATCAAAGAGAATTTTGCGAATATGAAGTTCAAAAAGATGTGCCACATGATGAACAGATGATAGACCACCGTAGTGCCTTGAGAAAACTCCGGATTGCCAAAAATACTTGAATATGCTAAAGATATGGTCACGGTATAACTCAAAATCACAGGAGATAACCGCCACCATTTAGAGGATAGTGTTGATAGCAGTTTCCATATTCCACTCATGATAAGTGTCATGTAGCTATGCCGAGAACCAAAGTACAATCACCAGCATCGGATCGACACTTGTTATGTAATTAGCCCAAGAGAATTTGAAGATGAAGCAAAACTCCCGGATTAAGCGGTGACAAAAGAATGGGTTAGCATGAACATGCCGATAAAAGGAAGAACGATAATGTTTTGCACACGACTAAAGAGGAGTGTAGAAACACAGATGTATCAAAGAAAAATTTTCCGCATTTTTCGGCATTAAAATACCAATAGATGCGCAAAACCACTTATCATATAGAGATTAGCAACTCCACATTCTATGAAAGCCTGCTGGAAGTAAGAACACCCTTAATAAGATTGCGCCGGTTAACAAAGAGTAAGACAGATCGCGTCGGTATACAACGAATCAGATAGATCGCGTCGGTTTACAAAGGCCTGTCGATATGCAATGTACCAACAGTTGATAACCAAAAGGCAGATAGTGATGACATTTGGATGCAACAGATAGACAAGGAATTCACACACACACACACACACCCCTATGGTACTACGGAATCCAGAACACGTGAATCCTAGTTTGAACTTTAGAAGAGGATTGAAGACGTTACACTTCCTTACCAGAAAAGGGTGGGTGGGTGGGTAAGAAGAAAAATGGAAGCAGTCCTACTCTCACGTTTTGTTTTTCCCTAGTATACATAACTACCAAAAATATTTCCTAGACTGACAACGACCATTTTGGCTGAGACCCTGAAGGGCGGGATGGCTCTGATACCAATTGTAACTATCTCGGTGAATTACGCTCTTAGTTACATGCCTGGAGGAACGAAAGTGGTTAAAATAGTACGGTGGGGCTCAGGGCCACGCACGGTAGACCTTTCGGCCATCCTAACCACTTTCAGAACATCGGGACAAGAACGAGCGGCGTAATTGGCAGGCGAAGGGATCAACTACATACACAAATGAGTATGTATGCAAGCCACATACAACAGTCCTCAAAGCCATTCCATCTAAAAGAAATAGAAATATTGCAACGCCATACGGCAAGATTCAAATATCCTAGATAGAGATAATAATTTAGGATAGCTCCTCATACAACACACATCAGCGTATCAGTCGGAAGCGGAAAACAAGATCCGAGTACGGATAAGAAGCAAATCGGCATAAGATGCCACATAAATAAACACATCCCGTCCATAGATCTCACGGATCCCCGTTCCCGGAATATCTACACCGAATGATCGTTGCCAATATCCCCGTTCACGGATCCCCGTTCCCGGAATAAATGACACCCTTGATCTTACCATCTCAAACATGGTTTGATTTTATCTCTCGAATATGCCATAATCCTATGGTTTATCGGGAAACACAAATCATAGAACAATTCCTCAAGTCTTAGGTGTTTTTGCTAAACATGTAACTCAAATATCTTCCTTTTTGATCGAATCATAAACTCTTTATTTTCTTGTTACAATGATTTTCAACTTCATCTTGAAAGTCTTTGATCAATTTTCAAATGTTTCATACTTCCTCCTTATTAAGTAAATATACATATATTCACTCAAATTCTCGGAGAAAGCATATGAAGTTGAAATCCATCGCTCTTGACTACATAATGGGCTTCATACATCTATATGTACAAGTTCCAATAAGCCAGTCATTCGTTCCTTTTGGCCTATGAACGAAGTTTTAATTATCTGTAGAAAGTTTCACAAGCGTCATTTGATCAAAATCAAAAGACTCCAAAATTCAATCAACATGGAGTTTCTTCATGTTTTCTTTCCAATATAATTTAAACGGCGATGCCACTTCGCAAGTGATCTTTCAATCTTTTTTCTTGCGACATTTTAGCAATAGTGTTTATGGATGTGATTTCTCCCACAAGACTTGTAAAAGTTCATCCATCCTTTATGGAATACGGTAATTATTTGAACAACCATTGTTTTCGTAATACCGGAACAAAATAACAATTATTGAAACAAATCTTGAAGGCAAGCTTCGATGTTAACGAGCAACACAACAACCCTTTGTTTGTTTTCGATGAACATCATCACTTATTCTCTTGCTAGTTATTTAGGCCATTGTAGTTCATGAATTACGTTGTCCTGTATGACATAGCATACCAACCAATTCGGTATCCAATACCGGAGAACCACATTGTTTAACAAGCAAGGAATACAACCATAACATGTATATCTTCTATGTGCCTAAGTTGGACATCTCCAATCTTTTCTTTTCTGCCAAATATTTTATAGATTCTCTTTCAGCAATTTCTATTTTTTTTAAAGAATCTATTAACATCAATAGCGGTGTCATCAACATGACACATGGTACAAAGCGTATATAGTCAACTACTAATACCTTTGGACTTGCACTTTGAGGTGGATCACCATCATCAAATGTTTGGTGTTCTTTCAAAAATCCATTCTTTAGTAATCTTTTAGCGTAGTAAACATTTTACTTACATCTTCTATTCATCCTTATCATGACAACTTTCATGATCAAGCTGCTACAGCTTATAAAGGTGAATTGTGAGTATAATGTTTCTTTTTCAAAACCTTTTGGAGGATTAGGACGACTAGCGTCTCCAACCTTCACAAATTCTCATCAAATATGAGGACGTTTACTCTATCATGTTGTAACCAACACATTGTTTTAGATATCGCAATACCTTTCACATATGATGGTTTCTGAAACATTGCTTTCAGCTCTTAGATAAACTTGATATTAAAAACAATCTTTTGAGTATCAAGAACCATGGAGGCTAACATGATACATTAGATACTAACACTGGAATTGTTACTCTTGATTTAATACTATTTATTAAACTTCATGGAGTAAATTGAGTTTGCTGAAAGTTTGCAATAGGACTTATAAATTTTAATTGACACTCAAAACAATACGATACCAGTTCGTAAAGCAAATATCCAGAATTTCTATAGTTCCACTATCTCAACTATAACTAAGCGTAAGGTGGTGAACGGATGCCAATGACTACAACAAACTATGCAAATTCACTTTGATTGTGTTTATGATAAATTGAGTTCGACTAATCCAAATTACAAATGAACTCCCACTCAAAACAACATCCCTCAAGTTGTTTTAGTGATTACATGAACCAAATCCACTACACCAAGTCCGATCATCACGTGAGATGATGTAGCTTTAAAAGCGAACAATCAACATGTTCATCATATCATCCATATGACTCATGTTTTACCTTTCGGTATTCTGTGTTCCGAGACCATGTCTGTACATGCTAGGCTCGTCAAGGTTAACCTTAGTTTCTGCATGTGCAAATCTGGCTTGCACCCGTTGTATGCACACGTAGAGTCTATCACACCCGATCATCACGAGATGCTTCGAAACGACGAGTCTTAGCAACGGTGCCAACTAAGGACGAACACTTTATTACTTGATATTTAGTGAGAGGGATCATCTTATAATGCTACCGTCGCGATCTAAGCAATATAAGATGCATAAAGGATTAACATCACAGGCAATTCATAATATGTGATATGGTATGGCCTTTCTTCTTGTGCCTTTGATCTCCATCTCCAAAGCATGGACAAGATTTCCATCATCACCGGCATGACGTCAAGGTCCGTGGCGCCGCTTCATGATTGTCCATCATCACTAGCAACTATTACAACTACTTGGAATAAAGCTATTACAAGATGAATAGACACGCAGGTCTTAACAGAATTAAAAGACAACCATTAGGCTCCTACCGGTTGCCATATTACAACAAGGATCATTGCATACATCAAATATAATCATAATTACATGATGGCCATATCACATCACAAAACCCCTGCAAAAACAAGTTAGACGCCTCTAATTTTCTTTGCATGTTTTACGTGGTTTGGGGCTTTCGCATAAGACCGATCTTACCTACGAACAAGGACCACAACGTTGATACAAGTGTTGTCAAGATGCTCATTGTAAATTGAATCTTCACTATGGTGGGAGAGACAGACACCCGCAAAGCCACTTGTGCAAAGAAAGTTGCACGTCAAGCGTGGAGCAAGTCTGATTTACGATGACATGTAATGTTAGCCCGAGCCGCTTCATCCCACCATGCCGCAAGATGCAAAGTACACGCTAAGACACCGACAACAAAAGCATCAACGCCCACAAAAACATTGTGTTCTACTCGTGCAACAGATCTACGCATAGATACGGCTCTGATACCACTGATGGGTTCGTAGCATGGAAAACAAAAAAATTCTACCGCAAGAACGAACAAAACCTAGATCTAATCCAGATAAAAGCCAAGATCTAATCTATTAGACATGAGCAACGAGATAGATGGGAACTAACCCTCGTAGATCCGAAAGCGTTAACGAGATTAGATCTCGTGGATGATGTAGTCGATCACTGGCCGATCTCAAGATCGTGTGGACGATCCTTCCGGCATCGCGTTCCAGCAGCGCTTCCGCCCTCGGTCAAGTAGACGATCCTTCCGGCGCCACGATTCGGCAGCGCTTCCGCAGACGGTCACACGTGCGGAGTCGAAGCAGACCTTCCTCTCCCCGTTCCAGCGAGCAGCGGAGGTAGTAGATCTTCTCCACGGAATCCCAGCAGCACGACGGCGTGGTGGTGGTGGTGGAGTAGAGAATTCTGCAGGGCTTCGCCTATTCCTGTGCAGAAGATGGTGGAGGAGAGAGGCGGCAGAGATTGGGTGTTATGAGAGCAAAGGTGGAGGGGGCGCCCCTGCCCTTCTATTTAAGGGGAGGAGGCGCGCCTGGGGAGGGGGAGTCCTTGTAGGACTCCCCTCCTCTATGGCCAACGAATTTGGGGAGGGGGGAGGAGTCCTCCTCCCCCACGAATCCGTGTCTTGACCCACCAGGACTCCTTGATCCCTATCTTGATTTTCAAGCAAACTCCAAGATATCTTCTAGAACCTTCCGGAACATTCCGAAACCTTCTAGAATCCTCATACAAACACTCCGGAACATTTCCTAACTTAGAAAATGATCCCCTATATATGAATCTTATTCTCCGGACCATTCTGGATCTCCTCGTGATGTCCCGAATCCAATCCGAGACTCCGAACAACATTCGGTCTCCAACGCACATTCCATATCTACTTAAAACAACTTCGAACCTTAAGTGTGTCACCCTACGGTTCGTGAATATGTAGACATGATAGAGACACATCTCCTATCAATAACCATCAGCGGGATCTGGAGATCCATAATGGCTCCCACATACTCAACGATGACTTCGCGATCGATTGAACCACTTACATATGAAACCAATTCCCTTTGTCTCGCGATACTATACTTATCCGAGGTTTGATCGTTGGTATCTCCATACCTAGTTCTACCTCGTTACTGATAGGTACTCTTTACTCGTTCCGTGATATGTCATCCCTTGTGACCTAGTCACATGCTTGCAAGCTAACTAGATGACATTCCACCGAGAGAGCCCAGAGTATATCTATCCGTCATATGGATGGACAAATCCCAATCTTGGTTCATGCGCTTCAACACATACTTTCAGAATACCCAATGACACTTTTATAACCACCCAGTTACGAAGCGGCGTTTGATGTCATCAAAGTATCCATCCGGTGATGGTGATTAACATAACCTCATGGTCGAAGGATTAGGTTACTATGCATTTAAAAGCTTATAGCAATACGAACTTAATGACTTGATCTTATGCTACGCTTACTATGGGTGTGTGTCCATCACATCATTCTCCTAATGATATAACCTTGTTCTTAACGACATCCAATATCCATGATCAGGAAACCATGATCATCCATTAATCAACAAGCTAGTTTAACAAGAGGCTTACTAGGGACTCTTTTATGTTTACAAAACACACATGTATTAGTGTTTCCTAAAAATACAATTATAGCATGGGATGTAAACATTTATCATAAACATAAAGATATAATAATAACCACTTTATTATTGCCTCTTGGGCATATCTCCAACAGTTTTATTATCCATTCCATGAGTATTGTACTATTTACTAGTCAAGTACTTAGTCCATTTAAAAGCGGTACTTTAGTTATACTTGTCTATGATCGAGAAACTGTGCTCCAAGTCGTCCATAACCGCGGACACGACTTTCAGAAAGATTTACCCTGCAGGGGTGCACGAATAGCAACACACACTCGATCAACCTCGGAAAAACCAACTCAAAACCCAACGAGGCATTCACGACAAAGCGATCACAGGATTCAGAAATATTTCAGGGGGCCACCCCATTAAGCTACCCGCAGCGAAGTTGGCCGGCTCCGAGATGGACCCAAGGTTTGTGTGGACGGCGGTAAACGACTAGGAACCCGAAAATGTGACTAGGCTTGTCGATACAGCGAAAACGTGTCACGATCCAAATCAGTACAGGTGCTCCTCGTACAATCTTAAATAAAGCAGTAACATGGCATAAGTACAGGATAGTAGTAAAGCCCCAAACTAATTGTGGCCCCAAGAAATAAGAATGAATCAAGCTCTGGCTCAGGGGGGGGTCCATAAGGCCTCCCGGATGTGGATAGTGCGAATAAACAAGGAACAGGTATCAAGTACTCGGGGTCCTACGGGACACAAGTGAGCATAAAAAAACCAAATAGCAGATATTGCTCACCGGTGCCTCTTTCATTAGTTATCCCATTACTACTCAGGTTAAGTTGTTTAAGTACCTAGTTATCCATCAGACACTCACATACCCTACACATGCTTTTCTACGACTCGCATGGCTCAAACAACTCATGTAGTAATGGCTCATGGGATGGAGGAACAAGCTTCGGTGGGGTTTAAAAGTAAAGGCTATGCAGTACTTGGGATTCAATTTAATGCAATCGCGACTCAATGATGGAAGAATAAGATAGAGGCAATAGGTACTATATGTATGCAAGCATGTGGTAGTGCTTGCCTAGTAGTTCAGTTGAAGCGAGAGATGGATCTGGGTAGTACTCCTGTGATTCCTGGTAGTTCTCCTGCTGGGCGTCTATTCGAAGAAGAACCAAACAAACAAGGGCCAACATAAATAAAGTGCACAAGCATATGAATTAAAATGCGACAAGCAAACAAGCATGCCATGATGAATGATGCACAATTTACATGGCATTAAAGTAGCATGGCATGGTGAGGTGTGAAATACAAGAATAAAGCATTTTATTATTTATTCAGTCAAATTTTATTGCCATAAACAGTTCAGATTTTTATGAATGACATGATGCATGCTTCAATTCAGAACAAGGAATGCATAGATAGAACGGGCTCGTCGCGCTGATCGATTTAGACATCTTACTTGCCAAATTTGGAGTTATAGAATTAAAGTTATTAATTTATTAAGAAAAGGGCATTTTATTGTAATTTTAATCATCTCGAAAATTTAAAGTGTCCAAACAATATTTTGAATGGCATATTTGAATTCCTTACATTTTTCTGATTCCAAAACATATTTTATTTGTATCATTTGGACTTATAAATTAAAAGTTATTTAAAAATCTGATTTGAATTTGAATTTAAACATTTACTGAAAAGGTTTATTTGAAAACAGAAAACGTTTTACACTCAGGAAAACCTAGCCACAATCACTGACAGGTGGGCCGCTGCTGACTGGGCGAGTTCCGCGCGCAAAAAGCTTTTCTCACCGCGGCCGGACCTAGCTACTGCGATTGACAGTCGGGGTCAGCGGCTACGGGCCCACGTGACAGCAAACGAACGTGCAGAGACTGCCAGGTGGGGCCGTTCTGGAGCGCGGGTTGGGTAACCAAAACTGCGGGGGCGTTTTTGTAAAGTGGACAGGGAGGCTGACTGGTGGGGCTCGCGAGTACCGCGAGTTGAGCGAGAATTAACAGAGGGGGCTATCTGTAAATAGGGCTGCAATACTGTTCTTCTTTCTCCTTGGTCTGACGCCTGAAGGAAAATCAGCGCGCGGCGCGGGATGGTGATTCGAACCGGGGATCTGGCGTGCGCGCTAGGCGGCGGTGACCACTGCGGTAGCTAGGGTTTGGTGTCAGGTGGGGGTTAGTCGGCGAGATGAGGCTCTGCGCGGCGCGGGGGCGTGCAGACAATAGTGATCGACGGTGCGCCGAGGGCGTTCGGTGAAACGTTCGGCGAGGCAGAGGGGCTACGGCGAGGCGGAGGATGTCTAGGCGGTAGAGGGGCTTACCGCGGGGTGGCTGACGGCGGCGGATCGAGACGAGGCGCAGTAGGGCATCGGCGGAGCTGGCGAACCGAAGATCTAGGGTTTTGGCAGGGCGTCGACGTACTGCGGTAGTGGTGGCCTCCTCCTTCTCGCTGGCGCGTCCAGGGCGAAGCAGGAAGGTCTCCTCGGTCTCCTCGACCTCCTCCACGACGAGCTTGCCGGCTGGAACGAGGGGACGACGGCGGTGCTGGCGGCTGACCGGCGAGAGGCGTTGGCGACGAAGAAGAAGAAAGAGGGGAGAGGCAGGGGCTCTGGGGCGGATCTGGGTGTTTCTAGGAGGCGTGGGGCGGAGGGTAAAGCGAGCGAGAGGGAGGATGGTGCCGTGTGGGAGCGGGCAGGGATAAAGTGGCTTCGGCCACTTTCCTCCTTCTCCTCGATCACGTGCTCGGGCTGGGCAGGTAGGCATGGCAGGGTAGGGTGGTGGAGACTGCCAGGTAGGCCAGGGAGGGAGGAGGGGAAGGTGGGGCTAGCATGACAGGTAGAGAGAAAGAGAGAGAGAGAGGGGGACTCGGGTTAGCTAGGGTTAGCTTAGAGAGGGGGCTCGGGTTAGGGTTTTGTTAGGTTGGGGTAGGTGGTTAGCTGAGGTGTGGGACCAGGAAGAGAGAGTGGCTAGGGCATGGAGATCATGGGGTTAGGGTTTTAGGTTAATCCATATAAGCTTGAGCATGGGGATGGCAAGGTGACATGGTGGAGTTGGAGAGAGGAGAGAGGAGATGGTGTAGGATTTTGCATGATTAAATCAAGCTTCATCAAGTGTGATTATGACATGGAGGTAGGGATGGGAGGAAAGGTGGTGAAGGAATAATCTCATATGTCCAAAAATAGGTGCATGCACTTGTGGGAGAAAAAGAGGAAGAAGGAATGGTGCACATGGCCAAGATACAAGATCAAGGTGGAGAGGGTTTAGGGGAAAAGAGAGCTCAAGAAAAATGATCCACTTAAAAATCAAATAAATACCAAAGAGAAACACATGGTGGTGATAGTTGCATGGCCCATGCAAAATATTAAATGCCATGTTTTATTTTGTGAAAACAATAATAATAATATGGCATTATTCTTATGCATTCCCAAGAAGTGGAATAAAGGCCAAGCAAAAGAAATTATAGATGAATCCATCCCAACCCACATGAGCTAGAGTAAATGCCAAAATAAGATAAAAGCCCATGGATAATTAGGGTGGTGGAATTATAAGGTGGTGACAAAGAAAGGTGGTGGAGTTGAAATAAAAGATATGCCCCCAACTCAACTTGGGCATCAAGCATTTATCAAGAACCAAATACAATATATCAAGAGACAAATACAATTAATAATGCATATGAGAGAAGAACCAAAAAGGAAAGGGTTTTATATGATGCTCAAATGCAAGGTGGCATGATGACATGAGCATGATATAATTATGATGCAACAATTATATGTAGGAAGTAGCATATACATAGAGTAGGCTAGTAGCATTGCAATTGTTAGACAATTGGGATGCTACATATATAGAGAATTATAAGGCTGCATCTATGTGTCTTTCTCAGCATAGAAAAATATCCAACCACAATAACTTGTAAGCAACACAAATAACACCACTAGGCAAGACAGAAACATTATGTGATGAAAGGCGAAACTAAAAACATCCGCAACACGCCGCTGCACCTAAATCTGTACATTGTGCTTAATTTGAAGCATCACCAAACGGTGATATGATTCCTGCACATAACTCATGCTTCATCTGAATCATGGATTCTCTCCAAGTTGCAAGAAAAGTAATATACAATGGTAGAAGGGGATCCATGAAAAGATATACATATGTTTTCTATAAATATAACATAATTAGTTATAAATTAAAATAATCCATTCTTGTCTGGGCTACTTGTAAACATATTGGTTGTTTCTTAACTAAGCAAGGTTAGTCGTTACATGAAGTCATGCATCAATTTTTTCTGATCATGTTACTCTTTACAAGAAAAATATAAGGTCATGCCATGTAAAGAGGATGGTACTGAAGTTAACAAATATTTTTCTCATCTGGTACATGCCAAAAGAAAAACAGAAAACACATCTTCCAAATAGAATTGTACATACATTCACTTCAAATTTAAACAATATAATTATTGGAATTATTTTTCTCATGAATAAGTCAAAAAATGTTCAATGAGAGAAACTTCTGTAAACAGGTTTTATCAACAAAGAAACATGTACCTCTAGAAATGACAAGAACAATCAGATGCATACTACTGCCATACATAGGAAGAAGTCGATAAGCGCAAAGCACCTTTGCAGAGCACAATAGCTTGACATGCAGTAATTACAAGCATCGCCTCCTCGCATACTCGCATTTGATTTCTAAAACATGAGAATATAAGATTTGGTAGCAAGCAAATAGATTCTATAATTAGTCTAGAGAGGAAATAAAGGCATGAGGGTGGAGTGTTGAAATCTCAGAGGTATAAAACAAAACTTTAATACTAAATGCCAATACTCTACGGAAAAAATAACCAGGACGCTGCACTGTCGACATATAAACAAATGCAGAGGAAGCTTCTCTTCTAAGCATGCTCACCCAGAAATGCATGGGAATCCATAAAAATAATCTATTGGAATCCCTTGTGATGCAAACTGACAGATTTCAAAGACAATGGACAATAATTATAACGTAGAAAGGACTATCTGATTCCAAAATGAATGGCTATTGTGTAAACATTCTAAGAAATAAAAACCAACACAAATATGTGTTTTCAAACTTTGGGCCACTTGCATGCTTGCATACCAAGAAGCAAAAATCAGTAAAACACATGTTTACATGTCAGGAAATGGTATAGCCATCAAGAGTATCCAAATATGAAAGTATCCCGCAACGTATAATTACAAATTGCATTGTTTTCAATTTGGTGATACAAAGAGACAACCAAACCAATCAATCAACACAAGCTACCAAACCAATAGGAGGGTAATGCATAGGGATGTAAGCGGCGCACCACTTAATCCCGCGTAATACCGTTTATTAGTAATCTAGTTCAATAAAATTTGCTTTTCCCAAAATATAGAACTAACGAGTTGAATAAATGGGATTGCGGATGCCATTTAAGTGCCATTTACATCCCTAGTAATGCATCTTTATATTGCAAGTACACTATAAATTGCTTATCACTAATTTTTATGGCATCCTATTCTATTCTCATCAAAATAGCAAGAAAGAACATGATCCAACCAAAGCTAATAGGACGGCCACCTATTTAGCGTCAGACATCAGACGAAAGGTCTCAAGGCTCGCCAACGTGTTATATGCCACCCGCGCAGTATTGTGAGCTTCATGAGGCCGCCAACATTAGACGACAAGCACATCAACAGCGACGGGCCACATCGCGCCGACCTGCAGTGAGCATAATCAAAATACAAAAACTTACAAGTTCAATCCCCTTTAGATATGAAGCTCAGTACTATGCAAGGAAAACACATACTCAAGTAACCAACCATGAAACAATTAACCTTCAAATAATTAACTTAATTAAGCAGAAGAATTTGGTATAAACCGACCTTCAAATAATTACCTTAATTAACCAGAAGAATTTGGTATAAACCGATTGATGTATCGATGGAACAATATACTGGGAGCCACCACCAAGTGTTCCATATTCATTTGATTCCTGCATCAAAACGAATAACAGGGACCACAACCTCAATTAAATAAGTGAACTGGCTTATGGCCTCTAGGAAAGAAATTGAGTCACAAAAATGAATCATGACTAAATGCTAAAGCAAAGCTAGTAATATTCCAATTAGCTTAATGTGCTGACAAACAAAAATAACGTTAGTCTTGGCTTTTTGAGGAGGCAGTACGTACCACGTGGTAGTATCGCCGGAGGTCTCTCCTGCTTTCTCCCTCACTCTGTCGTTCAGAACCCTGAAGGTCAGCCCCTCCAAAACGGTTGGAGGATGCAGAAGAGAGGGCTGAAATGAAGAGCTGTTCCTACCACACACGTACATGAAAATGCACACAAAGACCAAACAAAATCAGGTGCATATAAGTACAGGGGCATAGGCAGATGCGTCATCTACATGGCCGCCTGGCCTTCCCTTTATCAAAGAGTGATGTTAGAGAGAGAATTCACCTACAATCGGCGTATGTACTGCCTGCTCGATGTAAGGTCTCTGACGATGTGGAAGAAACCACATCTACGCAAGATCGGCTAGGGAGAAGGAACCCATGGAGCAGGGGAGCTGCAGCCTAGCCTCTGCGCTCTCGTGCAGTCTGGCGGCGGCGCACGCTCGGTCTGCCGGTGAGGACGAGCGACATGTGAGCATGAGGTTGTTCTGGCATCGACGGTGTAAGGGGATGAGAGGAGGAGGATGAACCAAGGACGGAGCCTGGAGCAGAGGAACGAGGGAGGCGGGGCTACCACATGGTGCGGCGGTGGACGGGGATTGGGGGGGAGAGAAAAGATGAGGGGATTGGGGAGGAGATGACGAAAGGGATTGGGCCTAGGGTTTCACTCAGAGCATTAGTTTTATCTCGCGTGGAAGAGAAAGCGTAGCATCCTCACGTCCTCGTAGCCCATGACAACCCCGCAAAAATAATCATAGAGAGGCTGCCGAGCGGGCCTTAAAACCTCTGGTCCTAGTGGCAGTCACCAAACCAGTGTGCACCTAGCCTTTACCGTTAGCGGGGTAAAAATGTCTTAGCATGATCAGACGGTGCGCACGTGATGTAGAGGCCAGATCCAAGGGCCGAAAGTTGCTAAACGCTGTGGTAACTTTCAGGGGTGCCCCTATTATACTTTTAAATTTTCGCGTAACATTCTGGGCTAGTAAAATACAGTTGTTACACTTGTCGACTAGGCTGCCAAACAAGGCCTCGTCGGAGTTGGAGGGAGAGAGCGTACGTCCCCTTCAGCCTTGCCGGTGTAGTAGTAGTAAAATAAGCTGCAATCTTACCCGATCTGACAAGTCTGTAATCTTAAGTCAACGCGGTGAATTTGCGCACAAGAGATTGGAATCTCCACGTGGTTACTCTCGACAAAGAAGATGACTACTCCGTTTCACCGGGCAGATGACGTGGTATTGGAGTACTGGCAGTGCAGTCGCAGTGACAGATCAAATTAGCTGATGATATCTGTAGGCGGGGCACGTGTATTGGGATCGCCGGCCGGATGGAAGGCCGAGTGGTAGGTCAGAGTACCAGCATAAAACCGGCCGCGATCGCTTCTGCTACCTTTTCTTCTGTTCTGCGGAGTAGTACTAGTTCGGTTGCCGTCACGTGCGTCATGGTGGAGGTAGTGAGATCACACACATGATCCCGTCGAGGATTGATTAATTATGTCCGCCACTGGATTAAAAAATCCCAGTACGACTGTTCCGTCCCGTTCAACTTGGCTCCTTAAAAATGGAACGGACGCAGCACCAACATTCCCGCGACCACGAAAGCGCACCGGTTTGTTGCTGTTTCAGAAAAGGAAATTCCTAGACTTGTTAATCCTGGTCTATTTTAAACCCTAGGTCTATTTGGCGCACCGGAAAAGTAACAATCCCAACGGGATAGGTTTCTAGTCTCACTCACAACGTGGCCCTACGTGTCACATTCATCTTCTTGTATCTCTGAAATTCCCAACGAAATCTAGAGGAATTCTCGATCCATCGCTCCGCCCCAACGCAACCCAGCTGCCCTTGGTCGCTGCCCCCTTGGCTCCTCATGTGCGTCACTGAAGCTCCCATTGGGCGCCTCCACCTTCAGGCCCCATGCGAGCATCGTCGGCCTCCTATTGCCGCGCTCGCCTACCTTCTCCGTGACGGAAAATGTGCCACGCGGTCGCCGGAGTGCTGGGCAGCGGTACACGCCAGCCATGGCGTTCGCTGGCTCGACTGGGCGCGGGCGAGGCCAAGACCGGCACGACCGATGACGGCGCATCCTCCTCTGTCTGTTCCTTTTCCCAAATCGTTTTGCTTGAATACAACGCTGATTTGGAGATTCTTCATGCAGCCTACTTTTTTGCGTTCGTGGTAGGTTGGATCTGTCGGTTTGCACATTAATTTTCTGTACGTATATCGAGCGGTACGCTGTTCACCAAGACTTTATCTGAAGCATCAGCTAAAGAAAGGTGGAAGATGAATATGACATGTGGGTCTAGTTTGTCAGTGAGAGAAACAAATTATTTAGTTTATGATTTTTTTATTCTTATGTGCAAAATAGACCTAGGGTTTAAAATAGACCGGGATTGACAAGTTCAGAGTGTCGATTTCAGGGATTGAGAGTTGAGGGTTCCATTTAGCTTTTGACTACGAATTCAAGGTTTTTTTTGGACTTTTCTCTTCAGAAAATGATCAGGTTTATTCGGGAAAAAAAGGAAAATGATCAGGTTTCTGAAACAATGCTGAAAGATGGAACGCAAGATGGAACACTTCACATTTGACTGACCCTGCTGTACCTCTCTCGCTGTAACCTTTGTGCTCATAACTGGACTTAGGCTGTTTCAAGCGTGGCGCAGTAGCGTGTAGATATATAAAAACGGTGCGAGTAAGTGGCGGTGGCAGAAAAGGGTTTAGACGAGAAAGGGATAGAGAGAGCAAAGATCTCACGCGAACTGGTAGATGTACGTACGTATCTACCTGTCCCAAGTACCAGCCCGGACCGGGACACGCAGACAGAAACAGATCCCCAGCCCCACGATGCCGGCGAGCACCACCCAACAACAGCGACCGCCACGTTGAGGCCTATTCAGCTTGACTCATCGTCGACGGCGAAAAGGCATCGAGAGAGCGCGAGCCACCCTCGATTACCATCTCCACATGACCCGCCGTGCCCGTATCATTCATAACTACTCTAATCTCATCACCGGCGAAACCGCTCAGTACGAATCATGCATCCCACGCATCATTAAGCAATCCGTCGCCGCCCTGGAGAGCGAGCTAGCGTGCCTAGCTTCTTCTTGCTTCGCTGCATGTAGCCTACGGTATCATACCATACCATACCATACCAGGCTTGTGAACAGCTCGACCAGATATGCACATTTCGACATTTCTTGCTCTATATGCATGAGAGGATTGAGTCATTAGTTGCGCTTTATGCCTCTATACAGGACGAATGATCTGGGCTGCTTGTTTAAATTGGTGTGCTACACATGGTAGATGGTACCCTAGCTCAATAGGCTGCATCAACTCTGGCTTGCCACTGCACGCTCCTCACTTTATGCGAGCATTTCAGCCACAGTGAGGCAGAAGCTTGTGTTAGTAGTACTACTTCTTTTCAAAAGAGACAAACAGTTGTATCAACCTGACGATGTATTTTTTGCCAAATCTGACCAAACTGAGAAATTTCAACCAAATCTGACTCCTGGACAAAACTAATTCGGAATCTGATCCCTGGGGTCGGCGCTACTTAAAACGGCGCCGAAGTTGTGCAGGTCGGCGCCATCTTGTAGCAGCTGGGAGGCAGGCCAAAGAGGCCAGCGCCAAGTGAAACATTGAAGTTTCTCAGTTTGGTTAGATTTGGCAAAAAATACCTTGAGGATGCTGTTTTGGCTCACCGGAGCATATGCTTTCCTTTTAACAGTAAATCCATTAGAATCTTTTAAAAATAAAAAACTTCTCTTTTCACAACGTACATGTTTAGATGTCTTTTGCCTCCGTTTATAAAAAAACAACGTACATGTTTATGTATTTTAGATGTCTATAAGCTTTCACGATGAGTCCTAGAACAAAAATATCGTCATGCAAATGATTTCATAGCACCAAAATTTGTTTTGTAACAGGTTGAAAAAAAACATCCATTTTCCTTCAATTTCACGTGTAATCTCAAAAGCCATATGATGTATACTCTGTACAAACTGCTATCCGAATGGACCTATATATCTTGGCCTTTTGCTGCTGTTTAGAGAAACTACTTAAACTACTATTGACGTCATGGAAGTTGTTTTACTTCACAACTACGATGACACGGGACGCACCACTCAATAAGTTGTCCCTAATTTCTCACCGTCTTGTCTGCGGCTGGTACACTATCCACATATAGCCGTGCATGGCGCGTATCAACCACCAGCAAAATCCATCGACGCTGCAACCGTGCTTCCCGCCTCAGCTAGACAGACGGGCACTTTTCGTGTAGATGCACAGCGTGACAGCGGCTACGGCTTATACCTCGTTGGGTCTGGCGTTGGGGACGGGTCACTGGCTCACACCGTCGTGATGGACTCTCCCAACAACTCCTCGTCAAATCTCACTCGCGGTCACCGTTCATCGGAGTTGAACGGGGAGAGCGTACGCCCCCTTCAGCCCTTTTTTTTGTTGTTGACGAGGAGTCTACGGTGGGCACATAAGCCAGCCTGAACCATCATCACAAAAACCAAGTTACAAAGAGTTATTTACATAACCGACAAAAGCGAATAAAAAGAAGAAAGAAGACCAAATAAATTACTCGCATTAACTTTCACGGAAGAACTCTAGCAGATTCCGTAAACCCGCGGCCTTAAAAGACATTTACAAGCTAGGAAAACTCGTTTTACGAACTGATTTGAGCCGGCGTGGAACAGATCCTGTATTTCGTGCCTATAAAATAGAATATTCTTTTTTTGGCACGGAACGCGGGATCTATTCCGCGCCAGCCCAAACCAAAACCGTAATTTTTTTCTTTTGACAGGTTTATGCAATAGGCAATGGACATAGATGCCATTGACGATCAATCAAAACAATAACTCATTCATTATTTTTTACATCGGCAAATGACCCGAATCATGCACGTCAACGCAAGTGACCAAAAAGTTGCATCGTCGTCTCATCTTGGCATTTCTGATCGCATCAAGAAACACCGCCATCTCCATGGTCACCGTAGCCATAGGCATCTCCACCGCCACCACGACTTGCCTATACACCACCACCACTTTCTGCAGCATCAACATCACCACCTGGAAGAGATTGCTTCCTTATCTCTAAGATATCTATTCTTGCAAATTTCCACCACGTGGTATGAATCCATTTTGGTTGGATCCATCATTATGGTTGTGTTCTCCTTAGCAATGAGCTCCTTCATTGTCTTCTTCTCTTTGAGTTGCACTCTCCTCTCCTCCAAATCGGCCTTGCGCTTGGCATCTTCCCAGAGAGCTTCCCACCTTGCAAGCTTCATCTCATTCTTCTTCTCGGCCATGATCATCTTTGTCTCCAATGTCTTCATCATCATTGCTTCCTTTGACTTGGTCATTTATTTTACCGATCTTATCTCCCAAACCTTATACTTCAGCTTCAAGTTTTAGCTTTTCTTTTGCCCTCTTCTTTCCATCTGGCTTCCCCTTGTTTCTTCCTCCATTCTCCTCATCACTAGCATCATCCAATTCAAGCAAGGCCCCTTTCTTCGGTGGTGCTTCTTGTTCCCTCGACATCTACTTGTCCATATGCTCGAGCAAATTCCAACAATGTTGAGGTGTAAATGGTTTCCCCTTAGAGATGGTCATAGCTTTATACCTTTCCATTGCAACATGTTCCTACAAATACATAAATTCATTTGTTAGCAAAAGGAACACAAAGTATATGCATTTTGTTGCCAAAAGGAGATGCACAACGAACTCACATAGTCACTGATAGCTATGCCACTTGGTGGTGCTACACGCACTTATGCTCCACTCCAACGGATACAACATGCCTTGATCACGTCCCACCATCCTTGTAGGGATCTATACAAGCGAGCTACCGGTGATGCTACCCAAGGCATGAGTGATGGCAATAACTCTGTGTGTACCAACTCGTTGGGACTCCAAATGTAGAGTGTTGTAGCAAGCGTCTTTTCCCCACAAGGATGACACGAGGGTTTATATCGAACCCTCGGGGAATACAAACTCTCTTTTTTGTCCTCTTTAGCAACTTGCAAAACAATTGTTTTTGCCTTGTGTCCCCAAATCCACCGTGTGGTTATCAAGCATAAGTTTTGTATTAGTAAAAGCTACAATAAACTATAAAATAGATAAACAGTAAAACAATTTATAACTAGAAAAGAAACTAAAAACAATAAAGTTAATTTCTTTTAGAGGTTTTGTTTATGTTGCAGAAAGTAAAAGTATTTTTGTATTTTGGAATTTAATATTTGCAGAAAATATAAAGGATAGTAAAAATAAGTAAAAGTGGTTTCTTATAATAAAAGGTGGATCGGGGTTCGTGGTTTCACTTGTCTACTCTCTTATATAGTGTGGTAGACATAAAAGTGCCCACAGATGATATAATATTACTTAAAACTTTATTATGTGTTTGATTAGCGGCATATGGGCATCACATTCTGATATAAAGATGATGCAACACATCTTACTTATACTTGTCTAGAATTAAGAATAAATATAGTATAGCGTTACACAATTTGATATGATGTTTGAATAGAAAATGTACTATCTTGAGCAAATAAGATCATGTTCGTTGTTACAAGACGATTATAACACATGTA
The DNA here is from genome assembly GCA_910589775.1 of Avena eriantha. NCBI lineage: Eukaryota > Viridiplantae > Streptophyta > Magnoliopsida > Poales > Poaceae > Avena > Avena eriantha. Next base: position 345,659,511 of record OU342740.1, read on the forward strand.
TTCATTTTTTCCCTAGTAAGGTAACAAAAGAAAGGTAAAAATCATAGCGGATCTCAAATTTTCTGTCACTATCCAATCACCACCACCATGTTACTCCAACTAATACACACGTTCCTCCACACATGCTCTTGCATACAAGTATGATAAAAACAAGTACTTAAGAATGCGTTACATCATATGCGTCTATCAATACATATTGCACATGATAGAATTCCAATCTTAAATATCATCTCATAAAACAATGATCCACCATACAGAAATTACATAGATGATCATAATCTTGCTAGGAAGCTTATATGGTACTAAACAGTGATAGCATGAGAGAAACATAGATCAAGCTATTGCCATAAACCCATAGTCCAGAGGTGGACTACTCTCTCTTCATCATGGAGACGGTATTGATGATGTTGCAGAAGGTAAAGATCCAACCGGGGATAGCTCTGACGTATTTTCCCCCTCCAATATTCACTAGTTCGTGCTCTGTTTTGGTGTTTCTATCTTTTTCTCTGCCTCCCCTATGAGATCACGCTAAGGGACCTTTTATATTTTTTAGGTCAAGACTTCGAATTAGGGTTGAAGAATGAAGGTTGTGGATGCTCGAGGAGGGAAAGATGGTAGATGGCATATCAGCGAACATGTTGCGGGGAGCGAGATTGATGTTGGTGGGCCCCATCCGAGGGGTTTTGGTACTGGGCCCCATCTCCACTGGGCCGACCCAACCCGTCCGAACGCGTCCGTGTGGACGTGCGCGGCATCTCCAGCGGCACGACCCATCCGGACCGAGGCGTCCAACTCAACCCATCGACGCACCATTTGCATGGCCGATGTGTCGAGGCGGACACGGGCGGGTCAAGGGCGTGTCCTCCTGTGCGTGCTACTGGCCCACCCGTCAGCGACCGCTCACGACACCGTTTCAGATGCGCAGCGACAGCGATTCAGAGGCACGGGGAGGCAACCTTCGCCATCAATACCGACGAGACGACACCCTGACTGACGGGACGTCACCTGATTTCCCGCGCCGGCATTGAAGGCAAAGGTGCGAGAACATGCGCGCGTTCGCACGAGCAGGGCTATAAAGCCGGCCCCTGCTCCGTCGGTGCCGCACTCCCCACCTCTCGCCATCGCTAGATTCACCCACTCCCAATGCCTCCGCCATCGCCACCACCTCCAACAATGAAGAAGCCGGGATGGTTCAAGAAGGCCAAGAACAACCACGAGGTGAGCGACCGGCGCAGTCGGGGGGCTCCTACCTCTTTTGGCTTGACGGCCTTCCTTTGTTGGGTCTTGCCGCTTTGGCCGTTGCCGCAGGACTTCGCCCACCTCCCCACCGAGCACCAGGTGGAGGAGCCCCGTCGCGACCGCCGCTACTTCCGCCTGGCAGAGTGCGAGTAGCGATGGAGGGAGGGAGCATGCATCGCCTACCATGAGGTCTCCCTCCCCATGGGTTGACACCTCAACTGGGAGCGGGTGCTAGTGCCGCCCGCGCCCAAGGAGGGAAAGGGGCTGGAGAAGGAGGTCGCACGACGTGTCCGCAAGCTCCCACTGGCCCTCCAGTCGGATCGCGCCTACCAAAACAAGGCGTTCCGAAAATAGTTCCTTGCCTGGGAACACACGGCGTTGTGTGCGAGCGCCTTCCGCGGCGAGTTCGAGCCGTGGCAGGTCTCCGACATCCCCACCTTCGAGCCGACGACGACGACACCGTCAATCACTCCGACGGCGAGCTCGGCATCGAAGACGACGTTGTCGTCAAGGGGGTGGAGGAGGAGGAGGACGTTGTCTCGGCCGCCGCCCCGCACCTACCCCCGGAGTACCATAAGCTCGTAGCGTGGGGCTATGACGAGGACGTCCTTACCGAGCAGGCCATTGCGGCCAACGCGAAGGACGAGGACGCCTTGTGGAGCGGCTACCAAGAGGTTGTCCAGCTCAACGGCCTGGTGGCACAGGCAAACACGTATCTGCCTCCACCACCGATGTTGTCGAGGTGGGATGCTCCGACCGCTCCAGAGGAGACGGACGCGTGACCAGCGAGGCCTAGGCAGGTGATCAATCAGCCCACGCCTTCTCCGGCCCTGCCACCAACACACCTCTGGGTGCCGCCGGAGTACATCGATCTCCACCCCTAGATGGGCGTGGCGGCGCCGGCGGCGGGGATCAGTAGCTAGGGCTAGCTTAGATTTAGTTATTTATGTTTTGATTATAAATTACATATGAATATGTACGATATTGGCTAGTTTGAGCGTATTGTCTCTGTTTGAATTTTTTTAAATTGGCCTCGTCCTGTTGGCTAGGCGCGGACATATAGGTCGCGTTGTTGGGCACATCTGGCCGGACAGGCCGGACCACAACACAAAAGCGACCGTGACCCGCCTCAAATGGACAGAAACGGACTTCAGTTGGCCGTTTTGGGTTGGCAGGTAGAGATGCCCTTAGTAAGGAAGTATATGCTGTGGTGAGCCGAAAACGGCATCCTCGGGTTGCTACGACATTTTGTCTGATTTGAAAATAACTACTCGTCCTCAGATATTCACTTCGGCTCGCAGATGCAAATGCATCTATTGTGAGAAAACATATTTTAAAATGTCAAAAAAACCGACATTTTTTGTCTTTTTATACACGACATATAAAATATTCTTTCGTCTCAAAAACTCGTGAACCAACATAAAATGTTCGAATGGATATGTACAAATTTGTTTTCAAATTTTTTGACGTTTGAAAATATGTTTTCTCATGTATTTGCAGAGCCAAATTGCCGCCTCCATCCCTCATTGCAAGCTTCTGCATCAGCGTGCTCAACGCCCGATGGAACACTCTCATAAAGCGAAGGGCGTGCAGTCGCGACCAGAATTGATGCAGCCTACTGATCGAGCTAGAGTACCATGTGCAGCACACCAATTTAAACAAGTACTGTAGTCCAGATCATGCGTCCTCTAGAGGCATAAAGCGCCACTGAATGACTGAATTCTGTCATCTACAGGCTACAGCACGAAATGTCCAGATCTGGTCTCGAGCTGTTCACAAGCCCCGTATGGTCTGATGCCGTAGGCTACAGGCAGCGAGGCACGCTGGCTCGGCACAAAGTCAGAACATTGATCGGACGGTGTTTGACAAAACTCCGCCAATTATTGCTCGTCCCTCCTCATGTACCATACTGACCGGTTAATTCCCAGTCCATGCTCTTTTCAAGCTTTCATCAGTTTGCATGACAAAGCGGCTTTCCTGTCGCGTGCCTTTTAGTGACGCCATCACGCATCCCAAAAGCATCAGGCGCGATGCTGCACTAGCCATGGTTGGCAAAAGGCAGCGCGGCGAGCGCGCGTGATGAGCAGGCGGCGGTTTCAGGCGGGCGCCGGCAAGCACGCGTGTCGTGTGTTGCATCGGCCGTGCGACCTCTGCTACGAGTACTACCGCTACGCACGCATGGCTAACCACGAATTTGAGGGTAGAAATGAGCTGTTCTGCGTCTCCTCGAAGTTCAAACAGACAGCGAGGCAGTGACTCGATGGTGGCCAGTGTTGACTGTGCAGTCGCTACCCGCCAAAAAGAAACTAAAACTGTGCACTGGCGTTTTGAAATGTTGTGGCGAAGAAGAAAAACTCTCCGGGGCGACATGGAAGGCAAAAAAACCTAGCCCGCCGCAGGCCTCCTCCACGCGCTCCCTTCCTCCCGCCGCCACCAGAGATAGTCACCGGGGAATCCTAGGGGCTCGCCGAGGACGGTGGCGGCGGGAATTTCGCCACTCCCTCGCGGAGGGCTCTGGACATCGAGGCATCGGCCTCAAGTGGAGAGGCGATACCGGCTTGACGGTGAGCGATGCTCGCGAGTGCAGGCCGGCTGTTGCGGCCGTGTGGACGGTGCGGAGCCGGCGGGTGCTGGCCATGGCCCGGGCCCTCTCGGTGGCCGCATTTCACCGTGCAAGTACAGGTTAAACCGTTAACGCATTTCACCGTGCAAGTTGCTTACTCTTTATTGTGGAAGTTACATAATTTTCTTTTAAAATTTGGTATGGATAAGTATTAAGGCCTATATGTACGTACATTATTTATCTAAAAAATTCTCAAACTTATAAATACCATGATTTTTAGGCCGTTTTTTTGGACAACCCGCAGGAGCACTGCCTTTTCTATTAGAAGAGGAACAAACCACGAGCACTGTACAGGAGGGCATTTTTATATTAGGATGAGAAAATGCCAGAAACCAGCATGAGAAGAGGAAAGAAAAAGAAAACCTAATCCGGCTCGGCTAGGATAGCCTGCATGAAAGTGTCAAACACTCTTTCCCTTTGGTGGATGTCGTCCCGAGCGATAGAGGCCACCTCAATATAGGTAAAGTGTTTTCCAGTGAAGATTCTACGGTTTCTTTCTTTCCAGACGTTCTAGATGACGTAAAGCAGACGGCCGCTGAGGCGCCGTTGGTCGTTCGTGGTCTTCCTATCAATCAAGTCATCCCACCATTCGGTGGAGGCGAAAGATTGGCCTTGATTACCCACAGCTTCGTTGTCCCAATTTTGGATGGTGGTCTAGACCGTCGTCGTGAAAGGGCAATCTTTGCACAGGTGGGCGACAATTTCGGGGGCAGATCCACAAAGAGAGCAGGTCGGGTCGTGAGGCCATCCTCTAGCGGCGAGCATGTCTGCAGTGAGCAGCTTTCCGTGAAGGGCGAGCCAGGAGAAAATTTTACATTTCTGCTCGGTATGAGCGGACCAGATTTTCTAGGCCTTGAACTTCGGGAAACATCCGTGGAATTGCGTTCCCCGAAGGGCGAGCTTGAAAAAGAGAAACAAAACAGATATGTTGCTTTGCTGATTGGTGCTATTGACTTGTTGAAACTAGGATAAGGGAAAAGTATCGGGTACATTCTCTTTCAGTATCGATAGCTTATCCCGGTATCAGCTCTATTTCCTTTCCTCGAGGTGGTTGGCAGAGCTAGCGATGTAGATGCCATCGGCCGTGAGCGTCCATTTGATGGAGTCGTGTTGGAGCGTGTACATCATATTATCGTGGACGAGGTCCCATAGCTATAGGTATTGGGCCAGCTGGATGGGAGTGTTGAGGCGAGCGATAGAGCGGATCCAGTTGTTGTTGCGGAGTTCTTTTGCGACCATCCTATTCTTCCTGGTGGCTATCTCGTACAGATCTGGTGCCCACTGTCTGATGAGGCCTATGTCGCTCTAGTTGTCATGCCAAAAAGAAAACTTTTCACCATTTCCTAGAGTTATTCTCGTGGATGCTCTGAAAAGCGCCATGTCAGTCGAGTTGCAGGGAGCTTCGAGCCCGCCCAGGTACACTCAGGGTCAGTCCATTATAGCCATGGCCATTGTAGCCGCATGGCTCTCCCGGTGCGTTCAAGGTTGGACATGCCAAGGCCTCCCAATGCCTTCGGTCTACATACCGTCTTCCAGTTGACAAACGCCTTGCCCTTAGCCGTGTGCTCCCCTTCGTCGCCTTCCCAGACGAAGTTCCGGACGATCTTTGTGATCTTCTGGTGCGCCCAGGTAGATAGAGGAATGACGGTGGCGTGGTATGTTGCGGTGTCCATGAGAATAGATTTTGCGAGGGTTATTCTCCCTGGTCACGTGATGTTTTTCCCATACCATCCTGGAAATTTTCTGGCTATTTTGTCAAGGAGGGGTTGGAGGTCTACTTCGCGGAGGCGATGGATGTGTAGCGGCAGGCCTAAGTACTTTCCAGGGAAGGTAGCAAGTTTTGCCGGGAAGGAAGACATCAGATCCTCGATGTTGATCTGCCCGCAGTGCACCGGGAAGTCCTCCGTCTTCGCCAAGTTGGTGATGAGCCCACTGGCCCTACCAAAGCACTTGAGAATCTCGGAGATGGCGCGAGCTCTTCTTTCACCGGGTTGACAAAGATTCCGGCATCATCGGCATAGAGGGAGATTCATGAGTAGCCGGTTTGGAAATCAGGTTCATGAGTACCCGAGAACAGCCATGCATCATATCGTCTTGGCAATGAGCTTCATAGCAAGCTATCGTCCTGCATGCTTGCTCCCCAAGACTAGAGTGTGTAGTTGTGGATATAACTGTTGGAGATCGTAAAGGTTTGGGGAAACGATGTGTACCCCTCCGGGGCATCGGTTACACGTTAATAAAGATAGGGAAAAGCCCCCTACGCGGCAATACATGGTTGTATACGTATATGGGTGAAGTACTATTTCATACCATATGTATACCAAATACAATTCTAACACCCCCTTAATCTAAAGCTTGGAAAGATTTAGATTACGCTTAAACTCATCCAACTTTTTGAAGCATAAAGTTTTGGTAAAACCATCTGCTATTTGATCCTTACTTGATATGAATCTGACGTCAAGCGGTTTGTTGGCAACTCGTTCTCGAACAAAAAAGAAGTCAACCTCAATATGTTTTGTGCGAGCATGAAAAACTGGATTAGCTGAGAGAAAAGTGGCACCAAGATTGTCGCACCACAGACATGATTTTTCACGAAGTGTAACACCCAGTTCTCTCACAAGAGCTTCAACCCAAATTAATTCAGCAGTAGCATTGGCTAAGGCTTTATACTCAGGCTCAGTACTGGAACGGGACACAGTAGGTTGTTTCCTTGCACTCCATGATATGAGATTGGAACCAAATGAAGATAGCAAAACCTCTAGTGGACCGTCTGTCATCTAGATCTCCAGCCCAGTCAGCATCTGAGTAAGAACTAAGCAAAGTAGACTGAGTCGGACAAAAAGTGAGTCCCAACGTACGTGTACCATGAATATACCTCAATATCCCTTTTACCGCTGTCCAATGAGCAGTGGTTGGAGCATGAAGAAACTGACAAACCTTATTAACTGAAAAACAGATATCAGGTCATGTCAATGTGAGGTACTGAAGAGCACCTACAACACTCCTATAGCGAGTACTATCTTCAGGACCAAGAGGTGTGCCATCTTGCAATGATAATGTGTTATTGGTGGACAAAGGTGTAGGACAAGTTGTACACTTGCATACCAACTACGTTTCAAAAGATCAGATGCATATTTCTCCTGATTTAGAACAAGGCCATTGTTTTGATGATGAACTTCTAGGACCAATAAATAATGAAGATTTTCAAGATCTTTCAAAGCAAACTCATGACTTAAACTCTTAAGGAGAGCTGTGATATCAGCATCAGAAGAACTTGTAACGATGATATCATCAACATAAATAAGCAAGAACATCTGAATACCCGAGTGAACAAATAAGAATAAAGATGTATCTGCTTTGGAGGGTATGAAGCCAAGAGTGTGAAGTTTGGAACTTATTGAGAATACCAGGCTCTTGGTGCCTGTTTCAAACCATAAATAGGTTTTTCAAGTTTGCAAATATAATTTGGAGTAGCGGAAGACTGAAAACCTGGTGGTTGTTTCGTATAGACCCCCTCTTCCAGAACACCATGTAAAAACGCATTTTTGACATCTAGCTGCCTTAGACTCAAGCCTTTTGAGACAGAGATGGATAGAACTACCCTGATAGTAGCAACTTTGAAAACAGGACTAAAAGTATCCTCATAATCTATGCCATACCTTTGTTTGAAACCTTTAGCAACAGGATGGGCTTTATACCTATCAATTGTACCATCAGCATTTTTCTTGATACGATCAACCCATTTGCAATCAATAACATTTTTGTTTGAGCTTGGCGGAACAAGATGACACGTATTGTTAGTCATAAGAGCATCATATTCATCATGCATAGCATCCCTTCAGTTGTGATCAACCATAGCCTCTTGTAAATTTTCTGGTTCTCCTGTGGAAGTCAACAGTGCCCAACGAATTGTACCATCAGTGCGGATTTTTGGATTCTTTATACCTTTTTGTAGGCGTGTGCATGGTGCAGCTGAAGGACTTGCAGCAGGAACCGGCGTAGACGATCCAGACGAAGGGGAGTTGTCGCTTTCACCTAGGGAATCTATGTTCGCATCACGATTTGGTGAGCCAGTAGTGGAGAGCGACAGCCAGTCGTTGTCGTTGTCGGGCGTGGAGGGCGGGGACCAAGGCGCGGACCCAGGAGGCGTATCCGGCTCTGGAGTGGGGGGTGGAGACCGAGACGTGGCCGTCTCCCCCTGGCGCAGGCGCGAGGACTCCCCCTGGCGCAGGTCGTTCAACGCAGGAGGAGACCGGGGCGGTGACATGGAGGACTCCCCCTGGCGTGCATCCGTCGATGTAGGCAGGGACCAGGCCAAAGCGCGGGAGTCCGTACGCCCTGGCGACGAGGGGCTGTCAGCGTCAGGAATAGGACCTGAGGCAGATCTTGTCCTAGTATCAGCACTGAATTCCGGATTTTCTTGTCCTGTAGCGGTGCAGTTTGATGCTTCAATATTTGATGTAGACTGTTGGTTGTCATTTTCTGAGCTGGACGCGATTTCTTTAGTGGCCTGTAGAGGGTCAACAACAGGAACAATTTGCACAACATGATCATTAGTATGCACATCCCTAGCTGTGTCAACCGAGGAAGGTGTGCCAGATGGTAGAAGTAGAATTTCTTCTCAGAGACGGCGACCAACGTTTGGGTGAAGAGTAGCAAAGGGAAAAACATTTTCATCAAAGACTACATCACATGAGACATAGACGCGACCAGTAGCAACATCCAGGCATTTAACACCTTTGTGAAGAGGGCTATATCTAAGAAACACACATTGTTTTGACCGAAAAGTAAGTTTGTGTTTGTTGTATGGACGTAAATTTGGCCAGCAAGCACAACCAAAGACATGAAGGGAATCATAGTTTGGTTTGGTGTGAAGGAGTTTCTCCGTAGGCGTCTCAAAATTGAGAAGTTTAGAAGGAATGATGTTAATGAGAAAGGTAGCAGTAAGAAAGGCATCATCCCAATACTTTAAGGGCATAGAAGCATTAGCAAGTAAAGCAAGACCAACTTCAACAATGTGATGATGTTTACGTTCAGCAGAACCATTTTGTTGATGGGCATGAGGACAAGACACATGGTGAGTAATGCCCATCTTTTGAAAGAAGTTGTTGAGTTTTTCATATTCACCACCCCAATTAGTTTGCATAGTGATGATTTTCTTGTCAAATTTGCGCTCAACAAATTGTTGGAAATTAAGAAACAATTGATAAACATCAGAACGTTTTTTCAAGAGATATATCCAAGTGTACTTACTAAAATCATCAATGAAGCTTACATAATATGCATGTTTTCCTAAAGACAAAGGAGCAGGACCCCAAATATCAGAAAACACTTGTTCCAAGGGAACATTGGATACACTGATGGAAACATGATAGGGTAACTGATGGCTCTAGCTTGTTGACAAGGATCACATATGTAAGAATTTATTTCTGGAGTATATGGGAGATTTTTTTTAAGAACTTGCTGAACAATAAAGGTAGAAGGATGCCCTAAACAATGATGCCATGTGGAGGATGAAGGCTCGATGGTGACCAACGCATGCTTGGTGGAACCCATTGACACTAGAACAATGGGGTAGAGACCATCACGACACGGTCCTCTAAACATGATTTGCTGTGTGGCCTTGTCCTTTATCAAGAAAAAGAATGGGTAAATTTCAATGAAGGCATTATTGTCTAAAGTAAGTTTGTGAGCAGAAACTAAATTCATGGAAGAACTAGGAACATGTAAAATATTACGGAGTTGAAGATAACTATGCTGGGTGTGCAAAACTGAATGAACAACATTAGCAATTTCCATACATTGTCCACTAGCATTGTGAATTTGATCATGTCCTTGATAAGTCTCATGAATTTAAAGCTTGTTCAGCTGTCCTGCAACATGATTGGTTTCTCCTGTGTCCATGATCCAATTTGTATCAACACCATAGGCACCCTCGTGATCATTGGACGTGTCATCATCATCATCATCACCATATCGCCACCAACATTCATTTGCGGGAGGGAGGGGGGCTCTTTCTTGCAGATTTGACAATAGACACCATGCTGACAGGGAGTAGCCACACGATCATGGCGACCCCAGCCCTTGCCGCGCCCCCCTTTAGGGCGACGGTCCAGGCGTGCTGGAGGAGGACCACCGCGGGGCTGCGGTGGAGGAGGCGGGCGATGTGGCTGCTGTGGAGAGTATGGTGGTGATGGCTGTGGGTATTGAGGTGGAGCATAGGTAGGCTGGGTGTAGTGTGGTGGTGCGGGATGGGTGTATGGGGCATATGTGTTGGGAATCGGTGCGGAAAACAAAAAATTCCTACGTTGAAACCCCAGAAACTGCCTAGGATCTATCTATGTAGTAATGCGGTAACGACCGATGTGTAGAGAATACATACCCTTGTAGACCGTACGTGGTTAACGTTCTGCGGGGAACGTGGTTGATGTAGTCGTACTCGAAGCCGACCTCAAGGTCACGAAGCTCCTCGCAGGTCACCCCTTGCTCCTTCTTGATCTTCATCGTGCAGCAGCTCCGGCTCACGACATTTAAGCGCCCCAAGTGTTGTGCCTCGTGTCTTCGTACACATCCGGTGCATGATGAGACCTTTGGCTCCCCGATCCCGCCGGGAGTGCGGAAGTTGATATCCGGCTAGGAATCCCTGCAGCGCAACGGCGTACTGCAGGTGTGCCTCGATCGCACAGCCTAGACTTGGGGCCATGGTCACAAGGTATAGAGAGAGAGGGAAGGAGGAAGTCAACCAAAGGACTTCTCCAAATATTGGTTTGTCCAATCCCACCCATGGGCACCCCTTTATATAGGGGGAGGGGGTGTTCCCTCCCCTTTGGGTTTCCCATGTGGGACTAAACAAGGGAGAGGGGGAGGCGCATGGGCCTTAATGGGCCAGCCGGCCTGGGGTGGGCCCCACCCCACGCACAGCCCTAGGCTGGCCGGGTGGGCCCCCTCAAGGCGCCTGGGCCTTGGCCCTTTGGCCCTTGTTCCTTCCCTCCTCCGATTTTCCCTCATGGGCCTTTATTCCCTAGGAAGTTTGGCCCATTAGTAGAATAACCCTTCAAATTAGATTTTAATATTATATTTAATATTAATTACATTAATTAATATGTAAATACATATTACAAAATCCATCTTGACCCGAAACACCTTTCGGTTCCCTTTCGATTTCCTCCGAACGACTTCGGATCTTTCCCGGAATGATTTCGGTCCTTTATTCTTTCCCCGAACAACTTCAGATCTCTCTGCGGAACGATTCCGACTTTCTCTCTTTCTCTACTATGATCCCGTCTTACGAATGATCACTCTCATCGTACCCTTAAGTGTATCCTCTCACGGCTCGGGAATTCTCTAGACATGATCTGTATCAATGATCAACAGAGGGACCAGGGATGTCCATGTGACCCCTATGCATTCCTGATGACAATGTCGTTTGAACCGTCTAAATGTAGCATCCTCTTCCTTTTGTTTCTTGATACAACTTGTCCAAGATTCGATCACTTGTATCCCATACCTTTGTTCAATCTCGTTCACAACAAGTTATGTTTTCTTGTTACCGTGATATTACATCCCCGTGACCTAGTCACATGTTGCAACATTTATAGATGTAATCTCACCAAGTCGGTCGTATGTATCTTTACCCGTCATGTGGGTGAAAAAATCCCGGTCTTGCAGTCACATGTCATCTACTGTTCCTTTGGAATACCCAACGTACACCTTTATGGCCACCGCATTACCAGATGACGTTTGATGCAGTCAAAGTAGCCTAGGGAAACAGTGAGTAATATGAGCTCACGGTCTAAGGAGAAGGAGTCTAGGTATAGCTGTTGCAACAATGAACTATATGACTTGATCGTGTTGCAATCCTTCGAGGAATGTCCAACCACATCATTCTCCAATGATATGATCCCGTTGTCAGTCGGCATAAATGCCCATGATCTTGAAACCCAGATCATATTCGTCACCAATGAACTAGTATGAATAGAGGCTACTAGGGACTTGGTTGTTTCATACCACACATGTACCAATGTTTCTACTTGGCATAGTTATAGCACAATATGAAACTATTATAAACTAATTGAGATATGACAATAAAAACCTATTTATTATTTGCCTCTAGGGCATATCTCCTTTAGTCTCCCACTTGCACTAGAGTACAAATAATCCAGCTTGCATTTTACTCGTATAAACCATATACCATATGCGTTTACATATCATGCATGCTCATGGGAAACGTCATGTCCATGTTCTATTTTACCAGATCATTATGTCTTTTGCAAATCATTAATGTCTTCCTAATTTTGACATTCACACCATTATGTTATAATGGGTCGAAGTATTTGTTTGGCAACAAAGTGAGACTTTTGTTTCTAGTGTTTATGATGACGGTCGTTTTCACTGTTCTCATCTAAACTTTGAAACCCACATTGCTATCCTTTGTGTATATACTATAGTCATGGCAGCAAAATGAGGCCGGATTCCAGGAGCTTACAGTGACGTTAGATCAACCTCGAGGGCTTTCTCATGGGCACTGGGCCCTGGGACACATCATTCTACGTTAAAAGCGAACTAGCCCCGCCACAACATTATACATCACATCGGATATAGGTTTTATACTTCTATATCTATGTAGATCCTAGTGCATGAAATGCATCTATGGCACTTACACTGCTTCTTGCCATTTATGTAAAAACTTAATTCTGGTTCAGTGATCAACTCAGGAATCACTTAAAGACACGCTCTTACAGTTAAGACTTTGTCCTATCAACCAGAACCTTGGGTCACATTATGTCGAGTATACAACATGGTTTTATGGAAGAACCTATGAATGAGGGATAGGAGATGCAACACATCTCTTTCTTTCAACCATAGTTGCAATACTAACTCAATGCTTCATACAGTAAGAACTACTTTCTCACCTTGTTCCATTCTGAGCTACTTCAGAATCTTGATTAGGACATTCTGAACATCTTTCAGAATCATGTCCAAGAAGCATTCAACATCCAGTGTTTATTAAACTTACTAATCTATCTCGATAGATCTTTTGTTTAATAACTTCAACTTCATCCTAACTTAAATATTATTAACACCAATCACATCATTCACATATGTTGTCCACATATCCCAGAATGATTTCACGCTCCCACTCAAATATGACATTCATGTTTGAGACCCAGGGATTTCACTTAGGTCCCACTCAAAATATGTCAGCTGCATATTATGAATTAGCCAAGCTGATTTGCTCCCACTCAAATCTAGGTCCTCTCAATAATCTTGGACATTCCAAAATTCTTTGATCATCATCAATTTGAGAATTCCAGTTACGAGACTTCAATATCCATATATTTCTAGTATAAATCCAAAAGACTTAAGCATCACTACTATTTGTAGTCAACTCCTTGAATTTGTCCAAACTTGTGACAAATCGAGCTTTTTTTCATTCATTAAGTTTCATTTCCTTCTTGTGACTTTGCAGTCATTCAGAAATATCAAGTAAACTTCTTTACTTTAATAAGATCAAGTAACATGTTACTTTGCAATCTTAAATGTAACTTAATATAGGACTTTATGAGTCCTAGTCATTTCTCGCACTTAGGTCCATCACGCTTCTTTGTAATTCGTAGGTATGTCTTGTTCAAAACATGAAAAGTGAATCAATAATATAATTCCACAAACTTGTAGAATATATAGTTGAATCCTACTTTCTTTAGTAAAAGTATTCACTGAACCTTTATGATCATTATCATTGGTTTCTCCTCTATTTGCAGAGTTTGGATTCACGAAACAAATTCCACTGCGCCACTCAACAATTTAGAGGTAAGGTCAAATACCTTGTTTTGATCTTTTACTTTCTTCCACTTGTATCTTCATCAAGACACATCAACTTTTGGACAACAACAGGTTTGCCCTTTTTTTTGTGGAAGATGCATTCATAGCTTCCTAAGAATGCTCTACAAAGACTTGTTTATTCGCCACGACTTCGACTTGTCGAAATCTCCAAAAACTCGAACATGCCATAACACTTATGGTGTTGTTTCCACGAATCTTTTAGATGTTCCTTTGTATTTCAAATGAGTGTTTGCTTATTTTGATCTTTAACTCTAAATGATAACTATAACCCCTATAAGAGATAATATTATACCATATGTATCTTAATACATAATGATTATGATGTTTAGATATTTCAACAATGTTTGAATTCATCCAATTATCATAATTTGTGAAACATCTTTCACATGCTCCTTTTATGCTAAACTTAACTTGAATACCTTAGTCATGTCGATCAAATCGAAGAGACTTCGTATTCTTGTTAATTCCAATATCCTCCTATCATTGTGAACTCATTTGAACAATTCAAATCATTTCAAATTTCATGTTTCATTAAGTAAATACACTTATTCACTTAAGTCCACAATAAATGATTTCCACTACTTGTTGAAAATATGATACATCATTATGTATGAGTTTCAACATTTCTTCGCATATCACTGTTTTACCAGAATGCGGAGTTTTAGTCATTCTGCCTAAGAGGCATGGTTTTGCAAAGTCTCTAGATTAAGCATCTAGGACCCCGATCTTTCATAAAGAACCTGCAATAACCAAAATGACTTAAACTGTAGTGTCATTTCATTATTAAGCTTTGGATATCTTTTAGCATTCTAATCCTTTATAAATGTTTAAACTATTATCATTAACATAGTGACGAGAATAACTTATTTATAATCATAATGTGACCATAAGGTATTGTTCATAAGAATAGTACAAATTGGCTTGTAACTTGTTCATATGAATAATCGTCTCGCAAAAGCAAGCACACAAACTAGGATTACAAATTATATTCAAATCCACTAATCCAAATGATAAACTTTGAGGAAATTGGTGATGTCGTCCATCAACTAATTTGCTTGCCATCATCAAGTCACATTGCCTCAAAACAAGCAATTCTCAAGCAGATCATCCTGTTTTCACAAAATGGGACAAGTATCAAATACTTTGCAAACTGTAGTGAGTTCTGCAAGAATCACATCTATAATTTTGTATATCTTGCATATACCTTTTCATCCATGACCTCCATTTGCAATCAAGCTCTTCTAAGAGTTCTCAACTCTAATGCAAGATCACTAAGTGTTTTTGCAAACAATCCGGAGTCATCGAATTATCTCCTAATGGTTATTGTATCAAGAAGAGAATATCACTTTTTACGAGGATATCCCCTAGGCGTGGGTATTAATCTATGAAGTTGGACCCTTTTGCTAAGTTCCAAATCACGCAATATATTCCCATGGTCGCAAATGAACTCAATGGAATAGGCCAAGGTCTACTAATATAGACATCTAGACTAAGTTTATAATAAGAGATCAATACATAATTGGTATCCACTAAAACGGTCATCCCCTGGACGATTTTAGTTATCGCATGATCCCTATCCTCTGCACCTCCCCCGATCATCACGGCCATTAGTGCGTTATCAAAGGTAGACATTCACTAATGTCAATCACATCATCCATGTGACTCATGCTCGATCTTTCGATCTCTTGCGTTCCGAGGTCATGTCTGTACATGCTAGGCTCGTGATGGCTCAATGCACGACGCCCAAAAAATTTCTTGATGGCGGTGTTGATGTAGAGCTCGTTGGGAACCCCAAGAGGAAGGCATGATGAGCACAGCAGCAAGTTTCCCTCAGTTATGAAACCAAGGTTTAATCGAACCAGTAGGAGGAAGAAAACACCCCAAAGCTGTTACTAGCTGAGCTTTGGCAGGGTGCACTACCGGTGCTAGTAGCAACGTGGAGACCTGTACAACACAACCACATAACTTTGTCCCCAACTTGCGATGAGGTTGTCAATCTCACCGTGTTTTGCGGAAAACAAAGGATTAAACGTATCGAATGGAAAGAAGTAAAATTTTGCAGAAAGTAAACACAAAGCAGTAAACAGTTGTAGATTGTATGTAAAGAAAAAGGACCGGGATCCATAGTTCACTAGAGGTGGCTCTCCTTAGATAGATAACATGCTGGGTGAACAAATTACAGCGGGGCAATTGACAAACACCGAGAAAGCAATACATGCATATACTAATCATCTTGACTCCTTTGAAACTTGATTGGGCATTACAACATTATACATAGACCGCCATCCAACTGCATCTATGACTAATAATCCATCTTCAGGTTATCATCCGAACCCCCTCCAGTATTAAGTTGTAAGCAACAGATTATTGCTTTACAAACTGCGTGTAAAGTAAACAATACGATTATTCTATGAAAAAAGGATTGTTGTTTTCTCCCTAGTAGCAACAACACATCTAGTACCTTAGAGATTTCTGTCACTTCCCCAGATTACCAAAGGTATGAACCCACTATCGAGCATAAATACTAACTCTTGGAGTTGCTAGCATCTACTTGGCCAAGATAGCTACTAACAACGGAAAGCATGCAAGATCACAAATAACAAAGACATGATAGAATCAATAATCAATCTGAAACAGCATCTCAATATCCATCGGATCCTCGCAAACACAACATGCAGAATTACAAATAGTTGATCTTGATCATGAACGGAGCTCACAAGATCTAGACATGAAAGCACAAAGGAGGAGAACCAGCCATCTAGCTACTACATGGATCCGTAGTCCAAGGATGAACTACTCACGCATCACACCGAAGGCTTGCATGGTGATGAAGAAGGCCTCCAGGGTGAATTCCCTTCTCCGACAGGGTGCCGGGAAGAGCTTCCGATCCCTCTCGATCTAGGGATGGAGATGACGGCGGCTACAGACTCTTTCGTGGATTTTTGATCAGGTACTTAGGGTTTTCGTCCCAAGGGCAATATATAGGTGGAAGGAGAGGCCGAGGGGGTGCCGGGAGCGGCCAAACCACCCCTGGCGCGGGCCAGGCCTAGCCACGCGGCCAGATGGTGTGGTGGCTCCATGGCCCTTCTCCGTCTCGTATTCTGGCACTTGATCACTTCCGGAAAAATAGGCACTTTGGCTTTTGTCCTATCCAATTCCGAGAATATTCATTTTCTGACTTTCCTAGAACCAAAAACAGCAGAAAACAAGCAGCTGGCACTGTGGCTCTTATTAATAGGTTAGTCCAAGAAATCATATGAAAAGTACTCCAAAGTTGGAACAAAACACAAGAAAGTGGATAAAACCAAGCATGGAACATCCAAAATTATAGATAAATTTGCAATGTATCAACATCCCCAAGCTTAACTCCTGCTCGTCCTCGAGTAGGTAAGTGATAAAAAGAAAGAATAATTTTTGAGGTGACATGCACCATCAAAGACTTGATCAAAGTATTTGTAAAACATTCAAAGCTGGGATCATAGTACTTCAATCATAACATGAAAGACAAAGTTATAGCAATAAGCAAAGAAACTATGATGCAACATGAAAAGGTACAAACAAAAGATACATGAATAACAATGCTTTGCAAGACGTTTGTTTGTTTCACATAAAGAAAACATAGCATAATAGTATTCAACTTGTCCCTCATAGAGTAGCAAATATAAATGCATAGGACACCTTCAAAGTTCATAAGAGTGACTAGATACAATAGTTTAAAACAAGAAATATCAAAGGATGCATCAATCAACTAGTCTTGGGACAATGCACATAGAACTAAGAATGGCCATTATGCTCTCAAAGTAGGTGCATAAAGGTAGAAAGTGGAGACTCGATATAATGGTGGAAGAAAGGCCTTTTTATTAAAGGAAGTAGGGATTCAATTCTCATAAAGAGCTTCCAAAAATTATGGTACTTATAGCTTTCAGCTCTCATTGCCCCTATCATAAGCATCTTGAAGTGATTATGGTTAAAGTGAACAAACTATGGTGTACATGCTTGACAAAGTATAAGTCAGAAATATCATGTCCCTTGTATACGAGGGCTGCTCCTCATGCTACTCAAGTTTAGTCACCGGTAAGTTCTTGTCATTGTAAGTATATGTGTATCATAGAGAACCGCCAACGGGGTACCCCTTGCCCGATGATACGGAAGAATTCCCATATCAAAATGACAAGGCAAGCAGACAACGAGCATCTCAGCATTCTTCTTATTTACCATGGGAATATGGTGCATTTTTCACTCTTTCCTCTTTTCATAGTATCTTTTTTTCTTTTCTCTTTTTCTCAATATAGGACTTTTTTTATAAGAAGAATGCTTCATAGACAGCTCATTATGGTTACGCTGCAGGTTTCCACCATGTCAGCATGGATTAGACCAGCGACCCAGACGTTTCTCTAACACATATACATAACTCCATGGACTTACAAGATCCCCTTTCATTTCACACCGACGACATCCATATACAAAAGAGCATGATATCAACTAGGTACAAGTACCAAGTGCAATGTTGAAAGCGTTCCCCATGAAAGCATGGTTCTGCTAATCCCCGACAAATAAGTGCAAGCATATACAACATAGAAGACACAATGGTGTGCCATCAAGTTCATGAGAGCTTTAATCACTAGTTTTATCATAACAAGTTTAATTTGGAAGGTAAACAAAAGCATGAATATACTTGGAATAGCATAAGGTAGTAGGCAGTTATGGTGGACTCTTTGGAATAACTTGGTTTAGGGAGTTGGATGCATGAGTGGAACTCATACTTGGTTGTGGAGGCTAGCAAAAGACTAGGAGCGACAAACTAAGAGAGGAATAATGGCCATAATCATGCAGAGCGACAAAACATCATTGATCAAAGCATACAGTGATACTACAAGTTGAAAACTAAAGGATCATAAAGGCTATGGTGACTTGAGATAGTAATAACATGGTGTGAGCATGCGCCAAGTCAACCCAAATAAAGCATCGAACGAGAATACCACTATACTATGCTTTAATATGCTAAAACAACGCATGATTCATACAAGGCACATTAAGCAATCTCAATTGTTTATAACAAGTCATGCTACAGAAAAGAATACTAAGCATAAAGCCAAAACAATATCAAGCATGGCATGACAAAGCATAGGCTACAGTCAAAAACAAGCTCTTTTTACCACATAAGTATGAACTTTACTACTCTTTTCCAGACCAAACCAAACTATTTGCAAACCAATGTATGAAAAAGGGGGTCCAACCAACTTATTCAGAAAACTAAGCAAACCAAGCAAAGAAAAAACCAAAACGAAAAAGAAAAAGAAGACGCTCCAAGAACAACACAACTGTGCATGAAACAATAAAAATGAAGCGTTTGGAAGAAACCTGAAACTTTTATTGATGAAGAAGGGGATGCCTTGGGCATCCCCAAGCTTTGACACTTTTACTTCTTGGATATTTCTTGGGGTGACACGTGTGGCATCCCCAAGCTTGAGCTTTAGTCCATTCTTCATCTCATTACTCATTCCTTCCATACACCTGAAATTTTTCCTTCATACAAAACTTCACACAATCTTTATTAGCAACATTAGTGCACTCAAGATAAATAAGTCTCAAGGTTCAGTTCTAACACCAAATAAACTTCCATTAGAACACTAGCTACTGTAGCACTTCCCTCAAGAAGCTCAATTCCCCAAAAGAACTCAAGAAGGAACCAACAAGAAGCAAATGCAGAAAATGGCAGAAATTTGTCAAAACAGACCAGCAGGTAAATACGAATTTTTTCGAAGACCTTATGTTGCTCAAATCAAGAAGTGTTGAACTAATGAAAGTTAGATAACAAACTGGGGCAGAAGCACAAAAATTCACGGCTCAAAAGGACGTACAGAAATTTTACACGATTTTTTACGGTGAAGCACATATATCTGTTTCGGGACAGCAACTTTCCCAATCATTACTTCTCTGTCATTAGAGGTTACTCTTGGCACAAAAAGCAAATAAAAAGGATAAGGACGGTTATTACTGAAGTAATAACTTCCAAGACTCATCTAAAACTTTTTGGTTATCTCCCTGTAAGTACTTTTTTTAATGCCTTTAAGTTAGGCATGATAGTTTGAGAAGATGCTCACATAAGAAATATGAATTGAAGTAAAAGAGAGCATCAAGAAGCAAATTCAGAACACATTTAAGTCTAACCCACTTCCTATGCAAAATAATCTTGTAAAGAAACAAGTCATGAAAGCACAAAGCAACAAGCATAGGAAAGCAAAACAAGTGCAACTTCAAGACTTTCAACATAAAGAGGGAAAACTTAATATTACTGAGATGCATAAAACCATGTTTCCCTCTCTCATAATAACTTTCAGCAGCAACATGAATAAAATTAAAAATATAATTATCACAAGAAACATTCTTATCATGAGCCACATGCATAAAAGAATTAATACTCCCCACATAAATATAGTCATTCTTATTGATTGTGGTGGGAGCAAATTCAACAAAATAGCTATCATTATTATTTTCATCACCATAATCATCAAATATAGGAGGCATATTGTAATCATAATTAATTTCCTCCTCAATAGTAGGTAGACTGAAAATATCATATTCATCATTGCAATCATCATAAATTGGAGGTACAGTATCATCATAAGCAATAGAATAGTTATCCTCCAAAGTGTGTTCATTTGTAAACATATCATCATTGGAAGGATCATGGATAGCACTAATAGTATAGCAATTATTAATTTCATCATTTTCAGAATTACCGAAGAGATTATTAATATCAAAAGTAGTGTGCTTTTCCTAATCATGATCACTACTATAGGTAATAGGAATAGGAACATCATTGAGTTCAGACTCATCAAAAACTATAATAGGAGCAACTTGCCTAGGGGAAAATACCGTTTCCTCTCTCCTTTTACTCCTCCTTTTCTTCTTTGCTTCTCCTCTTTAGGAGGGAGAGGCTTGAAAGGAAGCTTCTCCATATACCCTGATTCATTGTTAGAGACAATAGAAGAAACTTTGGAGGAATTCTCCTTTTCATTAATAAGACCAAAACACATATTAGTCATGTCATATTTTGGTAAGATCTCATCTTTTCTAATATTTTGTATGTAAGTATTTGTATGGCAATTATCAACACAATAAAGATGACAACCATGCATGACACTATTCATATCAAAAGCACCCATATCTACCAAAGAGGTTTTTCTTCATAACTCTTCACACCCCAAAAATAATGTTAGTTCATCATGCTGATTAGGAGTGATCATGTCATCACAATACAAACTTGCAGTACTCATTGGATTAGAAGGTCTATTATTATGGCCTCAGCATTGAAAATTGAAATGACCCACTTCAAAGCAAAGTTCACAAATAAAAGGATAGAGGACACAAACTTTTTTACCAAAATCATTTAGAGCCCTATGCCACGTTCTAGTTTTTTCATTCTGTGGGTGATACAATATTCTTATTCAATTTGATTATTCTCACAAGGTCTATGTATTCCACAAAAATTAACATGCTTATAAGAAGTAGTACTTTTAGAGATTTGAGCATGTTTATTGCTATCATTAATAACAATTTCATTTTCCATGCAAGCGTCTTTATAAGGCTCATGATACATGTCCCAATTTTCTTTAGGAGAATTAATATGAGAAGCAAAGGTTCTATAACAATTGATACATTGCAAATGTATCTATAATTTTTGATGTTCCATGCTTAGTTTTATCCACTTTCTTGTGTTTTGTTCCAACTTTGGAGTACTTTTATTATGATTTCTTGGACTAACCTATTAACAAGAGCCATAGTGCCAGCTTCCTGTTTTCTGCTGTTTTTGGTTCCAGGAAAGTCAGAAAATGAATATTCTCGGAATTGGACGGGACAAAAGCCAAAGTGCCTATTTTTCCGGAAGGGATCAAGTGCCAGAATACGAGACGGAGAAGGGCTGGGGCCCGGCCACACCACCTGGCCGCGCGGCCAGGCCTAGCCCGCGCCAGGTGGTGGTCTAGCCGCCCCCAACACCCCCTCCGCCTCTCCTTCCGCCTATAAGTTTTCTTCGGGACGAAAACCCTAAGTACCCGATCAATAATCCACGAAAGAGTCTGTAGCCGCCGTCATCTCTGGCCCTAGATCGGGGGGGATCTGAAGCTCTTCCCGGCACCCTGCCGGAGAGGGGAATTTACCCTGGAGGCCTTCTTCATCACCATGCAAGCCTCCGGTGTGATGCGTGAGTAGATCATCCTTGGACTACGGATCCATGTAGTAGCTAGATGGCTGGTTTCTCCTCCTTTGTGCTTTCATGTTTAGATCTTGTGAGCTCCGTTCATGATCAAGATCATCTATTTGCAATTCATACATGTTGTGTTTGCGGGGATCCGATGGATATTGAGATGCTATTTCAGATTGATTATTGATTCTATCATGTCTTTGTTATTTGAGATCTTGCATGCTTTCCGTTGTTAGTAGCTATCTTGGCCAAGTAGATGCTAGCAACTCCAAGAGTTAGTATGTATGCTCGATAGTGGGTTCATGCCTCTTGTAATCTGGGGAAGTGACAGAAATCTCTAAGGTACTAGATGTGCTATTGCTACTAGGAAGAAAACAACGATCCTTTGTTCATAGAACAATCGTATTGTTTACTTTACACGCAGTTCGTAAAGCAATAATCTGTTGCTTGCAACTTAATACTGGAGGGGGTTCGGATGATAACCTGAAGGTGGATTATTAGTCATAGATGTAGTTGGATGGCGGTCTATGTATTATGTTGTAATGCCCAATCAAGTCTCAAAGGAGTCAAGATGATTAGTATATGCATGTATTGCTTTCTCGGTGTTTGTCAATTGCCCCGCTGTAATTTGTTCACCCAGCATGTTATCTATCTAAGGAGAGCCACCTCTAGTGAACTATGGATCCCAGTCCTTTACTTTACATACAATCTATAAACTGTTTCTCCTTTGTGTTTACTTTCTGCAAACTTTTACTTCTTTCCATTTGATATGTTTAATCCGTTGTTTTCCGCAAAACACGGTGAGATTGACAACCTCATCGCAAGTTGGGGACAAAGTTCTGTGGTTGTGTTGTGCAGGTCTCCACGTTGCTACTAGCACCGGTAGTGCGCCCTGCCAAAGCTCAGCTAGTAACACCTTTGAGGTGTTTCCTTGCTACTACTGGTTCAATTAAACCTTGGTTTCATAAGTGAGGGAAACTTGCTGCTATGCTCATCACACCTTCATCTTGGGGTTCCCAACGAGCGCTACATCAACACCGCCATCAAGCATTTTTCTGGGCGCCGTACATTGAGCCATCAAGCATTTTTCTGGCGCCGTTGCTGGGGAGTCAAGGACATCTTCACAAGGGGAGTCCCTCATAACAAATCTCTTTACTTTGTTGTTTTTGTTTTGCTTAGTTTTCTTTTTGCTTTGTTTGCTTGTTTTGTTCTTCAAAAAACACAAAAAAATTAGTTTTACTTGTTTGCTTTCTTTATCAAAAACATAAAAAAATTAAGTCTCCTTTAGTTGTCACCCCTTCCTTAGCTCACCATGTTGATCCCTACATTCACCCTGAAAGACCTTCCAATTGGTAGTGGTTCTATAATTGGGAAAGATAACATTTAAAAAAAATCTTTAATCATGTTTGTAAGCATGAAGATACTGAGGATAGATCCCTTGTAGAACTTGCTCCAAACTATGAGATTGCTGCAGCTTCTTTAATTCACATGTTAGAAGCTAGGTTTGTTAATCTCAACCCCTTAATGCAAGTAATGTTTCTCAAGCTTAAAGAAATTGAAGACCCTGAAAAGAGGGATTTTATTCTAGAAACATTGTTTAAGGAGTTCTATGATATTGCTAAGGAAGCTAGAAAAGTCATTGAACATTTCAATATGCTAGGCTCATGTGTAGATGTTGTTGGTACACGATAAAATTGATGGGTTCATATCATGGAAAACAAAAAATTTCTACCGCAAGAATGAACAAAACCCAGATATAATCTAGATAAAAGCCAAGATCTAATCTATTAGACATGAGCAACGAGATAGATAGGAACTAACCCTCGTAGATCAGAAAGTGTTAACGAGATTAGATCTCGTGGTTGATGTAGTCGATCACTTGCCGATCTCAAGATCGTGTGGACGATCCTTCCGGCGTCGCGTTCCGGCAGCGCTTCCGCAGTCGGTCAAGTGGATGATCCTTCCGGCGCCGCGTTCGGGCAGCACTTCCGCAGTCGGTCACACGTGCGGAGTCGAAGCAGACCTTCCTCTCCTCGTTCCAGCGAGCAGCGGAGGTAGTAGATCTTCTCCACGGAATCACAGCAGCACGACGGCGTGGTGGTGGTGGTGGTGGAGTAGAGAATTCTGCAGGGCTTCGCCTATGCCTGTGCAGAAGAAAGGAGGAGGAGAGAGGCGGCAGAGATTGTGAGTTATGGAGGAGGGCCAGGAGGTGGCGCCCCTGCCCCTCTATTTAAAGGGGGAGGGCGCCTTGGGGAGGGGGAGTCCTAGTAGGACTCCCCACCTCCTAGGCCGACGGATTGGGGAGGGGGGAGGAGTCCTCCTCCCCCGCGACTCCTAGTCTTGACCCACCAGGACTCCTTGATCCCTTCCTTGGTTTTCAAGCAAACTCCAAGAAACCTTCCAGAACCTTTCGGAACATTCCGAAACCTTCTAGAATCCTCATACAAACACTCCGGAACATTTCCTAACTCAGAAAATGATCCCCTATATATGAATCTTATTCTCCGGACAATTCCGGATCTCCTCGTGATGTCCCGGATCCATTCCGAGACTCGGAACAACATTCGGTCTCCAACGCACATTCCATATCTACTTTAAACAACTTCGAACCTTAAGTGTGGCACCCTACGGTTCGTGAATATGTAGACATGATAGAGACACATCTCCTATCAATAACAATCAGGGGGACCTGGAGATCCATAATGGCTCCCACATACTCAACGATGACTTCATGATCGATTGAACCATTTACATACGAAACCAATTCCCTTTGTCACACGATATTATACTTATCCGAGGTTTGATCGTCAGCATCTCCATACCTAGTTCTACCTCGTTACTGATAAGTACTCTTTACTCGTTCCGTGATATGTCATCCCTTGTGACCCAGTCACATGCTTGCAAGCTAACTAGATGACATTCCATCGAGAGGGCCCAGAGCATATCTATCTGTCATATGGATGGACAAATCCCAATCTTGGTCCATGCGCTTCAACACATACTTTCAGAATACCCAATGACACCTTTATGACCACCCAGTTACGAAGCGGTGTTTGATGTCATCAAAGTACCCATACGATGACGGTGATTAACACAACCTCATGGTCAAAGGATTAGGTTACTATGCATTTAAAAGCTTACAGCAATACGAACTTAATGACTTGATCTTATGCTACGCTTACTATGGGTGTGTGTCCATCACATCATTCTCCTAATGACATAACCTTGTTATTAATCACATCCTAATGTCCATGATCAGGAAACCATGATCATCAGTTAATCAACAAGCTAGTTTAACAAGAGGCTTACTAGGGACTCTCATATGTTTACAAAACACACATGTATTAGTGTTTCCTAATAATACAATTATAGCATGGGATGTAAACATTCATCATAAACACAAAGATATAATAATAATCACTTTTATTATTGCCTCTTGGGCATATCTCCAACAGTCTCCTACTTGCACTAGAGTCAATAATCTAGATTACATGGTAATATACCGAACACCCATGGCGTTCTGGTGTTGGTCATGCTT
The DNA here is from genome assembly GCA_910589775.1 of Avena eriantha. Classification (NCBI taxonomy): domain Eukaryota; kingdom Viridiplantae; phylum Streptophyta; class Magnoliopsida; order Poales; family Poaceae; genus Avena; species Avena eriantha. The sequence goes on from OU342740.1 coordinate 345,684,960, forward strand.
TGCCCTAGGGAGAGGTTTAGTCAACGGATCTGCCACATTCAGATCAGTGTGTACTTTGCAAGTCTTTATGTCACCATCTCGGACATACTCGCGAATAGCGTGGAAACATAGCTTGATGTGCTTCAGCTTGCTATGTGACCTTGGCTCCTGTGCATTAGCTATGGCACCTGTGTTGTCATAGTAGATGGCCATCGGTCCAACGCACTGGGAACCACGCCAAGTTCAGTAATGAATTCCTTCATCCAAACGGCTTCTTGTGCAGCCTCCGAAGCAGCTATGTATTCCGATTCAGTTGAAGATTTCGCCACAACGCTTTGCTTCGCACTCCTCCAGCTCACTGCAGCACCATTCAAAAAAAATACGTATCCCGACTGTGACTTCGAGTCATCCGGATCGGTGTTCCAACTAGCATCGGTGTAACCGTTTACAACAAGATGTTCATCACCTCCATAAGAAAGAACCATATCCTTAGTCCTATTTAGGTACTTTAGGATATTCTTGACCGCTGTCCAGTGCTCCATTCCAGGATCACTTTGATATCTGCTAGTCAAACTAACAGCATGTGCTATATCCGGTCTTGTACACAGCATGGCATACATGATAGAACCTATGGCCGAGGCATAGGGAATATTATTCATTTTCTCTCTATCTTCTGCCGTAGCTAGACTTTGAGTTTTACTCAAGGTCTTACCTGACAACATGGGCACGAACCCTTTCTTGCTATCTTCCATTCTAAACTTCTTTAGAACTTTCTCCAAGTATGTACTTTGTGAAAGCTCTATTAGGCGTCTTGATCTATCTCTATAAATCTTGATGCCTAGAATGTATGCCGCTTCGCCAAGATCCTTCATTGAAAAACTATTATTCAAATAGGCTTTGACGCTATTAAGAAGTTATATATCATTCCCAATCAACAATATGTCATCTACATATAGTACTAGTAATGCTACAGAGCTCCCACTCACTTTCTTGTAAATACAAGCTTATCCATAAGTTTGTATAAATCCAAAGTTTTTGATTACTTTATCAAAACGTTGATTCCAACTCCAGGATGCTTGCTTCAGTCCATAAATGGAGCGCTGAAGTTTGCATACCTTGTCAGCATCTTTAGGATCGACAAAACCCTTGGGTTGTACCATATACAACTCTTCCTCAATGTCACCGTTAAGGAATGCCGTTTTGACATCCATCTGCCAAATCTCATAATCGAAATGTGCAGCAATTGCTAACAAAATCCTCATAGACTTTAGCTTCGCTACTGGTGAGAAAGTCTCATCATAGTCAACTCCTTGAATTTGTCGGAACCCTTTCGCGACAAGTCGAGCTTTATAGACAGTAACATTACCATCAGCATCTATTTTTCTCTTGAAAATCCATTTGTTCTCAACAGCCTTACGGCCATCCGGTAAGTCCACCAAAGTCCACACTTGGTTTTCGTACATGGATCCCATTTCGGATTTCATGGCTTCTAGCCATTTGTCGGAATCTGGGCTCACCATAGCTTCTTCATACGTCGCAGGGTCATCAGCGTTGTCCACCAACATGACGTTCAAGGCAGAGTCATACCAATCAGGAGTGGTACGAACCCTTGTTGACCTGGGAGGTTCAGTAGTAACTTCGTTTGAAGTTTCATGATCATTATCATTAGCTTCCTCTTCAATTGGTGCAGGCGGCACAAAAACATCTTCCGGTACTGTGCTACTCTCAAATCCGAGAGAAGGTTCAATAACCTCATCGAGTTCTACTTTCCTTCCAGTCACCTCTTTTGAGAGAAACTCCTTCTCAAGAAAGGATCCATTCTTTGCAACGAAAACTTTGCCTTCGGATCTATGATAGAAGGTATACCCAATTGTTTCTTTAGGGTATCCTATGAAGACGCATTTCTCTGCTTTGGGTTCTAGCTTATCAGGTTGTAACTTCTTTACATATGCTTCGCAACCCCAAATTTTAAGGAACGACAACTTAGGTTTCTTTCCAAACCACAATTCGTACGATGTCGTTTCAACAGATTTAGATGGTGCCCTATTTAAAGTGAATGCGGCTGTCTCTAATGCATAGCCCCAAAATGATAATGGTAAATCTGTAAGAGACATCATAGACCGAACCATATCTAAGAGAGTTCGATTACGACGTTCGGACACACCATTACGCTGTGGTGTCCCCGGCGGTGTCAACTGTGAAAGTATTCCACATTTCTTTAAATGCATACCAAACCCATAACTCAGATATTCACCTCCGCGGTCAGAACGCAGAAACTTAATCTTCTTGTTACGATGATTTTCCACTTCACTTTGAAATTCCTTAAACTTCTCGAAAATTTTGGATTTATGTTTCATAAAGTAGACATACCCATATCTACTCAAGTCATCCGTGAAAGTGAGAACATAACGATATCCACCACGTGATGCTACACTCATTGGACCGCACACATCGGTATGTATTATTTCCAATAAGTCTGTAGCTCGCTCCATTGTACCAGAGAATGGAGTCTTAGTCATTTTTCCCATTAGACATGCTTCGCATCTTTCAAGTGATTCAAAATCAAGTGATTCAAGAAGTCCATCTGAATGGAGTTTCTTCATACGCTTCACTCTAATGTGACCAAGACGACAGTGCCACATGTATGTAGAATTATCATTCAATTTTATTCGTTTAGCATCTATGTTGTGAACATGTGTATCACTACTATCGAGATTCAGTAAGAATAAACCTTTCATCTCAGGTGCATTACCATAAAAGATATTACTCATATAAATCGAACAACCTTTATTCTCGGACTTAAAAGAGTAACCGTCTCGCAATAAACAGGATCCAGATATAATGTTCATGCTTAACGCAGGCACCAAATAACAATTATTCAAATTGAAAACTAATCCCGAAGGTTGATGTAGAGGGAGCGTGCCGACGGCGATCACATCAACCTTGGAGCCATTTCCAACGCACATCGTCACCTCGTCTCTTGCCATTCTTCGTTTATTCCGCAGCTCCTATTTCGAGTTACAAATATGAGCAACCGAACCAGTATCAAATACCCAGGCACTACTACGATTACTAGTAAGATACACATCTATAGCACATATATCAAATATACCTTTCTTCTTGATGTTGCCGTTCTTCAGATCCGCCAGGTACTTGGGGCAGTTACGCTTCCAGTGACCAGCACCCTTGCAGTAGAAGCACTCAGTTTCAGGCTTAGGACCAGCCTTGGGCTTCTTAGCAGGTACGGCAGCTTTCTTGCCGTCCCTTTTGAAGTTGCCCCTGTTCCTATGCTTGCCCTGTCTCTTGAAATTGGTGGTCTTATTGACCATCAACACTTGGTGCTCCTTCTTGATCTCCACTTCAGCAGTTTTCAGCATGGACGACAGTTCAGGCAACGTCTTGTTCATGCAGTGCATGTTGTAGTTCATCACAAAGTTCTTGTAACTTGGTGGCAGTGATTGAAGGAGACGGTGAATCCCCAATTCATTAGGAATCGATATTCCCAACTCTTGGAGCTTCTTTGCGTACCCAGACATGGTGAGCACGTGCTCGCTAACGGAGCTTCCCTCTTCCATCTTACAGTTAAAGAACTTTTCGGAGGCCTCATAGCTCTCCATGGCCGCGCGAGTCTCAAAAATTAGCCTGAGCTCCTTAATGATCTCGAACGGGTCGTGGTGCTCAAAACGCTTTTGGAGCTCTGATTCTAAACCGTACAGGATGGCACACTGAACTGTGGAGTAATGATTTTTCCGAGTGGCAAAAACATTCTTTTCGTCATCGGTGGCATTATCTGCAGGTGGGTCACCTAGCGGTGCTTCGAGCACATAGGTCAACTGACCAGTCCTGAGGACGATCTTCAGTCCACGGAACCAGTCCGTGAAATTGCTTCCATTGTTCTTAAGCTTTTCTTTCTCTAGGAACGCATTGAAATTGATGGAGGGGGTCGCCATAATCTACAACAATTTGCAAGTAGTTTAGACTAAGTTTATGACAAATTGAGTTCAAATTTAATTCTCAAACTAACTAGGTGAACTCCCACTCAAAACAACATCCCTCACATTGTCTTAGTGATTACACGAACCAAGTCCACTACACCAAGTCCGTTCTTCACGAGAGAAGATGTAGTTTCATCGGCGAACAATCTTCATGTTCATCATATCATTTATATGACTCATGCTCTACCTTTCGGTATTCCGTGTTCCGAGACCATGTCTGTACATGCTAGGCTCGTCAAGATAACCTTAGTTTCCGCATGTGCAAATCTGGCTTGCACCCGTTGTATGCACACGTAGAATGTATCACATCCGATCATCACGAGATGCTTCGAAACGACGAGTCTTAGCAACGGTGCCAACTAAGGGTGAACACTTTATTACTTGATATTTAGTGAGAGGGATCATCTTATAATGCTACTGTCGCGATCTAAGCAATACAAGATGCATAAAGGATTAACATCACAGGCAATTCATAATAAGTGTGATATGATATGGCCTTTTCTTCTCGCGCCTTTGATCTCCATCTCCAAAGCACGAACATGATCTCCATCATCACCAGCATTGCGTCAAGGTCAGTGGCGCCGCTTCATGGTTGTCCATCATCACCAGCAACTATTACAACTACTTGGAGTAAAGCTATTACAAGATGAATAGACACGCAAGTCTTAATAGAATTAAAGACAACCATTAGGCTCCTGCCAGTTGCCATATTACAACAAGGATCATTGCATACATCAAATACAATCATAATCACATGATGGCCATATCACATCACAAAACCCCTGCAAAAACAAGTTAGACGCCTCTAATTTTCTTTGCATGTTTTACGTGGTTTGGGGCTTTCGCATCAGACCGATCTTACCTACGAACAAGGACCACAACGTTGATACAAGTGTTGTCAGATGCTCATTGTAAATTGAATCTTAACTATGGTGGGAGAGACAGACACCCGCAAAGCCACTTGTGCAAAGCAAGTTGCACGTCAAGCGTGGAGCAAGTCTCATGTGCGATGACATGTAATGTTAGCCCGAGCCGCTTCATCCCACCATGCCGCAAGATGCAAAGTACACGCTAAGACACCAACAACAAAAGCATCAACGCCCACAAAAACATTGTGTTCTACTCGTGCAACAGATCTACGCATAGATACGGCTCTGATACCACTGATGGGTTCGTAGCATGGAAAACAAAAAATTTCTACCGCAAGAACGAACAAAACCCAGATCTAATCTAGATAAAAGCCAAGATCTAATCTATTAGACATGAGCAACGAGATAGATAGGAACTAACCCTCGTAGATCCGAAAGTGTTAATGAGATTAGATCTCGTGGTTGATGTAGTCGATCACTTGCCGATCTCAAGATCATGTGGACGATCCTTCCGGCGTCGCATTCCGGCAGCGCTTCCGCAGTCGGTCAAGTGGACGATCCTTCTGGCGCCGCGTTCGGGCAGCGCTTCCTCAGTCGGTCACACGTGCGGAGTCGAAGCAGACCTACCTCTCCTCGTTCCAGCGAGCAGCAGAGGTAGTAGATCTTCTCCACGGAATCACAGCAGCACGACGGCGTGGTGGTGGTGGTGGAGTAGAGAATTCTGCAGGGCTTCGCCTATGCCTGTGCAGAAGAAAGGAGGAGGAGAGAGGCGGCAGAGATTGTGAGTTATGGAGGAGGGCCAGGAGGTGGCGCCCCTGCCCCTCTATTTAAAGGGGGGAGGGCGCCTTGGGGAGGGGGAGTCCTAGTAGGACTCCCCACCTCCTAGGCCGGCGGATTGGGGAGGGGGGGGAGTCCTCCTCCCCCACGACTCCTAGTCTTGACCCACCAGGACTCCTTGATCCCTTCCTTGGTTTTCAAGCAAACTCCAAGAAACCTTCCAGAACCTTCCGGAACATTCCGAAACCTTCTAGAATCCTCATACAAACACTCCGGAACATGTCCTAACTCAGAAAATGATCCCCTATATATGAATCTTATTCTCCTGACAATTCCGGATCTCCTCGTGATGTCCTGGATCCATTCCGAGACTCCGAACAACATTCGGTCTCCAACACACATTCCATATCTACTTAAAACAACTTCGAACCTTAAGTGTGTCACCCTACGGTTCGTGAATATGTAGATATGATAGAGACACATCTCCTATCAATAACCATCAGCGGGACCTGGAGATCCATAATGGCTCCCACATACTCAACGATGACTTCGTGATCGATTGAACCATTTACATACGAAACCAATTCCCTTTGTCACGCGATATTATACTTATCCGAGGTTTGATCGTCAGCATCTCCATACCTAGTTCTACCTCGTTACTGATAAGTACTCTTTACTCGTTCCGTGATATGTCATCCCTTGTGACCCAGTCACATGCTTGCAAGCTAACTAGATGACATTCCACCGAGAGGGCCCACAGCATATTTATCCGTCATATGGATGGACAAATCCCAATCTTGGTCCATGCGCTTCAACACATACTTTCAGAATACCCAATGACACCTTTATGACCACCCAGTTACGAAGCGGTGTTTGATGTCATCAAAGTACCCATCCGATGATGGTGATTAACACAACCTCATGGTCGAAGGATTAGGTTACTATGCATTTAAAAGCTTACAGAAATACGAACTTAATGACTTGATCTTATGCTATGCTTACTATGGGTGTGTGTCCATCACATCATTCTCCTAATGACATAACCTTGTTATTAATCACATCCTAATGTCCATGATCAGGAAACCATGATCATCAATTAATCAACAAGCTAGTTTAACAAGAGGCTTACTAGGGACTCTCATATGTTTACAAAACACACATGTATTAGTGTTTCCTAATAATACAATTATAGCATGGGATGTAAACATTCATCATAAACACAAAGATATAATAATAATCACTTTTATTATTGCCTCTTGGGCATATCTCCAACAAAAATATGAACAAAACCGAACCTAATGGGGAGGAACCTAAGATACCAATACCCTTCAAACTAGTAGCAATACATGATGCCATAGAAAAGAATCTTGATTGGATTGTTCCTGCAAACCCTTTTGATGAGAATAGTGAACCCAAGAGCATTGAGAGAGGATCCTCTAGAACTTATTTGGATGATATACCTTACCTTGTTGAAAATATTTCTGGTATTGATCTTAATGCTTCTTCATTTGAGAACACTTGATTCTTTCTTTGGTTCTTATGCCTAACTTAAAGGCGTTAAAGAAACGTACTTGTTGGGAGATAACCCAAGAGTTTTAGTTGACTCTTGGAAGTTATTACCTCTGTAATAACGTCTCCTTATCCTTTTTATTTGCTTTTTGTGCCAAGTGTAACCTCTAATGAGAGTGAAGTAATGATTGGGAAAGTTGCTGTCCCGAAACAGATTTCTGTGCTTCACCGTAAACATTCTTGAGAGAGCTCTGTACGTCGGATTGAGCTGTACTGTTTTGTGCTTCTGCCCTAGGTTGTTATCTAACTTTCGTTAGTTCAACACTTTTTGATTTGAGAACAGAAGGTCTTCGAAAAAATTCGTCTTTACCTGCTGGTCTGTTTTACCAGATTTCTGCCATTTTATGCATTTGCTTCTTGTTAGTTCCTTCTTGAGTTCCTTTGGGGAATTGAGCTTTTTGAGGGAAGTGCTACAGTAGCTAGTGTTCTAATGGAAGTTTATTTGGTGTTAGAACTGAACCTTGAGACTTATTTATCTAAAGTGCACTAATGTTGCTAATGAGATTGTGTGAAGTTTTGTATGAAGGAAAATTTTCAGGTGTATGGAAGAAATGAGTAATGATATGAAGGATGGACTAAAGCTCAAGCTTGGGGATGCCATGCGTGTCACCCCAAGAAATATCCAAGAAGTACAAGCGTCAAAGCTTGGGGGTGCCCAAGGCATCCCCTTCTTCATCAATAAAAATTCCAGGTTTCTTCCAAACGCTTCATTTTTATTGTTTCGTGCACAGTTGTGTCTCTCTTGGAGCGTCTTCTTTTTCGTTTTCATTTTGTTTTTTTAGTTTGCTTGGTTTGCTTAGTTTTCTGAATAAGTTGGTTGGACCCCCTCTTTCACACTTTGGTTTGCAAATAGTTTGGTTTGGTTTGGAAAAGAGTAGGAAAGTTTATGCTTATGTTGTAAAAAGAGCTCGTTTTTGACTGTGGGCTATGCTTTGTCATGCCATGCTCGATATTGTTTTGGCTTTATGCTTAGTATTCATTTCTGTATCATGACTTGTTATAAACAATTGAGATTGCTTAATGTGCCTTGGATGAATCATGCGTTGTTTTAGCATATTAAAGCATAGTATAGTGGTATTCTCCTTTGATGCTTTATTTGGGTTGACTTGGCGCATGCTCACACCATGTTATGACTATTTCAAGTCACCATAGCCTTTATGATCCTTTAGTTTTCAACTTGTAGTATCACTTTATGCTTTGATCAATGATTGTTTGTCGCTCTGCATGATTATGGCCATTATTGCTCTCTTAGTTTGTCGCTCCTAGTCTTTTGCTAGCCTCCACAACCAAGTATGAGTTCCACTCATGCATCCAACTCCCTAAACCAAGTTTTTCCAAAGAGTCCACCATACCTACCTACTAGCTTATGCCATTCCAAGTATATTCATGCTTTTTTTTACCTTCCACTTGTTATGAGAAAACTAGTGATTAAAGCTCTCACGAACTTGATAGCACACTTTACTTTATTGCCTCTAATAAACTTGAACCATTGGGTCCTTCTTTGTTGCGTATATGCTTGCGCTTTATAAGTTGAAATTAGCAGAACCATGTACCATAGGGAACGCTTTCAACATTGCACTTGTACTTTGTACCCCGTTGATATTATGTTCTTTTGCTTACGGATCCCGACGGTGTGAAATAAAAGTGGAACTTGTAAGATCATGGAGTTTGTATGTGTGTTAGAGAATAGCCTGGGCCGCTAGCCTAAGCCATGCCTAATCATGGTGGAAACTTGCAACATCACCATAGTGAGCACTCTATGAAGCATCCTCAATAAAAACCTATGCAAATAGCAAATAAAAAGATCGTTGAGATGCTCATTGTCTGCTTGCCTTTTCATTTTGATTATGGGAAAGCTCATGTATCATGTGCAAGGGGTACCCCATTGGCGGTTCTTAATGATACACAAAATACTTACAATGACAAGAGCTTACTCGTGACTGAAGTTGAGTAGCATGAGGATCGGTCTTCGTAAGTAAGGGGCATGAGATTTCGGTTTATAACTTGTCAAGCATATCCTCTTAGTTGTGTCACTTTAACCTTAATCACCTTCAAGATGCTTATGATAGGGGCAATGAGAGCTGAAAGCTATAAGTACCATAATTTTTGGAAGCTCTTTATGAGACTTGAATCCCTACTTCCTTTTACAAAGGCTTTTCTTCCACCATTATATTGAGTCTCCACCTTCTATCTTTATGCACTACTTTGAGAGCATAGTGGCCATTCTTAGTTCTATGTGCATTGTCCCAAGACTAGTTGATTGATGCATAACTTGTTATTGCTTGTTTGAAACTATTGTATCTAGTCACTCTTATGAACTTTGAAGGTGTCCTATGTAGTTATATTTGCTACTCTATTGAGGGACAAGCTGAATACTATTATGCCATGTTTTCTTTATGTGAAACAAACAAACGTCTTGCAAAGCATGTTATTCATTAATCTTTTGCTTGTGCCTTTTCGTTTTGTATCATAGTTTCTTTACTTATTGCTAGAACTTTGTCTTTCATGTTATGATTGAAGTACTATGATCCCAGCTTTGAGTTTTGCAAATACTTTGATCAAGTTTTGATGGTGCATGTCACCTCAAAAATTATTTCTTTTTATCACTTACCTACTCGAGGACGAGCAGGAGTTAAGCTTGGGGATGTTGATACATTGCAAATGTATCTATAATTTTTGATGTTCCATGCTTAGTTTTATCCACTTTCTTGTGTTTTGTTCCAACTTTGGAGTACTTTATTATGATTTCTTGGACTAACCTATTAACAAGAGCCACAGTGCCAGCTGCCCGTTTTCTGCTGTTTTTGGTTCCAGGAAAGTCAGAAAATGAATATTCTCGGAATTGGACGGGACAAAAGCCAAAGTGCCTATTTTTTTAGAAGGGATCAAGTGCCAGAATACGAGACAGAGAAGGGTTGCGGGCCGGCCACACCACCTGGCCGCGCGGCCAGGCCTGGCTCGCACCAGGGGGTGGTCTGGCCGCCCCCAGCACCCCCTCGGCCTCTCCTTCCGCCTATAAGTTTCCCTCGGGACGAAAACCCTAAGTACCCGATCAAAAATCCACGAAAGAGTCTGTAGCCGCCGTCGTCTATGTCCCTAGATCGGGGGGATCTGAAGCTCTTCCCGGCACCCTGCCGGAGAGGGGAATTCACCCTGGAGGCCTTCTTCATCACCATGCAAGCCTCCGGTGTGATGCGTGAGTAGTTCATCCTTGGACTACGGATCCATGTAGTAGCTAGATGGCTGGTTTCTCCTCCTTTGTGCTTTCATGTTAGATCTTGTGAGCTCCGTTCATGATCAAGATCATCTATTTGTAATTCATACATGTTGTGTTTCGGGGATCTGATGGATATTGAGATGCTATTTCAGATTGATTATTGATTCTATCATGTCTTTGTTATTTGAGATCTTGCATGCTTTCCGTTGTTAGTAGCTATCTTGGCCAAGTAGATGCTAGCAACTCCAAGAGTTAGTATGTATGCTCGATAGTGGGTTCATGCCTCTTGTAATCTGGGGAAGTGACAGAAATCTCTAAGGTACTAGATGTGCTATTGCTACTAGGAAGAAAACAACGATCCTTTGTTCATAGAACAATCGTATTGTTTACTTTACACGCAGTTCGTAAAGCAATAATCTGTTGCTTGCAACTTAATACTGGAGGGGGTTCGGATGATAACCTGAAGGTGGATTATTAGTCATAGATGCAGTTGGATGGCGGTCTATGTATTATGTTGTAATGCCCAATCAAGTCTCAAAGGAGTCAAGATGATTAGTATATGTATGTATTGCTTTCTCGGTGTTTGTCAATTGCCCCGCTGTAATTTGTTCACCCAGCATGTTATCTATCTAAGGAGAGCCACCTCTAGTGAACTATGGATCCCGGTCCTTTACTTTACATACAATCTATAAATTTTTTCTGCTTTGTGTTTACTTTCTGCAAACTTTTACTTCTTTCCATTCGATACGTTTAATCCTTTGTTTTCCGCAAAACACGGTGAGATTGACAACCTCATCGCAAGTTGGGGACAAAGTTTTGTGGTCGTGTTGTGCAGGTCTCCACGTTGCTACTAGCACCGGTAGTGCGCCCTGCCAAAGCTCAGCTAGTAACACCTTTGAGGTGTTTCCTTGCTCCTACTGGTTCGATTAAACCTTGGTTTCATAACTGAGGGAAACTTGTTGCTGTGCTCATCATACCTTCCTCTTGGGGTTCCCAACGAGCTCTACATCAACACCGCCATCAAGCATTTTTCTGGGTGCCATGCATTGAGACATCAACAATCAACAAGAATTTGAGGATCAAGACCATATTTAGCACTAAGCTCTCGAAAATCAATAGTTTTAGCAAAAGACTTAATGCAATCATACTCATAGTTTATACTTGGTTCTTTACCTTTGTTGTTATCCCAATCTTCGGTATTGCTTTGAATTGTTTCAAGAAGATCCCACTTAGCTTTGACCTCCTTACTTGTGAAGGATCCCTCTAAACAAGTATCTAGATAGTCCTTTTAATGTCCTGAAAGCCTTGCATAGAAATTATTAATAACAATATTACTGGGGAGCTCATGAATGGGACATTTGAGCATTAGTGACTTCAATCTCCCCCATGCTTGGGCAATACTTTCTCCATCATGTGGATGAAAATTATAAATGCAATTCCTATCTTTATGAATTTCATGAGGAGGCTAAAATTTAGAGTAAAAGAGAGATTCAAGTTCCTTCCACTCCAAATGATGAGGATCATCTAGTAGCTCATACCACTCCCTTGCTTTGGCCTTAGGTGAAATAGGGAATAGCTTCCTCTTAACTTGCTTCATTGAAATACCTGCACACTTGAACAACTCGCATAATTCATGTATAAGGAGTAAATGATCACCAGGATGGACAGTTCCATCTCCAAAATAGCAGTTATTCATAACACGTTCAACAATTTTTATAGGTATTTTAAAAGGGATGCTTTCAGTATCTGGATTTAACATATCACAAGTATCATTAGAATTACCACATATGGGACATAAAGTATCATCAGAGCAAATTTTCTTCTTTAAAGCTGGGGAACTAAAAAGATCATTTTCATAAAAAACTAACTTCCCCAAGCTTAGACGTTTCCATAGCATTTGTAACAAAGGTGTTCAAAAGATTCATACCAATAACATTGCTATTAGCATGCAAAGAAAGTTCCATGGGGTTTTTAATTTTGTTTTCAGACAATTCAAGTTCTATCTTAGGAAAAATACTAAAATGCTCTCTATTTTTGTTGTTGTTTTCCATTAAGTCTAACTAGTGAAAACAAGAAACAAAAAGACAAAATTGCATAATCTAAAGGAAATAACTTCGAGCACTCACACCGGAGGATGTGAGTACCTTTTACCTTACCTCACCGGCAACGGCGCAAGAAAATAGGCGTTTGCCGTGGGAGGTTCTTCTTCTTTAATCCTCCGGTGTGAATACCTTTTACCTTACCTCCCCGGCAACGGCGCCAGAAAATAGCTTGATGTCTACGCACTTCTATTCTTGTAGACAGTTGTTGGGCCTCCAAGTGCAGAGGTTTGTAGAACAACATCAAGTTTTCCCTTAAGTGGATCACCCAAGGTTTATCAAACTCAGGGAGGAAGTGGTCAAAGGTATTCCCTCTCAAGCAACCCTGCAATCAAGATACAAGAAGTCTCTTGTGTCCCCAACACACCCAATACACTTGTCAGATGTATAGGTACACTAGTTCGACGAAGAGATAGTGAAATACAAGTGGTATGGATAATTATAAGTGGTAACGGTGATAGAAGATAGCTTGATGGCGTGTAAGAGACTAAAGTAAAACTGAAATAAAGAAGGAAGCCAGCAAACATGTAACAGATCTAATAGCAAACGGTGTTTCAGTGCTTAGAAAGAAGGCCTAGGGATCATACTTTCACTAGTGAACACTCTCATATAAATATCTTCTCTTTATGATACTACTCTGTACTACTCTCCGGTTGGACACTCTAATCCATGGTAGGGCTATAACAGCACACCTCAAAGTTCATCTTTCCCATCTAGAAAACCCCACACTGTCACCTTGAGCACTAGATGGTTCAAACAAACACCACAATTTCATAAAGACATCCAACTCCAAATATAACTCATAACAAGTATTTGTAATCTCTATCCTAAGTGCCACCATGGTGTGCACGCTGTCACTTTCACACACATGGGGAGAGCAGAGATCTATTAAAGCACTTGAGTAGCAAGGTAGATCTATAGATTACAAGCTCATGATCTCAATAACATCATGCAAAGAGAGAGAGATGAACACATAGCTACCGGTAGAACCCTTAGCCTCGAGATAGAACTACTCCCTCCCCATCATGGGAATCAGCAATGGTGATGGAGATGGTGGTGGAGATCCTTGGAGATGGCTCCGGGGGCACTTCCTTGTCCCGGCAGGGTGCCGGAACAGAGACTTTCTGTCCCCTGAATCTTCCCTTCGGTGGCGTCGGTGCTGCGGAACTTTTCGTGGCTGGAGGCTTGACGATCTAGGGTTTATGCATCGGGAGGCTTCTTATAGGCGAAGAGGCAAGGTCGGTGGGCGGCCAGGGGCCCACACCACCTAGTGGCGCGGCCAGGGCTAGCCTACGCCACCACATGGTGTGGCCGCCATGTGGCCCCACTCCGACTCTCCTCCTGGCTCCGTGAGTCTTCCGGGAAAATAACAAGTTTGGCTTTTGTCTCGTCCAATTCCGAGAATATTCATTTTCTGACTTTCCTAGAACCAAAAACAGCAGAAAACAAGTAGCTGGCACTGTGGCTCTTGTTAATAGGTTAGTCCAAGAAATCATATGAAAAGTACTCCAAAGTTGGAACAAAACAAAAGAAAGTGGATAAAACCAAGCATGGAACATCAAACATTATAGATACATTTGCAATGTATCAACATCCCCAAGCTTAACTCCTGCTCGTCCTCGAGTAGGTAAGTGATAAAAAGAAAGAATAATTTTTGAGGTGACATGCACCATCAAAGACTTGATCAAAGTATTTGTAAAACATTCAAAGCTGGGATCATAGTACTTCAACCATAACATGAAAGACAAAGTTCTAGCAATAAGCAAAGAAACTATGATGCAACATGAAAAGGCACAAACAAAAGAGTCATGAATAACAATGCTTTGCAAGACGTTTGTTTGTTTCACATAAAGAAAACATAGCATAATAGTATTCAACTTGTCCCTCATAGAGTAGCAAATATAAATGCATAGAACACCTTCAAAGTTCATAAGAGTGACTAGATACAATAGTTTAAAACAAGCAATATCAAAGTATGCATCAATCAACAAGTCTTGGGACAATGCACATAGAACTAAGAATGGCCACTATGCTCTCAAAGTAGGTGCATAAAGGTAGAAGGTGGAGACTCAATATAATGGTGAAAGAAAGGCCTTTATAAAAGGAAGCAGAGATTCAAGTTTCATAAAGAGCTTCCAAAAATTATGGTACTTATATCTTTCAGCTCTCATTGCCCCTATCATAAGAATCTTGAAGTGATTAAGGTTAAAGTGAACAAACTATGGTGTACATGCTTGACGAAGTATAAGTTAGAAATCTCATGTCCCTTGAATACGAGGGCCGCTCCTCATGCTACTCAATTTTAGTCACCGGTAAGTTCTTGTCATCGTAAGTACATGTATATCATAGAGAACCGCCAACGGGGTACCCCTTGCCCGATGATACGGAAGAATCCCCATATCAAAATGACAAGGCAAGCAGACAGCGAACATCTCAGCAATCTTCTTATTTACCATGGGAATATGATGCTTTTTCTGTCTTTCCTCTTTTCATATCTCTTTTTTTTCTTTTTTTTTCTCGATATAGGACTCTTTTTTATAAGAAGAATGCTTCATAGACAGCTCATTATGGTTACGCTGCCGGTTTCCACCATGTCAGCATGGATTAGACCAGCGACCTAGGCGTTTCTCGAACACATATACATAACTCCATGGACTTACAAGCTCCCCTTTCATTTCACACCGACGACATCCATATACAAAAGAGCATGATATCAACTAGGTACAAAGTACCCGTGCAATGTTGAAAGCGTTCCCCATGACAGCATGGTTCTGCTAATCCCCAACAAATAAGTGTAAGCATATACAACATAGACGACACAATGGTTCAAGTTTATTAAGGGCAAGAAAATTAAAGTGTGCGATCAAGTTCGTGAGAGCTTTAATCACTAGTTTTCTCATAACAAGTTTAATTCGGAAGGTAGATAAAAACATGAATATACTTGGAATAGCAAATGCTAATAGGTAGGTATGGTGGACTCTTTGGAATAACTTGGTTTTATTTGGAGTTGGATGCATGAGTGGAACTCATACTTGGTTATGGAGTCTAGCAAAAGATTAGGAGCGACCAACTAAGAGAGTAATAATGGACATAATCATGCAAAGCAACAAAACATTATTAATTAAAGCATAAAGTGATACTACAAGTCGAAAACTAAAGGATCATAAAGGCTATGGTGACTTGTGATAGTCATAACATGGTGTGAGCATGCGCCAAGTCAACCCAAATAAAGCATCAAAGGAGAATACCACTATACTATGCTTTAATATGCTAAAACAACGCATGATTCATCCAAGGCACATTAAGCAATCTCAATTGTTTATAACAAGTCATGCTACAGCAAGGAATACTAAGAATAAATCCAAAACAATATCAAGCATGGCATGACAAAGCATAGGCCACAGTAAAAAACAAGCTCTTTTTACCACATAAGAATGAACTTTCCTACTCTTTTCTAAACCAAACCAAACTATTTGCAAACAAATGTATGAAAGAGGGGGTCCAACCAATTTATTCAGAAAACTAAGCAAACCAAGCAAACTAAAAACCAAAACGAAAACGAAAAAGAAGACGCTCTAAGAAAAACACAACTGTGCACGAAACAATAAAAATGAAGCGTTTGGAAGAAACCTGGGATTTTTATTGATGAAGAAGGGGATGCCTTGGGCATCCCCAAGCTTTGACGCTTGTACTTCTTAGATATTTCTTGGGGTGACACGCATGGCATCCCCAATCTTGAGCTTTAGTCCATTCTTCATCTCATTACTTATTCCTTCCATACACTTGAAATTTTCCTTCATACAAAACTTCACACAATCTTTATTAGCAACATTAGTGTACTCAAGACAATAAGTCTTTGGGTTCAGTTTCAACACCAATAAAACTTCCATTAAAACACAAGCTACTGTAGCACTTCCCTCAAAAAGCTCAATTCCCCAAAATAACTCAAAAAGGAACCAACAAGAAGCAAATGCAGAAAATGGCAGAAATCTGTCAAAACAGACCAGCAGGTAAAGACGAATTTTTTCGAAGACCTTCTGTTGCTCAAAATAAAAAAGTGTTGAACTAACAAAAGTTAGATAACAACCTAGGGTAGAAGCACAAAAATTCACGCCTCAAAAGGACGTACAGAGATTTTACACGAATTTTTACGGTGAAGCAGAGAAATCTGTTTCGGGACAGCAACTTTTTCCCAATCTGTTACAGAGATGGATTAGCATTAATGGAAGCAACAAGGGGCATATAATTACCATCAAGACCATTGAGGATGTAGTCTTTGAGCTCATCATCATCAACCTTTTTCCCTGCAGCGGCAAGTTCAGCCATAAAGCCTTTCATCTTCGTGAGAAACTGGGAGGCAGTCATGTCGAGCTTTTTTGTATTGGTGAGGGCACCCCTGAGTGTAGAAATGCGGGACTTGGATTGGGTGGAGAAGAGCTCAAGGATGGCGCTCCACACGTCCTTGGCGTGCACCAGGCCATACACGCGGGAGAGCATGTCATCACCAAGGGGATTGACAATGAAACTCACCACCGCTTGATCCTTTGTCACCCAGGCATCATAGAGTGGATTTGGGACGGTGATCTTCTTGTGATTGGCATCTTCGGCTTCAAGGACTTCAGGCGGTGCCAGATCGGTGCCATCTAGGAACCCAAGAACACGAGCACCACGGAGAGTCGGCATCACCTGTGTCTACCATGACAGAAAATTGTCGCGAGTAAGTTTTGTGGTCGGCGGAGAGCCAATGGTGACCGAACCAGGGGTTGTCGAGGTGGCCATGATCCGCTCTAGGGTTTTTGGGAGGGAGGGTTTTGTGATTGTTTGAGGAGAAAAAGTATGGAAATTGGACAATCAGGCCTTGATCTATGGGGAGAGGGTGGTCGTAGGTTTTTTTGAGAGGAGAGGGAGGGCGGAGGGCCGGCGGTGGTGGAGCAGTTTGCACCGGCGGCGGCAGCTAGAGAGAAAGAGGGTAGCTCGATACCATGTTGGAGATCGTAAAAGGTTTGGGGAAACGATGTGTACCTCTCTGGGGGCATCGGTTACACGTTAATAAAGGTAGGAAAAAGCCTCCTATGTGGCAATACATGGTTGTATACGTATATGGGTGAAGTACTACTTCATACCATATCTATACCAAATACAATTCTAACAATAACATATATTTTGTCTCATTTCAAAAGATCTATAGTAATATTTCATCACTGTGCTCTACACTCGATGGAGTAATAATCACGTAGAGCTGAAGGACGTACGTGCAACCCCAGAATTGAGGCTTGGCAGCGAGGCATACGAAAGTGGTGGCTCCCTGTCTCACACTCGCCCGGCGCAAAGTCAGAACTCGTATAGGACAGGTTTGACGAAGCTCGCGCAATTTATGGCTCCTCCTCCTCCTCCTCCCCCGGTACCACGTACCCATTGTACTTGACAGATTAATGCTCATTCCATGCTCTTTTCCAGCTTTCAAACCTCAGTTCAGCACAGGCGCTTTGCAGTTTAACATGACGACAAAGCGGCTTTCCCGTCACGTGACTTTTTGGTACCGCCACCACGCATCTCGAAAGCATCAGGCGCAGTATGTGCTGCACTAGCCGGCCGGAAAGCCACGGTCGCCAAAGGCGCCGCGGCGAGCGTGATGCGCAGGCCGGCCGGGGTGTCGGGCGGGCGCCGGCAAGCACGCGTGTTGCATCGGCCGTGCGACATGTGCTACGACGAATCACGCGCGCGCGCACGGCCGACCACGAGCATGAGGGCCGGTGAGGCCACAATGAACAGCTGCCGCCCAAGGCGGCCGGAAGTACACGAACATATATACACTTCGTACCACCAAGTGGTTACCGGCTCGACGGTGAGGGGTGGCTTGGTGGTGACGGTGTGGCCAGTTACTGAAGTACGTTACGTTTTCTTCGCCGGCGACGAGCTGCTTGTGGAACAGTGTGGATCTGGCCCTCCGGGCATCTCGCAGCTGCCGGATCCAGTGAGCAGTGATCCTGCTTCGGCCGCCACCGTTGGTCGCTGGCTCGCTGCACGTACCGTCGCTGTCGTCTCGTGCGCCCACCACCCCACCGGACCGGGTCGGTCGGTCGTTTCGGAAGGGGTCCAGTCCAGTGTGTGCTGCACGTTCAGCTGCTTCCCTTGCCGACCACCATCGTCCAAAGATGCATGCTGCATGCTTCGATTCGATCCATGCATTTCTTGTCCTGTCTCGTGAAACAACACTATTTCCGTTTCTTCTCTTTGCTCCCTAAGAGCATCACTAAGACCCCGTAAAACGTCAATAGGGTCAAAACCCGCACTCCTCCGCCGCTCGCAACCCTAGCTGCCGATCTTCTCCGACGAGCTCCGGCGAGCGATTCCCGCGTCAACGAGACCAGATCCGCGCCCGCGAGCACCCAATGGTGACCCTCAACGGTGGCTGCGGACAAGGATGAGGCCGTAGCGGCGGCGGAGGTGGAGGGGGAAGGCGCCCGCCGGCGTGGTCCTCTCCGCACCCGTGTGCCGACGAGATACGTATGTAAGAAGGAGATCCGCAGCATCGGCGCGAAGCAGAGGGCAGCGCGGAAGTGGACCAATAGGCACCTGCCGTCGCTTGCCCCGTACGTCGACTTCCCTGACCACGCGCAGCCCGCCCCGCATGAGCCGCTCGACGGTGAGTCCTCCCACTCCCGCCGGGCCGGCCGTGCCCGTGGAGCTTCTCCATTGTGATTTGGGCCCAGCCACAACGCTCTGGCGAGCCCCCCCTCCCCCCACACCCCCACACCCCCATTAGCTTAAATCGCCTTGATGTAAATATTACGCTATGTATGAACTCTGCCGGTTTGCAATTTCTCGGGAATTTTTTATTTTCAAATGTATGGTTCCAAAAATTACGGTTTCTGATCTCCATGGAGGAACCCTAGAAGTCGAAACAAGTTTACGGAAGCATGTAAACGCGATTTACGGTGTCTGTTAGTGATGCTCTAACAAATTGAGAGTTGTTGCACGTCTACCATGTAGTCTGCTGTCTGCATATACGGCACCGTTAAACACTGCACCAAGCCGGACACATCCATTATTTCATTATAGGACTTACTTTGCTAATCGTGCTGAAAAAGAGTAAGAACGCTTTATCCCCGTCCATGTTTGATTTCTGTGATATTGGCTGAGTTTAGAGCATCTCTAATTGTCACGAATATGGCGCATTACTAGCTTGTGACACCGATTCATTATTGATGTTCAGGACCGAACATCTCCACTAATTCATTGATTGAAGTTGTCATGGATGTCTTCCCAAAATTGCTTGAGCAATTGCTTAGCTCCAACAAGTGTTTGACGACGTCATGCGAAATACAAATCATTATCCTCATCCTCACTCCATGGTGGTTGTCTCTTCACCTTGCTACAAATTTAAACGAATATGCATTGGCTTCATCCCGCAAAATTTAGAAGATTTCACTAAGAAAAGGAGCTTGAGAAACACACCTTGGCAGATCCGGTATCCAAGAAGCTACCGGAGTCGGTGCCGGTGCCGGAGCTGGTGCAGGTGCTGGTGCTGCAGGTGTCGGTGCAGGTGTTGCTACCACCGCCGGAGGAGAATCCAGTGCCGGTGCGATTGTGCTCACGAGGTCCTTCAACCCCAAATCCGGCGAGTTGCACCGGTGCTAGGAGGAAGAAGCCATGCCGGAGGTGGGGAGGAGTGGGAGCGCGGTGGTACCTCGACGAATCCCGACCACGGTGACTCGATTCCGTCAGGGGCGGCAGCGGATTTTCTCAAGCTTGCGCCGCCCGATTCCGGCAAAATAGGCTGCTGGTGGGTTAGGGGAGAACGTAGGATGGTTGGGGGAGCCTACGAAGGGTCAGGGGTGGCCGGATCTGGTCGTCGGAGCCGTCGAAGACGGGTCGACAGCGGTGATGACGGTGCGGGGCGAGAGGTGGAGGCGCAGGTGGAGGACTAAATTTTTAGTCCAGCAGTCGCGGTCGACTATATTTAGGGGCCACCGAGGGCTGGGACTAAAAATATTCTCCTCTAATGCTGCTTGGGGATTGGCACGAGGCGTCTCCGGCCATTAGCCCCCGAAATTTTATCACCTAAAGGCCTTTTCGCTTTCGATTAGAGATGCTCTTGGGGAGTATATATGTGCCATTTTAGTCGCGGGTCGTAGGTTCTTGTTTGACGGATCAAAGCTAGGTTCTGCATTTTGGCCCGTCTCAACGATGGTGGTCGCAGAATGGTGGTGTTATAGCATCTCTAACCTAACCCCAATAACTTAGATAAGAAAAAGGATCCCTATATTTTTTTTCCTCTAAATTTCGGCCGCCGGATTTGATCCCCCAAAACTTGGAGGACTAAAAATTTTCATCATCATTTTCAAATCTCCACAGCACAATCCAAATATCCATAATACAAAAATGCATAAATATTATCCAAAATACATCAAATCGATCAAGTTAGCTCCAAAAGTCCGGCCACCTCTAACACCATCTCGGCCACCTCAAAGACCACCTCGGCCACCATGACCACCATCACCACCACCACCACTCTCTCGGGACAAGATCCTCGGACGAGCAATCTCCCAATATGCCCTAACCTTGTCATCGAATGTGCTTGGGTTCATGAACATGATGTTGCGGTCGGCATCCTCCCGCTCCTTGGCCAACTTCTCCCTCTCAAGTGCTAGCCATTCCTCTTCTATCCTCTTCTCCTTCGTCATCCTTTCTTCTTCAAGTGAAATCCTTCACTCCTCCACCGCAAACTTGGACCGCCACTTATCCTCCTCCAACACTTTGAGCTCCTTCCACCTAGCCTCCTTGTCCTCTTTGCGCTCGGCCGCCAATGCTTTCTTTGTCTCAATGATGGCATTGAACTCTTCCTTGTAGGCGCCAACAGTTCCCCTCTTCTTCTTCTTCTCTTTTGCTATCTTGACACCCTCTGGCCTCTTGTTGAGGTATTCCTCTTCATCATCGGCCTCCTCCTTTTGGCTAAGCCTAGCCCTCTTTGGTGTGGTCTCATAGTTTCTCTGAATGCACTTCTCATTTCCTTGGAGCTCCTTGTAGAAATGGTGCAAAGCAAAGGCTTTGTTGCTACCTCTCTTATTGCGGTGCTTGTACACATCTTGTTGGTAAGGACCCCATTCGGTGATTGGCACCCCACTCGGTGATGCATTGGTCATATAGTCAACGGCCCCGGCCCATCAGTTGCAACACTCAAGTATTGTGCCCCAACAATGACCAAGTGAGCCTTGGGTCTGGTTTGATGGCACGGTGACCACCTTGTGGTAGTAATCCTCAATTCTCTCCCAAAACATCTTCGATTGATCGGCGCCAACCGATGCATCAAGCGACACATTCATCCAAGCATGGCGCAATGCCACATCTTCTTCCTCGCTATAGTTAGTGGACCTCTTGCCCGTGGCCTTGTCCTTGTTCTTGTCCTTGCCCTTGCCCTTGGTCAGTGCCTCCACCACAGTCTCCTCTTCATCGGCATCCTCAGTGGGATCCTCTTCTCCAGCCAAGTAGTCGTCATCGGCTTCTTCAGCCACCACCTCTTCGTCGCTGCTGAAAATGAGTTCATCGAGGCATTGTTGGTGAGAATGATCGAGTTTGACATGAACTCGGCAACGGTGGACGTCACGTTGACACCTCGGTGGCACTCAGAGTCGGCCATGGAATTTCGTTGATCACCTAGAGGGCGCCACGTTGAGGTGCAACGGTGGACGTCGAGGAGGATGATGGCGTGGCCTTGGAGGTCCCCTTGGGCTTGCCCTTCATCTCCATGGTCGACGGCTTGGTTGCGGAGGCGGCAACAACCTTTCTATTCTTCTTCTCCTCCGCCGCCTGCGAATGGGCGATCATGGCCTCCATCGGCTTCCTCTTCCGAGGCCCGCTCACCACATGCACAAGGGCGGCCGGTCCACCTTCCCCACCATCGCCGCTGACTTGCCGGTGGTCTTAGGGCGGGGGTCAATTTCTTCGGCGTTGCATCGGCAGGAAACTCCGGCGGGGCTACGAAACCAAGCTCCGGTGACATTGCGGCCGGGGGAGAGGAGAATCCTGGCGCTGGCTTCGAGTGGCGACGGTTTTGGGCTGCAGAGTCGGCGCCGAGGCAGGAGGGAAATTTGTAGGAGTGACGTTGGCGGTCGAACATATTTGGGAGGGGGAGGGAAGATTTTAGGAGTCACATTCCTATATTTACTCATCTAACCGAATTTGCGGTTTCGGTTAGAGCCGGTTTCGGCCGATAGAGGAGTAAAAATAGGAATCTGGCCGTGGATAGGATTTCGGTTAGAGATTCTCTTACGGTGTAATGTCCAATGATTCTCTAGTTTTGATATTTTATGCTCTCTTAGCCCTTTTTCTCCGGAATAACCTACCTTGTAGCACTTCAGCCATAAGGTGTTTGGAAAATCTTAAGGTCTCTTTCGATTGAGGGGATTTTATAGGATTTGTTTGTAGGATTCTAATCCTTAATTTTTTTCCTATGGATTTCTTTCGGATCAAATGAATTGTGCTATGCAAATTCCTATGGATTTTATTCTTATGCCTCATTTCTATAAAATTTTGAACATCGACTACAACCTCATTTATTCTTATACTCAAGTGCGTAGGATTGAGACGCCTTTCCCGTGTCTTTATTGCATTTTCATCCAAACATCCATTCTTGCAGTTTCTCTATGTCTCATAATTCTCTGTTTTGCACGTGCAAACCTGTAAAATTCCTATTGTATTCTCATTCCTGCATTTTTTAATCATGCGATCCAAAGAGGCCCCTTAGGTTCTCACATGTTAAAACGAGCAGTTCATGTTTTCAAAAGTCTTTGAGGTTATTCTATATTATGCAAGTTTGTCCCCACTCCCCCGGGTGATCTCTAAGTCGACTTTGACTAAATACAGAATACAGTGTAATTATGAATTAAGAGAGTAATAGGCTTGAACACGCAACACTTGTAATCCCAAGTCCTAACATTTTTTTTACGCGAGTCCAAATTATCAGTTGCCACTAGCCGCGGCCAATCATAGTAAGCCAAGGTCGTATTGCACCAATGTGGACTCAATTTGGACCAAGATCGCTGGCCCAGATATACCACAACAATATAGAGGGCAAGCATGGGCCTTGCATTTCGCCAGCAAATAGGCCGCTTGGTGGCTCAATCTTACCGGGCATCTGCTAACTGTCCACATTTCTTCAACTCTTGTCCATGTAAGAAGGGGTGGACAAGTGAGAATGGTCTGTCCATTTCTTTTCTTTTCTTCACTATTCATCAATAATTAACTATTTATATTGTTTCGTTATCACTATAATTCAAATATAAATAGTTTGTCATATAAAATTTATAAACATTTTAAATTCATATTTGCAAATGTCATAGGCTAAATTCAATTTCAGATTTCACCCATACCAAGCACCAAACCTTGCATGTACACAACAAAATATTTTGCACACAATAAATTTCAATTCGTTGCAACTTCTATGCAAATGGCCAAAATAATATGAATAAAATAAAAAATCAATATACATTATTATATTTTAATTTGCAGGTGCACAACAAAAATCAATTTGCATCACTACAGTGGCAAGCTAGATATGGCTGGGCGCCAGATGCGCTCGGGTGCTCAGGGGACCTCGAGTCGATGGGCACCAGCCGACCCATCGTCCGGGGCGGTGGTCCATGTCGGGGTGGCGGTGGTGGGAGGTGGCGGTGTCGACGGCTATGGGTGGCAGCACGATTTGGATCAAGAGTGGATTCGCGTCATGTGAGGGCATAAAAGAGCAAGAGAGGGAGAGACGGTAACGTGGGCCATGCCGAACAATGTCAATTGAGAAGCTCCTCAATTCCTCAATTCTTCCTCAAATTTAAGGACAATATAAAGAAAGTGGACAATATATGTGAAGGGTGGACAAGTGTGGATGAATAGGGAAGACCATTGATGATGTTTCTATCCATTTTCATCAAATGGACAACCGAGGAAGATTTGAGAGGCACCCTTAGGGCATCTTCACTGGGCCGACCCAAACAGCCGACCAAAACCGTCCATTTCTATCTATTTGGGTCAGGCCACGGTCGCTTTTGGGTCGTGGTCTGGTCAGCCGTGCCTAGCGGCCCGACCCATCTGTCTGTCTCCCCCGCTGTCACCGCTTGACAGCCTCGATGATGAGACGTTAATGGCGACGCAGCGTCGGCTATCAGCGCCAGCGGCTTTCCGCACGGCTGGCGTTTCTCGCCATTGTAGTTCCTTTCTCCGCGTGCGCCTCCCCGGCCATTTCCCACCTTCACCGCGGTCTATAAAAGACGGCCGTCGGTGTGGCTGAGACAACAAGCTCAAGTAAGAGCAACCACCGCCGAAAAAAGCGCCAACCATCAGTGACCATGCCTCGCCGCAAGATCTCCAACTGGACCAAGATCAGGGAGATGTGCCACACCCGCTTTTAGGTGGCCGACATCGACGTTGTCGACCTCCAGGCCACGTTGTTGTCCCAGTGCATGGTCGAGGCAGAGGTGGTGGCCTTCGAGGAGGAAGGCCGTGTGGCCGAGGCGGCGCTGGATCAGGTGGTGGAGATGGCCGTATAGGTGGCCGCCCAATGGGCGGTGCGTGAGGTTCACCACGTCGCCGCTAAGGAGGCGATGGAGGCGAAGGCCAAGGAGGCCGCATGAGTGGCCCTCCGCGAGATCCGCCACGAGGCGGCCATGACCACGCTGGAGGAGGTGGACAAGGTGGTTGCCAAAGTCGCCGTCCGCTAGCTTCGCCACGCCGCCGCCACGCGCAGTGCAGTGGAAGCGGCGGAGCACGCCGCCGACGCAGCGGCAGAGGAACTGCGCGTGGCTACGACCACCGAGGTGGCGACTGCATGGGATCTCGTCGACAGGGATGAGACGGAGGTGGAGGACAACGACGAGGACGGGGAGGAGGTGGAGCAGGCGGAGGAGGAGGCAGGGGAGGAGGCGATCACCGTCCCCCTGCAGATGACGTAGGCGCTGGGCCTCGACCCCAACGGAGCTCCAGCGAGGGTGACCCCCTTGGTAGCGAGGGCAGTTTAAATACTAATGTTTCACTTACATATGGGTCCCGAGCGGCCGACAGGCGGACACCCACGCGGTCCATGCGCTGTCCGGGCCGACGCAACCGTTGCCCAAATTTGATGCACGGATGAGTTGAGCCGAACGCGTCTGTCCGGTTGGGTCGTGTTGCTGCGAGGCCACGCATATCCTGTCCGTGCAGGCGCATTCGGACGCGCTCGGACGGGTTGGCGACCCGGTGAGATGCCCTAAAAAAATTCTCTATCGGCATTGCTCATTATTTTGGCTCGATCCGAATTACATGCGGTAGTATGGTTGCGAAGCGGCAACCCGCGAGAGCCAGCCTGTGAAACTAAAATTTAGTTTAAACTAGAGAAATTTTGATAATTTTTTTTAGCTAGACTAATTCGCAACCCTAGTCCGTCGTCAACCTTCCGCTTTCGTGCGCGGCTCTCTGCCACAACACCGCTCTTTCGTTTCGCTACCTTGCACAGTGACGCCACAGGGCCGATTCTTCTTCAGCCGTACCTATCGATGAGCAGGTAATGTTTCTCTTGTGTGGACGAGAATATATCAGCTTAGCTCTATCCGTGCACAACAGGTCAATAGCCAATGGCACACCTTAAGTAGCTAATAAGCTCAGTTCTACCTTATTTGGCAACTCCACACACGTACTCGAAATGCTGGCGCCCATGGCTTCTCTTCAGCTCGATTCTACCCTACTCCCCTGTCTCGTCTTCCTAGTTTCTTGCATCTTCGTCGTTGTTACAAGACTCCGCAAGGATGGCCCCGTACGTGGCAGAGCGCCACCACCTTCGCCTTGGGCGCTGCCCATATCATCGGCAACCTGCACCAGCTCGGCCGGGGCCACCACCACCGGAAGCTGCAAGCCCTCGCCCGGCGCCACGGCCCTCTCTTCCTCCTCCGCCTCGGCTCCGTCCCCGCGCTCGTGGTCTCCTCGCCCTCCGTGGCCGACGCCGTGCTCAGGACCCAGGACCACGTCTTCTGCAGCCGCCCGCAGCCGCACACGGCGCAGGGCACGCTCTACGGCTGCCGGGACATCGCCTTTGCCCCCTACGGAGAGCGGTGGCGCCAGCTCCGTCGCATCGGCGTCGTGCACCTCCTCAGCGCGAAGCGCGTCGACTCCTTTCGCTCGCTCCGGCTAGAGGAGGCCACCGGCGGACGCAACGATTCCACAACGTGTCGGGCGTCCTGGTCTTATCCGACGGCCATGGACGTTCCAAGATGCGTGTGTCCATATTGCCTCCACCACCTGTACTTTGTACACCTTAGTTCTCCTATAGTGCCCAAAGTGTACCTGTATATCTTGATTTCCCATTCCCGATCCCATCTCTCTCTCCCCCATGTCTCTCTCTCCAAGATCTCCTCGCTTGTCCCCTCACTGGCGCCGGAGACGATGGCCACCAGCAGCCACCGACCTTGCCGGGAAATCATATCCTCCACCGGTCCTGCTCCCCCGGGTGCATGCTTCATAGCACAGCCCCTGCCATCTTCGTTATGGCCGCGTTTACCCGGTGATGTCCCCTGCTGCCTCTGCTCACCTCTTACTGGGCTTCTTCCATCACAAGGATGGTGCCACCACCGTGAGAGAGAGGGGGTCTGTTTTCATGATTTTTTTTGTTTCTTGATTTCCCAACATGGCTCGATTCCTCTGATCCAGATCCATCAGACTACGCCATTTTCACAATTCCTTTTTCAGTACCATATTCCTGTGATTACTCCATGTCCATCCTGATTTTATTCGACGCCATGGAAGGGGGGAAAATCCATGGAAGGAACTTACAAATCCTTCTAATTTGGGTGTTCATAGATGATTTTCTCCAGCGCCAAGCTACATGAAATCTTCCTTTGTAAATCCCGGAAAACAAAGTCCACAACACTATAGACGTCTCCGTCTTATCACAAATTTCCATTACAGTTAATATGTATTTTAACAGTACTAACTCTGCACTAACTAATCCAAACCTATAATATTTCTAATATAAAACGAATGATTGTCCGGTTATGTAAAAGGTCAGGGGCTTACCATCAAGAAATTCATATAGCTCAGGGTGTTCGTTGCAATGTGTGGAAGAGCTTACACAAATCCCAAAGCATGACTGAACGGAGACGTCTATAGGGTTGTGGACTTTGTTTTCCGGGCCACCGGCTTCGTGGAACGGATCCGCGCCGCAGGCGCCCGGGAGGAGGGTGGAGTAGTCAACGTGACCGAGCTCATCATCAGCCTGACCAACACCGTCGTCTCCAGAGCGGCGTTCGGGAACAGGCTCGGCGGCGTGGAGCCGGGGATGGTCCGCCACACGATGAAGGAGCTCACCGAGCTGCTCGGGACGATCGCCGTTGGCGGCGTGTTGCCTTGGCTCCGGTGGGTGGACTGGGCGACGGGCCTGGACGCGAGGGTGAAGAGGACGGCGGCTGAGCTGGACGGTATGGTCGAGAGAACGCTAGCGGAGCACGAGGCAATCGGTCGAAACGATGACGACGATCGCGAGGCCGGTGACCTCCTGGACAGTTTGCTCACAATCTTGAAGGATGGTGATCGGGGGTTCACGCTGGACCGGACTGATGTCAAGGCGCTCATCTTGGTACGCAATCGGCAATTCGATCAAAGATCTAGCAACGTGTTTACACGATCGATCGATCCCTTTTCGTATTAATTGATTGCAGGACATGTTCATAGGAGGCACGGACACGATCTACAAGGCGATAGAGTGGACGATGGCGGAGCTTGTCAAGAATCCAAGAGTTGTCCGATCTACAAGGCGATAGAGTGGACGATGGCGGAGCTTGTCAAGAATCCAAGAGAAATGGAGAAGGTTCAAGCAGAGGTGAGACGATTAGCTGGTGCGCAAGGAGGAGTTGTCCTCGAGGAGGAGCTGGAGGAGATGAGGCTCCTGCACGCGGCCATGAAGGAGGCACTGCGGCTACACCCGCCGGTGCCCCTCATCCCGCACGAGTCCATCCAGGACACCCGGCTGCACGGCTACCACATCCCAGCCAAGACCAGGGTCATGATCAACGCGTGGGCGATCGGGAGGGACAACGAGTGGTGGGACAACGCCGAGGAGTTCCGGCCGCAGAGGTTCGTGCACAGTGCCATTGACTACAGCGGCAAGGATCCACGGTGCATACCGTTTGGCGCGGGGAGGAGGGGTTGCCCCGGTATCGTCTTCGGGATGCGCCTCGCGGAGCTCACGCTGGCGAACATGATGTACCATTTCGATTGGGAGCTGCCGAATGGGCAGGACCTGGAGTCGTTTGAGGTCGTTGAGTCCAGCGGCTTCGCGCCTGGGCTTAAGTCTGCTTTGATCCTTGCTGTTACGCCTCTCTAAGCATGCATGAACTGTGTTGAAATATTATTAGGTGTTAATGAAGTCCCTCTTTAGCAATTAAATGAGTTTTTCTTCAATTAAAAAGCGGATTCGCTAGTTCTCAGAGCCTGAGATTTTTTTTATCTAAGTCATCTCTCTCGTCATTTGATTTACCTTGCGATTCATGCAATGTAATTGTCACATATGAGTTATAACTAGGTTGTAACCGAGAATTTAATCAGTCGCAACCTACCTAGAATCTTTTATATCTCAGTCACCTCTCTCACAATTGGATTACCTTGCGATTCATGCAGTATGAGAGTCACACATGAGATGCAGCTTGAGGTTGTAACTGAGAATATAGTGAGTGGCAAATAGATTGCAACTGATAATTCGTACTACAAATTTAGTAGGATGCCGTTCGTCGACTCTCGTTAAATAGGTATCACATGATGCAGGACGAGGCGTTTGGGTTTTTGAATTGAATTTTAAACGCAAGTGAAAATGTTAAAAAATTCAACAAAAAATTAGGCGGGTATATATTGACATTCTATGTGCTCACAAAATCGTTTCACGGAAAACCAATACGTTTGTATTGTGTGTAAAAAAATAAAATTTGGCGCTTAAAAAATACAGGTAACGAGATTTTTCTTTGTTTTTTCATACATGACACGAAATATATTGGTTTTTCGCGAACGACTTATGAGCACATAGAATGTTAAAATGTACATGCCTATTTTTTTTCCTGAATTCTTGAACTTTTTTTAAAATCAGCTAGGAGCACCCGAGATCAAAAGTGGATTTCCGTCACATGATGTCATATTTGAAGACGCTCCTAGACCATTCTAGTAAACGTGCATGTGCACGTGTGATCTTATGAATTGCTTAGCTCATTTTAGTTAAACCACAACTATTAAAAATTCACGATGCTGTTTAATAAGGTCTAATTCCACTTTCTATACCTACCCAAGATCCCTGTCGTGGTCAGAAACGTGACAGTACCATCTAGTATGACTTAAGAGGGAGCGATTAGAGACAAGCATAGACTTTCACAGGCAGGATTAGACACAAGCATCGTTAACACATCGAAGTACCCAGGCTTGGGGTCCTGTCTGTGAGATAACACCCATACTCCTACAAAATCTCACTATATGAGAGCAAATACATAGTACAAAAGCTCCTTAAGTTGTATTCTAGATGAACTTGGGGGAAATTGGGAGAGAGGAGAGATCAACCTTCCAATAGAGGCACTGCCCCCCTTATCTGATGGCTGGGGGTGCAGATTACAGAGGATGGCGGTGTTGGCCAGCCGGTGGGACCTAACACAATAGTCAGTGCGCTCCGCAGTACCAACTGCATCGGCTTTATCCTGCGCCGGACGAGCGTCACGTCAAACATGTAGTAGTTGTTGTGCTTTAGCTCACACAAAGCCAGAGTGTGGCGCCCCGCAAAACCACTACTAGAAAATCGCGGTGTTTTTGTGCATTGCATCATCATGACCGCATGCTCATGTCATCATGCCACCTTGCATTTGAGCATCGTTATCATCATGCATGGTTTTGTCTAAAACTATTTTCCAAAAGCCTAGTTTTGTTTTCTAAAATATCCCCCGTCTTTATTCAAATCAAAACTCCGGTCTTTTCCGGGTCTTTTTATTTGTCTAAAAACTATGTACAAAAATCTATTTTAAATTAAAATAAAAGTTTGCATTATTTTTGGGAGGCAGCCAGCCAGGCCTGAAAGCCCGTCCCGCCACCTCTAAACCCTAGTCTAAAATATCTAGTTCTATTCCTAAATGTACCCAAACCTAATCTACCCAGCCCCTCCACCTCACCCCAGCCAATCACCGGTCGCCACCTCACCCTGGCCCAATCCTTCCTCCAACCCCTGTGCGCCACCTCAGCCCAGGACACGCCAACTCCATCTCCACCTGCCCTGTCCGCACACGCACGCGCCCAGCTCCCTCCTGACCGCGCTGGCCCGACCACTCCTCCCGCCACGTCGCCCCAACCACCGACCCGACCACCTCGATCCCCACCCCACGCGCCGCTCGAACCCCACCACGCGGACCCCACCAGCCCCGCTCCCTCCTTCCTCTCTCTCTCCCCGCCTGACCTTCTCGTCCCCACCTACCGCTCCCTCGCCTCTGCTCGCCGCGGCCTCGGCTCTCCCCGGCGTCTCCGTTCCACCTCCTCGCCGCCAGGCCTCGTCCGCCCAGCTCCCTACTCGTCATCCCTCCACCGACGCCGTCGCCTCCATGGGGTCCCTCCTCTCCTCTGCCCCATTCCGCCGCCGCCGGCAGGGCCTTCTCCTCGACGCCCGGCCGTCGCTCGCCGCCCTCTCCTCAAGCGCCTCCGGCCACCATCACGCCCGGCCTCCTCTTCTCTGAGCCCGTTCGTCGCCACGTGGTCGCCCTCGGTGCCTCGCGCCGCCCTCCGTCGTCTCGCCGGCCTCCGCCTCTCGCCGCGGCCTCCCTCTTCCTCCCCGCCGCCATTGGCCGCCACCACGGGGGCCCCTCCTCGGTCGCTATGCCCCTCCTCGCCGCCCCTCGACCGAGCCTCTCTGGCCGCCTCCCTCGCGCCACCCCGCCGCCAGGGCCGGAGCCGTCATCGGCCGCCACCTCCTCGCCTCTGTCTCCCTCGTCCGCGCCCCGTCGCCACCAGACCCGCCCGCGTGAGGCCCTGCGCCGCCTCTGCTCCCTCCGAGCGGCCGCCGCCGCCAAGCTCCGCGCCGCCCTTCGCCGGCCTCCGCCCGCCCGGGCGTCTCTGCGCGTCTCAGCGAGCCGCCCCGTCGCCTCCGCCACCGGCCTACTCCCTGCCGGCCGTCGTCCCCTGCACGACCGCCGCAGCCAGCTGCAGCGCCCGTCGGCACCGTCTCCTCTGCTGCCGATCTTTCCGTTGGCACCAGTCTCGCAGACTATTTTGCTGTTGTGTTTCGTTTCCCCTGAGTGTTGCTGTTGTGACCGTTCGCAGCTAGTATGTGCCCGCAAGAACTCAAGCCGAAGTCAATGTTGACCGTGTCAGTGTTCAAGTGCCTCCTCTGTGTCAAGTTCAAGCACATATGACATTTCCGGTCGATGCCTTTCGTAAGCAAAGTTAGTCTCTTTGTTGGCTCTGTTCCGCAAAGTCAGTATCCTCAGGAGCCTGAACGCGTCGAGGGCAAGAATTCCTGAAGACCCCGCGACCGGATTACAAGATCTTCGTCCCGGACACCAAGATCTGCTTCCGAACGCTTTGACCGAGGCCGACACAAGAGCTGCCACGACCTCCACCGGCAAGTCAAGATCGACCGCCGACAAGACCGACGCCAAACTCCAAGACCTTCTACACGGATCTGAACATCGAACCCCTGGTACGACAAGACCGTCGACATGACCCGAAGACCACGGACCCGGAGAATCCCTGGACGACGAGCTCTTCTACCTGAACCCGATGACCGTAGATGCGACAAGTACTTCTTCCCGGATCCGATGCCGAGAACCCGGACGCCAGGGTCGTCGACACGGATACGCCAGGTACTTCCTCGAGGACGCCAAGTTCTTCATCCCGAACGCCAAGACCGACCCGATATGCGGACCCGACAAGATCTTCGCGATGACAAGATCAACGCCGACCAGGACGGATCCGGTGCGCCCCGACGCCAAACCAAGTCCTTCCTGGATGCGACAAGATCTACTCCGTTGTCCGAGAATGTTCCATCGAGACCAATCCCTGTCGAACCCTGTCGAACCCCGGACCCCCGGAACCCAAGATCTTCCTAACCCAGATGTGTGAACCTTTACCCGAGCCCCTATTTTATAAATGCTACATATAAAACCTGTTGCATATTAATTGTTCATCTTGCATGCATATCAAAATCATGCCGGATCTTCTGCCGTAGTATTAAATAGCATTCGGTGTTTCTTCTAGTGTTTGCTTCTTCGCGGACTAGGCCGATGAGTTGATGTGAGCACCGACAAGTTCTTTGGATATGAATCTCCGGCAGTGTTTCCCAGGCGAGCATCCCTCCCCCTTTCTACCTATTTTGCATTTATAGTCTTTATTTCCTCCTGTTGATCTATTGCTATCCGTGTCGCGATGCTTTAGTTTCCGTACACCAGTTATACCCCGTGCAGCCTCTATATTGCCTTGGACACCTCCTATTACCTGTGTTTGGTAGATAGCTGGCCTTGCGAGTCGCAGTCGCTTGCTCAGGTGTGATCTCGTGTTGTCAAGTACCACAATTGTTGGAATGATGGCAGATGTTTATTGGTGGAGATGATCATGACTTTAAATACAACTATTAAAATGCTAGATATAACTAATGCAGAGGAATCGGTGGGAAATAGATGTTATTTGGTTCTTCCCCGCTCACTTATGTCCCGTAGGATCCCGAGTACTTGATACCTGTTCCTTGATTTTTCGCACTATCCACATCCGGGAGGCCTTATGGACCCCCCTGAGCCAGAGCTTGATTCATTTCTATTTCTTGGGGCCACAAAGTAGTTTGGGGCTTTATTACTATCCTGTACCTATGCCATGCTTTACTGCTTTATTTATGATTGTGCGTGGAGCACCTGTACTGTTTAGGATTGCGGAGTGTTTTCGCGGTATCGACAAGCTCAGTCACACTTTCGGGTTCCCAGTCGTTTACAGCCATTGGCGCAAACCTTGGGTCCGTCTCGAAGTCGGCCAACTTCGTTGCGTGTAGCTTAATGGGGTGGCCCCCTGAAATATTTATGAATCCTGTGATTGCTTTGTCGGAATGCCTCGTTGGGTTTCGAGTTGGTTTTTCCGAGGTTGATCGAGTGTGTGTTACTATTTGTGCACCCCTGCAGGGTAAAACTTTCTGAAAGCCGTGTCCGCGGTTATGGACGACTTGGAGCACAGTATATCGATCATATACAAGCATAACTAAAGTAATGCTATAAATTTGACTTAATATGTGACTAGTACTCAGATTCAACTACAATGGAATGGATAATAAAAATGCCAACAACTGGTGGATCTGTGGTGATCTGTGTCCTACTATACCTGTTTAGTAAGTATTGCAACTCCAATGGAATGTGATAAAAGTGCCATCAACTGCTGGGTTTTGGGATTCCTCAGGACAATTATATCTGACTAGTAAATGTTCCAACTACAACGGAATGGTGATTAAAACTGCCCACTACTTATGCTATCAGGATGATTCATGCTATCTATATCTGATTAGTAATTGCTGCAACTATAACGGAATGAGTAAAATTGCCAACCGTGTGAGTTCCTCGGTCCGACTTCCTCGTTTGGTCACGAGGGGGAAATACCAGGATGGGTATGTTTGTGTGTAGTCTCAGGTTGGATCCGAATAGGTCTTTCTTATCCCTCTCTAATAGCCGCCAGGTTCACAAAGTCTCTATAGGTTGTTTAGTGCCACTGCGCTGCCGCTCAGCCCACCATACCTATGTAGGCGAGAGCCGCCGAATTCTAGCCTCGCCGTGTACTGGCCTCAGTACTGACGCTCCTCTTTTTCCTTCGCCCTTTGTCGGCACCCCTTTGTTTAAGCAGGTTTGAGATCGCCGTCGTTAGCAGGGTTACCCTTCCGGCTTGGCCTGGGCAGGGTTATGGACGCCATTGGTTATTCTTCAGGGCTCTTAGCCCCATTTGCATCTTGTCCGTAGTCGGACGCTCTATCATTTTCAAGGTGATTTAAATCTTTGTATTGTATATCTGTATTCTTGACTCGCTGAGTCGCTGTCGTATATATATCTGTTCTGTGGGTCCCATCGAGGACTGTTGTGTAATGATATTACTTCGTTTACCACCCGCACGAAAGTGCCTGGTGGGCGTCCTTGAATCGTTTCTATGCGGGTTTGGCGGAAAGGGCTAAAACTTGCATAGGGCCGATTTGAGGGTGTTACATAGAGGATCCAAAGGCATAGTACCGTTCCATCATCACACTCTCCGGAATACTGGTACTAATTCCGAGGTGAATGGCTGGAGCGGGCCAGCCGACCTGGTCTTCTGGTTGACCGGCTAGACGGGTCCACCTGAGTTGATCTTGGGGTTGACCAGCTAGGCGGGGCTGGCCTGGTCTTTATGCTTGAGGGCCATCTGGCTTAGTTCAACCAAACTAAACCGATTGAGCCTACTCGAGGGTAATGCCCCCAACGTTAGCCTCCGAGCGCGCTGGGAATTAACCTTGCAGAGAAGTTTTTGCGCACTACCAAGTGAGTTGATGCAGATGTTGATGATACTGGCTAGAGCTTGCATGATTATTATCGAAGATAACCCGCTGAAGAAAACCGAATGTAGAATCGGTAGACACCCACTGGGTGATCATTGATGGAGATAGCCGACTGGCACAGCCGGAGCTTGGAGACAAACCATCTCGCTGCTGAGGCAGCGCTTGCAATAGCCACAACCAATGGCTCTGAGAAACATCACGTATCTATGGTTTTGGTAACCGCGCTGGCGCCTTGTTAACTTCTCCTAGATATTGGCGCACACGATCCTAGCTGGGAGTGGAGGTAGTTGCCTGCCACGTGGGGGCAATGGAGGCAAACCGTCGCGCACGCGCGACCGGTAAATAGGGCTTATAGCGCCAGGGTTTTCACCTTCGCCCACTTCTTCTTTCCTCCATCTCTCCCTTCCACCGCTCTCTGCGCTGTTCCTCTCTGTCTCCGCTAGTGCCACTCAAAAAGGTCACCGGCGCCGCCGTGAGTAACCACAACGACGGGTCCCCGAGTTTCCATGATATCACCGCTAGAGGAAATGGCCCCCATGGAGAAGGGTGGCTGGTGCGACTCTGTGGTGATGGACGAACTCATTGCCAAGTACTAGCAGGGAAATTCCTCCCGCTAGAAATATCGGTGATGACAGGTTGGTGCTGGAGGGGGAACGAGTGTGGAACCCAGAGGAGGGCGAGCGCATCGACTTCCTCGCACATTTTTCTCGCGGGTTTGTCCTACCCGTGTGCGATGACCTCATCGAGTTCTTCAAGTTTTTTGACCTCTGGCTACACCACCTTGGCGCCAACACCATGGCCCAGCTCGCCCACCACGTCGTGCGCTACGAATCCCAGCTCCACGTCCATGCGAACATCGGGAACTTTCTGCGACTTCTTCTTCCTGAAGTCGCATACAATACCCAAGAGCATGCCATTGGTGGACACCGGCTGTGCTGCCATCTACCCCCACCCTACTTTTACGGTGCCCTGACTCCGGATGCCAGACACCGTCAAGTTGTGGAAGCGGACATACTTCTACATGCAAAACGCCACCCAAACGGAGTGGATCCAACTGCCGACCTTCCATAATGTTGTCTCCATCTAGAAAAGCTAGGAGGTTAAGGGCTGGGGGTCAAAGCAGGATATCGACAAGACGGCGTGCCACGTGAAGATGTTGGTGTAGGGGTACGGGAACACCGCGTGGGACATCACGCTGAGCTGGATGTCGTGCCGGGTGCTCCCCATCAAGAGCATGTCACACAAGATTTGTTTTCTGTTTGGGCCGATGGATCCCACCCGGACTTCCCGGCTGGAGCCCCCGCTTGAGGGCCTCCGAGGATGGCTCTGTATGATTTCAAAGGAGGTCCTCAAGGACATGTGGTCTTATGGATACCCACTTTTGACCGATCTCACCGTGTGCCACAGGTAAGTTTTCTTTCATCCGGATGGACATGCTTCTCGAGTCGGTTGTGTTAATTGTTGTTACACGCGTCTGAGCATCTCTTCGAGGCGCAAAAGACTGATGGTGGGATGGTGCCGAGGGCACCCATGATGTTCGAGGCAGATTACAGGCTGCTGAATAACCCGCCGACGGAGCCAGAGGAGTTCCCCAATAGGGAGGACGACCCCACGCCGGACACACTCTGTAAGTTTTTGACTACAAGGATCCGGAAGAGCCAGTCAGTGATGACGAGATGAATCCTGATCATTGTCGAGCTGATGTAGTCATCTACGGTAATGACGGTCCTCCCCTACCTAAGGCTGCGCCTAAGCTCAAGCTGCAATGCTAGGCGGCAAACACCAGTTAGGTGGAGGCGGGTGCGAAGAAGGCACAGAGGCATATGAATAGGGAGGATATGCCCGTCGTTACCGCGTGAGTTTTCTTCCACATCACATTCTTTTTCCTTCCTAGTTGATGGTTGTTTTTATTCTTGTGTTCTGCGTAGGAGCGCACTCTCACTGGACATTGAGGGACCAGCCGCCACCGATGCCGCCCGGCATGGTCCATCATCGCAGTGTCGCGCGACCACTCCTCCACCCAGAGCAAACACAACCATCGATCTGGCTGGGAGCACCGCCCAGCTGGATGCGGCAGCGGGCCATGGCAAGGAGGGTACAGGCGATGAGCCAACTGCGTCCTCCGCCGAGACGACAGCTAGTGGGAAGAGCCAGCTAGCTGGCGCCAGTACTGGTGGCGCAAGAGCGTCCCCGGGTTCCCAGCCGGACGCGGAGGCTACGATGAAGAAGACCACGATATGTGATCTTGATGATGCACAAGTGGTTTGGATTATGGAGGTGAGACAAGGCACACTGAAGCATCCCAAGACACATCCAGCTCGTGACTCTCCATCTTTGCCAAGCTATCTGGCAAGGCGCCCTAGCCCCTGACTAGACGGAGAACTTGGCGGAGGTTCTAGAGATGGAGCTCGGCGAGGCCCGAAGCCTCCAAGGTTCTATTGAGGTATGGTTTTCCACATGGCTGGTACGCTTACCGCAAACGGTTGATTTGACTTGGTAAATGCATTTTCTTTGCATCAAGCGTTTGTGGAGATGGTAGGAAAAGCATGAGTGCT
Source organism: Avena eriantha (assembly GCA_910589775.1). NCBI lineage: Eukaryota > Viridiplantae > Streptophyta > Magnoliopsida > Poales > Poaceae > Avena > Avena eriantha. The sequence continues at coordinate 345,722,545 of OU342740.1, forward strand.
GGAGCGTAAGCTTGCTAAATCCGAACAAACTGCCTCGAGTATGCCTTCAAAACTATCCGGCTTCTCCAGTTTCTTGCTGACAATAGGCCACCCCCTGCAGCTATGATTGTCGATAGGGAGCTAGAGGTGGACCGGCTGAAGAAGGAGGTTTCCCGGCTAGAGGAGTCCAACAAGCTATGCGGTAGGGTTAGATTGATGACCTTGTCAAGGGCATTTTTTCCAAACACGTTGAAGCTTTTTTTCAAACAAGGGCATTTTTCCAAACACGTTGAAGCTTTTCGGTTGCTAGAGGAAGCCAACAAGAAACAAGAGGACATGTTTCGGTTGTGCCGGGAGAGGAAGGCAGATGCGCGAGGCAAGCTCGAGTGTATTGCCAAGGCCATAGCCGGTAGACCTCTTTTCCATAGTTCTGCTTCTTTCTGACTGCCGGAGTTGGTTTCAATTTGTTTCTTGTTGTTGTAGCCTACTATCCCTAGGTGCTCGAACAAGTGATAGCGTGCTAGAAGGCTGGCGAGGTTGGGCTGAAGCCGATCATCGAGGATCTCTTTGGAACCCTTGGAGAGGAGGCTCACCGGATGCAAAAAGCATGCCTCGAGATGCTCAAGTACATCTGGCCGACCAACGAGGATCCGACCACCATCATGGAGCACATGGAAAAGGTGTTGGATTCCATCAATGTGATGCGGGAGGCAGCCGCGCGCGGCGGATTGGAGCTGGCGTTGGCACTCTTCAAGTCTTGGTATCCATCTGCGTGGCTAGGGAGCACACTCAACGGTTTCCGGGAGGGCACCAGCCTAGCCGACCTGTGCCAGGAATGCTCCGAGCTCCACTCCGGCGCCATCCGGGTGGCACGATGTGTGGACCTCGACCAGGAGTTCAAAGACGAGTGAGCCAAGGCCCCCCAGCTGGAGGAAGAGAAGCCGGCTGGCGACCAAGATGGTGCTGAACCGTCTACTCCTTCACCAACCGCCAATTTGAGTGCCACCGATATTTCCTCTTCCAGTGGAACCACGTCCACAACGCCGAGCACCACCGATCCTGCGGCCCACTGATGATTCCATTTTAGAAGCATTTTTACCTTATGTTTTTGCATAACTAGAGTTAGTATTTTGGTTTTTTACAGCGCTCGCACGCACCTTTTACCCTTATTCCAATAGGATCCCGAATTATTAAGTATTTTGTGTATATATCAACTGGGACTACCATGTTATGTAATAATATGTTATTCCACGCATCTGGGAGAAGAGAGGATGTGAGGAGAGGTTCCAGAAAGTTTAATAACTTGCGGTATGGGAGGACCTTGCCCATACCGTCCGCCTGTACTACCTGCCAGGACGTCCGCCTCATCAAATAATCTCACCACATGAAGACGGATCTGAGATCTGACATTCACAAGCACCTCCAGCCACAAAACACCACACTAGGAAGAGATCTAGAGGAGGAACTTGGAGATGGCCGAATCCTTGCTGCTATAGGGATCATTGGAGGACGTCGCATCATCCCCCTCATCGTCAACCGCTGCATCTCCATCATCACCATTATCCCCTCTCTCATCCATTTAGATCTTGTTGTAATTCCAAATACAATTGCGTATTTGCCCTTGATGTTAATTTTGCACTTTCAGTCCATCCATATGAATACGATGATGTTGTTGATTTCTTACATGTGTGAGTAGTTCCCTTTATTCTTGGGGAGATGTGGAAACCCTAGAATTGTTATGAAATGAAATAAATATGATCTATCACTTTGGTCTTTGATCTTTACTTGATCTATGATATTGTGTCAAATCTCTCTCTTTAGATGGTATGTGAAGTCGACCACATAACATTTGCCTTCAAGACTGAAGATAGGGAAATACCGTTTGGACGTGTATGGTAGTATGTTCGGTGCTACTTTGTGACCACAAGCATCGGCTTATGACCTACATGGTCAAAGGGGGATAAAATATAGATTCACTAAGCTTATAATGATATCCATGGGGAAAACCTTAAATGTGGTTGTCTATAGAAGTGAATTTCTGACATGCATCGTAGTGGTTCTTTATAGGTGACCTCACCACATGATTCGTAGAAGTGGCTTCCTCGCGAGACTTGTTGGTGAACATCTTTTTATGGAGTTCTCTCCACACAAATCATGAGGAAAGATATAGGTTATCCTAATTATAAGTAATTCTCATATGCTAGTGGTGTATCCTACATCCCTGAGAACATTTTAGCATTATTGAGTTCCAAAACCAATCCTAGTGCACTTATTACTTATTTACTTTATTTGCTTTCTTTACTTTCTTGCATACAAACACAACTATCTTTAAAAACCCTTTACTTGAGATCAAATGCAACTTACAAGTATCCTTTGGTAGATAGTGATGAGGGGCATATAGACCTTAACCAAATAGATCTCCGTGAGTTCGATACTCTTATTTCGAGACTAGCTATAATTGATCTATGCACTTGCAGTCATCACCCACCCTTGAAAAAATCCCCAGTATGCCGGGTGGGATTGCATAAACAAAATTCCTTTCCGTTGCATGTTGAACAATTGTGTGTTATGAACTGGCGGGAACTTCATCTTTCGGATGCATGTACAATATGATCATTCTGTTTTAATTTGAATTTTTGAGATTTTTTGGCGTGCTTGCCAGGTGCTTATCCTTACGTGGGGCATGGGAGCACACCCACTAGGTGTATCCTCCGAGGTTTGCGACGGCTGGTGGAGACAACCGAGTTGAAGATCCTTTTTCTTTGACTTTTCCTTGGCGTAGATTCACCTTTTCCTCTAGTGGGGGTGTGGAAGAGCACCCACTAGGTGTATCTCCCGAGTTTCGGGCCAGTTGACGGAGACAGACGGGTCAAAACTTCACTCGTGCTCTTGACCCTTCAACTTGTGTTGCTTCAATGCCTGACCGACTCGCGGGCCGGAGGCCTGCTTCCATATTCCCGTGGGGGTGCGTGAGCTCACCCATTGGGTGTATCCCCGAGTTTTGGGCCGGCTGATGGAGACAGCTAGGTCGAAACTTCACCCAATTTGTTAGGGACTTTGGCATGCCTCCAGCTCGAGAAGCTGGTGAGTCGTGAAACATGGAAAACACATGTATTTATTTGTTCGTTAGATATATACTTATGTGAGTAGCATTTGCAATCATTGGATTTGTCATAAAAATGCCGACTCGCATTCAGACGGTCACTTTATCTTTTTCTCGTGAGCACTGGCTATTACGTTGTGTCCTTGCCGACTGAAAGCCAGGTTGCGGTCTATAGCCTGAACTGAAGGGGTAGCTAATAAGCGTAATGCATGGTACTTCAGATTTCTGTAGCCGGTTTTTGCGAGAAGGCGCAACCATAATGTCCAAACTTTTGTCTTCCTTGCGTTTTTCATGTGTAGGACCTCCAGCTTTTGCTCTTGCCGGACTGATAGCCGGGTTGCAGTCTGCAACTATAACCAAAGAGTTGTAGTTTTGCGCCGTGGACAATACTAAGCCAGCTAGAAAAAGAATTGTTTGGGCCAATCGGCAAGCCCCCGGGAGAGGTTTGCCGGAGTTGGATAACATGAGCAGTAAAGATGTTGAAACATGGCGATGGATCCCCCGAGAGTACTTTGGGGTTTCGTAGTTTTTCATTCATAACACTAAAGGGGTGGGGATACATACACTTCCCGTCCAAGTGTAAAACAGACATAGTAGGTTTGTGTTCCAGAGACGCTCAGTCTCCTCGTTGGAGCGATCGATCTTGTCCTTTACCGGATGCCGGGCATCAATGATGTAGTAGGAGTTGTTGTGGAGCGCTCGGCTAATGATGAATGGGCCTTCCCATGGGGAGGAAATCTTGTGCAGCCCCTTGGTCCTCTAGATCATCTGGAGCACCAGATCACCCTCTTGGAACAAGAAGGGACAAATTCAGCTAGCATGATAGCAACAGAGTATCTGCTGGTGGACGACTGACCTGGACAATGCTAGCTCACGTGGCTCCTCGAGGAGATCGATACTATCTTTGCACGCTTCTTTGGTGTCTTGTTTAGTGTAAATTAGCTTCTGGAGAAAATCGAACTTGATGTCAGATAGAAAGATTTCTTCTTCCCCGTAAAGGAGGAAGAAAGGAGTGTAGCCGGTTGACTGGTTGGGCGTGGTGCGCAAGCTCCACAACACAGCCGACAATTCTTCTATCTAGTAGCCAGGTGATCTCATCAGTGGCTCCACCAGTCGTGACATGATGCCGGCTAGGACTAAGCCTTTTGCTCTTTCACATTTCCCATTGGACTAAGGGTGCTTGATGGATGCTAGGTCTACCCGGATTCCCTTGTTCCGCAAGAAACGTTCAAAGGCCCCCTTCGAGAAATTTTTGTTGTCATGAGTGATGATGCTGTTGGGTAGTCTTATCGTATTATGATGTCCTTGAAAAATGTGACGGCTATGGGGCCATCCAACTTCTTGATGGGCTTTGCCTCAATTCACTTGGTGAAATTGTCCACCACCACCAGGAGATGTGTCATGCTGGATCACGCAGTCTTGAAGGGGCCTACCATGTCAAGCCCCAGACGACAAATGGCCAGGTGATGCGGATTGTCTTCAGAGCTGCATTCAGTTGTGCTTTGGCTGGCTGAAGCGCTGGCATCCATTGCACGCTAACACCATTTGCTCGGCATCCTCTAGTGTAGATGGCCAGTAAAAACCATGGAGAAACTCCTTGGCAGCTATGGCTCTCGATAAAGAATGGTGAGTACACTCTCCCTGGTGTATGTCAACGAGGATCCAGATGCCCTCCTCTTGGTCTACGCAGCGCTGATAGATTCCACCTACGCTGTGCTTGTATAGCTCGTTGTTGATGATGGTGTATGCACGTGCTCTGTGCACAATTTTCCTTGCCGCATCTTCTTCATCTGAGAGTTTGCCTCTAGTGATGAAATCAGTGAGGGATTTTCCCATGATGGTATCTCCCGGATGGCGAACACAGTCTGGATGACTAGCTGCACCTCTTATTATTCAGCCGCCTGGGGCTTGTCGGTGGCCGACCAGATGGAAGGGATGAGTCGGTAGCCCCCGGGCAACTGGAGCCGGCAGGGGTGGTGGGTCCTTCGATTTGGCAACCCCCGGGATTTTTTTGGCAGCTAATGCATGTAAAATGCATACATGAACTTTGTAGTTTGTTAACATGTTTTCCCATATATTTGCATCATATATAATGTTACATCTCTGTTTTATATTGATTTTTGGGGACATACCAATGATCCCCTCTATTTTGGTTATAACCCTGCAGGGCAGAAAAACCCTGTTTTCAATGTTTTTGATGTTTCAGACCTATACGAAGTCAAATGGACCTGCACTTTTGGAAATGCCAATATTTATCCATGAGAAGCATCTAGAGCACTGGAATCTCACCAGGAGGGACAGGAGGACCAAAAGAGCCCAGCTGGCGCGCTCAGGCCTGGTGGGCACGCCACCCATGTGCTTTCCTTCCTCGACCATACGACCGCGTTGATTCTTTTGCCCACGGAGCTCTCTTGACCTAAGAATCCATATATAAGGACCCCCCCGGGGTGTCCTCGAAATAGAGGTGTCATGAAGCGATGAGACCCACCAGAGACAAAAAACACCACCAGATCCAACGAAGATTGGTGGGGGGAACTCCGCTGGAGCCACCTCCATGGAGATCTCCACCCTCTCCAACATCTCCAGCTTCATACCATGATGAAGAGGGAGTAGTCCACCTCCGGGCTATGGGTTTGTGGTAGTAGCTTGATTTATTTCTCTCTTGTTATCATAGATCTAGTACCATATGAGCTGCCCAACATGATTATGATCATATTTGTAATTCCTATGTGGTGGATCTATATTCTATGATTTGATATTTGAGATTGTAATCTATTTTGTGTAAGATGTTTTAATAGATGCATATCATGCACCCCGTTCTTCATTGCTTGTTTCAATACAAGTTTTATGCACGAACTTGTATGGGAAGAAGTGTGTGTTAGATGGAGTAGCATGGGGATGGAGATTGAATTGTGACACATAATATTCAAGATCTACTTTGGTTTTTACCTTTCTTTTGCTTCGTCACTAGGGGTAAAGTGAAATCATGTGCTATAGTCATCATGTGATAGTGTGATGACCTTGTTAAATCAAGGCATCATATTTTTATTTCAAACATGATATAATATTGCTTAAATCCATACTCTGATTTGTTCATAAATCAAGATTGCATGGAGATTTACCTTTCTTGAGTAGTATAAGAGAGAGATGTATTATATCTCCATATTAGAATGTGATGCCCATATTAATTCCCTTTAATCAAGCACTTACAAAATTTCCATGAATCTTTATCATTGATGAATTGTTTTGTGATCACTACAACTTAAAAAGAGAGTAGACAAGTGAACCCATGAACCCCGGTCCGATTTTTATCATAAGAAACACCTTTCCATTTGCATCTACTATCCTTTACAATTTCTGCAATTTATTATTTTGAAAATACAAAAAATACTTTATCTACTTGCAATCACCCATAAAAACCCCAAAACAACTCTACTATCTTCCATATCATCTAGTTTGTATTACTTACTTTATTTACTACTTTTATTTCAGTTTACATTTTATTTTATTTTATATTTCTAATACGAAACCTTGTGCTTGACAACCACTTGGCGGAGTTGGGGACACAAGACAAATTATTTTACTTTACAGGTTGCTTGAAGAGGAGAAGACAAACATCCTTCCATAACCAATTCCCCGAGAGTTTGATATAAACCCTTGAGTCACCCTTGTGGGGAAAAGAAGCTTCCTACAATACTCTGCACTTGGAGTCCCAACAAAAAGTGGCCACGTTTGTCGCCATCAGCAGCACCTAGGTCCTTGGAGCCGACATCCCCTAGGTCTGCTTCTATAATGATTGACTCGGATTCGGGGGACAATTGGATGGAGAGCTTATGGAAATGCTCCAAGGATACGTCGGGTGGGATAGCTTGTCTTGTTGAGCCGACTTGCATGAGCATGCCAGTAGCTTCATTGTTAGCACGAGGGACACGGTAGAATTTACACCCCTTGAAACAAGCACACATTTATTGGACGAAGAACTGGTACATGGCCAAGTTCGCGTCCTTGGCGTCCCAATCGCCCAAAACTTGCTTCACCACCAGATCTGAGTCCCTATAGTAGAGGATCCGGTGGATGTCGATCTCCTTCGCTAGTTGGAGGCCAATGATGAGTGCTTCATACTTGGCTACATTGTTGGATGCCTTGAAGTGGATTTACAGCATGTACTCCAGCCTATCTCCCTCTAGAGAGGTGATGAAGATGTTGGCTCCCAAGCCCCGCGCATCTTGGAGCCGTCACAATATAACTTCCAAATGTGAGGAATCGGGAACCGATGGCAGGTACTGAGTTTCTGGCCAATCGACTAGGAAGTTGGCTAGAGCCTGGGACTTGATCGCCATTCTGGACTCGTATTGGATGTAGTGGGCGGTTAGATCGATGGCCCATTTCGCCACCCGGTCGATGGCATCTTTGTTTCCAATGATATCAGAGAGTGGGTCCATGGCCACCACCCGGATGGAGTGCTCGTAGAAGTAGTGCTTGAGCTTCTTGGCGGCCATGTACACGCCATACACCAGCTTCTGGTAGTGGGGGTAGTTTTGCTTCAAGAATGAGAGGACTTCGCTCAAATAGTACACTGTGCACTGAACCAATTGTGCCTTCCCCTCTTCTAGTCGCTCCACCACGAGCATGACACTGATGACCTAATTGTTGGCCATGATGTACATTAATTAGCATCGATTCCTTCGTAGATAGCTCTGCTAGGATGGGTGGAGTGGAGAGCATGCGCTTGAGGTCGTGGAAGGTTGTATCCGCCTTGGCCGACCAGACGAACCTGTTGGTTTTATTCCTGAGCTAGTACAATGGGAGTGCTTTCTCGCCCAGCTAGCTAACGACCGGCTGAGGGAGGCCAGGCATCCGGCTAACTTATGGATGTCATGAAAGTTTTTCAGCGGCTACATGTGCTCAATTGCGCCTATCTTCTCCGAGTTGGCCTCGATCCCTCATTCTGAGATGAGGAAACTGATGAGCTGGTTGGTTGGGATGCCAAAGACGCACTTCTCTATGTTTAGCTTCATCTAGAACCGACGAAGGTTCAAGAATGTCTCATTCAGGATCTTTGGTTTTCACCATCACATGTAGTGCTGGTAGGTTACAACTGTATTTTTTAAACCGAATGGCATGCACTACAAGAAAAGTTTCCTTTCACAACGAATTGGCCCGAGGGTCATTGTAGAAGGCGCGTCTTCCGCGACGAAATTCTCGGCTCGGCCGTGGCCGATGGAAAACGTTTTTTTTTCCGTTTTCATGGCCCTCTACTACGACGGATCTACTAAAAACATGGAGGAAGCTCGGCCAGCGCGTGGCAGAAACAAGATTTTTATTTCCTCGCGCGATGTTGACCCGCTGAAGTCTTTTGGAGGCGTGTGGATCTCGAACATCAGTGTCTCTAGCGGACCATACTTTTCGGTCGCACCTCCTTGATTTGAACTCGATAACTTAGCTCGAGGCGTCTGCCATTTAGTCAGGCTGCTAGGTCCTACATGTTAGCCTCTCATTAGAAGGATAGTGTGTATGATGGAATTTTTTTCCTTTGCTCATGTTACCCTGTTCCGAAGTTGATAGCGCTGCTCGATGCATCTACCGTCTAATCAACCTCTTGGGACCCACATGTCATCCTCTCATTAGAAGAAACATGTGTAGGATGGAATTTTTTCCTTCGTTGGCGCTACCCTGTTCCGAGTTGATAGCGCCGCTCGACGCATCTACTGTTTAACCAACCTCCTAAGTCCCACATGTCATCCTCTCATTAGAAGAAACGTGTGTGTGATGGATTTTTTCCTTCGCTGGCGCTACCCTGTTCTGAACTTGATAGCGTTGTTCGATGCATCAACCATTTAATCACGATGCTGGGCCCCACATGTCATCCTCTCATTAGAAAAAACATGTGTATGGTGGATTTTTTACCCTCTGTAGCACCTTCGTGTTCCGAACTTGATAGCTTTGCTCGCTGCATCAGCCGTTTATTCAGGCTGGTGGGTCCCTTATGTCAGCTTCACATTAGAAGAATTGTGGGTATGATGGAATTTTCTTCTTCTCTAGCACTACCCTGTTCCAAACTAGATAGCGTTGCTCAACAAATTTGCCGTTTGCTCACACTGCTGGGTCCCCCATTTCAGCCTCTCATTAAAAGAAACGTGTACATGCTAAACTTTTTTCTCGCTCGCGCCTCCCTGTTTCGAACTGGCTACATTGCTCGATGCAGCATCTGTATAAGGTCGCGCTACTGGGTCCCACATGTCAGCCTCTTTGTAAATGAAACGTGTGTATGATGGACTTTTTTTGGCCATGTCCGCTGTTTTGACCTTGGCAATTTGCTGGGTCCCAGATGTCAACCACCTCTATGGAGGAAACGTGTCTATGCTGGGTCCCAGCTGACAGCCTATATTTGAAAGAAATGTGTGTATGTTGAACTATTTTTTCGGGTCCCAGATGTCAGCCTGAGAGTACAAAAAATGCTCAGAAAGGCCAAATTAAAAAGATTCTAGGCTAACTCGGGGCGGATGCCCTATTCGTCATGACTTATATTCTATGGGCTCACTCCTAAATTGAATGGGCTACGGTCGGTGGCCACAAGACCACAAAAATGCTGAATTAGAAGGTATTAGGCTATGCTTGGGGCTGATAGGCTAATTTCATGGGCTATGCTTGGACCTGCTGGGTCCGACATGTCAACTTCTCTGTAAGTGCAACGTGTGTATATGATGGACTTTTTTTCTGGCCGCGTTCGCTGTTTTCACCATGGTAGCCGTGTATGGTCTTACTGCTAGGGCCCTTATGTCAGCCTCTCTGGCATGTTCTGGCTTGTGGGTCCCTGATGCAGCCTTGTATGTTCTGTCTGGTGGGTCTCCGATGTGAGCCTCTCTGTACAAGTATTTAAACTTTTTTCGAACCCACCCTAAAAACAAACTCCAGGGATGCTGCATGCTGGTGGGTCCATGATGTCAGTCTCTCCGTAATGCGATATTGCTAGAAGAGAAAAAATATAAAACCAAGATACACACACAAAGGTGATTCGAACAAAAGACCTTGAAATCAAATAAACGTAAACTGAGTGCCAAATACAACAAAGATATTTATAGAAAAATATCATTAAATTTTTATTAGTACTACAACTTCTGTACTACTCTTCTTAAAATATTTTGTGCATATATGATTATCTCTTTTAAAATATAAAAGGGCAACGCTCCTGGCATCTCAATATAAAATGCCACATAATGGGCTATTTTCTTAAAAACATGGGTAGGCAGAGTTTTTTTTATTATGAGATGTGTGTGTGTGTGTGTGTGGGGGGGGGCAATGCCCAAAAGGCCGAATTAAAAAGAGTTTGGCTATTGCTCTACGTGGGTTATACTCCATAGGATATGCTCCATGGGCTTCATTCTCAAATTTCACTGGGCTGTACTCAGCAGTCCGTTGACCCATAAAAGGCCGAACTAATATGTTCTCGGCTATGCTCCATGGACTCCTTTCTAAAATTTCGCTGGGCCGTGGTCAGCAGTACCTGACCCCTAAAAGAATGAATTAAAATGTTCTGGGCTAAAGAGGGGCCGAATGAGCGACTCCCTCCGATCCAAATTAATTTTCTCGGATTTGGCTAGATTCGGACGTATCTAGCACTAAAACATGACTAGATATGTCAGAATCCAGACAAATGTAAGAACATTAATTTGGATCAGAGGGAGTACTAGATTTCTTCTCCTGGTTAATGAAAAATGTATTGTGATGTGCTCTACTGGATTCAAAACAAAGACCTCAGCGAGGGCGGGGGAAAAGCGATAATTCTTTTTGGCAGATATTCATGTCAAATTTCAGCAGTATAAAATAAGGTAGAAAAATTATCAGCAGATTCGAAGTTAATATTTGCGAGCACTTGACCAATTCAGCAGCATTTCAAAAGTGACCAATGCAGCAATATAGACAATGAAATACAATACCAGTACATCAGTATTAGTTGCACAAATGCTTTAGTAATAGCAAAGACAGAACATTTGAGAGATTTAGTAGCTTTCCTGCTTGAAATTCAATAGCAGTACAGAGAGAATCAGTTCTTGTTCCAGCTAAGAAAACCTTGGCCTACAATCAGTTTGGCCTGTTCTCCTAATTCACTCAATCATTGGAGCAAGCAAAACTGATGATCAAATATGCTTTTCTGTGCATGCCTCCTTCTCATATCAATGCAAATCTTGGTCAAGATTATGAGTTTATGATAAGGCCAAGTTAGAAAAGAAAAGCAAGACCATCTACTGTAGTTGATCTAAACAAGTAGCAGTACATCGTATTAGTTCTATAAAATGCTAAGTTCCAAAAGAAAAGCAAGACCATATACTGCACTTGGTCTAAACAAGTAGCAGTACATCAGTATTAGTTCTATAAAATGCCAAGTTCCAAAATAAAAGCAAGACAATCTACTACACTTGATCTAAACAAGTACACGTACATCACAGTTAGTTCTACAAAATATTGTATTATACGTACTAATAGTAACAACAGAACATTTGATAAATTCAGTAGCATTTTAAAGATTCAGCAGTACAGAATATAACCAAAAAAATATCGACAAATTCCCAGTTCATATTCACCAGCACTTGACAGATTCCCAGTTCATATTCAGCAGCACTTGACAGATTAATCAGCATTTCAAACTAATCGAATTAGCAGTACATAGACAATAATTGACAGATTCAGCAATGCACACAATGAAATTCAATAGATGTAGCTAGGCCTGATTCAAAAGTAAAGCGAGACCATATTCTACACTTCATCGGTCGATCTGAACAAACACCAGTACATAGTTATTATTGCAAAATAGATTAGCAAAGGAAGAACTCCATAGAAAATACTCTGAACCACCTTAAGCTAGGAACCACGTCTCCCAAAATGATAAGTACCAGTACATACAGTAGGTATTACTACAAAATACATTAGCAGTAGTTGAACTCCATAAAAATACTCCTAAGAACAACTACTAAGAACAAGTAGTAAGTCTTTCAGTTTAAATACTCCAACGAACATTAAGATGTGTTTATTTCACTCATGAATCCTGTTAATCCGAAGACAATATTCTAGGGTGAACACCGACGGTTGACGAGCGACCAGGTGCAACATCGGCACTGGCAGGAGCCACTGCAGCTCTTCGAACGGGATGCCTTCGGGTGACGCGGTGCTCTCCGGCACGCATAGCCCAGATTTTTTTATCCTTCTCCCCTCAGTCATAGTCGACAACCAAAACTTCACCATGTACCGCAGAGACAAGCATGCCGCCGACCTGACACATACAACTGATACGACGTGTAGCGTTTGGCGCGTGTCAAATTGTACCACGGACACAGTACCATTGTTCCTGGATCCGATGATATCTACTGTCCGCAGGCCTATTGCCGGCAAAGGCTTAGAGGAGAACCTACGTGTTTTGCCGTAGCGGAAACTGCACACCCTCATCGAGTGAGCTTCATAGAGGTGGGCGAGGAGCGCCGCCGGCGAGGCGGCGAAAATGCATCCATCCTCCATGTAGTTGCAAGGGCCATGCACACACGTAATCTTGTGGTTGTGGACCTGATGGTACGCAGCCAATGTCCCGCGACCATCGTTGGGGGCATCTGCTACCTTTTCCGCTGGTGACTCGGAGGTTTAACTCCTTGGAGCATGCGGCTAGCCGGACGGTGCTGGTAGTGTCCATACGCATAGCGATCTCGTTGAACACGTCGGCGCCGACATTGCTCCATCCACCATACCACCGGTTGGGCCTCGAATCCGCCATCGCGTCCTGATGGTTTGGAGGCGAGGCAGATCAATATGACTATTGGGAGGTTTTGGAGGGTAGGGGTGGTAGCCTGGAAGGATCGATGCTGCGGGCGAGATGGCAAGGAAAATGAGTGATGCACGCGTTGGATACGATACCAAATACTGCCGGAGATGGGGAAGATGGTATGGCTCTTTGAACTAGGAGTTTTTTGCGTGTTCCTTCATCGGTCTTCTGCTGCAGGGTGCAACTGCATCGAGGAGACTTTAATTATTAGCTAGCTAGTGTAGTACGCCAACGCTGTCTAGTACTACTGTAGTAGCATCGAGAAAACTTTACTAGTAGTAATTAGCTAGCTAGTCTAGCATGCCAATGTTTTCTAGTAGAATGAATGCCATATCATCACAATATAAAATTGTACTACTCCATAAAGTAGTAATAGGTAAAGCTGAGAAAATAATTATATTTTCGAGCCGCTTCCATAAAGTATCGGGTGTATATTTGGTTCTTTTTTTGAGATGGGGTGTATATTTGGTTCTTGTACTTGTGCATAGCGTTCATTGTGCTAAAGTCTAGTACTCCCTCTGACCCAAATTACTTGAGTTAGGTTCATTTAGATATAGATGTATCTAGCACTAAAATATGCCTAGATACGGATATATCTAGACAAATCTAAGTCAATTAGTTTGGACCGGAGGGAGTATTAATAGAATGTCCTACTTCCTCCATTTCAAAGTATAAGATGGCTTAGCTTTTGTGAAAAAATGTATCTAGACATCTTTTACTACACACTAAAAGTAGTGTGTAGGTTCAGAGTGAACCACACACTAAAAGTCGTCTAGATACATTCGTTTCGCACAAGTTAAAACATTTTATATTATGGAACAGAGTGAGGAGATGCTAGAACAGAAAATAAGATTCGAGGGTTAGCAATGTTGGAATTTGCTAGTCTTAACACAATGCTTAATATTGAAAGTTAACCATACACTATATAGTGGTAAGATAAGATAAGATAAGATAAATCTCTAAAAAATATGGTCTCGTCATATCAGTTTAACCAAAGACTAGAGTATGAGGCTATAATCGTTCGAGCCAAGGTTGTTTTCATACAGTACGACCCTTACACAAGCATTGAGGTGATTGTTCAAGTGTATGGCATGTGGTCCATAACATCCAGTTGATGCTAAAATTTCCATAATTTCTAAAAGAACTCTAGAATCGGCGGACTAAAGTGCATTATGCTAAAGTCCAAAAAATATAGTCAAGTTCATACGAGTAAATAAACATAGTACCGATACAAGGACATGTTTCAAAAGAGAGGAGACCAACAAGTTGAAATCCGATGACTTTAGACAACCAAACAAAATAAAAAGTTCAACATGGTCCAGAACTATTTCTCTACTTGTAGTACCAACTATTACATATGGATTGCATCATTACGTACTGTGGCAACATGTCTTGTTTCTTAGTTAAGCATGAGGCCGTTTCCAATCGACGTCGTTCATGAAGGTTGGTATGAACCCAAGCGGATGCTTCATCGTTTCTGTCCAGAAGGGAGGGTTACTAATTTCCTCAAGGACATTGATTTCAGAAGTAACACCGCAGTCTTTACCACTAAGACTGAAGCGGCATAATTCAGGCTACACCTCTTTGGAAAGACATGCTACAGTTGGTAAGATGTAGACATAGTTGCTTCTCTTCAGATAACCTGAGGTAAGATCTGCACCGCCTACGCGCATGATAATCGGATAGTTTACTCTAAGGAAAAGAGAATATGATCCAAGGTCAGCAATCCTTTCCCATGGATTAGCTTGATCAACCTGACCAGTGTTCATTGAGAACACCAAGCAGACAAACCCGGAAGTATAAGTGGAGATAGTGCGACCGCAGTGTACAACACAAGGATGAGCAGCACTAGTACAATGGCAGCAATAACAAGTAAGACAGCTGGGATCATAAGAAGCGCCAAGCATATATATGTGAAGAAGTCTAGAACCATCTGTAGATCTTGCTAACCACCAAAAACCAAAAAAGTAGTCGTGCTCGTCTCCAGTAGCATTAAGAAATGAATCCACCAACTTGTCCGCGGCAGCTGGTCGCGCCAAGACCAGCGCATGCCCTTGAAAAGGTAGCAGAATGCATTAACTTATGATTCCGGCAGCATGATATAGTGGATCCTACTGAAATTTTTTCTTCCAATTGAACTGCATGCAAAGTAGCTCGAACATAGGAAAAACAACTACGGCCTAGAATCATGCAAAGGAAACAAAGCATTATATAATAGGGAAATTTCCTAGAGAATGGACTCATCTTTTTTTGAACAAGACGAGCAATTTTTGGCTCATTTTGTCTAATAAAGGCAAAGATAATTGACCGGTTCATTTGCAGGGGAACTTGCCAAAAACCCGTGCAAATGCAGAAAACATAGGATATGAAAGACACAGGATTTTACATTTGCATGTCCATTTATACTCCTGCAGGATTGCGGTTGTGTTGGATTACATTGCACGGAAAAACCATTGAACACATTATTTTCAGGAGCTTCAAGTATATCTTAAATTCCCATTGAATGAATTAAAATACATCCGAAAAAATCGACAGTGCATAATTCAATCTGATGAATCAAACGACTGCTATAAGAAAAAATCCTACGGAAAACTATGATTCATACAGTTCATAGAGTCTAAAATAACTACTCGTATTTTCATTTAAACAAAACACTCCCTATGTAAATTCAGTACAATAGCTTGGGCACATGAGTAATTAAGCAAGTACACTACATATGAAGGAATAATTACTAGGATGCAGAGGATCCCAAACATGAATGTTTCCATACAGAGCTATGGCGAACACCAGTCCATCGTGGGTAATTCCATCATTGTAACTGTAAGGGCTCAGGGTGTGGTTAAGAGGAAGTGGAAGAACTGTCCATCCATCATCACCGCCCTGAAGGATGGCAATTCTGACGTTGAAGACTGCAACAAGCGAGAAATCTTTATATCTCCCAGTAGCCGTGGGAACTTGGCAAATAGCAATCTTCTGCATTACAGCTGGAAGATCATTATCCAACAAGAACGTGGTTGGCTGGTCGGTTGCTTGGAACGATAATGCTGGGAGAGGAATCTTGCCACGAGTGTACACGTTGCAAAGATCCAACTTGCCTCTAAATCTAGTCGTGGCAATCCAATCTCCATTGGCGCCTACCCACTACCCAGAAGTATAGCCTGGTACCATAGAATTGGAGGAGAACCTGTCCTGCGGTCGACAGCTTGCACAGGAGGCTATCAATTTTGAAGTAATGCAAGAAATCCAGCGGTCCCTTTGTCAGGGGGGAATGAAGAACACATGGGAGGCCAAATAGCATTGAAGCGTCTAGAGTTGCACTAGATTTCGCAGATTCAAGAAAAAGTTTGGATGAACCGATTAGGCTGGCGGCGGTGATGATGTCGCATCGGGTTATGAGTTCTTCAAAGGGGCCTTCGGTAAACACGTCATGAAAAAGCTCAGAATCATGCTTACTGTTCTTTCTCGCTGACGCCATCGGAAGGCAGCGTCTATATTTCATTGATTGGGGTTTCGGAAGAGTGGGGGAATCGAGGGTGGGAACTGCCTGAGTGAGACGAGGAAGAGAATCCGAAAGCGGCATATGGCGGCAGCGGCGGCGCGTGGTGCGGAAGAGGAAGACGCCGAGAAGAGAAGGGGAAGACGCCCTGTAGGAGGCGAGGGACTAGGAAAGGGGGAAAAAGTTGGATTAATCAACGCGAGCGTGTGCTCCTCAGCTGCATTTCGAGGAGACAGTGACCGACTCCCTACTCCCTAGTACCAGTAGACATCTAGATGGTTGGAGTGGTTAATTTGGAGGAGACTGTGACAATCCTGACTCTACTAGACGCCTAGGGTACGGGTTGTACTGGACGAGCTCTGTAGTATTTTATTTGCATGGACGAGGTCTGTTTTTCTTTTTTCACAGAACGAGATCTGTATTAGGGCATCCACTATATTGTCTATAAGCAAAAAAGTAGTCCTTATGGATGACCACATACATGGTAGAGCTTCACCTAAGCTTGTGGCTTGTCCATAAGCAATATAAAATTATTTACTCTCTCCTCTCTCTCTTGCATCTGTATACTTTTTGCAGACATATGGGTCCCACCTTGTAGATAAGTTGACTTTATCAGTCACAATATTGATGTTGCCAACTCTCACATAGAACACTATTTAGCATGGGAGGCAAATTTGGCATTAGCTCCACAGCGCTGGTCTTGCCAAATACTGTATCTGCATAGTGGGCCCTTACACAGAATAAAACACATAGTAAAGGGTATTCTCTCTCCCCATCGCACGATAGAGAAGCAGTGCACTGCCACATGATCAGATATAGTAGTTGGAATTTGGCATCGACGCACGGAGTTGCTCTGATTCCCTAGTTTCTCAGATTTGGAACTAACCCTAGAACGTATGGAACTAGTTCCAAAAGCCAAATATCTAATTTGCCACTAGATTTGGCTATACATTGTGGGTGCCCGGGGCATCCACTATGTTGTCTACCCAAAAGCCAAAAAGTAGTCCATAAGCCTATCCATATACATAGTAGAGGTTCACTTTGGTGGAATTTCCTTAAGGGTGACCTACAAGCTTATGAGTTGTCCATAAGCAATAAACAATTATTTTACTTTCTCCTCTCTCTTGCTTATGTGTATTTTTAACAAACATGTGGGTCCCAGCTTAAGGTGAACTCGACCTTATACATTGTACTAGCTATTTCTATAAGCTGTATGGGTCCCATCTTATGGCAAAAGTTCACATAGGTGATGTTATAGATACTTCCACAAGCTATGTGGGACCCACCTTATGGCAAAAGTTCACCTAGGGCATCCACTATGTTATCCATAAGGGTGTCCACAAGCAAAAATTAGTCCTTATGGATGACCACATATATATACATAGTAGAGCTTCACCTTAAGGAAATTTTCTTAAGGGTGACCTATAAGCTTGTGGCTTGTCCAAGGGCACCCACAATGTTGCAATTGCCAAATCTAACGTAAAGGTAAATTTGGCTTTGATATAAAATATAGCAAGAGCTCCACAATGTACTAGGTCCAGATATTTATAACGTGGGTCCCAACATCTAGCTAAAACAACACATGAAGCAAATATGGAACTACCCTCACTGTGTATTTGAGGTCTGTGCATAAATTTCATTGTGCTAAACACTATCAATAGAATCTTGTAGATCCCATAATGGAAAAGAAGATACAATCTTGATTCAACGACCAGTGTTCAAAGTTCTCCATACACCATATAGTTGTAATATGTAAGATATGATAAGAAAAGCGAGGCAAGGGTAATTTATGGGCCCACGCAGGGCATCGTTGTTTACAGAAAAGCCCATGTGCTGAAGCTAAAATCTTGGGAATTTGACATGATATGCGAACAACATATGTCCATGTGCTCATAGAACGTACTTCGCAATGCTCAAGTTGAATCATCACATATAAAACAATTGATGCATATGGATTGTGAAGTGTATAAGAAAAGAATCAAATTTGGTTAGATTTCAGCTAACTTGAAACTAACGATGAAATATTTAGTGAAATGCACACATGTGTAGTTTTAGTCAACTTGAGCATTTGCAAAGGACAGTGTTCAGCCAAGCTAAAATGACATCAATCTACACAAACATTCTACATGAACTTTCAAAAGCAATAGAAGTCGTGGAAGGACACCACTTGTAGGCCGGTATTATTTTACTGTCACAATTGCAAAAAGGCACGATTAGGACAGCTAAACATGTACGAATTTGGTCAAATACACTCAAATTTGTTTGAAATGGACTGATTTGCACCAGGGATGCATGCTTTGGGATTGATTTTGTCCACTCTGCAAGATATGAGACTAATTTGTACCCCGGGTGCGAGAAGTGGGACTAAAACTATATTTACCACGATCTTTGGCAAGAAACAAGTTATACAGATCCTTTAACTTATACTGTAGAAGAAAAGCTAGAGAAGTCGTAGGCACTTTCCTTCTTCCAAACAATACAATATTAAGGCCTAAATGTCGTAAAATAATTTGTACTACCTCCACCCTAGAGCTTATTAATTAAGGCTTATCTTTTTATACATTTGTCTTTCCATGTGTACATGTGTCTTTCCATGTGTACATGTGTGGCCATGTGTACATGTATTTGTACGTGTATGTGTACGCGTGTGTGGTGTGCGGCCATGTACATGTATACGTGTAGCTGTTTGCGCGTGTGTGTGACGTGTGAGTGGCCAAGTATCGGCAGGCGTGTAGATATACATTTCCATATACATGACATATTTTAGTATGAGTATATATATGAGAGAAAGCTGTACTGCAAACATATAATCCCTCTGACCCATATTTGTTGGTTTAGATTCATCTAGATACGGATGTATCTAGTCAAGTTTTAGTGCTAGATACATCCATATATAGCTAGAGTATGTGTTATTGTGTTGTATGTATGACATACTCGCCCCACCCGTTAGCACACACACAAAAAAACATTACGATTGCTATATCTTATCTTATCTTACCACTATAAAGTGTACGGATAACTTTAAATATTGACCGTTGGATCAAGACTCGTGAATCTCAACATTTCTAGCCATTGGATCCTCTTTTCCATTCTACCATCTAGAAGATTCTATTGATAGTCTTCAGCATAATGAATGCTATGCACATACCTCAAAACACACTTCTCCATCATACTAAAATCTGCTTCCTCGTGGATAATAATCGTTGACTTCTGCATGTTCTTATCTTATCTTACCACTATATAGTGTACGATTAACTTTCAATGTTGACCGTTGGATAAAGATTCACGAATCCAGCATTTTTAGCCGTTGGATCTTCTTTTCCATTCTAGCATCTAGAAGATTCTATTGATATATAGTCTTCATCATAATGAATGCTATGCACAAACCTCAAAACACACTTCTCCATCATACTAGAATCTTCTCCCTTATTTCTCTAGAGCATGTTATTAAAACTTGAATGTGTTCGGTAGCTAATAATCTTTGACTTCTATGTGACATACAAAGTACAAGGACCAAATATACACCCATACTTCTTATCTTAAAACACTTCTCTATCATTCTAGAATCTTTCAGACATTTCTATAGACCATGTTACCAAAATTGGAAGTATTAGGTATTTTTACTTCTAAGTTGACTTCAACATGATACAAAGTACAAGAACCAAATATACACCCATAGTTTATAGATGTACATCAAATTTAAAACTTTTTGAGCTTAACCTATTATATAATCATCTCTTACCACTATATATATAGTGTAAAAATAACTTTGAACTTTGACCGTTGGATCAAGACTGGCAAATCCCAACACTGCTAAATAGAATTAAGTTGGATCTTCAATCCATTCTAGCATCTGGAAGATTCTCTATTGATGTTCTTTAGTGCACTGAATGTTATGCACAAACTTCAAAACACACTTCTCGGTAATTCTAGAATCATCTTCGTCATTTCTCTAGAGCATGTCGAGTACTAGGTAACTAATAGTAGGTTGATTTATACATGATACAAAGTACAAAGAACCAAATACACACCTGGTACTTTATGGACGTAGCTCTTAATTATAATAGGCAAAGCAGAAAAATATATAAATTTGATTAACATATATATATAACTAATAAATTACACGTGTCCTGCATGTGAGACTCAGATAATATACGTCTGACACATATCATCACTATATAAAATTATAATACAGGTAAAGCAGAAAAAATATAAATTTGATCAACATCTATAAAAAGTATGGGTGTATATTTTGTTCTTGTACTGTGTACAATATATATATATATAGAATGTCGTGGTGGTGTCACGGCAGATGCCATGGATAGGCTAAAGGTGGGGACTAAATGCACTAGGGGAATCCAGGAAGGGATAGTGTGGTGATTCCACACACAGTTGCTTTGTATTCGATTCACCTCCAAGGTTTACAAGTGCTCCTTGAGCTGTATTGGGAAGAGGAGGAAGAAGAACTCTCTTACTCTCACCACTAGCAAAACGCAACTCTCTAGGAGACAACCAAGTCAAGACCAATCAACCCCTTCTACAGAGGCCCTAGCCCTCCTTATATAGGAGGGGCTAGGTCTCCACTTAGGGCATACGTGGAGGCATATTCCAGGGAATATGCCTCTTCCCAAAATAGTAAGCCAACCAGGTCACTTTTGCCCCACGTCATCCATGTAGAGGCTACGTGAGCCTCTGCGGCGCCTGCGTCATCCGACATAGGCATCGTCACCTTTGTCGGCCATGCCTCGGTGGTCCTGTCCTCTGTCCGCTTTGCTCACGCTCTGCTTACAGTGGTCACCTTTGACCAGCGAGATACCTTCCTTCTCTTACAAGCTTGATATAACCCGGATCCTACATAGTTGATCCGGCCACACCTATTCCTGCATACAAGTTAGATACATCTTACCGACATACGGCATAAGTCGGTTGAGACCCAGTTAGGTGGACGTCCCCTGGTCCGGGTTACTCCGTGATTCGGCCTGCCTTGAGGTGACTCGGCCAACACTTGCTTTGACCTTGCCGTACCTCGGCTAACTAGGCCTTTATACCCTGGTGTGACCCTACCCGGGGGTATCCCCCCAATATTAGTCCCCGAAGCTGGTGCGGTCTTAGCTGCCTTAGCCGCTAAGGCCACAGCAGGTTCAATTTTACTAAGCCTCTTGCTCCTTCTCCGAGTTACCTCATAATCCGGATTCCATAGGTTTATTTCCCCTTGGCACATTCCAAGTTTTTACTTGCTGGCCGGGTCACCTCATGCTCATCCGGGTCATTCTTCCTTCTCTCGTACGCTTCCCCACATGGAGGCTAATCATTACTTTGCCTCATTTTAAGGGCCTGCGATAGTAACCGTCGCAGTTATTGTCAGAAGCTACTGTAGCGCACGTCACGTCGTGCCTGCCTCCTCGTTAACTGTATCATAATGTTGCGTCGTGGGATCCGCTGCGCTCTGTGGCCCTTCCTGTGGCTCGTCACTGATTGGTCAATTCGGGTCATACATGGCCACACCGTGTAGCCCGCCCGCACAACGCGATCCCACTACCCCTTAAGGGAGTGGTTAAATAGGGGAGGGGGCGCGCCCCTTGGGTCCTTTCCCCACTTCCGCGCCCCTCTGCCTCTGCTTCTTCCTTTTCTTCTCCAGCGACAGCGCCGCCGCCACCGCATCTGAGTGGCTGCGCCGCCACCGCACTGCTTCCACGTGCATCAGCATCACCGCCGCCTCCACGCATCTTCTCCGCCACGGGTCCTCGCTAGTCCAGGCCACTGCCTCCCACCGGTGCTAGCGCTAGTGAGGATAGTGATCTAGAAATGACAGAGGAGGAGCTCACCGTCGCTGAGCAGGAGATGGAGGAAGATGCGGCGAACGCCAACCGCGGCGCGTGGGCCGGATCCTGGGTTTGCCAGGATGACCTGGATTGGCTGTACCGCACCAGGCGCATCCCGGAGGGCGTCACCGCACGCCTCGCTTCCACCGAGCTTGCCCCCTCACCCAATCCGGGTGAGCATGTGGTGTTTCTATCCCACTTCCAACGCAGGTTTGGTCTCCCAGTTAAGGATTTTTTCCACGACTGGCTCAATACGTATGAGCTTCAGCCGCACCATCTTCCGGCTAATGCCATCACGTCTCTCTCCGCCTTTGCCTCCACCATCGAGGGTTACGCTGGACTGTGGCCCACGAAGGAGCTCTGGATCCGGTTCTTTGGCCTTCGCCGGAACGTGATTCCGAACATACAACTTGATCCCGAGGAGAAACAGCTTACGCAGTTCGGCGCTGCGTCTATCTCTCCCCGGAAACAGTCCGTCTTCCCCCGAGTCACGGGACTTGACTCTTGTAAGGGATGGACCCAAACCTTCTTCTATGTCCGGAACAACACATCTGAAGATTTGATTCGGCTGCGCCCCTACGCTCCGGGTCCTCCTAACCCGGATTTATGGGACAAGGGCCCCAAGAAGCCCACCGTCCTGGCGAACCAAGTCAACAAGAGGTTCTAGGAGCTGAAGGATCAGGGATTGTGCAATGAAGACGCAATGATCACGTTTGTTCGCAACCGGATCTCCCCCTGCAGAAACGCACACATAAACTCTGTCATATGAGCTAGGGCCACGACCCAACCAGACCTCCTTGTTCGAGTTAAGCAACACCGATATCTACCGCCGGGTCAAGGCCCTCTTCACCACCCACAAGGACTTCTCTTCTGAGTGGACGTGGGGGCTTGAACACTTCTGTCGAGATAGGATTCCTCCTGCGGTAAGTCTCGTGCCCCAAACTCTTTCCGAATTAAATCATATGTCGGTCTTTGTTGTAGGTTTAATCCTCTTGCTTTTTCTTTCCCTTAGATGTTTCTTCCGCAAATCATCGAGGATGGCACCGAGCCTTCTCTCAAATGGGCGCCCGATCGCGATATCTCGGACGAGGAGGAACCGGATCAGGAGATGTTCCTACCTATGGCAGATGCGACCAAGCGACCCACCGGTAAACTCTCTTCCATTAGAGATTGGCCCAACTATGAGGATGATTCGGACGTTGAGGTGATGGAGGCATTTGACGCTGTCCCCCTTTCTTATGCTTTTCTGGCATCAGCTAACCCCGGTGGGCAGATCCATGAAGATCCTCCCCTTGCCGTGGGTGATCCTGTCCCGGTCGCACCGAAGAAGAAGAGGGGAGCTGCATCCGCATCTTCCTCCGGACCTTCTCAGCCAGCTAAAAGGCAAAAGAAGTCCGGGGACAAAACTGCCACCAAGCCTACAACCAAGGCCACAGCCCGGAGGGCCCGGAAGCCAAAAGAGCCTCTGACCTCGGATGAGTAAGCCACTTCACCCTTTGCTATTTATTTGTTCTTCCTTTGTTATAGTTTCTCATCATTTGTGATTTGATTCGGTAGGGCCACGGTAGAGGTTCCCCAGAGCGGATCGGGTATTGCTTCACCGCTCCAACATAGCCCTTCTCCCCCTCATGGCGACGATTCAGGCCCGTTGAGCCCCATTCAGGAGGGTTCAGCGCCTGCTCCGGGTTCTAGCCCACCTCGTCAAGAGGAGGGCAACCTCGGAGCGGGGGAAACTGGCTCTGCCGAGGCAGCAGCAACTACCACTTCGGCTCCACCGTAGCCAGCTTCGTCCGAGATACCCAAAGTTCCTCCGCCAAAAGGAAAATCAGCACCAACACCATCGTCGGTTCCAGCACCAGTAGCTACAACAAAGGCACCAAGCCCCCCCGCCTCGTCCGAGTCTTCAAGGCTCGGCGAGAAGACACCAGCAGCACCAAGGCAAGCACCAAGGCAGCTCCCAAGGGCAAATCCGCTGCAGCAACTTCCACCTCACAGCAGCAACCCAAAGGCAAGAAGGCTCCCGACGCCGCCAGGGCAACGTCCATTGAGACTAGACCGCGCACACTTGCGTCCATGCTCACAAAAAAGAGTCCCCCGCCGAAGGACGCCCCTACCGAGCCAGCTGATACACAACTTGTTTTGCACACCAGTCCGGCCCTTGCCCAGGTTGAGAGGAGGGAAGCTCATGCTAAGGGTCTAGTTGCACCCCACATGCTCAGCGGCGAACGATATCCTCCGACCTTGATCGAGTTTGTGAACAACTAGAACAAGGCGGAGTTCGTCCACAATGACGATCTCCCGGAGAAGTTCGGTCCCGCCGAATTTGCTGCGCAGATGAATACCGCTGCCAAGGCAATTAACCTTGCAGGTCGGATGATGGAGGTGTGTTATTTTGCCTTTTCCTTAGTATGCAGAAGATATTAGTGATATAACCATTAGTCCCCGAGCCTCCGGGGGAGTAACTTGTTACTCGGCCGGATGCTCCTTAGAGAATTAACGTAGCTCCTTAATAACTTCGAATATGCACACACCTAGAGCCGGGTTAAGTTCCACTTGGCCCAGATTTTGTACACTTCGAATATGCAAACACCTAGAGCCGGGTTAAGTTCCACTTGGCCCGGATTTGTACACTTCGAATATGCACACACCTAGAGCCGGGTTAAGTTCCACTTGGCCCGGATTTTGTTAACTTCGAATATGCACACACCTAGAGCCGGGTTAAGTTCCACTTGGCCCGGATCTTGTACACTTAGAATATGCACACACCTAGAGCCGGGTTAAGTTCCACTTGGCCCAGATTTTGTATACTTCGAATTTGCATACACCTAGAGCCGGGTTAAGTTCCACTTGTCCTGGATTTTGTACACTTCGAATATGCACACACCTAGAGCCAGGTTAAGTTCCACTTGGCCCAGATCTTGTACACTTCGAATATGCACACACCTAGAGCCAGGTTAAGTTCCACTTGGCCCGGATCTTGTACACTTCGAATATGCACAAGACTAAGCTGTCCATCTTTGCTCTTTCAGGTGACCACCAATCGTCGGAGCGCTGAGTTTCAGCGTCTCCTGGATACTCATAAGATGCTGCGCGCAAAGCATAGTGCTCTTCTCGCCGAACACGATAAAAGGGGTAAGTTTTCTCCTTGGCAATTTTCCATTTCTCTTCATCTTTTTCCGCCGAATTAATCCCTCATTCGGATTTCGCAGCTGGTGTGGAGGCTGAGAATATCCTTATGAGGAAAAATTTGGACCAGATAAAGGGTAAGTTAATCTTGCTCCACCTTGTTGTGCTTTCTTTCTCCTTTTCTCCCTGGCTCGGCAAATATTCATACCTCGGCTTTGCTGGGTCAACAAACTATTTCAGCCTCTCTTGAAGATAGTGTGCCCGTGCCTGACATGATGCTACATTTTCTCGAACAAGCAGGGCATCACCAAGATGAACTCAAGAAGAAATGTGACGAGCTTACCCTCCTCCGGACCAAAGATGAAGAAATTGCCCAGCTTAAGGTAGATATGAAGAAGCTTAAGGTGCAGCACAAATCCGAACTGGAGAAGGTAGGCCAAGACTTTACTGAAGAAAGAGAGCGCCTCAATCTCTAGATCGCCAAGGACCAGGAACTTCTCAAGGAGGCCAACATCAAGCTTGAGTCGGCGAATGCTGAACTTGTGCAACTTTGGAAAAGGCGTGATGACTGTACCAAGGAGTTGACCTAGATCCACAACCATATTTCACGTAAGTTCTTTTCCTTCATCCGGCATACTTCTCCGGGTTGCTTGACATGTCTTTTCCTTACTTGTTTCACTTGTCTTGTTTTCAGGAAAATTTCCAGAGGGAAATGCCATTGCGACCACTGTTGTTGCCAAGTTCTGCCAGGAGAGGGGTACCCCCATTGCTCCTGACGCCGGTGAAATTCCTTATGACATGGAGGACCTGCTGGTCAGTCTGTCTTCTCGCGTGGAAATTGTGAAGAACTATGGCAAGGATATCCTTGATGTGGCAATCCGGATCTTCAACGCCTTTTGGCCTGATGAAGATACTCCGGAGGGGACCGCAGTTCTCGTCGACAAGTTGATGGAATGCGAGACCCAACTCGACCTTTGGAGGGAATCCGCTGGACGTGCCAGAGCTGATATCGTTCTCCACTATGTTCTCACGTGGTATGAGAAAATCGACCTCAATCTCCTTGCGCGCATGCGCACCGGATCCAGATGGTCCAGCGACCCGGAGTGGATTGCTCGGCGCAAGGCTTGCACCCATAGCCTCATTGAATATGCCTCCATTCATCAATGGAATGAGGGTCCTAGCTTCCTTGGCGCCACTGACGACGAAAATGCCGAAGATGGTTCGGGTGAAGACGAAGGAGATGGCACCTTGGATGTCGAGGAAAGTGAAGATGATACTGACGCCAAAGCTGGAGCTGCACCTGCTGGCGCCGAATTACCTCCTCCTGCTGCTCCTTGAGCGAAAAAACTTTTAAATTTCATTAGATCCCCGGTATGCTGGGTGTAATTGTATTAAGCACAACGGTTATATTTTGCTACTAAGTTTTTATGCCGGATTAACTTGGGCATAGTCCCTGAGTTTCATTTTCTTGTTCCTCCAATTTCTTGGCTCGGCTCGTGTCCACCTTGGTTCGGTTTTATGACTTACGAGTCCGAGTTTTAAAAATTGACTTGACAATACTTGGAAACTTTAGGATTAGCTCAAAATAATTCAGCGTAATAAATTTAAAGTAAGCACAAGGTTAGTCCAAAAAACAAACGTCGGCTCGTTTTTCATGTGCTACGCAATTCCAAACTTGTTCTCTTGCTTGCCATGAAGCCAAATCTTGTTGGACAACGGCAAGTCGAAGAGTTAGGTTTTTGGTGCTCACACACTACTAATCCGGCTTAAGTAGAAGCAACTTACGCCAGCCGACATATAAATAATAGATACAAAAGACAACCAATATTATTAGGGCAGTCCCCGAGTTACTGCTCGTGGTGCCAAGGTTTCATTGATAAGCTCATTGCCGACATACATACCGACATATGAGAGACTTGGATACATACACTTCTCTGCTAAGTGTAGAAAGGAAGAAGTAGAGCTACATTCCATGGACGCTTGGATTCCTCGCCGGACCTGTCCGCCTTGTTCTTCTCATGTGGTTTTGCATCGATAAGATAATAATTCATTGTGCAATGCTTTGCTCACAATGAATGGCCCTTCCCATGGGGAGGGGATAATTTATGCATGCCAGTAGTACGTTGTACCAGATCACCTTCCCGGAAAATTCAGGGGTTTACTTTCCGGCTATGATAGCGTCAGAGATTTTGCTGATATATGGCGGATCTGGACAATGCCAATTCTCTCGCTTCTTCCAGCAGATCAACATCATTTTTCTGGGCCTCTTGCACTTCGGCTTCTGTGGATTGGGTGACCCTAGGCGAGTCATGCTCTATGTCTGCTGGTAATACAGCTTCTGCCCCATATACCAGAAAGAATGGCGTATAGCCCGTTGATCGATTCGGAGTTGTTCTTAAACTCCACAGTACCGCTGGTAGTTCTTCTATCTAGCACCCAGCTGATCTTTGCAGTGGCTCAATGAGCCGGGGTTTTATCCCGGATAACACTAATCTGTTGGATCTCTCCACTTGCCTATTCGATGCGGGGTGGGCTACCGAGGCAACGTCCAGCCGGATCTTCTTATCTTGGAAAAAACGCGCAAATGCTCCTTCAGCAAAATTTGTGCCATTATCCATTATGATACTATGAGGATAACCGTATCTCAAGATGATGTCTTTGAGGAATGTTACGGCAGTAGCTCCATCACATTTTCTTATTGGTTTTACTTCAATCCATTTCATAAATTTGTCAACCATGACCAAGATGTGTGTCATGTTCCCTCTTGCTGGTTTAAACGGGCCAACCATATCCAAGCACCATACGCCAAATGGCTATGTAATTGGTATGGTCTTGAGCTCCGACATTGGCATATGTGTCTTTGTCGCATATCTCTGACAACCATTGCATTTTCTCACCAGATCTTCTGCTTGTTCCAAGGCACTTGGCCAGTAAAACCCATGGCGGAAAGCTTTTGCTACCAAGGCTCTGGACAAGGCATGATGCCCACATTCCCCTTGATGTATGTCTCGGAGGATGTCAAGTCCTTCTTCCGGGTCAACACATCACTGGAGGACATTAGTCACACTCCTTTTGTATAGCTCGGAATTGATGATCGTGTATGCTTTTGCTCTCCTCTGAGTTTGCCTAGGAAGCACCTCCTCAGTGGGTAAAGTTCCATATTTTAGGAATTGGAATGTGGGCAGTGCCCAAGCTGGCACAACTCGCACTGGGAACACATCCTCATCAATTTCCATCTGATCCACCGGCATAACTTCAACCAGATCATGCTGTGCAGTCCCCGGGTTTGCCAAGGCAGTCCCAGGGTTTCGCGAACCACTCCCCACATCAATGTCCATGGGCACTGCCTCCGATTCCAGATTTGCCGGGATAAAAATTGAGTCGGACTCTGGGGATGGCCTGATAGATGGTTTTCTGAGGTGCTCTAATGCTACACCAAGTGGAATTGCTTGTCGGGTTGATCCGAGCTTTGACAATACGGCGGCAGCCTCATTTTCCACCCAGGGTATATGGTGAAATTCGCATCCCTAAAAGTAACCAGATATTTTCTGCACATGAAATCTGTATAATGCCATGTTTGCATCCAAAGCATCCCATTGTCCGGAGACTTGCTGGACTACCAGGTCCGAGTCACCGAAGCATTGGATCCGACGTATTCCAATCTCCTTTGCCACTTTGAGCCCTTGTACAAGTGCCTCATATTTTGCAACATTGTTTGATGTAGCGAAGTGGATCTGCAGCACATATTTCAGCTGGTCCTTCTTTGGCGAGGTAAGCATAACCCCGGCACCTAACCCAGTTTTTTTTTTGACCCGTCAAAGGGCATTCTCAAGTAGTTCGGATCTGGTAATGGTGGCTCATATTGCACCTCAGCCCAATCCACAAAAAAGTCTACCACAACCTGATATGTGATCGCTTCTCTTCTGTCATATTGTGGCGCATACGGAGCTAGCTCAATTGCCCACTTTGCAATCCTGCCACTTGCATCCTTGTTGCTCATTATCTCGGATATGGGGGCTTCACATATTACCTTGATTGGGTGCTCCTCAAAATAGTGGTTTAGCTTCTTAGCTGCCATATACACACCATATGCCACCTTCTGATAATGAGGATAGTTCTGCTTTGATGCAGATAATACCTCGCTTAGGTAATACACTGGCCTTTGCACTGACTTACCCTCTTCATCGTGCTCTACCACAATTACTGCACTTACAACTCGGTTGGTTGCGGCTATATAGAGCAACATTGGCTCCTTTGATAGTGGAGAGGCTAACACTGGTGCAGTGGCTAACGTCTTCTTTAGTTGGATAAAGGCTTCATTGGCCTGCGGCATCCAAATGAACTTGTCCGTCTTTTTCATGAGTTGATAGAGAGGCAGTGCCTTTTCTCCCAACCGACATACAAACCGACTTAAGGATGCCAGGAAACCAGTGAACTTCTAGACATCGTTAAGACACTTGGGCAGTTCCATTCGTTCTATGGCCTGGATTTTAGTTGGATTAACTTCGATGCCTCAGCTGGAGACAAGAAATCCGAGTAATTTTCCAGCTGGGACACCGAAGGTGCATTTCTCTAGATTAATCTTCATTCGGAATCTCCTCACGTTCGCGAATGTCTGCCTGATATCGTCAAGGAGTGTTTTGCTTTCCTTGGTCTTTATCACAACATCATCCACATACACTTGCACATTTTGACCAATTTGGTCATGCAAACATTTTTGCATACATCTTTGGTACGTTGCCCCTGCATTACGTAAACCAAAAGGCATGGTGCGATAGCAATAAGTCCCATACGTGGTGATAAATGCAGTCTTTATTTGATCACTTGGGTTAAGAGGTATCTGGTGGAAACCAGAATATGCATCAATGAACGACAACAACTCACACCCAGCAGTAGAATCTATGACTTGGTCTATCCTTGGCAGTGGGAATGGATCTTTTGGACACGCCTTATTCAGGTTCGTGTAATCGATACACATACGCCAAACCACTGCCATGTTCGGATCATCCTTCTTCTTCTCCACCAGCACCGGATTAGATAGCCAGTCCGGGTAAAGCACTTCCATGATAAATCCTGTAGCCAACAACTGAGCTATCTCATCTCCTATGACCTTTCTCCTGTCTTCGGAGAAGCGGCGGAGAGGTTGCTTCACCGGCTTTGCTCCGGGTGTGACATTCAAAGAGTGCTCGGCTAACTCTCTCGGAACACCTTGCAAGTCATGTGTGGACCAAGCAAAAATATCCTGATTCTCACAGAGGAAGTTGACGAGCTCGCTTTCCTATTTGTCATTTAACCGGGCACCAATTGTTACGGTACGCTCAGGGAACATATCATCAACAGGCACCTTCTTGGTATCCTTTGTCACTTGGAATGAGACACTACCATGCGGGTTACTCAGCGCCGGCATATACTGCTGCGCGGACTGAGCCAATGCCCCCACCTCTTGGATCTTTCTCTTTTCTTGCACAATCATGAGTGACTCGGCCAGGTTAGACCCGGCAGACGCGCACTCAATGGAACGTCTGAAATCTCAAGTGATGGTAATCACACCATTTGGCCCGGACAACTTCATCTTTAAGTAACTGATGTGACAACTTGCCATGAATTTGTTCAGAGCTGGCCTATCGAGCAACGCGTGATATGCGCTCTCCAAATTTACAACCTCGAACTCCAAATTCTCAGTCCGACAGTTATCTCTTGTGCCGAACAATACGTCAACCCGAACCTTGCCTATGGGCTCACAAGAAATTCCTGGCACAATGCCATGGAAAGTTGTCCTTGTAGCTTGGAGCATATTCTCCGAGATACCCAACTTGCACATCGTGTCCACATACATGATGTTGATGCTACTGCCATTATCAATTAACACCTTTGAGAACCTCACGTTGATGTTAGGCCCAATGAATGTTGGATCCAACACTAGTGCATACGAACCAGGACTTGGCATAAGCTTCGGATGATCTTTGATGCTCCAGGTAATCTCCTGATCTGACGAAGGCATATACCTTGTCACGGCCGGCATTACTGCATTGACCTCCATATGTCGGCGCTGCAAGCTCTTTCTGTATGTCTCTTCCATAGTGAACACACAATAACTCTGATGATGCTCTCTGTACTCATTCCTTCCCTTGTTTCCGGGGTACCTCTGATCCTGTTGGTTTTGGTTCTCCACCTGATACACTGCATCCCTTCTCTCATGGTTGTCATACGTCGGCGGAGGGGGAGGCAACATTAGCTGTTGCGTGTTCGCTCCAGAGAGCAATTGCTGCCGGGGTAACTCCTGCCGAGGTTGATCATTGCGAGGTGCCTGAGCATTCCCCGAACCACTTTGTTCTATCTTTCACATCCATTCACACTGCCTGGTTGTGTGACCCGCTAGGTTACTCAGATTAGGCATGTGAAATTTACACGACTGATCCAGCATTGCCTCATAGGTGTACCTCGGACGGTCCTTCTTTTCTTGCCACTATTTTTTCTGCTCTGGCGTCCAAGTTTTCTTTCCATCATTCCTTGGTGTCCATTGCTGTCCTCTAGTTTTCTGACGTTGACTGCCTCCTGCTCCGGGTTGATCCTGATTCACAGCTGCAACTTGTTGCGAACTGTATCGATAATCTGGCCTGTCATCTCTTCTTTTACCTTGGTAATCATTTCTCCAGGATGATCCGACCCCATCTCGCTGACAATACTCCTCGCTTGACTCATTTGACGTGAGCCTAGGTTGCGTCGGATCACCCAAGGCATATGAATCAGCAATTCAGATTGTTTCTGCCAAGGTGGTTGGCATATCTCTTTGCAACCTCTGCCATAGCATGCTTGGATATCTGCATCCTTGCGCAAACCAAGCTATGGCCTGTGACTCAATCACACCCTCACACGAGTTTCACATAGTGCACCAACGGGTTAAAAACTCCTGGTCAGTCTCATTCGGTCTCTGCCTGCACATTGCTAGGGTCTGTGGCCTGTTGGATCTCTGATACGTACTTGAGAAATTGCTAACAAACATCTCCTCAAAATCGATCCAACAGTTAATACTTCCGGGTGGCAAGTTGTTTAGCCATACCCTCGCAGGCCCCTCCAGCATCTGGGGTACATATCTCACAACCCATCTCAAGTTGCCTGTGGCAATTTTCACAGCTGTTGCATAGTTAATCAACCAATCCTCTGGCTTAGTGCTGCCGTCATACGTCTTTATGCCTCTAGGTAACTGGAAGTTAGGTACCGGAGGTTCCTTCATGATCCGGGGCCCAAAACAAGCTGGACCCGGAGGACCTTGACACTCAATTTGCTCCGACCTATACAGCCGATCCAGTTTTAACCTGGCATCATCTGGCATCAAGTTCCTGCCTCCCAATCTTGACCCTATCACATGATAGTCTGGTCTGGGATAGCCAGCGTTCACCATCTCCGAATCACCATCATTGTATCTATCTTGCTCCCGTGGAGCTGCTCTCTGTTGCATACCTTGGCCGGCACGGCGCTCTTGCCGTGGTATATTCCGCTACTGCGGTTGACCTGCACCGACCGAATTACGCTGTCTGGCATTGCCGTTTACAGCATTCCCTTGACCGGCATTGCCTTGGTCGCGGTTACCTTGGCCAGCTTCACATCGGCTTACACTCCTTCGATCCTCATTTCTCTGCACTTCTTTTCCTTTCCTTGCCCTTGCCGGTTCATATGGGACTATCTGCTTATTCCTCCTGGCCGAAGTTACTACCTCTTCTCTCCTAGGACCACCATGAGGAGACGATGCGGCTCCAGCGGATTTATCCGGGTTACCCTTCGCCGAATGAATGATCTTGGAGGCCCCAGCTCTCTCCGGGTTTGCCCTGAGCAACTCCTCGTTTTGCCTGTTCGTGATCTGAACCAACTCATTGACTCTATCCTGCTGTCTTTGACGGGCTTCACCCGTCAGACCTTCTAACTCGGAGGCAGCTGCATCTGCTGCCCTGAGGTTCTTTGCCGGGTACTATACTTCGGCAGCCCCACAGACAAATAGTTTTCTGATTCCTCAATCCTAGTATCACCCTCTCTGTTCATTTCACTAATGGGGTTTCTCCCCTTCACTTTTACAGCATCTACCTTATTTGCCTTTGCGTACTCACGCAGTGTCATGTTCAACGACTGCTGAGCTGCGGCTATCTTTTTCGCACCTTCTAGTATTTTTTGCCTAGTCTCCTCTAGCTCGGCCTGTGCCTGAGACAGATCTATTTCCGCTGCTACTGGGTTTTCCAAGCTATCCATCGCCTGCTGCAGCACATTCTCAGGCCTCTCTAGCGGAGGACCTCTACTTTTCCTCGGTGCCTTAGGTGTTACCTCCAGATCTGGTGCCGGTTCCTTTCTTGCGCCAGTGCCTGGCGCGGTCATCATCACCTCAGCGTGGTCCGGGGAGCGAGGAATACGCGGCCCCCGAGCCGCACTAAGGGGTGGCTCGCCTCCTTCGACGACGTGCCGCGGATGAACGCACGGCACATCGACAACAACATAGATCTTGTGCGCGCCAAGCTTGATGGAGAGGCCGTTGCGCGGGAGAGGGCGCTTGCCGAAGCAGCTAGCGTTGTCGCTGACGAAGTCGAGCGCTTCGAAGCGCTGAACGAGCCCGGAGACGATGCGTTCGCCGGTGCCGATGGAGTTTCCCGTCCGGATCTTCACCCCTGCTAGCGCTGCTAGCCCCAAGGTGGGCTCCAACTGTCCTGGTGGTGTCACAGCAGATGCCATGGATAGGCTAAAGGTGGGGACTAAATGCACTAGCGGAATCCAGGGAGGGATAGTGTGGTGATTCCACACATAGTTGCTTGGTATTTGATTCACCTCCAAGGTTTACAAGTGCTCCTTGAGCTATATTGGGGAGAGGAGGAAGAAGAACTCTCTTACTCTCACCGCTAGCAAAACGCAACTCTCTAGGAGACAACCAAGTCAAGACCAATCAACCCCTTCTACAGAGGCCCTAGCCCTCCTTATATAGGAGGGGCTAGGTCTCCACTTAGGGCATACGTGGAGATATATTCCAGGGAATATGCCTCTTCCCAAAATAGTAAGCCGACCAGGTCACTTTTGCC
This sequence comes from Avena eriantha, assembly GCA_910589775.1. NCBI lineage: Eukaryota > Viridiplantae > Streptophyta > Magnoliopsida > Poales > Poaceae > Avena > Avena eriantha. The sequence continues at coordinate 345,756,935 of OU342740.1, forward strand.
CCGCGTCATCCATGTAGAGGCTACGTGAGCCTCTGCAGCGCCTGCGTCATCTGACATAGGCATCGTCACCTTTGTCGGCCACGCCTTGGTGGTCCTGTCCTCTGTCCGCTTCGCTCACGCTCTGCGTATAGTGGTCACCTTTGACCAGCGAGATACCTTCCTTCTCTTACAAGCTTGATATAACCCGGATCCTACATAGTTGATCCGACCACACCTGTTCCTGCATACAAGTTAGATACATCTTACCGACATACGGCATAACTCGGTTGATACCCAGTTAGGTGGACGTCCCCTGGTCCGGGTTACTCCGTGATTCGGCCTGCCTTGAGGTGACTCGGCCAGCACTTGCTTTGACCTTGCCGTACCTCGGCTAACTAGGCCTTTATACCCCGGCGTGACCCTACCCGAGGGTATTCCCCCAACATAGAATATGGGAGAAGATTATTAGCTATCTAAAACTTGAAATTTTTGGTAACATGGTCCAGAGAAATGAGGGAGAAGATTCTATAATGTTGGAGAAGTGTTTTTTGAGTTTTGTGCATAGCATTCATTTTGATGAAGACTATCAATAGAATCTTCTAGATGCTAGAATGTGATGGCTCGTGGTTGATGTAGAGCCCATTGGGAACCCCAAGAGGAAGGTATGATGAGCACAACATCAAGTTTCCCTCAGTTATAAAACCAAGGTTTAATCGAACCAGTAGGAGCAAGGAAACACCCCAAAGGTGTTGCTAGCAGAGCCTTGGCAGGGCGCACTACCGGTGCTAGTAGCAACGTGGAGACCTGCACAACACAACCACAGAACTCTGTCCCCAACTTGCGATGAGGTTGTCAATCTCACCGTGTTTTGCTAAAAACAAAGGATTAAATGTATCGAATGGAAAGAAGTAATAGTTTGCAGAAAGTAAAAACAAATCAGTAAACAATTTATAGATTGTATGTAAAGAAAAGGACCGGGATCCATAGTTCACTAGAGGTGGCTCTCCTTAAGATAGATAACATGCTGGGTGAACAAATTACAATGAGGCAATTGACAAACACCGAGAAAGCAATACATGCATATACTAATCATCTTGACTCCTTTGGAACTTGATTGGGCATTACAACATTATACATAGACCGCCATCCAACTGCATCTATGACTAATAATCCACCTTCAGGTTATCATCCAAACCCCCTCCTGTATTAAGTTGTAAGCAACAGATTATTGCTTTACGAATTGCGTGTAATGTAAACAATACGATTGTTCTATGAACAAAGGATTGTTGTTTTTCCCTAGTAGCAACAACACATCTAGTACCTTAGAGATTTCTATCACCTCCCCAGATTACAAGAGCCATGAACCCACTATCGAGCATAAATACTAACTCTTGGAGTTTCTAGCATCTACTTGGCCAAGATAGCTACTAACAACAGAAAGCATGCAAGATCACAAATAACAAAGACATGATAGAATCAATAATCAATCTGAAATAGCATCTCAATATCCATCGGATCCCCGCAAACACAACATGAAGAATTACAAATAGATGATCTTGATCATGAAAGGAGCTCACAAGATCTAGACATGAAAGCACAAAGGAGGAGAACCAGCCATCTAGGTACTACATGGATCTGTAGTCCAAGGATGAACTACTCACGCATCACACCGGAGGCTTGCATGATGATGAAGAAGGCCTCCAGGGTGAATTCCCCTCTCCGACAGGGTGCTGGGAAGAGCTTCAGATCCCCCCCGATCTAGGGATGGAGATGAAGGCGGCTATAGACTCTTTCGTGGATTTTTGATTGGGTACTTAGGGTTTTCGTCCTGAGGGCATTTTATAGGCGGAAGGGGAGGCTGAGGGGTGCCGAAGGCGGCCAGACCACCCCGTGGCGCGGGCCAGGCTGGGCCGTGCGGCCAGGTGCCCCCTAGCCCCTCTCTGTCTCGTACTCTGGCATCTGACGACTTCTAGAAAAATAGGTAGTTTGGCTGTTGTCCCGTCCAATTCTGAGAATATTCATTTTCTGACTTTCCTGGAACCAAAAACAGCAGAAAACAGGCAGCCGGCACTGTGGCTCTTGTTAATAGGTTAGTCCAAGAAATCATATGAAAAGTACTCCAAAGTGTGGACAAAACACAAGAAAGTGGATAAAACCAAGCATGGAACATCAAAAATTATAGATACATTTGCAATGTATCAGAATGGAAAAGAAGATCCAACGGCTAGAAATGTTGGGATTCGAGAGTCTTGATCTAACTATCAATATTCAAAGTTATTCGTACATTATATAGTGGTTAGATAAGATAAGAAGTATGGGTGTATATTTGGTTCTTGTACTTTGTATCATCATGTAGAAGTAAAAGATTATTAGCTACCTGACACTTGGAATTTTTGGTAACATGGTCAAGACAAACGAGGGAGAAGATTCTAGTATGATGGAGAAGTGTGTTTTGAGGTTTGTGCATAACATTCACTATGCTGAAGACTATCAATAGAATCTTCTAGATGCAGGGGCTTGTTTGATTCATAGGATAGGAAAAGCATAGGAATAGGAAAAACAAAGGATTACAATGTCATGCCTACTTTAATCCTATAGGAACCCATATATATATGCATAAAGTTTGTTTGATTCCATCGAAGGAAAAAAGGATTCTAAGAAAGAGGTTTGGGCATGGATCGATGTTAGATTTCCTATGCAATCTAGTGCAAAGGTTTCCCTAGGAAAATTTCCTGTAGGAATCAATAATCATACAAATCAAACAACCATTATAGGAAAAATTCTTATGGGATTTAATCCTATAAATTTCCCATGTAAATCCTTTGAATCAAACATGATGGCCAAGAATAGAAAAGAAGATCCAACAGCTGGAAATGTTGGGATTCATGAGTCTTGATCCAACGGTCAACATTCAAAGTTATTCGTACACTATATAAAAAAGTGGTAAGATAATGGAAATATGAGATAGTGGTAAGATATACTACTCTTGTTGCTGCATGTCACACCCCGAGAAGAAGAAACACACACACACAAACACACACACACACAGAGACTCAAAAAGATTGCTCTTGAAGTTATACTATGAAACTATTTTGAAGGTGTACACTCTGGGTCAATATCATGAAAATCGCCGAAATTTCTGAATGACTCAATATATTGATATATATGAATTTGCATGCTGGCAACTCTTACACAGATTAAAAAAACAAAAGGATATAAAGGAAAATGAATAAACAAAAAGGGTCAGCATGACATCCTCTCGTTTGCAGTACTAGCCATGAAAAATGGTAAACATGAGATTTGAAACATTCGAAAAAGTCGTAGTCACATTAGATATGGCCTGAACACTTGAGGGTTTCTCGAGCGGAACGACCGATTAGGTAATGGTCATATCTACATCATAGTTCATGATAATGTTCCCATATTTGGTAGATGGGTGTGTCTTGCCATGGTATACAATAATGCTGGGGTGGTAGTTTCGAACTAGTATTAGGAAAAACATGTTCAAATTTTCGAGTTGTATCTTTAGGGTCCTTGTTGTAAAAGTATAGGTACCAGATGTATTTTAGTTTTCTTATTGGACCACTATGTAATTTTCATGACCAACATTGGATTTTAACACACACGTTCTTGGTACTTCGGTGCAGATTTCTCGTTAGAAAGAAAAAGAAAAAGTTCCTAGTGACTGTAATTATTTTGCGCACTAATATTTTGGATCTGAATGCCCCAGACCCAATTTTCAGAAAAAGTAATATTGTGCAAAACTTGAGTAGTCCGTACTTCTGCTAAACCAGGGCTCCAGAAAAGTAACCCCAAAGCTGCCAAAGAAAAAAACGGAAGAAAAAAACGAAGAGCAAGAAGAGATTATTAACGGGAGGTAGCGCGAGAGCAGTGAAAAAGTTGAAGGCGGTGTGATGTCAGAGTAAAGCTAGTTTTACGGGTTTCTGACACGAGGTATAGGTAACTACTACTAGTAGCACAATACTACTAGTAGTACTACTATGTTTTCTCTCTCCTTCGCTGTCTCTCATCATACATCCTCTCTCCCCCTCCTATGCAGCACCGCACGCGCACTGGCCAGCTGATCTCTCCCTCGTCCCACTGCGTCATGCGCACACGTGTGCCTTGGTACGGCTGCGCTGTGTGTGTGGCCTGTTTTTTCCTTTTTTTCTTGGAAAGAGTCTCTAGCATGTTGGTCAGCTGCCTTAGTGTATACTAGTAAACTGTACGAACTTCGCAAGACTATTTTATTGCGTACACTCCAATAACTTACCTTATTAAAGCATAATAATATCCTGCATAATTTAGAACTTTGGTGCAATACTTAGTCGACTTATTAGAACTAAACATCTCTCTGGTATTTTTGAAGTACTCCCAAACATGTTTATAGCTTACCAAGATATCGTGTATTTTTTAATGGATGCAGTACTATCGATGGTTTTGCATAACTGTCGACATGCATAATTTTGGTTTTGCATTGTTCACATTTGACATCCAGGTAGACAATATACATATACCTCTCCATGAACAACGATTGGAGTCTACACTCAATGTTACGTGTAAATTTTGATGTTTTTTCCCTACTTTCTAAATGTTACATTAAACTACCATCATTTCCAATGATGCATGAAACAACCAAAAAAGAGTTGTGGCCTTTTTTTAGTATCTAAAAATATTTTCATTGTTAATAATTATTTTTTACCATTTTACAGAGGATTCCATAAAACGAAACAATGTTTTCACCATCAGGGGAAATGTTTCCATTACATGACAAAAAATAATGTCTTTATCACCAAGAATATATAGCACAAGAAATGAATTCCAACACAATAACCATATGCAATGACCTGATGTGTATAAACCTTAGTGACTTAATGTATGCCTTTTTTCTCTATGAAGACTGTTGGTTAATAAAAACATAATGTTTGTTAAACCCACATGTGATCTGTCCATATAAATGACACAGTGACAGTAACCATGGAGAATCGTCATACGTCTTCCCTTATCTTTTTTTGCGAAAAGGATCCTGGCATTAAAAGAAACATCGAACAATATAAAGCACCTTAACAAAAACTAAAATTACATCGAAATCCTTGAGATGCCCTTCTTCTTCAACCTCAGTTGCCCGCACCATGAGGAGCAATGGTACCTGCCAGATTGACATGTTTTTTGCAAAGCTGTGGAGGATATCCCTGTGACGGAGGCTAGCGGTCGTGCAGGCGTTGTTCATGCTCAACGTGCCCTGGAATACACACTGCTCAAGGAGGCTGATGAAGAGGTCCAGCTCATCGTGCTGGGCAAGACGCTGCGTGATAACAGCTACCTCCATGTAGACGTCCGCCGATGCGGCGGACAAAGCCTCGGAAAGCTGCATGGCCATCAGTGCGTGGAACAGATCGTCTCTAGAGAGACCAGCCAGGGAAGTGGTGAGCGCGGCAACAACCTGGGGAGGAACACCTGGACCAAAATTTGGGGCTAAAAGTCAGTTATAGATAGGCTAGATGAATGAAGTCCATAGAAAAAACGATATCGCTGCCGGTAGCATGCATTGTGGCAAACATACCTGTTGGGTATGCGTCACGGTGCATGGCCTGAAGGCGGGCAGTGAGGTGGTCCACCGTGCCAGTGATGACACCGAAGCTGGTGAGAAAAGAGTCCACCGTCTTCTTGAGCCAGGCTGCGAAGATGGCATCAAAATGGGTGCGTGCCACTGCGCGTGCTAGCATGACACGGAGGCGCTGCAAAGAGTCAACCTAGGGGTGGGCGTCCCTGGCTTTATCTATCAGACAGATGGCGCTCGCCCACACAACCTCCATCTTTCCTTCTCTCTCTCTCTGGATATCTCTCTGCGGCAGACTCCACCGCTGCTCAATCTAGGTAATTTTGTACTCTTGCTTTTGGAAGTGTAGTACATATATATACTACAGAGTAGTACTATTAGTAGTACTCGTACAAGCAATCAATGGTAGAAAGCTACTACCACTGGTATAGTTGAACTTCAAGTATTAAGTGCCTACCTAACCAAGCCTGCATGCTTATCTTGCTAAGTGTGTGACCTCTCGCATAGCCAAATCCCCACTTAGGCTAGTCATAGTGTGAAGTAAGTAGTAGTAACATGCATACGTCACTAGTCAATTACTACCTCCATAGTGGAATATAACATAGGTGTGGTATCATGCACAGTCTCATTTATTGCAATGTAGACTCATTTTGTCTTGAAATGTGTGATGTTATGGTAACATAGCTAGTTACCACAAGCCTCTCTCACATCATTTAATTGCATGCCATACCATCTAAATGCTTAGTTGGCAATACAAGTAGAACTAGGTTGCTCCCACTATGACTAGCCTTAATATGGAGTACTAGTACTGCCTGTTCAAAAAACATGTACTCCCTCCATTTCAAAATACAAGATGTTTTAGTTTAGTGAAAAAAGTGTATCTAGACTGCTTTTAGTGTATATGTTCAATCTAAATGAACATATAAACCAAAAGCGGTCTACATGCACTCTTTTCACAAAACTACAACATCTTATATTTTGGAATGGAGGGAGTACTAGCTAGTACTACTGTTTTGTTGGTACCAAGACGTGGCCTTGAAAATCGGTGAGAAAATCTTAGGAACGTTATTAGAGCTAGCCTCTTAACTGCACCGTAATTCTCTCCCGATTGGTTTATTTTTTTCCTTCGCGCACTACCGCATGCAGAGAGAAGTGGTAGATGCTAGAAATTAGGGGTTGCAATAACTAGGGCTCTAGAAATTACTCCCCCATCTCATTGCATTTTACTACTCCCCGTATTATGTACCTCGTGTCAGAAACCCATCGCAGCTTTGCTCTTGAAGTTATACTATGAAATTATTTTGAAGGTGTACACTCTGGGTCAATATCTGGAAAATCGCCGAGATTTCTGAATGACTCAATATCTTGATATATATGAATTTGAATGATGGCAAGTCTTACACAGAATAAAAAATGAAAGGATATAAAGGAAAATGAATAAACAAAAAGGGTCCGCATGACATCCTCTCGTTTGCAGTACCAGCCATGAAAAATGGTAAACATGAGATTTTAAACATTCAAAAAAGTCGTAGTCACATTAGATATGGCCTGAACACTCGAGGGTTTCTCGAGCGGAACGATCGATTAGGTCATGGCCATATCTACATCATAGTTCATGATAATGTTCCAATATTTGGTAGATGGGTGTGTCTTGCCATGGTATACAATAATGCTGGGGTGGTAGTTTCGAACTAGTATTAGGAAAAACATGTTCAAATTTCCGAGTTGTGGGTCCGTGTTGTAAAAGTATAGGTCTTAGATGTATTTTGGTTTTATTTTTTGACCACTATGTAATTTTCATGCCCACCATTGGATTTAACACGCACGTTGTTGGTACTTCGGGGCAGATTCCTCGATAGAAAGAAAAATAAAAAGTTCCCGGTGACCAGAATTATTTTGCACACAAATATTTTGGATGTGAATGCCCCAGACCCAAATTTCAGAAAAATGGACTATTGTGCAAAACTTGAGTAGTCCGTACTTCTACTGAACTAGGGGCACCGGAAAATTAACCCCAAAGCTGCCAAAGAAAAAAACAGAAGAAAAAAAGATGAGCAAGAAGAGATTATTAATGGGAGGTGACGCGAGAGGGGCGAATGAGTTGAAGGTGGTGCGATGTCAGAGTAAAGCTAGTTTGACGTGTTTCTGACACGAGGTACATGTACCTACTACTAGTAGTACTACTATGTTTTCTCTCTCCTTCGCTGTCTGTCACCATCCATCCTCTCTCCCCTCCTATGAAGCGCCTGATCGATCAAAATATATTCAAGCTCGTTGGGAAACCCCAAGAGGAAGGTATGATGAGCACAACATCAAGTTTTACCTCAGTTATGAAATCAAGGTTATCGAACCAGTAGGATCAAGGAAACACCTCCAAGGTGTTGTTTCCAACTTGGAATCCTGCACAACACAACCACATAACTTTGCCCCCAACTTACAGTGAGGTTGTCAATCTCACTGGTTTTGCTAAACACAAAGGATTAAACGTATTGTGTGGAAGATAGTAATAGCTTGCAGAAAGTAAACATAAAATAGTAAATAGATTGTAGATTGATAGTAAAAGAAAGGACCGGGGTCCATAGTTCACTAGTGCTGATTCTCCTTAAGATAGATGACATGTTGGGTGAACAAATTACAGTGGGGAAATTGACAAACATCGAGAAAGCATACATGCATATACTAATCATCTTAAATCCTATGAGATTTGATTGGGCATTACAACATTATACATAGACCATAATCCAACTGCATCTATTACTAATGATCCACCTTCAGGTTATCATCCGAACCCCCTCTAGTATTAAGTTGCAAGCAACAGATAATTGCATTAAGCATTGCGTGTAAAGTAAACAATACAATTGTTCTATGAACAAGGGATTGTTGTTTTCTCCCTAGTAGCAATAGCACATCTAGTACCTTAGAGATTTCTGTCACTTCCCCAGATTACTAGAGGCATGAACCCACTATCGAGCATAAATACTCACTCTTGGAGTTGCTAGCATCTATTCGTCCAAGATAGCTACTAACAACAGAGAGCATGCAAGATCACAAATAACAAAGACATGGTAGAATCAATAATCAATCTGAAATAACATCTCCATATCCATCGGATCCCCACAAACACAACATGTATGATTACAAATAGATGATCTTGATCATGAACGGAGCTGACAAGATCTAGACATGGTAGCACAAAGGAGAAGAACCAACCATCTAGCTTCTACATGGACCCGTAGTCTAGGGATGAACTACTCACGCATCACACCGGAGGCAGGCATGGTGATGAAGAAGGCCTCCAGGGTGAATTCTCCCCTCCGGCAGGGTGCCGGAAGAGCTTTAGATCCCTCCAGATCTAGGGATGGAGATGACAGCGGCTACAGACTCTTTCGTGGAATTTTTATCGGGTACTTAGGGTTTCTGTATCGGAGGCGATATATAGGCGAAAGGGGAGGCCGAGGGGGTGCCCTAGGCGGCCACACCACCCCCTGGCGTGGGCAGGCCTGGCCGCGTGGCCAGGTGATGTTGCTGGCTCCGTGCCCCCCTCGGTCAAATATTGACTTTGGCTTTTGTCCCGTCGAATTCCGAAAATATTCATTTTCTGACTTTCCTGGAACCAAAAATAGCAGAAAACGGGCAGCTGGTACTGTGACATCTTGTTAATAGGTTATTCCAAGGAAGTGTATAGAAATACTCCAAAGTGTGGACAAAACATAAGAAAGTAGATATAAAAAAAGCATGGAACATCAAAAATTATGGATACGTTTGCAACATATCAACATCCCCAAGCTTAACTCCTGCTCGTCCTCAAGTAGGTAAGTGATAAAAAAAGAATAATTTTTGAGGTGACATGCACCATCATAATCTAGATCAAAGTATTTGTAAAACATTGATAGCTGGGATCATAGTACTTTAACATAGCATGAAAGATATAGTTCTAACAATAAGACATAGCAACTATGTTGTAACATGAAAAGGTACAAACAAAAGATTCATGAATAACAATGCTTTGCAAGACGTTTGTTTGTTTCACATAAAGAAAACAAAGTGAGAATGGTATTCAGCTTGTCCCTCATAGAGTAGAAAAATATAAATGCATAGGACACCTTCAAAGTTCATAAGAGTGACTAGATACAAATAGTTTAAAACAAGCAATATCAAAGTTATGCATTAATCAACATGTCTTGGGACAATGCACATTATACTAAGAATGACCACTATGCTCTCTTAATAGGTGCATAAAGATAGAAGACAGAGACTCAACATAAAAGTAAAAGAAAGGCCCTTCATAGAAGGAAGCAGGGATTCAAATCTCATAAAGAGCTTCCAAAAGTTATGGTACTTATTAGCTTTCAGCTCTCATTGCCCTATCATAAGCATATTTAGGTGATTAAGGTTAAAATGACACAACTAAGAGGATATGCTTGACAAGTTATAAGTTGAAATCTCATGCCCCTTACTTACGAGTACCGAACCTCATGCTACTCAACTTCAGTCACAAGTGAGCTCTTGTCATTGTAAGTACATATGTATCATAGAGAACCGCCAACGGGGTACCCCTTGCACATGATACAGGAGCTATCCCATAACCAAAATGACAAGGCAAGCAGACAATGAGCATCTCAGCGATCTTTTTATTAGCTATTTGCATAGGTTTTTATTGAGGATGCTTCATAGGGTGCTCATTATGGTTATGCTGCAAGTTTCCACCATGATTAGGCATAGCTTAGGCTAGCAGCCCAGGAGTTTCTCTAACACACATACAAACTCCATGATCTTACAAGTTCCCCTTTTATTTCACACAACCGGGATCCATAAGCAAAAGAATCATGATATTAACAGAATAATAAGTGCAATGTTGAAAGCGTTCCCCATGATACATGGTTCTACTAACTTAAACTGTTGGGGATATACTTTCAGGGTATCCTCACAGTTCCTCACTGACCAGGCTGGCCCACTTCAGGTTAGATCTTTGCTTCACGGGCAGCCCAATCAGAGAGAAAAGGAGGAGTCCAATCCAGCTACGGGAAGGTCCAGAAGACTTACCGACTTAGGACCATAGTGTTACTTGTAGTTCAAGATGTACTTTGTAACCGACTCTTAGTCATAGCCGGATAGATCTCTCCTGTAAACCCTAGGCCGGATATCTATATAAGCCGTACTAGGGAGAGCCTTTAGGGCACCCCTTACAATCACAATCTCAACTCGCACAGGCAAACCCTTGTAACCCATATTCCGGCTCTGCCGTATTACTAGATTGCTAGCAGGAGTAGGATCCGTCCAAAGCCGGCGGATTCGAACCTGGGTAAACTTGTGTGCTCACCGTCCCGAAACACCGTACGTCTCACACCCCTCTCCTCCGCATGCCTCGAGGACCCCCTCATGGCGTACATGTCATCAATCCGATGGCAGTTGGCGCCCATAGTGGGGCAAGTGAGCTACGGATCTGTGTTCCGAGCGGAATCTGCAAGAATCGGAATCGGCGAGACCATCACTGTCGGTCGCATCCTCTACGCCAGCGACGTCCCTCTCATCGTTCTCGACGAGACCTGGATTCCGGCTAGGGAGGCTGTGACTGCCTACACCATTATGTCTTTTGGCGAGATCAATGTTTACATCAGTTTTGTTGAACCTGTCCCACCCACCCAAGTGGTGATGATAGACGCAGAAGAAATTTCTGAGTCCCCTTTGTCCGCAGAGGCGGCAGAGTTCTGGATCTCAGAAAACCCTAATCCCACCCAGCCCGCACCAATTGCGGAGATAGTGGAGAAATCCGAGCCTGAGGTAGACCTGGCGGTCCAAGTTGAATCTAGAGTGGATCTCCCTGGCGAAAACGAATCCCAGATCGACCCACCCGCTAAAGTCGAAATCCAGGAGGAGCATAACAACAACGACGGTTCTGGCTCTGACGACGCCGGGACGGACATGCCTTTCCTGAGATACACACTAAGGCGTATGATGATGCAAAACTCAGGTGTAGATGAAATCCTCGAGACCATCAAACGTTTCGACGAAGCCTACTATGAAGACCGCAGTTATCTCAGGAGGGGCGCATCACACTTCATCGGGTATGTTGGATCCGGATCCGGCTCTGACGATGCTGGAGAAAACACCGACTCAGTTCTGGAGGCGATCGGAACAAACACCGACGTACCCGCATCCTCAGATGAATCGATGACGTCAGCAGATTTCCGAAAGTTCTCCGCGGAGTATGAAGAGGAGTGTAACTCCAAAGCTGCAGAGGAAGAAGAAGCCATGGATGAAGGATCCGGGGAAAACTCTCCCCAAAGCGCAGGACGACTTGGAAATCGGAGATAATCCCGAGGTCCAGATGTCCGAAAGTACCGATCAGAGCTTGACTCCGGGAAACGGACCCAAAGTCGTCTTTGCTACCGGTGCTGCCAAGAAGGCAAAGAAGAAGAACAAGAAGAACAAGACCCCAGCAAAAGATCCTCCGGCAGAGGAGGTGATTGCCAAGGAATATGAGGAAGACTCGGATGGAGCACTTATCCCAGACGAGCCCAAAAAAGAAGAACCGGTGGATGGACACGTGATCACTGAAGGTGCGCGTAAACTCATTGATGCTACATTAACCACACCTATTCCCACAGCTGCAGAACTTACTGCTGAAGAGCTGGACGAAAGGGCACAGGCCGTAGAAGCGCGTCGCCAAGTACTCCTTGATGAAGCCAAAAACATTGAGGAGGAAAAGAAACGCATGGAAAATGCGGGGAAATGCAATTCTAGGGAACATCAGAAGACCATGAAACGTCATACTCATGACAACGAATTCCCGTAGATTCACAACGTCCTTTTTGGAGGAGAACTGGGGATGCCTCGAGCGACATTAATGGGGATTGGGTGTATCCAACGCCAGTACAAAACACCGTTGCGGCTCGGGAAATCCTATCGGCTAATCCAGGCCCGGTGCAGATCCGGTTGGGAATCAAACTACTCAACAAAAGAGTGGAGCAGCAAAAGGTCGCCTTGTCCGGAAGTCAAAAACTGGTCTCAGATTCGAACCAATGTCGCACAGATCCAGCATGGGCAGACGTAAGACCCCAACGTGTTCCGGAGCAACATCGTCGTTCCGACCATCGGGAAGACAACTACTCAAGACCGGATCTTCAGGACAACACCACAAAGCTGCACGTGACTGGCGTAGCGTTAACCCAGTTCCGGAGAAAGAGGCAATTGCTATGCTGAATCCAAGGAACCCTCCCCGGCGAGAGTCGAAAGACCGCAGTGAAGAAGATAAAGAGAAACGTTGGGAGGAGGACCGACAAAGAATGCCTCCTCCTAGACATGCAAGACGTCCGGATGAAGGACAAAGGAACAACGGAAACCATGTCGAGTCAAGCTGGCAGGGGGCTCGTCACAATGAAAACCCTCCCCGGAATCGGAATAATGACGCTCCGGATGGAGGCCGGCGATCAGGCGGAAATAACCCAGTTGCTCCACCCCTCCGCCAAGTAGCCATCACAACGGCTCCCAAGGAGGCCAAGGAGGGCGTCGTGGTGGAGGAGGTGGTGGCAGAAGCCGAACTGCGGCTCCAAGGCACCGCAGCCATAGCTGTCACTCGGGACGATCTTTATCCCCAAATGATGCAAGGCATAGGATAAACTCCAATATAGAGGCGCGACACTATGAAAATGATGACATATACGTGGGCCCGAAGTGCTTCGGACCACGCATAAGAGCTACAAGATTCCCGGAAGGATTTGCTATCTCAAGACATATTCAAGCCTGCGACGGTATAGCTCGGCTAGATACTTGGCTACAGGATTTCTCCCAAGCTTGCTGCATCTCCAAAGGCGGAAACAGCCTGGTCGCAACCCGATATCTCCCACTCATGTTGCAGAAGACTGATCATGGCTCAATGAACTTCCAGAGAACTCCATCCACAACTAGTATGACATGCAAAGTGCGTTCTTTCGGAATTTTGAAGGCACATACCGGAGGCCCTGTACGGTTGGAGACCTACAACTTTGCACCCAGAAAGCCGGAGAAACTTGCCGGGATTACCTCGAACGATGGACCGACACCAAGAACTCCTGCGAAGGAGTAAATGACCAATCTATGATTGAAGCTTTCATTTCATGTCTCCCAATTGGTTTACTGCGTCATCGTTTGAAGTGTGAAAAGGTCACTGATTTGGGAGAAATGATAGAAACAGTGAGCAAGTATGCAGATGCTGACGACGACACAGAAGGATTACTCAGTTCCTTAGTTGTGCCACAGTCGGCAAAACAACCAAAGCAACAAGCTCAGAAGCACAAGAATACCTCGGAAGAAAAACCCAACACGGAAAGGACAGTGGTCACTGCTATTTTCGGGTCTGGAGGACGAGGAGGACGTGGTAGAGGCCGCGGACACGGTCGTCGGACTTCGAGAGTTAAAGGTAGAGGAGACCAACAACTAGGAAAAACCTACTCTTGGGCTGACATTGCTAATAACCCATGTGTGCATCACCTAGATGCCAATGGGGGCTCGTCCCACACAAACACCGAGTGTCGTTCCAATGACGACATTAAGAGAGATGATACCGCTGGCTACAAAGCTAAGCGGAAGAAGGGAAAGAAGAATCCCGAAAAGGATAAAGAGACCAGTAAGATTCCAACATGGAGGAAGCTGATGCTTCAAATCCCAAGCCAGAAGGGAAGAAAAACTTTCCGACCAAGAAAGACACTTATGTCACCTTCCACGGATATCAGCCAGCAAAGGTCAAAAAGGAAGTGCTACATGAGCTCAATGCAACAGTTATGGCTGTCCCTCAATTCTTGGACTGGTCAGAAGTGGCTATCACATTTGACCTCGCTGATCATCCGCCTAAGCTACACAGGCGAGGAAAATACGCCTTAATCATTAATCCACTTATTGAAGGTTATGGTTTCTCCAAGACTCTCACGGACGGTGGCAGCAATATTAATATTCTGTATGTCGAAACACTATGCCGGATGAAGATCTCGGAGACCCAGCTGAACCACAACTCTATGATCTTTCACGGGGTTGTGCCAGGAAGACAAGCAAATTCCCTGGGAGAAATCACTTTGGATGTTACTTTTGGAACTCCAAAGAACTATTGGATGGAGGCACTTTCCTTCGAAGTGGTCCCATTCAAGAGTGCGTACCACGCTATATTCGGACGTCCGGCTTACTGGGCTTTCATGGCTCGTCCGTGTTACATTTACAATCTGATGAAAATTCCAGGTCCCAACGGCGTAATCACTATCAGGGGAGACCCGAAGAAAGCGTGAGAGTGAGAGGATGGAAATGCCGCCTTTGCTGAAGCCGTGCTGCACGCCCAGGAGTACTAGGAGATCAAGAAGAGCATAGATCCGTCCGAGATGCCAGCAACAAAGAAGGAGGTGACAAAGCCAAATCCGGAGTTCAAGGCATCAGAGGAGACGAAGAAGACGCTGTTGATGGATGATGACCCTTCCAAGGTGAACCAGATAGGCGTAGGCCTAGATAGCACATAGGAAAGCGCGCTCGTCAAGTTCCTCCAAGCAAATCAAGATATCTTCGCATGGAAGCCATCTAACATGAGCGGAGTACCTAGGGAACTTACCGACCACTCTTTAAATGTAAACCCGTACACTAAACCTGTCAAATAGTCCTTACGACGTTTCAGTGATGAAAATCATAAGGCAATAGCTAAGGAACTAGCACGACTCGAGTTAGCCGGATTCATAGAAGAGGTCATCCACACTGAGTGGTCGGCCAATCCTGTAATGGTCCCTAAAAAGGACACCACTGATTTAAGGATGTGTGTTGATTATACTGCCTTGAACAAGGCTTTCCCCGAAGATCCATTCGCTCTGCCTAGGATTGATCAAGTTATCGATTCTATGGCAGGATCGGAACTCCTCTGTTTTCTCGACGCATATTTTGGTTATCACCAAATTCGGATGAAGGAATCTGACAAAGTCAAAACTTCATTCATAACCCCCTTCAGAACCTTCTGTTTTGTTACGATGCCTTTCGGGCTGAAGAACGCAGGAGCTACGTACCAATGCATAATGCAACGTTGCCTCCACGATCAAATCGAACGCAATGTACACGCATATGTGGATGATATTGCGGTGGTGTCCAAAAAGAAGGAAACACTGATTTCCGACTTGGAGGAAACATTCGCCAATCTACGAAAATACAACATAATGCTTAATCCGAAGAAATGTTTCTTTGGAATCCCAGCCGGAAAATTGTTAGGTTTCATCGTGTCTCAAAGAGGCATAGAGGTGAACCGAGACAAAATCAAGGCTATACTCAATATTTCCAGGCCAACTCGTCTGAAGGACGTACAGAGACTAACTAGTTGGATTGCTTCAGTCAGTCGGTTTGTAAGCCGGCTTGGTGAAAGAGCCGCACCATTATAAAAACTCCTAAAAAAGACCAAGGATTTTGTGTGGACCGACGAAGCCGAAGCCGCACTACAAGACCTGAAGAAAGTACTCTCATCTGCTCCTATCCTTGCTGCGTCGGAGCCACAGGAACCAATGTTGTTCTATCTTGCTGCGACAAACAAAGTCATTAGTATTGTTATGGTAGTGGAGAGACCGGAGGAAAATCAGGAACACTTGGTGCAGCGTCCGACTTACTTTGTCAGCAAGGTCCTGATAGAATCGAAACAACGGTATCCGCACTATCAAAAGCTGTCTTATGGTGTGTTCTTAGCATCTCGTAAGCTATAACATTACTTTCAGGAGCATCTCATCACCGTGGTGAGCACAACTCCCATGAGAGATATAATCAACAACAGTGACGCCACGGGACGCGTCGCCAAATGGGGCATAGAGCTCTCATCTTTCGATATTGAGTACAAACCTCGGACAACAATCAAATCCCAAATCCTTGCTGACTTTGTTGCTGCTTGGACAAAAACGAATGAGAATATGACCCTCCCTGAGTCAGAATATTGGACCCTATATTTTGATGGGTCTAAGGCTCGCGGGGGCTCGAGGGCTGGCGTGAAGCTCAAATCACCCCAAGGAGATAAAGTTTTATACATGTTGTAGATCCATTTCACAGCGACAAATAATATTGCCGAGTATGAAGCACTGCTGCATGGAATCCGGATTACTAAGGATATCGGCATCAGATGTTTGATGTGTTACGGAGATTCGGATCTTGTTGCTCAGCAAGTGTCGGATATTTTTAGTGCAAATAAGCACATGGCAGCATATAAAGCTGTCGTGGATGATTTATCTAAATCATTCGAAGGGTTTGAGGTTCAACACATCCCTCAAGCAGAAAATGAGGAAGTAGATGCACTATCTCGAATAGGCTCTGCACGAAAGAGGTCCCGGATGGCGCTTTTTTAGAGCACCTCAAAGTTCCCTCAATAAGGGAGTAGACGAGGAATATCCGAACAAATCACACTCACCTTTGATAGCAGTTATGGCTATAATTCCGAGTTGGACTCAACCCTACCTTGATTATTTGGTAGACGGCAAATTACCCGAAGACGAGGTTCTGAGACAGCAGATCGTCCGACGAGCAAAAACCTATACTGTGGTTAGTGGTGTTCTCTATAAGCGGAGTGTGTCTGGGGTTTTTCAGCGCTGTGTATCTCCGGAAGAAGGAGTGGAAATCTTAAGAGAAATACACGAAGGCGAGTGTGGTCACCACGCTGCGGCCAAATCTTTAGTGGCAAAAGCTTTTAGACACGATTTTTTCTGGCTTACAGCCAAATGCAGATGCCGAAAGGCTGGTCAAGACGTGCAAGGGCTGCCAAAAATACGCCAAACAAGCTCATGTTCCGGATGATCAGTTGCGAACAATACCTATAACATGGCCTTTTGCGGTCCGGGGGCTTGATATGGTAGGACCGTTTAAACGGGCTCCAAGTGGATTTACTCACCTCTTACTGATGGTGGATAAATTCACCAAATGGATTGAGGCTAAACCCGTCACTAGTTGTGATGGAGCAACAGCCAAAAGATTTGTCGAGGATGTTATAATCCGGTATGGTTATCCGCATAGTATTATCATGGACAACGGGAGTAATTTATCTATGGGAGAACTGGCCGAATTCTGCAACGAACAAAATATCCGGCTTGACATTGCGTCAGCCGCACATCCACAGGCTAACGGACAAGTCGAAAGAGCAAATGGTTTAATCCTACAAGGCCTAAAACTGAGACTCAGAGCACCACTACGACGTGCTGCGGGGGCTTGGGCAGAGGAATTACCCTCTGTAATATGGAGTTTACGAACAACTCCGAACAGGTCAACCGGATACACACCTTTCTTCTTGGTCTATGGCGCAGAAGTAGTTCTTCCTAGTGATTTGATTCAAACTTATCCTAGAGTGGCCGCGTATATTGAATAGGATGCCGAGATTTCTCGACAAAATGATCTCGACTTAGTCGAAGAAGTTTGCATCGTTGCTGAAATGGGATCAACAGCCTATCAGCAGAAGTTACGGAAGTATCATAGCCAGAGAGTCAGAAACAGATCTTTCAATAAAGGCGATTTGGTTCTCCGGCTTGTGCAACAAAGATAGCACAAACTTTCCGTGGTATGGGAAGGGACCTTCTTGGTTAGTCGAGTATTGCACAATGGTTCATACTACTTAACTAATATAAGGCCAATCAAAGAAAGACCCGCTACTAAGAAGAGAAAGAGAGCCAGAGGCAGTACAAATATGGATGAGTTAGACAGACCGTGGAATATTGCTCAGCTACGTTGTAACATCCCAAAACTTTAATCCAAGCTTATCAAGATCCAAATCATCAAAATTGGGGTTAACAAAAACTTTTCCAATTAAACATATGAAAGCATTCATGTGTATGTGCATTTAGATTAGGAGTTGATTTGAATTGCCATGGTTCTGTGATTCATTGCTTGTAAAGTGATTCTTAGGTGAAATAAACATCATCTAAATCATTTCCAAACTTTTCCCCAAGAAAAATAACTCAAAATGAATAAATGAAGTGAATGGTCATTTTGGCCAAATTAACTATCATGCCTACTTTGCTATTGCTAGTACTCAAAACTTAACAGAAACAATTGTGGATCTTTACACCCCTTGCTAGTACACATAATGAGGTACCAAGGCCCACTTTGTGATCTGCTAAAAACATTCAAATACTAATTTTAAATGGCAGTGTAAAATTGAATCTATTTCATATGGGAAGATCCCACTATTTCAAAAACCACTCAAACAAGTTCAATTTTCAAAACCCAAGCACCCACAGAGTCTCAAGCTTAGTACTAGCACACCCACCAAAAATCTTTTCAAAATTCAAAAAGAATTTTTCTTGCGGCCATTTTATCAAACACTTGGCAGGCAGAATTCAAACAAAACCAAATTCACTATTTTCAATAGTGTTCTGGCCAAACTTGTCTCCCATTTGACCCTCCTTTTGCTCCCATTGTCTCCTAATGATCTAACCAGGACCTAACTACCCCATCCCCTACCTCCTAGCAGCATGGCCATGCCAAGCTGAGCCCCACCTCGCCGGCCAATTTGGCCGCCGCCGCAGCAGACCGCCTCCCCCTCTCTCGCCATGTCTAGCAGCTAGCCAGCACCTCACTACTGCCCACTGTCCCCTCCCCAAGCCAGGCCAAGCCGTGGACCACCGGGAAACCCCCGTGCCCAGTGCGACTGCGCCATGCTGAGCACGCGCCAGAGCAACGCGCCCGACACGCGTGCACAAGCCGCCGCTCGACCGCATCCCGCGCCCACCGCATCACCACGACCCAGGGAGCACGCCAGACACCCTCATTCGCCGTCCAACGCCTCACAGCCACCGCTCGCTGTCAAAGCCGCCGCCACTGCCGCTCAGACCGCTAGCTCCGCCTGACCGCATACCACCGTCCCTAAGCCCACATTAAAGTCCTAGAGCACCGCCAGGACACTGTGCGTCGATCACCGCTCGCAGCCATGCCGCTACCAGCCCGTAGGCATGTCGCCACCGTCGCCTGCCCATCCCTCTCGGTCTCGCCGTCGAGCTTATAAAAGGAGGGCACCCCCAGCCATTTGCAGAACACCACTCAACTCCCCTCACCTCACTAATCATCCCACACCTCTAGCCGGAGCACGGGGAGAAGCATCTCGCCAGAATTGTACCAGAGCAGGCCGCCTCTAGAGGAGAAGGGCGCCGCTGATTGCGACCACCGCCCGAGCTGCCTCGACCTATCCCTGAGCTCGCCGTTGACCAACAGTCCATTTTCTCGCCTCGCTGCCGTCGCTGGAGCCCTGGTACGCCCCCTATACACCCCCACCGAGCCGCTAGGGTTAGAGCTCGCCGGCGACAGATCTGTCGTTGACGACGATCACCAGCCGTTGATCCCACTCTAATCCAACGTCCCACATCGCCCCGTACCGCTTCGCGCGTTATGAGCCGCTGACTGATGGACCCCCTGTCAGCCGAGCCCCGTACCGCGGAGTGACACAGGGCCGGCCCGTTAGCGTTTCCCGCACGACCAAGTTAGTTTGAATTAGGATTTTTCTTTTTAGTTTAAACTTAGTTATGTCTCTAAGTTTGAAAATCAATTCAGAGAGATTTACAAATCCAAATTGCATGAAACCAATTTTGCCTGAAAGGTTTTGAAATGACCTATCCAAACCCGTTGGATTTAATTCAATTAGAGTTATAGATCTCTCCTAGTAAAAATAATAAAACAGAAGCTTTTGCACGTTGCAACATTTTTATAAAATCAACCAATATAGATTTTGAGTTGATTCCAACTCTCAAAAAATCACATTTCATCATATCTATCTGAATATGTAATAATATTAAGGTTTACCTGCAGTGACTTTGGACTAGTACCAAAATAATGCTATATAGGCATTTCTAGTCACTTTAAATCATTAAATAATAAACTTAAAGCAAAGTAATTATGATCCAACCCTTAAACCACATTCCCACATGTGAGAATATGTGGTGATGACATGTGTCCACATGATCCCATATTTTAAGTGGTGGATATTAAATCTTAGTTAATTTTTCAATGAGTAGAAATTACTTTTCTAAAATAAAAAGGATGAAACTAGTAAATAAAACTTGTGATGCTTGTGATGATAATAGATCATCAAATATGTACCTTAGAATGCTAACTAGAGTAGTTAAGTATTGTTTGGTGATTGTGTACTCCGTATGTATTTATAGACGATAGTACCGACCAAGTCTACGAGGAGGAGGAGTTCTACCAAGAAGAAGAAGAAGAAAACTTCAACCACTGCACCAACCAAGGCAAGCCACCATTAACAATGCAAGCTAACACTTCCAAGTATAATGCTTAGAAAGCTAGGATTAAACTAAATGGTGTAGCAAAGATGCTTTAGGCATGCTTTGATTACACTACTTTGACTAGTATTTACCCCCAAGTATTAAATTCAAGCTTTACTTCCTTTACTTTACACCAAGTCCTTTACTTGTTTTAAAGGTAGCATAAAGAGTATAAAACTTGGCCTATTTAGATAACCCTTAGATGTCATTCTATGGCATGAGATTGAACCCATCTTTTCCACCTTAGTGAACACTCTTAACTTAGTAGATTAAAGCTAGATCAAAACTTGAGTCACTTTAGATAGGAACACTTGGTGAAAATGAATTATGAAAACCTTAGAATGATGAGTCATTCTATTGAGATGTGTTGGCATGTGTTGAGAAACACAAATGGTTTATGATGATGAAAATGTTGAGGCATGAGCCTTAACCCTTTTATAAAACTGATGGTTGGATTCAGAGTGACACCATTCCAAATTTACCGTACAACCACATTACCTGAATTGGGTAAGGCTTAGCTGGAAGTTTATATGCATTAGTATTAGTTCCCTCACGGGAGAGGTTTGAGCTAAGGCTACCTCTCAATGTTGTCCACCTATGCAGTGCCCAAGATGACAGATGGTCATGGTTGGGAGGCCATGCTCATAGGAGAGGTGCTTATACTAGGGTGTGTAAAGGAAAGGTTATGTTTGATTATCTGCATACTAAGAATGATGATTCAGGGTTATCCCTGACAGATGTATTGAATCTTGTGGTGAAAGTGTACCACCTCTGCAGAGTGTCAAACTATTCGAATAGCCGCGTCCGTGGTTATGGACAGTTGGAATGGCCATACTGTTTCGTTGTCAGATGTTTTCAAAATGACTTATGAAATGAATGATGAATCTTGACTTGACCACAACAAGGTTGTGTTTATGACAATAGCTTCCCAACTTAAGTGATTCTAGAACTTCATTTTATCTTTCTTTGCTTCTGAACTCAGCTTAGGTTTCAAACTTAACTTTATAGTTAAAACTTAGAGTTAGCACTTTAAATTAGAACTATACTACTTGTTAGTGGTAGTTTGCGAGTACTTAAAGAGTACTCATGGCTTTTGTCCCTGGCTATTCTCATGGCCAGACTATGAAGGAGATTATCAAGATGATTGCCAGCAGGGCGGCTATGATAACTAGGACTATCTGCCTTTGTCATCATTGCACGTGCCCCTGAAGATGGACCCCACCGCTATGCTTACCTGTTATTTCCGTTGCTTGTTGTATTAAGACTGGATCATGAGATCCTTATTTGTGTAAGACCTTATGTATGGTTTGTAATGGATGATGTACTGTGATACCCAATCCGTTATGTCTCGCAAAAATGGTAATCCTGGGATTGCGAGGTATGACATAACAGGCATCTAGGATTAAAAATCCGGGTGTTGACAAGTTGGTATCAGAGCCATCCTGACCATAGGAGACCCTAGTTAGAATGGACGTCCAAACAAAAACTTAGTTTCAAAACCAAAGTAAGTATTTATGAAAAATTATTTCTTCTCTTATCCTTGTGAACTCGTTCTTTCTCAAAAATTCATGTTCCTCAAAATTCTTACATTACTACTTAAAAATTGACACACTTGATCACTTCACTAACTTCCTCATCCTAAACTCTTGTAGATGGAGTCTCAGTTCAGCAAGTTCTACCAGTTGGGAAACAGAGGTCAACTGATCTTTGAGAAGGATCAGGATTCACTGTCAGAGTTACTGGGACGCCCACATCCGGAGTTTCTTGGAGCTCAACTTCCTAGAACCCCAGGAGGAGACTTACAGTGGCTAGTCACCGCGGACCTTAGAGGAAGCATCGAAGCACCAACTTCTGGGAGAATCCAGTTCTCCGTGAGAGAGAACAACTGGCTAGATGGATTAGCTAGGGTAATGCATGAAGGTCTCGCACGTCTATGTGCCCTCAATGTCAACCATATCCAAGGAACCCGTTTTTCCCACTATGCAAGACGTGACTTCATGGGAATGCCGATGGTGATGCCAAGTCATCCAGCACTGAAGCGCCAAGTGGAGAACCTCGACTTCTTGTTGTATGATCGTCAGAAGGAGCTGGACAATGCTAGAGTTAGCCAACCAGAACCGTGCCATTGCCGACCAGAAGGCTAGACTTTCGCACTGCTCGTCCAGGATCGTCAGTCTCTTCGCCGCCAGCGTGTAAAGAAGGATCACACCATCGCCCGTCTTCGCAAGAAGGTGGCCGACCTCGAGAAGACCGTCAAGGAGCAGGAAGCTCAGCTTGCCGCAAAGGAGGAAGAAGAGGAGGGTGAAGACATCCAGGGAGACATGGATTATTACCTTAGCAACGATGATGACTTTCTAGAAGAGGATGCCATAGACTTCTAAACTGACGATGAGAACTCTGACTTCATCGACGATGAGTAGATGCACTAGATCACTGTCGTAGCATGAGATGTATCGGTCCCAATGTATCGTAGCTTGCAGAATGGTTCTTCAAACCATCTGTTTTCCTTTGATTGTTGTGGTGTGTGTTGTATCGTGTGCTTGTTTGCATGGATGAAATGAAGTTAGTTGAAAAACCTGAGACTAACTCAAAGTTTTAGATTGAATCCAAAACTATGAACCTTAGAACTTTCCCTCTTACCCCTATATCTACCGCAAGACCCAATGCTGCAGATCTTGCAGAATCTCATCGCAGACCGTGAAGCAAGCAGGGCAGAATGCCAAGCCAACTTAGCAACATTGCAGCAGATCGCCCAGATGGCTCTCAACAATCAAGGGCATGGAAATCAGGATCATCAAGAATCCAAGCTGAAGAACTTCCAGAATACAAATCCCCCAATCTTTAGCATGTCAGAAAACCCATTAGATGCTGATGACTGGTTACAGACAATGGAAAACAACTTAGAAGTTGCAAGAGTTGATGAAAATGAGAAAGTTCTCTTCGCCACTCATTATCTGGCAGGAGATGCAAGAGCTTGGTGGAACAATATCCGCCTGATGAACCATGGTCAAGTTATGACATGGGAAGCCTTCAAAGTCAAGTCTAGTCAACAGAATGAGGGATGAATTTCGCGACTTGAAGCAAGGAAGAATGACTGTGGTAGAGTACCGTGATAGATTCTTGTCACTTGCCATATATGCACCTGATGAGATCAACACGGAGGCCAAGAAGAAGGAGAGATTCTTGAACGGACTGCATGATGAGATGCAGACTGTCCTCGTCAACATCTGTTTCTAGGATCTCGAAGAACTAGTCGACTCTGCCATTTAGATGGAAGGGAAGATTAACCAGGCAAACGACAACCGCAAGCGTCGTATGATGCAATAGTCTAGATCCAGCAGTCACTAGAAGTACCGTCCCAACCCCTCACCAGGATATGCACCAAGGAACAATCGACCCCCAATGTCTCGCCCAAGCTACCCCAACTATAGCGGAGGCAATGTGAAGTCTGGAGGAAACAATCACAACTCCGGCAATGCCAACAATTTCAACCGTGCACCTCCCAAGAACAACAACAACAACAACACTACACCCAGAACTGGTAGCAATGATGTGCCTGTTACAGTCAAGGACAAGTCCCATATCACTTGTTTCGAGTGTGGAGTGAAGGATCACTACTCCAATGAGTGTCCCAAGAAGACTGCCGCCAATGCCAATGTGAACGCAGAAGAAGATTTGCCCCAGGGAATCCTTACAACCGCAACGGTTGTCTCTTCCACATGAACGCAGAAGAAGCCCAGGAAGCGCCAGATGTAGTGCTGGGTATGTTTTCTGTCAACTCAGTTTTAGCAAGAGTGTTAATTGATTCTAGAGCATCGCATTCATTTGTAACCGAAGAATTTACATGCACTAGTAAGATTCACCCAACCAACTTGAAGCATGTCATGATAGTTCAAATCCCCGGTTCAACCACCAAAGCTAGAAAAATTTGCAAAGCTGTGCCTATCAGAATAAATGGGATATATTTTTATGCCAACCTAATTGTACTTGGAACCAAAGGATTGGAAGTAGTACTAGGTATGGACTGGATGTCAAGACATAAAGGACTGATAGACTGTGCTAAGAAAGCCATCACCATGACCAGTAGCTCTGGAGTAACAGTAGAGCATATTGATGCGCTCGACTTTCGATGTAGAGCTCGTTGGGAACCCCAAGAGGAAGGTATGATGAGCACAGAAGTAAGTTTTCCCTCAGTTATGAAACCAATGTTTAATCAAACCAGTAGGAGCAAGGAAACACCCCAAAGGTGTTACTAGCTGAGCTTTGGTAGGGCGCACTACTAGTGCTAGTAGCAACGTGGAGACCTGCACAACACAGCCACAGAACTTTGTCCCCAACTTGCGATGAGGTTGTCAATCTCACCGTGTTTTGCGGAAAACAAAGGATTAAACGTATCGAATGGAAAGAAGTAAAAGTTTGCAGAAAGTAAACACAAAGCAGTAAACAGTTGTGGATTGTATGTAAAGAAAAAGGATCGGGATCCATAGTTCACTAGAGGTGGCTCTCCTTAGCTAGATAACATGCTGGGTGAACAAATTACAGCGGGGCAATTGACAAACACGGAGAAAGCAATACATGCATATACTAATCATCTTGACTTCTCTGAGACTTGATTGGGCATTACAACATTATACATAGACCGCCATCCAACTGCATCTATGACTAATAATCCACCTTCAGGTTATCATCCGAACCCCCTCTAGTATTAAGTTGCAAGCAACAGATTATTGCTTTACGAACTGCGTGTAAAGTAAAGGATACGATTGTTCTATGAACAAAGGATTGTTGTTTTCTCCCTAGTAGCAACAGCACATCTAGTACCTTAGATATTTCTGTCACTTCCCCAGATTACCAGAGGCATGAATCCACTATCGAGCATAAATACTAACTCTTGGAGTTGCTAGCATCTACTTGGCCAAGATAGCTACTAACAATGGAAAGCATGCAAGATCTCAAATAACAAAGACATGATAGAATCAATAATCAATTTGAAATAGCATCTCAATATCCATCGGATCCCCGCAAACACAACATGTAGAATTAAGAATAGATGATCTTGATCATGAACGGAGCTCACAAGATCTAGACATGAAAGCACAAAGGAGGAGAACCAGCCATCTAGCTACTACATGGATCCGTAATCCAAGGATGAACTACTCACGCATCACACCGGAGGGTTGCATGGTGATGAAGAAGGCCTCCAGGGTGAATTCCCCTCTCCGACAGGGTGCTGGGAAGAGCTTCAGACCCCTCCCGATCTAGGGATGGAGATGACGGCGGCTATAGACTCTTTCATGGATTCTTGATCGGGTACTTAGGGTTTTCGTCCCGAGGGCAATATATAGGTGGAAGGAGAGGCAGAGGGGGTGCCGGGAGCGGCCACACCACCCCCTGGCGCGGGCCAGACCTGGCCGCGCGCCAGGTGGTGTGGTGGCTCCCTGGCCCTTCTCCGTCTCGTATTTTGGCACTTGATCACTTCCGGAAAAATAGGCACTTTGGCTTTTGTCCCGTCCAATTCCGAGAATGTTCATTTTCTGACTTTCCTGGAACCAAAAACATGAGAAAACTGGCAGCTGGCACTATGGCTCTTGTTAATAGGTTAGTCCAAGAAATCATATGAAAAGTACTCCAAAGTTGGAACAAAACACAATAAAGTGGATAAAACCAAGCATGGAACATCAAAAATTATAGATACATTTGCAATGTATCAACATCCCCAAGCTTAACTCCTGCTCGTCCTCGAGTAGGTAAGTGATAAAAAGAAAGAATAATTTTTTAGGTGACATGCACCATCAAAGACTTGATCAAAGTATTTGTAAAACATTCAAAGCTGGGATCATAGTACTTCAATCATAACATGAAAGACCAAGTTCTAGCAAGAAGGAAAGAAACTATGATGCAACATGAAAAGGCACAAACAAAAGATTCATGAATAACAATGCTTTGCAAGACGTTTGTTTGTTTCACATAAAGAAAATATAGCATAATAGTATTCAGCTTGTCCCTCAATAGAGTAGCAAATATAAATGCATAGGACACCTTCAAAGTTCATAAGAGTGACTATATACAATAGTTTCAAATAAGCAATAACAAGTTATGCATCAATCAACTAGTCTTGGGACAATGCACATAGAACTAAGAATGGCCACTATGCTCTCAAAGTAGGTGCATAAAGGTAGAAGGCAGAGACTCATCATAATGGTGGAAGAAAAGCCTTTGTAAAAGGAAGTAGGGATTCAAGTCTCATAAAGAGCTTCCAAAAATTATGGTACTTATAGCTTTCAGCTCTCATTGCCCCTATCATAAGCATCTTGAAGTGATTAAGGTTAAAGTGACTATGGTGTACATGCTTCACGAAGTATAAGTAAGAAATCTCATGTCCCTTGTATACGAGGGCCGCTCCTCATGCTACTCAAGTTTAGTCACCGGTAAGTTCTTGTCATCGTAAGTACATGTGTATCATAGAGAACTGCCAACGGGGTACCCCTTGCCCGATGATACGGAAGAATCCCCATATCAAAATGACAAGGCAAGCAGACAACGAGCATCTCAGCATTCTTCTTATTTACCATGGGAATATGGTGCTTTTTTATCTCTTTCCATTTTTCATAGTATCTCTTTTTTCCTTTTCTTTTCTCTTTTTTTTCAATAGGACTCTTTTTTTATAAGAAGAATGCTTCATAGACAACTCATTATGGTTACCCTGCAGGTTTCCACCATGTCAGCATTGATTAGACCAGCGGCCCAGGTGTTTCTCTAACACATACATAACTCCATGGACTTACAAGCTCCCCTTTCATTTCACACTAACGACATCCATATACAAAAGAGCATGATATCAACTGGGTACAGGTACCAAGTGCAATGTTGAAAGCGTTCCCCATGAAAGCATGGTTCTGCTAATTCCTGACAAATAAGTGCAAGCATATACAACATAGAAGACACAATGGTTCAAGTTTATTAAGGGAAAGTAAAGTAAAGTGTGCCAGCAAGTTCGTGAGAGCTTTAATCACTAGTTTTCTCATAACAAGTGGAAGGTAAACAAAAGCATGAATATACTTGGAATAGCATAAGCTAGTATGTAGGTATGGTGGACTCTTTGGAATAACTTGGTTTAGGGAGTTGGATGCATGAGTGGAACTCATACTTTGTTGTGGAGGCTAGCAAAAGACTGGGAGCGACAAACTAAGAGAGCAATAATGGCCATAATCATGCAGAGCGACAAAACATCATTGATCAAAGCATAAAGTGATACTACAAGTTGAAAACTAAAGGATCATACAGGCTACGGTGACTTGAGATAGTCATAACATGGTGTGAGCATGCGCCAAGTCAACCCAAATAAAGCATCAAAGGAGAATACCACTATACTATGCTTTAATATGCTAAAACAGCGCATGATTCATCCAAGGCACATTAAGAAATCTCAATTGTTTATAACAAGTCATGCAACAGCAAAGAATACTAAGCATAAAGCCAAAACAATATCAAGGATTGCATGACAAAGCATAGGCCACAGTCAAAAACGAGCTCTTTTTACCACATAAGCATGAACTTTCCTACTCTTTTCCAAACCAAACCAAACTATTTGCAAACCAATGTATGAAAGAGGGGGTCCAACCAATTTATTCAGAAAAATAAGAAAACCAAGCAAACTAAAAACCAAAAAGAAAAAGAAAAATAAGACGCTCCAAGAAAAACACAACTGTGCATGAAACAATAAAAATGAAGCATTTGGAAGAAACCTGAGATTTTTATTGATGAAGAAGGGGATGCCTTGGACATCCCCAAGATTTGACGCTTGTACTTCTTGGATATTTCTTGGGGTGACACGCGTGGCATCGCCAAGCTTGAGCTTTAGTCCATCCTTCATCTCATTACTCATTCCTTCCATACACCTGAAATTTTTCCTTCATACAAAACTTCACACAATCTCATTAGCAACATTAGTGCACTTAAGATAAATAAGTCTCAAGGTTCAGTTATAACACCAAATAAACTTCTATTAGAACACTAGATACTGTAGCACTTCCCTCAAAAAGCTCAATTCCCCAAAAGAACTCAAGAAGGAACCAACAAGAAGCAAATGCAGAAAATGGCAGAAATCTGTCAAAACAGACCAGCAGGTAAATACGAATTTTTTCGAAGACCTTCTGTTGCTCAAATCAAAACGTGTTGAACTAACGAAAGTTAGATAACAACCTGAGGAAGAAGCACAAACAATTACAGCTCAATTCGACATACAGAGCTCTCTCACGATTTTTTACGGTGAAGCACAGAAATCTGTTTCGGGACAACAACTTTCCCAATCATTACTTCACTCTCATTAGAGGTTACTCTTGGCACAAAAAGCAAATAAAAAGGAAAAGGGAGATTATTACAAAGGTAATAACTTACAAGACTCATCTAAAACTTTTGGGTTATCTCCCAATAAGTACTTTTATTTAACGCCTTTAAGTTAGGCATAAGAAGCAAATAAAGAATCAAGTGTTCTCAAATGAAGAAGCATTAAGACCAAATTTTTTTTTCATAGGAGAAGCAAAATAAATCTTTTCTCTCTTTTTATGGAAGTGTTCTATACCTTTCTTGAGTGGGAGTTGATATTTAATGGTGCCTTCTTTCATATCAATGATGGCACCAACAGTTCTAAGAAAAGGTCTTCCCAATGTAATAGGACAAGAAGCATTGTATTCAACATCCAAAACATAGAAATCAACGGGGAAACAGGAATCATTAACCATAATAAGAACATCATTAAGATTCCTCATGAGTTTATTTTTAGCATTAGCATCAAGTGGGACATTTAAATAACAATCTTCAAGAGGAGGCAAATCAAGCATATCATAAATCCTTCTAGGCATAATAGAAACACTACTATCAAGATCACACAAAGCTTTGAAATCAAAGTCATTCACTTTCATATTAATGATGGGTTCCCAACCATCCTCTTGTTTTATAGGAATAGAAGCTTTATGTTTCATCTTTTCTTCTTTAATCTTTATGAGAGCATCGGTAATGTGTTTTGTAAAAGCCATGTTCATAGCACTAGCATTAGGACTTTTAGCAAGCTTTTGTAGGACTTAATAACTTCAGAGATATTGCAACCATCAAGATCAAAATCAACTTTATCATCTAAAGTAGTAGAACTATTACTAGCCTCAACACTAGTGGTGGTGATAGTAGAAACACTAATGTTTCTAGCAATTTCATCTTCTCTTTCCCACTTAGCATGTAATTCAGCTAATAGTCTAACATTTTCATCAATTATTACTTGTATGGCACTAGTAGCTGCAAAGGGATTCTCATTAGTTTCAGGTTTAGCAGCCATTTTATTAATCAATGAAGATTGAGCTTCAGACAAAGATGATATATTTCTTTCAGCATTAGAGAGTTTAAATTGTAAACTAGGAATTTCCCTATTTAGACTCTCAAGTTGATGGCTAATGTTCTTAAAAATGATAGATTGTTCCTCCATAGTTTTAGTAAATAGTTTATTTTGCTCATATTGCATTTGCATGAAGTTTTTAGTGGCTCTTTCAACTTCTAAAATTCTTCCTTCAATAGGTAATTCAGGTTTACCATTATAGCCATAAGTATTACTAGGAGGGTAGGGCCTATAATTGCTGTTACCAAAGTTGTTCCTATAAGCATTATTACCATAAGCATTGTTTCCAAAATTGTTATTTGTTATGAAGTTCACATCAACTTGCTCTTCTTGAGCAACCAAAGAGGGTAAAGGAACATTATTTGGATCAATATGGGCTTTCCCATTAACAAGCATAGACATAATAATATCAATTTTATCAATCAAGGAGGAGGTTTCCTCAACAGAATTTACCTTCTTACCTTGTGGAGCTCTCTCAGTATGCCATTCAGAATAATTAACCATCATATTGTCCAGAAGTTTTGTTGCAGCACCCAAAGTGATGGTCATAAAGGTACCTCCAGCAGCTGAAGCCAATAGGTTACTTGAAGAATAGTTCAATCCTGCATAAAAAGTTTGGATGATCATCCAAGCAGTCAATCCATGAGTGGGACAATTCTTTACGAAAGATTTCATTCTTTCCCAAGCTTGAGCAACATGCTCATTATCAAGTTGTTTAAACTTCATTATTTCACTTCTCATGGATATAATCTTAGCAGGAGGATAGTATTTTCCAATAAAAGCATCTTTGCACTTAGTCCAAGAATCAATACTATTCCTAGTTAAGGAATTCAACCATTCTTTAGCTTTTCCTCTCAAAGAGAAAGGAAACAATTTCAGCTTAATAATATCACCATCTATATCCCTATGCTTTTGCATCTCACAAAGTTCAACAAAGTTATTTAGATGGGAAGCAGAATCTTCATTACCAATACCAGAAAATTGCTCTCTCATAACAAGATTGAGTAAAGCAGGTTTTATCTCAAAGAAAGTATTTTCAGCCACAGGTGGGGCAATAGGTGTGCTCATAAAATCATTGTTGTTGGTGCTAGTGAAGTCACACAACTTAGTGTTTTCAAGACTAGTCATTTTTTTTGGGTTTTCAAATAAGAAAGCAAAACAAGCAAAACAATTTTTTTTTGTGTTTTTGAAGAACAAAACAAGCAAACAAAGAAAAAAGAAACTAAGCAAAACAAAAACAACAAAGTAAAGAGATTGGTTAAGAGGGACTCCCCTTGTGAAGATGTACTTGACTCCCCGGCAACGGTGCCAGAAAATGTCTTGATGCGCTCGACTTTCGACGTAGAGCTCGTTGGGAACCCCAAGAGGAAGGTATGATGAGCACAATAATAAGTTTTCCCTCAGTTATCAAACCAAGGTTTAATCGAACCAGTAGGAGCAAGGAAACACCCCAAAGGTGTTACTAGATGAGCTTTGGTAGGGCGCACTAACGGTGCTAGTAGCAACGTGGAGACCTGCACAACACAACCACAGAACTTTGTCCCCAACTTGCGATGAAGTTATAAAACCAAGGTTATCGAACCAGTAGGAGCAAGGAAACACCTCCAAGGTGTTGTTTCCAACTTGGAATCCTGCATAACACAACCACATAACTTTTCCCCCAACTTACAGTGAGGTTGTCAATCTCACCGTGTTTTGCGGAAAACAAAGGATTAAACGTATCGAATGGAAATAAGTAAAAGTTTGCAGAAAGTAAACACAAAGCAGTAAACAGTTGTAGATTGTATGTAAAGAAAAAGGACCACGATCCATAGTTCACTAGAGGTGGCTCTCCTTAGATACATAACATGCTGGGTGAACAAATTACAGCGGGGCAATTGACAAACACCGAGAAAGCAATACATGCATATACTAATCATCTTGACTCCTCTAAGACTTGATTGGGCATTACAACATTATACATAGACCGCCATCCAACTGCATCTATGACTAATAATCCACCTTCAGGTTATCATCCGAACCCCCTCTAGTATTAAGTTGCAAGCAACAGATTATTGCTTTACGAACTGCGTGTAAAGTAAAGAATACGATTGTTCTATGAACAAAGGATTGTTGTTTTCTCCCTAGTAGCAACAACACATCTAGTACCTTAGAGATTTCTATCACTTTCCCAGATTACCAGAGGCATGAACCCACTATCGAGCATAAATACTAACTCTTGGAGTTGCTAGCATCTACTTGGCCAAGATAGCTACTAACAACGGAAAGCATGCAAGATCTCAAATAACAAAGACATGATAGAATCAATAATCAATTTGAAATAGCATCTCAATATCCATCGGATCCCCGCAAACAGAACATGTAGAATTACGAATAGATGATCTTGATCATGAACAGAGCTCACAAGATCTAGACATGAAAGCACAAAGGAGGAGAACCAGCCATCTAGCTACTACATGGATCCGTAGTCCAAGGATGAACTACTCACGCATCACACCGGAGGCTTGCATGGTGATGAAGAAGGCCTCCAGGGTGAATTCCCCTCTCCGGCAGGGTGCCGGTAAGAGCTTCAGATCCCTCCCGATCTAGGGATGGAGATGACGATGGCTACAGGCTCTTTCATGGATTTTTGATCGGCTACTTAGGGTTTTCGTCCCGAGGGCAATATATAGGCAGAAGGAGAGGTCGAGGGGGTGCCGGGAGCGACTACACCACCCCCTGGCGCGGGCCAGGCCTGGCTGCGCGGCCAGGTGGTGTGGTGGCTCCCTGGCCCTTCTCCGTCTCGTATTCTTCTGGAAAAATTGGCACTTTGGCTTTTGTCCCGTCCAATTCCGAGAATATTCATTTTCTGACTTTCCTGGAACCAAAAACAGCAGAAAACAGGCAGCTGGCACTATGGCTCTTGTTAATAGGTTAGTCCAAGAAATCATATGAAAAGTACTCCAAAGCTAGAACAAAACACAAGAAAGTGGATAAAACCAAGCATGGAATATAAAAAATTATAGATACATTTGCAATGTATCACATATCTCTGAAATCTTACCTCGTAAATTCAACTGCAACAAGAGTGTAGCCCTGCCCACCATTGACCAAGTCAGAGTAGTTTGTGAATACGCTGACGTATTACTAGATGAATTGCCAGGTATGCCCCCGGATAGGGATATTGAGTTCATTATCGAACTAATTCCCGGAACCATACCCATAGCCTAGAGACCCTATAACATGAACCCCTCAGAGTTAGTGGAACTGAAGAAGCAGTTGGATGCCATGTTAGGAAAAGGCTTGATTCAACCAAGCGTATCGCCATGGAGATCACCAGTGTTATTCGTCAACAAGAAAGATGGAGGAAACCGTCTGTGCACAGATTACAGAAAGTTGAATGATGTCACCATCAAGAACAAGTACCCTTTGCCAAAGATAGAGGATCTATTTGATCAGTTGACTGTAGCCCAGGTATTCGCAAAGATTGATCTTAGGACTGGTTATCACCAACTTAAGATTCGTGCAACGGATATTCTGAAGACCGCCTTTACTACTCGCTATGGTTTATACGAGTATATGGTTATGTCTTTTGGATTAACCAATGCCCTTGCTTACTTCATGAATCTCATGAATAAGATCTTTATGAATTTCCTAGATAAGTTTGTAGTTGTGTTTATCGACAACATCCTTATCTACTCCAAGTCAGAAGAAGAGCATGGGCAACATCTGAGAATCATCCTAGAAACCCTAAGAGAGCATCAGTTATATGCCAAGTTCAACAAGTGTGAGTTTTGGCTGAAAGAAGTAGGATTCCTAGGACATATTGTGTCTGCTGGAGGAGTCCCTGATGATCCCGCCAAGATCAAAGATGTCGAAGAATGGGAAGCCCCAACAACTCAGACCCAAGTCCGTGCATTTGTCGGATTAGCAGGATACTACCGCAAGTTCGTAGAAGGATTCTCGAGCATAGCCCGACGCATGACCCAATTGTTGAAGATAGACAAGAAGTTTGAATGGACTGACAAATGTGAAGCCAGTTTCCAGGAGCTGAAAAAGAGATTGATATCAGCCCCAATATTGGTCATGCCAGACATCAAGAAGCCGTTTGATGTGTATTGTGACGCATCCAAGATTGGTCTCGGATGTGTATTGATGCAAGAAGGCAAAGTCATCGCGTATTTGTCTCGACAACTAAAGCAGCATGAGCAGAACTATCCAACCCATGATCTTGAGCTAGCAGCTGTGGTTCTAGCATTGAAGACATGGTGTCATTATTTGATGGGTAATCGCTGTGAGATTTACTCAGATCACAAGAGTTTAAAGTATATCTTCACTCAAAAGGAGCTCAATATGAGGCAAAGGAGATGGATAGAGTTAATCAAGGATTATGACCTTGACATTCACTATCACCCCGGCAAAGCCAATGTGGTAGCGGATGCTCTTAGCAGATTTCCGTGTAGGCTAAACACCATGATCAAGGAGAAACAACCCAGTTTGTATGGGGAGTTGGAGAAATTCAGACCTAAATTAGTTAGCAAAGGATTCTTAGCTAGCATTGAACTTCAACCCACTTTGATTAGCCAAATCAAGGAAGCCCATAAGGGGAATGAAAGTATCGACGGAATCAAACGTCGTATTGGTACAGGAAAGGTACCTGGATTCACTGAAGACGAAGAAGGAGTACTGTGGTACAAAGGACGTATCTGTGTGCCAGCAGATTCGGAGGTGAAGCAAGTTATCATGAAGGAAGCTCATGATACTCTTTATTCTATCCACCCCGGGGGAACAAAGATGTATCAGGATTTGAAAGAGCAATTTTGGTGGCACAAGATGAAGAGAGAAATCAGAAGCTACATCGCCAAGTGTGATAGCTGTCAAAGAGTGAAATCAGAGCATCAGAGACCTGCAGGACTGTTGCAACCATTGCAGATTCCGGAATGGAAATGGGATTCCGTGGGAATGGACTTTATCACCGGTTTGCCTACTTCTAGTAGGGGAAATGACTCAATATGGGTCATAGTTGATAGACTGTCCAAGGTAGCCCACTTTATACCTGTCAAGACTACCTACCAGAGTGCAAAGCTAGCAGAGCTGTACATTGCTAGGATTGTTAGTCTGCATGGAACCCCCAAGACCATAGTATCAGATCGAGGAACCCAGTTTACCTCGAGACTTTGGCAAAAAGTCCAGGAAGGATTGGGAACCAAGTTGAATTTCAGCACCGCTTATCACCCGCAAACGGATGGACAGACCGAGAGAGTCAATCAGATCCTAGAGGATATGTTAAGAGCTTGTGTGTTAGAATACGGAACAAAATGGGAAGACTGCTTGCCTTTCATAGAATTCTCATATAACAACAGTTATCAAGCTAGTTTGCAGAGGGGACCATTTCAATTACTATATGGAAGAAAGTGTCGTACCCCTTTGAATTGGTCGCAAGTAGGAGAGAGTCAGATCTTTGGACCAGACATTCTTCGAGAAGCCGAAGAGAAGGTTCACAAAGTCCGTGAACACCTCAAGACCGCCCAATCCAGACAGAAGAGTTATGCTGACAAGAGAAGGAGATACCTGACTTTCAATGTCGGCGATTTTGTATATCTCAAAGTTTCACCATTGAAGGGAACCCAACACTTTAGTCTGAAAGGAAAGTTAGCCCCCAGATATATCGGGCCATTCAATATTCTGAACCGTCGAGGAGATGTTTCATATCAGCTGGAACTGCCTGAAGAGATGTCAGCCATCCACAATGTTTTCCATATCTCGTTACTTCGTAAATGCCTAGAAGTGCCCGAGAAGACTGAAGTTTTCAAGAACATCGATCACAGAGCTGTAGAAATCAACAACGACCTGACCTATCAGGAAGTGCCCATCCATGTCTTAGAAGAAGCCTACAGAACCACCAGGACCAGGAGCATCAAGTTTCTCAAGATTCAATGGAGCAACCATACCGAGGAGGAAGGTACTTGGGAGCGCGAAGATTACATTAGGACAGAGTTCCCAGATCTCTTTAGTTCCTAGTTTTCTTTGTAAATCTCGGGACGAGATTTTGTTTAAGGGGGGAAGGTTTGTAACATCCCAAAACTTTAATCCAAGCTTATCAAGTTCTAAATCATCAAAATTGGGGTTAACAAAAAAATTTCCAATTAAAAATATGAAAGCATACATATGTATGCGCATTTAGATTAGGAGTTGATTTGAATTTCCATGGTTCTATGATTCATTGCTTGTAAAGTGATTCTTAGGTGAAATAAACATCATCTAAATCATTTCCAAACTTTTCCCAAAGAAAAACAACTCAAAATGAATAAATGAAGTGAATGGTCATTTTGGCCAAATTAACTATCATGCCTACTTTGGCTATTCCTAGTACTCAAAACTTAACAGAAACAATTGTGGATCTTTACACCCCTTGCTAGTACACATAATGAGGTACCAAGGCCCACTTTGTGATCTGCTAAAAACAATCAAATACTAATTTTAAAATTGAATCTATTTCATATGGGAAGATCCTACTATTTCAAAAACCACTCAAACAAGTTCAATTTTCAAAACCCAAGCACCCACAGAGTCTCAAGCTTAGTACTAGCACACCCACGAAAAATATTTTCAAAATTCAAAAAGAATTTTTCTTGCGGCCATTTTATCAAACACTTGGTAGGCAGAATTCAAACAAAACCAAATTCACTGTTTTGAATACTGTTCTGGCCAAACTTGTCTCTCATTTCACGCCCCCTTTTGCTCCCATTATCTCCTAATGATCTAACTAGGACCTAACTACCCCATCCCCTACCTCCTAGCAGATGGCCATGCCAAGCCGAGCCCCACCTCGCCGGCCAACTTGGTCGCCACCGCAGTAGACCACCACCCCCTCTCTCGTCATGTCTAGCAGCTAGCCAGCACCTCACCGCCACCCACTGTCCCCTCCTCGAGCCAGGCCAAGCCGTGGACCACCCAGAAACCCCCGCTCCTAGTGTGACTGCGCCATGCCGAGCACGCGCTAGAGCGCTGCGCCCGACACGCGTGCACAAGCCGCCGCTCAACTGCATCCCGCGCCCACCGCGTCGCCACGACCCAGGGAGCACGCCAGACACCCTCATTCGCCGTCCAACGCCTCACAGCCACCACTCGCCGTCGAAGCCGCCGCTTCTGCCGCTTAGAGCGCCAGCTCCGCCCGACCGCATAACACCGTCCCTAAGCCCGTATTAAAGTCCTAGAGCACCGCCAGGAGACCTCGCGTCGATCACCGGTCGCAGCCATGCCGCTAGCAGCCCATAGCCATGTCGCCATCGTCGCATGCCCATCCCTCTTGGTCTCGTCATCGAGCCTATAAAAGGAGGGCACCCCCAGCCATTTGCTGCACACCACTCAGCTGCCCTCACCTCACTGATCGTCCCACACCTCTAGCTGGAGCACGGGGAGCAGCAACTCACCGGAATTGTACCGGAGCAGGCCGCCTCTGGAGGAGAAGGGCACCGCTGATTGTGACCACCCTCGGAGCTGCCTCGACCATCCCTGAGATCGCCATCGACCACCAGTCCGTTTGCCCGCCTCGCCGTCGTTGCTGGAGCCCTGGTACGCCCCCTATGCACCCCCACTGAGCCGCTAGGGTTAGAGCTCGCTGGCGACAGGTCCGTCATCGACGACGATCCCCAGTCGTTGATCCCCACTCTAATCCAACGTCCCACATCGCACCATACCGCTTTGCGTTTTATGAGCCGCTGACAGACGGACCCCCTGTCAGCTGAGCCCCGCGCTGCGGAGTGACACGGGGCTGGCCCGTCAGCGTTTCCCGCGCGACCCAGTTAGTTTGAATTAGGATTTTTCTTTTTAGTTTAAACTTAGTTCTGTCTCTGAGTTTGAAAATCAATTTAGAGAGATTTACAAATCCAAATTGCATGAAACCAATTTTGCCTGAAAGGTTTTGAAATGACCTATCCAAACCCGTTGGATTTAATTCAATTAGAGTTATAGATCTCTCCTAGTAAAAATAATAAAACAGAAGCTTTTGCACGTTGCAACATTTTTATAAAATCAACCAATATAGATTTTGAGTTGATTCCAACTCTCAAAAGATCACATTTCATCATATCTATCTGAATATGTAATAATATTAAGGTTTACCTGCAGTGACTTTGGACTAGTACCAAAATAATGCTATATAGGAATTTCTAGTAACTTTAAATCATTAAATAATAAACTTAAACCAAAGTAATTATGATCCAACCCTTAAACCACATTCCCACATGTGAGAATATGTGGTGATGACATGTGTCCACATGATCCCATATTTTAAGTGGTGAATATTAAATCTTAGTTAATTTTTCAATGAGTAGAAATTACTTTTATAAAATAAAAAGGATGAAACTAGTAAATAAAACTTGTGATGCTTGTGATGATAATAGATCATCAAATATGTACCTTAGAATGCTAACTAGAGTAGTTGAGTATTGTTTGGTGATTGTGTACTCCGTATGTATTTATAGACGATAGTACCGACCAAGTCTACGAGGAGGAGGAGTTCTACCAAGAAGAAGAAGAAGAAAACTTCAACCACTGCACCGACCAAGGCAAGCCACCATTAACAATGCAAGCTAACACTTCCAAGTATAATGCTTAGCAAGCTAGGATTAAACTAAATGGTGTAGCAAAGATGCTTTAGGCATGCTTTGTTTACACTACTTTGACTAGTATTTACCCCCAAGTATTAAATTCAAGCTTTACTACCTTTACTTTACACCAAGTCCTTTACTTGTTTTAAAGGTAGCATAAAGAGTATAAAACTTGGCCTATTTAGATAACCCTTAGATGTCATTCTATGGCATGAGATTGACCCCATCTTTTCCACCTTAGTGAACACTCTTAACTTAGTAGATTAAAGCTAGATCAAAACTTGAGTCACTTTAGATGGGAACACTTGGTGAAAATGAATTATGAAAACCTTAGAATGATGAGTCATTCTATTGAGATGTTTAGGCATGTGTTGAGAAACACAAATGGTTTATGATGATGAAAATGTTGAGGCATGAGCCTTAACCCTTTTATAAAGCTGATGGTTGGATTCGGATGCGATACCATTCCAAATTTACCGTACAACCACATTACCTGAATTGGGTAAGGCTTAGCTGGAAGTTTATATGCATTAGTATTAGTTCCCTCGCGGAAGTTTATATGCATTAGTATTAGTTCCGTCTTTGAGCTGAGGCAACCTCTCAATGTTGTCCACCTATGCAGTGCCCAAGATGACAAATGGTCATGGTTGGGAGGCCATGCTCATAGGAGATGTGCTTATACTCGGGTGTGTAAAGGAAAGGTTATGTTTGATTATCTGCATACTAAGAATGATGATTCAGGGTTATCCCTGACAGATTTATCGAATCTTGTGGTGAAAGTGTACCACCTCTGTAGAGTGTCAAACTATTCAAATAGCCGCGTCTGCGGTTATGGACAGTTGGAATGGCCATACTGTTTCGTTGTCAGATGTTTTCAAAATGACTTATGAAATGAATGACGAATCTTGACTTGACCACAACCTGGTTGTGTTTATGACAATAGCTTCCCAACTTAAGTGATTCTAGAACTTCATTTTTCTTTCTTTGCTTCTGAACTCAGCTTAGGTTTCAAACTTAACTTTATAGTTAAAACTTAGAGTTAGCACTTTAAATTAGAACTATACTACTTGTTAGTGGTAGTTTGCGAGTACTTAAAGAGTACTCATGGCTTTTGTCCCTGGCTATTCTCATGGCCAGACTATGAAGGAGATTATCAAGATGATGGCCAGCAGGACGGCTATGACAACTAGGACTATCTGCCTTCGTCAGCATTGCCTGTGCCCCTGAAGATGGACCCCACCGCTTACTTGTTATTTTCGCTGCTTGTTGTATTAAGACTGGATCATGAGATCCTTATTTGTGTAAGACCTTATGTATGGTTTGTAATGGATGATGTACTGTGATATCCAATCAGTTATGTCTCGCAAAAATGGTAATCCTGGGATTGCGAGGTATGGCATAACAGGCATCTGGGATTAAAAATCTGGGTGTTGACATACGTCCCTTTTATTCTTAGTTTATCCTTCTTTGTAATCATATATATGTACATGTTCTGTGAGAAATAAAAGTTTTGGTTGCCTCAAGTTTTTTCTGAGAAGTTTTTACCATCTTATTTCCGAATGATCATGTGATAGTCGAAAATCCAAGAATGCTTGAAAGTACTTTATGCTCATGTTCGTTCTGGTTTAGATTTCCGATTCTAAAATTGCTACCCTCGGGTATAACTCTAAAGTTTCTAGTCTATACTTTGGTTATTTGTCTGATTGCCGGATGGAGGCAATTTTCGAGTAGTGAATTGTTGGTACTGGAAGCCGGCTTTGTTTCCGAGTTTAAACTGGTTTAGCAATTGAGCTCCGTTGCTCGGCAAAGTTTCCGTGCAGAAAGTTTTGCCG
The DNA here is from genome assembly GCA_910589775.1 of Avena eriantha. Taxonomy (NCBI): domain Eukaryota; kingdom Viridiplantae; phylum Streptophyta; class Magnoliopsida; order Poales; family Poaceae; genus Avena; species Avena eriantha. The sequence goes on from OU342740.1 coordinate 345,797,518, forward strand.
GCTCACTGAAGGGACGAGGCGGAAAGCCAGATAAACGATAAGTATAGACGAAAATGTATAAGTGCTTTTGCAAACATTTGAGGCACACAAAAATTTAAAGTCAAAAGTGCTGAATAGATTAAAACTTGGCACTAGCAAAAGTATCATACTACATATTTACAGACCCATAATATTTCTCAGAGTAATACATTTGTTTCTGGTAATCTATGATGCAGAAGGGGAGGAAGGAGCTACCGGCTCACTGGATACATCGCCTTGATTACGTTCCGAGATATCCACATCTGACATGGTGTGGTCATCATCGGAAACTTCGGTTTCTTCTTCGGGAGGCAGAGGCAGCGTGTCTAGGCGGGTGAAGAAGGGATAGTCGTAGCTGGTTAAGTCAGCTACATGACACCCATATCCGGCGCAGGAGTCCATGATGGCCTTAATGTCTTGCTTCTGTCTGTCTTCGTCCACCTTGAAGTACCCTCTGGTCACTTGCCAGATTTCCACGCTTCCATGGTGGCTCATGACCATGGTGAGAGCGTTTTGTGCTACGGTTCGCGCGTAGGACATGTTCTAGTCCCGGACAAGCTGCGACATCTCCTTTGCCTTGTCCTGCACCTGAAAGTCGAACATGCTATGCATGTCCGGAACCTTGAGAGCTTCGCCAATATCCTCAATGGATTGGTGGAAGTCATGAAGCAAATCACCGACTTGGGTAAGCCGATGGGTGCGAGGCTCGGAAGAAGTGGAGTCCATCAAGTTCAGAGGACCTATACATATAACACAAAAACGATTAAGTAAATCCGACATCGAAAGAATCGAATAATGTAGATAAGTCAGAAAGATGGAAACATACCAAAGATGACGTCATCAACTTTGGTCTTCTCTTCCCAAAGACTCCGGAGTTTAGCCCGGAGTGCCTCGAAAAGGTCCCTCTCTCTGCAAAGCTTGTCGTTGAGATCCGAGATTTTCTTCTCGTGGAGTGCAATCTTGTGATCACGCTCCACGGTGGCCATGGAAGAAGTTTCGAGAACTTGAGCAATGCTCTTCTCATGATCCGCCTTGAGATGGTCTAGCTCTTCACGGAGATCCTTATTTTCCACCACCAAGGTCTTCAAATTCTCGACCTCTGCGATCATAGCACATGACTTCTTTACCAGTGCTGTAAGTCAAAAAGAACAACAATTCAGCAAAAATTATTCGATTATGAAAACACAAGACAAGGTTTGAGTCTCGGAATGTTTACCTTCGGCCTCATCCTTGGAAACCTTCAACTCGGCATTTTCAAGTCGAAGAGCCTTGATCTCTCTCTGCTTGTTGCAGATATTCTTCAACAAATCCTGGTTATATGAATTAACTTTCTGTAAGTCAGAATACCCAGAGTCAGAAGTCTACTGAAGACTTGGGCTAATATTGTTACTAATATCAGCACGAGCCTTGGGGGCTACATAGTTCGTTCTTTAGCATCCTAAGGAAGCATAAACCCAGATTGTATATCCAACTTCATGCTTGGGGGCTAGAGAATATGATATAAAGCACAATAAAGAAAAACGTGAGTTGAAATTCCGACTTTCATGATGTTCATCCGCAGATTTCCTCCGCAGATTTCCGAGCCAACCGCTGGATTTCCTCCGCAGATTTCCGAGACAAGCCAAATTTGGCAAGTCCCGGATTGTTCAGGAGGTTCTCGGCGAAGGTCTCTGCCGAGGGATCATTACCCGAAGAGGGTTCACCCTTATCTAAACCTGAGACATCCATGGTGGCATCAGTCTGTGACTCAAGGGTCACTGGCCCCCTTGAAGGAGCCGGATCTTCCGCGACAACCGGTGATGGAGTAATTACCGGCGTTGCAGAAGGTTGAGGGGCAGGAGTCGGAGGAGCCGTAGCAGGAGAAGCCATAGTCAGCTTCGTCTACTGCAGGGGTTTCGAAGAAGTTCCCTTCCCCTTGCCCTTGACAAGCTGTTTAGCTCTGAGAATGTGATAGAGTAGAAAACATTACATCTCGGAAGAAAATACGAATAAAGTACAAAGGCGGAAGTTGTGTTGAAAGTTACCTCTTCACAACTGGCACTACCTTTGTGCCGACAGCCACTGTCGGAGATTTGCGCTTTTTGGGCACAACGTCTGGCAGTGGGACAAGTTCCGCCTCCTGAGAAAACTCTAGAGGATATCCCTCGATAGGAGCCAGTTCTGACTCAGGGAGGTTGGCAAGCAGAAAAGAAGAAAATATCTCAGTGTTGCGAAATAGCTTAAAGGTGAAACACATAAAAAGGTTTCACTATTCAAAAGCTTACCGGTACTAAAGGGTCTTCCGCTGTGTGCATGTCCAGAGACACATCCGGAATCTTTCTCTCAATCCGCTCCATAATCAGCCATTTAATCTGGCTTATGTAGTCCTATGGCTTTAGGGCCTTGGGGCTGATGCGGAGGGAGTCTTCTTTCGACGCCGTGACCGAATGCATCAGTCGATCACCGTGGTGCTGGAGAGGCTAGATCCGGCATGCCACCCAGCACTGGACCAGCTCGGATCCTTTAAGGCCCTTGTGCTTCATCAGGTATTCGATCCGCCTCTTGGAGAGGATCAGATCGTCACTGAGAGCTGGAGGAGCCTTGTCCCAAGACGCTAGAGCCGTGGCGGCTCCATCGACGAAAGCCGGCAAAGCAGTAGCTTTGCCGGGAGCAGGAATATCCTTATGGTAAAAGAAGGTGGCCGACCACTGTTTCACCGACTCACTAGCTAAAATGCGAGGATAAACACGCTCGTGTCTAACTGAAAGGCTAATCATGCCGCTAATATAAGGATTACCGGCAGTGATGGAGTTTCTCCGGATATGAAAGTAAAACCGGAACAAAGTGAGACTCGGCCTAATGCCGAGGTATCCCTCACACAAAGCTGCATAAGAGCTCATCTCAAAGATGGAGTTGGGAGGAAGATGGTGAAGCTGAACGTCGTAGTGATCTATCACCTCGGAAAAGAATTCCGAGGGAGGGAAAGACAAACCTCTGTCGAGGTAGGTGCCAAAGTGTACCCGCTCGTAGGCGTGCGAGTTGGGGATGGTTTCACCGAAACTGCTCCGCCAGTCACCGGGCGGAGGAGCCCTTCATTCTCCATGTCGCGGAGCTTCTCATCGTCGAGGAGACACGAGATCCAAACCCCATGGTTGCTTTCTTTCTCCACCGCCGCTGTCACTGCCGCTGCAAAGCCAGCCAAGCCGGACGATGAAGATGAAGCCATTTCTCCGGTGCGCCAGTGACCTTGGATGGGCAGCGCTGGGAATCTGGGAAGCAAAGGAGCTCTATGCGCGGGGGAGAAGTGGAGGAGAGGAAACGACAAGGGAATAGGTGAAGATGAGGAACATGAAATCCTCACCCCTTATAACCACCTAACCGTGCCAAGATTCATGCAAATGGCACAGTGTAACCGCCATGCGTCGTGGAAGGAACTGGGAAGGTCCCACATGATGATTACATCGCCTCGATCTCCACGTACGCATTGAAACGGCGCCTCAGTTTCGTGAATGGCGGACCCACCAATAGTCGTGCTGACAGGATGTTTGTCAGATGACGTGACTTGACCATAACCAGTGTCTGCTAACGTCAGAGACCAAGTTCTGGTTTAGTTTGAATATCAAGCTAGAAAATCCGAGTAACGTACTGATAGGTCCGGCTTAGTTTTGCGACCCGGATCATATCTTTTGTTTTGAAGTTTCAGGAACCCTTCAAGATTCTTCAAGCCGAAGATCAAGCTAGACAATGATCAATCCGACTCTGGATCTTGGAGACTTCCGGGGGCTGCTGTTGGGGATATACTTTCCAGGTATCCTCATAGTTCCTCACTGACCAGGGTGGCCCACTTCAGGTTAGAGCTTTGCTTCACGGGCAGCCCAGTCAGAGAGAAGAGGCGGAGTCCAATCCGACTACGGGAAGGCCTAGAAGACTTACTGACTTAGGCCCATAGTGTTACTTGTAGTTCAAGATGTACTTTGTAACCAACTCATAGTCATAGCTGGATAGATCTCTCCTATAAACCCTAGGCCAGATATCTATATAAGCCGTCCTAGGGAGAGCCCTTAGGGCACCCCTTACAATCACAATCTCAACTCGCACAGGCGAACCCTTGTAACCCATATTCTGGCTGTGCCGTATTACTGGATTGCTAGCAGGAGTAGGACCTGTCCAAAGCCGGCGGATTCGAACCTGGGTAAACTTGTGTGGTCACCGTCCCGGAACACCGTACGTCTCACACCCCTCTCTTCCGCATGACTCGAGGACCCCCCATGGCGTACTTGTCATCAATCCGACGACATCAACTTATAAAGAGCAAGCATATACGCAACAAAGATGGATGCAATGGTTCAAGATTATTAAGTGCAAGAAAGTAAAGTGTGCCATCAAGTTTGTGAGAGCTTTAATCACTAATTTTCACATAACAAATTTAATTCGAAAGGTAGATAAAAACATGAATATACTTGGAATAGCAAATGCTAATAGGTAGGTATAGTGGACTCTTTGGAATAACTTGTTTTTATTTGGAGTTGGATGCATGAGTGGAACTCATACTTGGTATGGAGGCTAGCAAAAGACTGGGAGCGACCAACTAAGAGAGCAATAATGGCCATAATCATGCAAAGCAACAAAACATCATTAATTAAAGCATAAAGTGATATTACAGGTCAAAAACTAAAGGATCATAAAGGATATGGTGACTTGGGATAGTCATAACATGGTGTGAGCATGCGCCAAGTCAACCCAAATAAAGCATCAAAGGAGAATACCACTATACTATGCTTTAATATGCTAAAACAACGCATGATTCATCCAAGGCACATTAAGAAATCCCAATTTTTTGTAACATGTCATGCTACAGCAAAAATTACTAAGCATAAAGCCAAAAAAAATCAAGCATGACATGACAAAGCATAGGCCACAGTCAAAAACAAGCTCTTTTTACCACTTAAGCATGAACTTTCCTACTCTTTTCCAATCCAAACCAATCATATTTGAAAACTAATGTATAAATGAGGGGGTCAAACCAATTTATTCAAGCAAACTAAGCAAACCAAGCAAACGAAAACCAAAAAAAAAACGAAGATGCTCCAAGAACAACACAACTGTGCATGAAACAATAAAAATGAAGTGTTTGGAAGAAACCTAAATTTTTTATTGATGAAGAAGGGGATGCCTTGGGAATCCCCAAGCTTTGACGCTTGTACGTCTTGGATATTTCTTGGGGTGACACGGGGTGTCATCCCCAAGCTTATGCTTTAGTCCATTCTTCATCTCATTACATCATTCTTTCCCTACACCTGAAATTTTTCCTCCATACAAAACTTCACAAATCTTCATTAGCAACATTAGTGTCCTCAAGATAATAAGTCTTTTCGTTCAGTTCCAACACAAGTAAAACTTTCTTTAAAACACAAGCTACTGTAGCACTTCCCTCAGAAAGCTCAATTCCCTAAAAGGAACCCAAAAAGGAATCAACAAGAAGCAAATGCAAATAATGGTAGAAATCTGTCAAAACAGACAAGCAGGTAAAAACAAATTTTTTCGAAGACCTTCTATTTCTCAAATAGACAAGTGTTTAACTAACGAAAGTTGGATAAGAACCTGGGGCAGAAGCACAAAATATTACAGCTCAAACCGACGTACAGAGATTTTACACGAATTTTTACAGCAAGCACAAAAATCTGTTTCGGGACAGCAACTTTCCCAAGCATTACTTCTCTCTCATTAGAGATTACTCTTGGTACAAAAAACAAATAAAAAGGATAAGGAGCGGTTATTACTGAAGAAATAACTTCTAATACTCAACTAAAACGTTTGGGTTATCTCCCAATAAGTACTTTTCTTTAACGCCTTAAATTAGGCATGAGAAGCAAGAAAAGAATCAAGTATTCTTAAATGAAGAAGCATTTAGACCAAATTTATTTTTAATAGGAGAGGCAAAAGGAATCTTCTCTCTCTTCTTAGGGAAGTGTTCTATACCTTTCTCGAGTGGGAGTTGGTATTTAATGGTGCCCTCTTTCATATCAATATAATGGCACAAACAGTTCTAAGAAAAGGTCTTCCCAAAGTAATAGGACAAGAAGCATTGCATTCAACATCCAAAACATAGAAATCAACGGGGACATAGGCATTGTTAACCATAATAAGAACATCATTAATACTCCCCATGAGTTTCTTTTTAGCATTATCATTAAGTGGGACATTTAAATAGAAATCTTCCAACGATGGCAAATCAAGCATTTCATAAATCTTTCTAGGCATAATAGAAACACTACTATCAATATCACATAAGGCTTTGAGATCGAAATCATTCACTTTCATATTAATGATGGGTTCCCAACCATCCTCTAATTTCATAGGAATTGAAGCTTTTTGTTTCATGTTTTCTTCCTTAATTTTTATCAGAGCATCAGTAATGTGTTTTGTAAAGGCCATATTCATAGCACTAGCATTAGGACTTTTAGTAAGCTTTTGTAGGAACTTAATTACTTCAAAGATATTGCAACCATCAAGATCAAAATCATAATTATCATCTAAAGTAGTGGAGCTATTGTTTCCCATGTTTCGAAGGATTTCAGCATTTTTATTAGAAAAGGTTCCATTGGGTTTACTAGCTTCAACATTAGTGGTAGCGATAGTAGAAATACTAATATTTCTAGCAATTTCATCTTCTCTTTCCCACTTAGCATGCAATTCAGCTAATAGTCTAACATTTTCATCAATTCTAACCTGTATGGCATTAGTAGCAGCAAAGGGACTTTAAATAGTTTCAGGTTTAGCAACCATTTTTATTAAAAAAATTGACCTTCAGACAATGATGCTATATTTCTTTCATCATTAGAGAGTTTTTCCTCAATAGTTTTATTGAAAGCAGTTTGTTTACTAATAAAATATTTAAGAATAACTTCAAGTTTATAGGGTGCACTCCTATTATTGTTATAGGAATTTCCATTATTGGGAGGATATGGCCTATAGTTTTATAGGAATTGTTGCTAAAATTATTATTTCTTATAAACTTCACATCAACTTGCCCTTCTTGAGCAACCAAAGAGGATAAGGGAACATGATTTGGATCAATATGAGCTTTCCCATTAACAAGCATATACATAATAACATCAATTTTATCACTCAAGGAAGAGGTCTCTTCAACAGAATTTACCTTCTTACCTTGTGGAGCTCTCTCAGTGTGCCATTCAGAATAGTTCACCATCATATTATCAAGAAGATTTGTTGCAGCACCCAAAGTAATGGTCATAAAGGTACCTCCAGCAACAGAATCCAGTAGATTTCTTGAAGAATAATTCAGTCCTGCATAGAAGGTTTGGATAATCATCCAAGCAGTCAGTCCATGAGTGGGACAATTCTTTATCAAAGATTTCATTCTTTCCCAAGCTTGAGCAACATGTTCATTATCAGATTGTTTAAATTTCATTATTTCACTTCTCGTAGATATAATCTTAGCAGGAGGATAGTATTTTCCAACGAAAGCATCTTTGCATTTAGTCCAAGAATCAATACTATTTCTAGTTAGGAATTGCAACCATTCTTTAGCTTTTCCTCTCAAAGAGAAAGAAAACAATTTAAGCTTAATAATATCTCCATCTATATCCCTATGTTTTCGCATCTCACAATGTTCAACAAAGTTATTTAGATGAGAAGCAGCATCTTCAGTACCAATTCCAGAAAATTGTTCTCTCATAACAAGATTGAGTAAAGCAGGTTTAATTTTGAAGAAAGTAGCTTTAGGGACATGTGGAGCAATAGGTGTGCACATGAAATCATTGTTGTTGGTGCTAGTGAAGTCACACAACTTAGTGTTTTCAAGAGTAGTCATTTTTTGTGTTTTTAATAAAGAAAGCAAACTAGTACAACTAATGTTTTTGTTTTTTGATAAATAAACAAGCAAACAAAGAAAACATAAACTAAGCAAAACAAATAAAACAAAGTAAAGAGATTGGTTATGAGCGACTCCCCTTGTGAAGATGTCCTTGACTCCCTGGAAACGACGCTAGAAAAATAGCTTGATGACTCAAAATATATTCAAGCTCATTGGGGAACCCCAAGAGGAAGGTATGATGAGCATAGTAGCAAGTTTTCCCTCAGTTATAAAACCAAGGTTATCGAACCAGTAGGAGCAAGGAAACACCTCCAAGGTGTTGTTTCCAACTTGGAATCCTGCATAACACAACCACATAACTTTTCCCCCAACTTACAGTGAGGTTGTCAATCTCACCGGTTTTGCTGAAAACAAAGGATTAAACATATTGTGTGGAAGATAGTAATAGCTTGTAGAAAGTAAACAGAAAACAGTAAATAAATTGTAGATTGATAGTAAAAGAAAGGACCGGGGTCCATAGTTCACTAGTGGTGATTCTCCTTAAGATAGATGACATGTTGGGTGAACAAATTACAACGGGGAAATTGACAAACATCAAGAAAGCATACATGCATATACTAATCATCTTGACTCCTATGAGATTTGGTTGGGCACTACAACATTATACATAGACCGTAATCCAACTGCATCTATGACTAATAGTCCACCTTCAGGTTATCATCCGAACCCCCTCCAGTATTAAATTGCAAGCAACAGATAATTGCATTAAGAATTGCGTGTAAAGTAAACAATATGATTGTTCTATGAACAACGGATTGTTGTTTTATCCCTAGTAGCAACATCACATCTAGTACCTTAGAGATTTCTATCACTTCCCCAGATTACTAGAGGCATGAACCCGGTATCGAGCATAAATACTCCCTCTTGGAGTTGCTAGCATCTACTCGGCCAAGATAGCTACTAACGACGGAGAGCATGCAAGATCACAAATAACAAAGACATGATAGAATCGATAATCAATCCGAAATAGCATCTCAATATCCATCGGATCCCCGCAAACACAACATGTATGATTACAAATAGATGATCTTGATCATGAACAGAGCTCACAAGATCTAGACAAGGTCACAAAGGAGAAGAACCAACCATCTAGCTACTACATGGACCCGTAGTCCACCAATGAACTACTCATGCATCACACCGGCGACATGCATGGTGATGAAGAAGGCCTCTAGGGTGAATTTTCCCCTCCGGCAGGGTGCCGAGAAGAGCTTTAGATCGCTCCCGATCTAGGGATGGAGATGACGGCGGCTATAGACTCTTTCGTGGAATTTTTATCGGGTACTTAGGGTTTCTGTATCAGAGGCGATATATAGGCGAAAGGGGAGGCCGAGGTGGTGCCCTAGGCAGCCACACCACTCCCTGGCGTGGGCCAGGCCTGGCCGCGCGGCCAGGTGGTGTGCCCGGCCCCTGGCCCTCTCCGTCTCGTATTCTGGATCCGTGTCCCCCTGATGAAATATTTACTTTGGATTTTGTCCCGTCCAATTCCAAGAATATTCATTTTTTTGACTTTCTTGGAACCAAAAACAACAGAAAACAGGCAGCTGGCACAGTGGCATCTTGTTAATAGGTTAGTCCAATAAAGTGTATAAAAATACTCCAAAGTGTGGACAAAACATAAGAAAGTAGATATAAAACAAGCATGGAACATCAAAAATTATAGATACGTTTGCAACGTATTAGCGCCCCACGCGCACCGTCCGGCTGATCTCTCCCTCGTCCCACTGCGTCACGCCGCACATGTGTGCCTTCGTATGGACACGCTATGTGTGTGTGTGGCCTATTTTTTCCTTTTATTCTTAACAAGAGTCTCTAGCGTGTTTTGAATTGGATACATAGCACCAATCCTGACCGTCGGGCTATAAGATCCAATGGTTCAGAGAAGCTGGATTCGTGTTGAACAGTACCTAGAGAAAACTCCACCATGTTCTAGGACCATCATACTTTAAGTCTTGTTAGAAAAAAAATGCATACATTAAGTCTATTAATAATAACTATCTTCTTTTCCATTCTAGCATCTAGAAGATTCGATTGATATTCTTCATCACAATGAATGCTATGAAGAAAACTCAAAACACACTTCTCCATCATTCTAGAATCTTCACTCTGGTTTCTGTAGACCATGTTACCAAAATTTTAAAGTTTTTGATAGCTAATAATCGTTGACTTCTACATGATATACAAAGTACAAGAACCAAATATATACACCCATACTTTATAGATGTTGATCAAATTTATATTTTTTTCTGCTTTACCTATTACTAGTAAGTTGCACGTGCCTTGCACGTGAGACTCAGATAGTATAAGTATGACATATCATCACTATATAAAATTATAATTGGTAAAGAACAATAAATTATAAATTTGATCAACATCCATAAAGTATGGGTGTATACTTGGTACTTGTACTTTGCATGTCATTATGCTCAAGACTATAAATAGAATCTTCTAGATGCTAGAATGGAAAAAAAGATCCAACGGCTAGAAATGTTGGGATTCGTGAGTCTTGATCCAACGGTCAATATTCAAAGTTATTCGTACACTATATAGTGGTAAGAGGTAAGATAAGATATCTCTATCTCTACTACTATAATGGAGCAGTTTTGAATTGGATCCATATCACCAATCCTGATCGTTGGGCTATTAGATCCAATGGTTCAGAGAAGCTAGATACGTGTTGAATAGTACCTAGAGCAAACTCCACCATGCATGTTCTAGAACCATCATGCCACCACCCCCAAAATTTCTTAGCATAGTAGGATGTAAATAGTACAGACCTAGAGCAAACTCCACCATGTTCTATAACCATCATGTCACCGCCCCCAAAATGCATAAATTAAGTATATTAGTAATAACTATCTCCACATATTGAGAAGACAACCTACTGTGCTATGAAATTTTGGGGGTGGTGACATGCATGATGGTTCTATAACATGGAGGAGTTTGCTCTAGATACTATTCAACACGAATCCAACTGCTTTGATCCATTGGATCTAACAGCCCAACGGTCAGGATTGGTGCTATGGATCCAATTCAAAACTGCTCTATTCTTATCTTATCTTATCTTACCACTATATAGTGTTCGAATAACTTTGAATATTGACCGTTGGATCAAGACTAGTGAAACCAACATTTCTAGCTGTTGGGTCTTCTTTTCCTTTCTAGCATCTAGAAGACTCTATTTTTTTGAACGGTCTAGAAGATTCTATTGATAGTCTTCATCACAATGAATGCTATGCACAAAACTCGAAACACACTTCTCCATCATTCTAGAATCTTCTCCCTCGTTTTCTAGACCATGTTACGAAAAAATTCATGTTTTAGATCTCTGCTGCTACAATGGAGCAGTTTTGATTGGATCTATAGTACCAATCCTAACCGTTGGGTTGTTAGATCCAACGATTCAGAGCAGCCGGATTCGTGTTGAATAGTACCTAGGGCAAACTCCGCCATGTTCTCTAGAACCATCATGTCATCACCCCGAAAATTTCATAGCACAGTAGGTTGTATTCTCAATATGTGTATATAGTTAGTATTAAATAGACTTAATTTATGCATTTTTTCTCTAATGTATGAAATGTGATTTAACAAACATTAAGTTTTTATTAACCAGTAGTCTTGTTAGAGAAGAAGTTCATACATTAAATATATTAATAATAACTATCTACACATATTGAGAATACAACCTACTATGCTATGAAATTTTGGAGGTGGTGACATGCTGATGGTTCTAGAACATGGTGTAGTTTGCTCTATAGGTACTATTCAACATGAATCTAGCTGCTCTGAACCATTGGATCTAACATCCCAACATTCTATATGAAATGTGATTTAACAAACATTAAGTTGTTACTAACCAATAGTTTTGTTAGAGAAAAATGCATACTTTAAGTCTATTAATAATAACTATCTACACATAATGAGAATACAGCCTACTGTGCTATGAAATTTTGGGGGTGGTGACATGATGGTTCTAGAACATGGTGGAGTTTGCTTTAGGCCGGTACTATTCAACACGAATCTAGCTACTCTGAACCATTGGATATAACAACCCAACGGTCAGGATTGGTGCTATCGATCCAATTCATTCAAAACTGCTCCACTATCTTATCTTATCTTATCACTATATAGTGTACGAGTAGCTTTGAATATTGACCGTTGGATCGAGACTCGTGAATCTGAACATTTCCAGCCATTATTGGATCTTATTTTCCATTCTAGCATCTAGAAGATTCTATTGATAGTCTTGAACACAATGAATGCATTATGCATAAACCTCTCAAAACACACTTCTCCATCATACTAGAATCCTCTCCCTCGTTTCTCTAGACCATGTTACCAAAAATTTCAAGTGTTAGGTAGCTAATAATCTTTGACTTCTACATATGATGATACAAAGTAGAAGAACCAAATATACACCCCTACTTTATTGATGTTGATCAAATTATTTTTCCTCTTTACCTATTATAATTTTATATAGTGATGATATGTCAGACGTCTATTATCTGAGCCTCATGTGCAACTTACTACTAGTAGAGAGAATACAACCTACTATGCTATGAAATTTTGGGGGTGGTGACATGATGGTTCTAGAACATGCCAGAGTTTTCTCTAGGTACTATTCAACACGAATCGAGCTGCTTTGAACCATTGGATCTAACAGCCCAATGGTCAGGATTGGTGTTATGGATCCAATTCAAAACTGCTATATTCTTATCTTATCTTATCTTAGCACTATATAGTGTACGAATAACTTTGAACATTGACTGTTGGATCAAGACTCGTGAATCCCAACATTTCTAGCCGTTGGATCTTCTTTTCCATTCTAGATCTAGCAGATTCTATTTTTTGAATAGTCTAGCATATTCTATTGATAGTCTTCATCACAATGAATGCTATGCACAAAACTCAAAACACACTTCTCCATCATTCTAGAGTCTTCTCCCTAGCTCATTTCTCTAGACCATGTGTTACCAAAAATTTCATGTTTTAGTAGATATCTAATAATCGTTGACTTCTACATGATCTTACCACTATATAGTGTACGGACAACTTTGAATATTGACCGTTGGATCAAGACTAGCAAATCCCAACATTTCCAGAGGTTGGATCTTTTTTTCCATTCTAGGATCTAGAAGATTCTATTGATAGTCTTCATCACAATGAATGCTACGCACAAAACCCAAAACACACTTCTCCATCATTCTAGAATCTTATCCCTCGTTTCTCTAGACCATGTTACCAAAATTTTAAAGTTTTAGATAGCTAATAATCATTGAATTCTACATGATATGCAAAGTACAATAACGAAATATACACCTGAGAAGATTATTCTACTCCCTCTGATCCAAATTATTGTTCTCAGATTTTTCTAGATTCTATTGTATCTAGTCATGTTTCAGTGTTAGATACATCCGAATCTAGACAAATCTGAGAACAATAATTTAGATCGAAGGGAGTAGAATGATGGAGTAGTGTTTTTTGATGTTTGTGCATTGCATTCATTGTGCTAAAGACATACTATACATAATATATTCTAGCAGAGATGCTAGCTAGTAGATTCGAAAAGAAGATCCAATGACTAGCAATGTTGGGATTCACGAGTCTTGATCCAACGACCAATATATTCGAAGTTATTCGTACACCGTATAGTGGTAAGATAAGATAAGATAAGATAAACAATAGTATTTTCTAGAGATGATGCTACAATGGAACAGTAGATCCAATGGCTGGCAATATTGGGATTCACGAGTTTTGATCCAACCGATCAATATTAAAAGTTATTTGCAAAAAATATAGTGGTAAGATACGATAAGAAAGACGATCAATTGTATCTACTAGATGCTAGAATAGAAAAGAAGATCCAACGGGTTGGCAATGTTGGGGTTCGCGAGTCTTGATCCAACGGTCAAAATTCTAAGTTATTCGGACACTATAGTGTGTAAAATAATGTAATATCCATAGTGTATCTTCTATTGAGATGCTAGCTAGAATGTACTAGTAAAACGCACGTGTCACACACGTATATATTGTATGAAATGTGATTAGCAAACATTAAGTTGTTATTATTAACCAATAGTCTTGTTAGAGAAAAATGACATACATTAAGTCTAATAGTAAAAGGCATGAGCCACACACGTATATACTGTATGAAATGTGATTTAGCAAACATCAAGTTGTTATTATTAACCAATAGTCTTGTTAGAGAAACAAGCCATACATTAAGTCTACTAGTAAAATACATGAGCCGCACATGCATATGCTGAATGAAATGTGATTTAGCAAACATTAAGTTGTTATTATTAACCAATACTCCTATTAGAGAAAAAAGACGTACATTAATTCTATTAATAACAACTATCTAGACACATTGAGAATACAACCTACTGTGTTATGATTTTTTTTGGGGGGGAGGGGGTTACATGGTGGAGTATGCTCTATGGGTACTATTCAACACGAATCCAGCCGCTCTGAACCATTGGATCTAACAGCCCAATCATTAGGATTGGTGCTACTAATAATAACTATCTACACATATTCAGAATATAGCCTACTCTGCTATGAAATTTAGGAAGGGGGGGTGTTGACATGATGGTTCTAGAATATGGTGGAGTTTTCTCTAGGTACATACTAGCTGCTCAACACGAATCTAGCTGCTCTGAACCATTGGATCTAACATCCCAATGGTCAGGATTTGTGCTATGGATCCAATTCAAAACTTCTCTATTATAGTAGTAGAAGAAAAGAAGATAACATTGTATAGTGTATGATACAAATAACTTTGAACTTTGACCGTTGGATCTAGGCTCGTGAATCCCAACATTGCTAATTAACCGTTGGATCTTTTATCCATTCTACTCCCTCTGTCTAGAAATATAAGACATTTTAGCTTTGTGAAACGAATGTATCTAGATGTCTTTTAGTCTATAGGCCTACATTTAGATACATTCGTTTTACAAAGGTAAAATGTCTTATACTTTTGAACGAGGGAGCATCATCTAGAAGATTCTATTGTTAGTATTTAACACAATGAACGCTATGCACAAATATCAAAACCTACTTTTCAATAATTCTAGAATCTTCTCTAGAGCACGTGGAGTATTAGGTAGGAGTAGCTAGGTTGATTTCTACATGATACAGTACAAAGTAGAAGAATCAAATATACACCTGATACTTTATGGACATGGCTCGAAATTAAAATTATTTTTTGAGATTCACCTATCCCGTGCAAGGCACATTCAACTTTATAGTGGATGTCAGAACCATGCTGGGGGTGACAACTGCTTACGGCTGTCTCTTCGATTTTTGCGTCAAGTACTGTATCTGAATGGAAATGGTTTTTTTACTCGCATGAAGACCACGAGCCCACCTCTCACAGACTCGACCTTCTTCCACCTCCTCTTCGTGACTATAGCTCTTCTCTTCCAGATTGCTTTGCCCATTTTCATTCCTTTTTGCTATGCTATTTCACCCGCATGACTGGGAACAAGTCCTGCCACAAAAGGGCTCGTGCCGCGATGATGAAGCTGGCGGAAGAGAAGAAGTCGGCTTGTCATTCTGCCATTATGTTGCTACCGGTACCAGGCGATGCGACAATCAAAGGGTCCCAGTCGAATCCCTCGGATGCAGGCAATAGGTCTTCAACTCAAGGTTCTTCGAAGCCGCCGCAACTAGGGACAGATACCTTCAGGTAAATCTCCGTTCTTGCGCAACTTTCCATGTCTTTGACCGTTTCTTGATTTCTCGTTTACCTAAAAAAAGCACGTTCTTCCTCAATGGTGTTTTTAGGTCGGGCAGTCTTCGAATTCCATCAGCACTCATGCCTGCAGAATCATCTTCACCATCACCGATGGAGACTAATACCTTCAGGTAAATATCCGTGCTTGGGCAACTTTCCATGTCTTTGACCATTTCTTGATTCGCTCATTTCCTTATTAGTACATTTTTCTCAATGTTGTTTTAGGTCGGGAAGACTTCGCATTCCTGCGGCACTCCTACCTGCAGAATCATCTTCACCATCACCGATGGAGGCCGATCGGTAGAGCCGCAAGGTAAGAAATCATTCGAATTGTGATTCTGTGTCTCTCTTCCTTGATAGTTCTTTGGGTACACTTCTGAATTTACGTTCCATGTTCATCTATAAGAATATTTGCTTCGATATCGAGTTTATGGTGAAAAAGATGATGGGCGATTTCTGCGTCAAGACAGCGGATAGAAGCGCCCTCGTCAATGATTGTACTAAACTTTACTCCAAACTCGCCTCTGACAAGGTCTGGCTTAGACTCCTCAGGAATCTCGCCATGGAATACTTGATTGAGCGTGACAAGCTGAAGTGGCGGAACATCGGCATGATGGAGATGCTAGGCATAAGCTTCGAATAGATCCAGGACCTCGTGGACCAGAAGGAGAAACTCCTAGCCGAGCTGGCAAAGGTGAAGCGTGAAACTGTCATCGATCTCCATCAATGAGCCAACACGTGGAAGACCTTAGTTAGTACTCCATCTGCTTTCACAATATAAGCCTATTTACAGAGCTAAAACAGCTTACAAAAAAGGCTTATATATTATGGAACAGAGGGATTAGTTGATGATCGGATATATAGATTGCAATATTGCGCCAGTAAATTGAAAGTCCTTTATTACTAGTATGAATGTATGATCGTGTACTTGCTGGTAAAATATTTGGTTATTTGGTGAATGTGATATGCATCAGCATCACTAGCCACAATGTTGCGAGAGCCAATTTTGGGTGTGATTATCTTTCCTACTATACTATAGTAGTAATTAGTAGTTATTATCGCTTCCGTGCAGAGCGGTAGCTACCTTTTCGTCATTGTCATGCTGCATCTCACCAACTTCACTTGATCAAAGCCTCCATTCTTCTTTACTCCAAAAAAAAGAGCCTCCATTCTTCCGCCATCTTCGGTTTTGGTCCTGCTGATGGTAGTGGCAGCGGTATCCCATTCATGGTGACTTTAGATCAGGACCCCAACTTTGTCTCTGTACAGCTGTAGTGTAGTATAATCATTGCGCCAATGCTTACAGGGGAAGGAAGAGGTAACTGTTGGGGATCCCTCCTGAACATATGTACACTCTCCACAATTTGTACATTGAAGGGATAACCACTTTCATAGCCATTTAAAAGAGTTTCGGGTGATTTTTTCAAATTAATACGACCTTTAACTTGATGTGTGCTATTTGGTCGACAATTAGAAAAAACTATTTAGTTATTTAGTAGTAGTATATAGATTCTTCCAATTTTTGACTAACTTGTGACATCTATTTTGATATGAAGGGAGTAGGATTATGCGTTAGCTACAAACATGGCCTTTATTCTGCATAGTGTCAACCTGATGGGATAATTCTCTCCTGAGGAGAGATGCCTACATATTAAAAGGTGTCTAGATATATTTGTTTCACAAAAGCTAAAACATCTTACATTTTGGAATAGAGGGAGTACATAGGATCTAATAAAGAGGGGAGAGAGGTACATATATGAGTAAAAAAATGAGAGTTGCAAGAACAAGATGATGAATGAATATTCTGTCAATGGTCTACCTGACAATTTGTCACCCTGTTACGGAAAAATGCAACAAATCCATGAAAAATGAAAAAAAACATGTGTTTTAATTTTTATGTGACACTGACTGTGCCCCTTGTGCCCTGGCACACACCCAGAAAATATGTGGTATTTCTTGGACCAACTCAACTACAGCGAGTCCATCGCAAAAAGAAAAGGAAACAATGTCGTGAAACTAGGTCGAACTTTCTTATCTTATCTTATTACTACTATATAGTGTACGAATTATTTTGAAGGTTGACCGCTGGATGAAGACTGGCAAATCGAACATATCTAACCTCTGGATCTTTACCATTCTAGCATCTAGAAGATTCAATGGATAGTCTTTAGCACAATGAACGCTATGCTAAAACTTCAAAACACAATTCTCCGCCATTCTAGAATCTTCTTTGTCATTTGTCTAAGCATGTTACAGTTTGTTTTGGATATTATTATGTACCAGGAGCCAAGTATACACCTAATAATTTATGGATATGATGTGGCTCAAAATTCTTTAATAGTGTTCTGAGCTTTACCTATTATAATTTTATAAGTCATGACATGTCTTACTTTCCATCTCATAGCTAGAGATGACATGATAGTCTTTTATTTGAGTCTCACGTTTGTTTTTTTGAAATGGGGATACTGCAGCCTCTACACTCAAAGGATGCCCAATTCCCTTTTATTAAAAACCAAGTACCGAGTACAGTTTACGGATCAGATAAGGTTGATACAAACACCAACCATGTGAACAAAGTTAAAGGTCTCGCAAGAGAACGCACACATCTCACGTGCAAATTATTATGCAAATACTTACTTCATGAACATAGTTTGACCGTAAATCTAGTCAATAATATATAATTATATTTAATAATTTTTAACCAATTTATTTATATTCGAAAGATGATTCCAATGGTACAATTATTATGACATACAATTCATAAATTGGTGACCAAATTTATGGTCAAATTATCTTTTTCGAGTATGTATTTGTCTAATGAACCGGAATGGAGGTAGTATACTACATAGTAGTATTTTTCCCTAAAAGGGGAGTGTACATGTTTGATTCGTAGGATAGGAAAATCGTAGGAGTAGAAAAAATGTAGGATTGCAATGTCATCCCACTCCAATCCTATAGGAGTTCATATGAACCAAAGTGTGTTTGATTCCACCATAGGTGTCCATTTGATCCAAAGGAAATTTTTCTACGATGGCTGTTTGATTTGTAGGATTAATTCCCATATGATTTTTTCCTAAGGATTCCTTTATACTAGTTTTCATAGGATATCAAACATCCACCTATACCTCTTTTTTAGATTCCTATGGTGGAATCAAACACACTTTGGTTCATATGAATTCCTATAGGATTGGAGTGGGCATGACATTGCAATCCTACATTTTTCCTACTCCTACGACTTCCCTTTCCTAGGAATCAAACATGCCCTATAATCTGAAAAAGAGGTATGGGCAGATATTTGATTTCATATGAAAACTAGTACTATGGGAATCAATCCTACAAATCAAACAGCCATCGTAAGAAATTTTCCTATAGGATTTAATACTACAAAATTCCTAGGCAAATCCTTTGAATCAAATGGACCCTAGAGTAGGAGTGCTTGAAGCAGAGGCCCTGCTCGTGACTGCGCATAGCTTTTCGCAGTAGGGACTACACGAAGTCTGCACCTAGGAAAGGCTGCTGGTGCGTTCATTCCTCTCATCGCATTCGATGCACTTCCTCTAGCTCGACTTCTAGCTAGTGTAGCAATAATCATAGAGTAGAGATCGCCAATTTTTTTGGCAGGTTCATCTCGTTCTAAAGTGAGATCACCAAAATTTGAATGACATTGGCGGGTTTTTCTTTGAACTACCCGTCACGACGCAATTCAAAAGTTTCGACCCTACCACCTGCGCCCTTGTGATACATATAAAACACGTTGTAGCCCACATCTCTCACTTGACCTCAGAGCCAGAGCATCTCCCACGAACGTGGCCTCGCACCGCCGTCCCTCCCCACCACCACTGCCTCCTCACCAGGTACGGTTGTGACCAAAGGCACCACTCCCTTGTTTAGCAAGACAGAGCGGCTTCCCCATGCTAACGACCACCCCGCCAGAGCATGCACAACATCGCCGACAGACACGGTACGGTCGTCGCAAAGTCCCATCTGCTTCACAGACTCCCTGGTCTCCGGCACTGAAGAGATGGGCAAATGACGCGCCCCCCTGTTCGACCGCACAAACGTGAAGCGTAAACTCGTATCCTCCCCATACAAATGTTGTTGCACACTTTATGCTTCCTTTCGTTATGCATCTTATTACTATCAAAAGTGCTTCATCGTTGGTCGTAGTGTACTGTATCTTGCTCATATACTCGATTGTTACTAAAGTTTGCTAGAGCCTTCATTACCATTGTTATGAAGCCCCTTTGACATCTGTGGAATATCTCCTAAAATGATTCTAGTTGGGGCGTACAGGTTTATAGATAGCACAGCTGGTATACGTCAACTCTAGATGACGTCCTAAGCCGAATTAGTATGTCATGGCTCCTTGTTTAGAGTATAACCAGGCAGGCCCTGCTAGTTATGTTATCAATATTATAGTCAAGCCTGCAGGTTAGTCGATTGTATTGGAACTTCATGTGTTTTCTTCTCACTCAGGGTTACATATGGTTAGAGTACTCATAGCGGAAGTACTATACTAGAGTTGTGATGGGAATCCGTCAACCTCTGCAAGAACGCCTAATAATTTCTTCTTTTTTCACACGATTCCATGATAAATCTGAAAAGCTATTTGCTTCCAATGCAGGAAACAGAGTCAGAATAAGGTCTCAGACTCTACTTAATCTAGTTGAAAATGACAACTAGGCCAAAAAAGAAAATAATGCAAAACATCAACATAAAAGTTTCGTCCTAATCCCGCACTAGTTGGTCCAGTTGCACTGGCGGCTGCAAATAGAAAAATACACATCCCACAGCCGCCAGTAGCCCATCCGGTTACCTAGGAAGAATTGGTAGCAGAATCAGTTTCAACAGCAGGTTCTCATCAACGAACTAGTTATGATCTCCCAACGACCTTTAGTAGTGACAGAGACATATAATCCCTTGCAAATGAGCTTGACACCAAATTTGTTATATGTTCAGAGACTAGTAGTAGCATGCCCTTTTATATGTAATATGTATTCATTGATATTTTGATGTACAATTTTTTAGTTGCACTACGATGAAGATTAACAAGGGGGCCAACAATGAGAAAAAATCTTGAGCAGATGCTTGAAATAACTAAATCAAGACTTCCGATCACATCTATAGCAGGATTCAGAAGGCCACTAGATCCACATGAATCTGCTTATATTGCATCGATCACATGCGTTTCGTGAGAAATGATATTCCCATCTTGCCCTCATGGAAACACCACCGAAATACCCCTGAGCATTTTGAAGGTTTACTAAAGAAGTTACATGTAAGTCATCTGTCTCTTGGACATACTCCATTGCTCTGTCCCTTGTCTTCTTAGCTTGTTGTTTGTTATATATGCTCATTGTTGTCTATAGATATTTTTCATGTTCGATGAGAATAGCGAGGAAATAAAGGTTGTTCTCAAAAGCATATTCTTCGCACGTTTACGCCAACAACGCCACATGCTAAAGAAGCAACACTTATCTGGCAAGTGTTTTAAGGATGTTACAAGAACGTCTCATGTGGATCACATGACTGAAAATCAGTGGGGTGATCTTCTCCACCACTGGCTTGATCAAAAGAATGAGGTATGCTTTGAGAATACTGAGACCAGATCACATTGTCAATTCGTATTTATGCATGTGTTTTACAAGTCTAATTTTGTAGGCCATCGCTCAAAGTAAATGTTCCAGCCATAATAAAGTACGAGTACTAAGTCGCACAGGATCCCGTAGTATAATTGGGCACCTCTACCAATTGGTAAGGACTTGTTGTTCTATACTGTATATTTTAAATAAGTATGTAATTGATGTTGTGGAATATGTATGCATCTTATCTTTCAACCTCCGTTTCCACCATGTGATGCAATTTATTTCCGCCCGTCCAAATGAAGACGAAGTCTAATGGGGATCCAAAAAAATAGTTGACTATGCTGGAGAAATTTGAGGGATGCCAGACGGACAGATATGGTTTCATTGTAAAGAAAGTTGTTGTAAGTCTTCTCTGCATTTTGTGATGTTGCACTTGTAGTGATTTGTACGTATAAGTTTGATATGCAACCTTGCTTGGACTGCTTCTGAGTTTTGTTTTCATTTTCCTTCATAATTTGCAACTAAAGTCAGTTTTAGTTATGAATTGTACAAACAATTGGCATATCATGCACCTCACAGTGTTTACACAGGAAGCCACATTTTTAGTCTTGTTTGTAAATGACATCAAAAAAAGATACATGACAAAAAGTCTTTTTACTGAAGTGTATAAGATGCGTTATCAGCACTGCCAATTATAGCAGTTCATGCACATGTTAAACATGTCTGCATGTTTCTCTGTAGTAACTTCACTTCTCTTACACATGTCTATCAACTGGAAACTTTTCAGGCTGAATTCAAAGAGGAGCTGGAAAATCCTGGGAAAGACTGTTTAGTAAAAACTCCAAAAGAATGTGTGGATTTATTTTCCAAGGTACTACAATGTGGTGCTATAGCCAAGAATATGTTGCTGTGTAATGCTGGGTTCCTAGGGACCTCGTCAAATTCCAAGTTCAAGTTCAAGTCCAACTCCAAGGCCATTTCTTTGCATATTCAAGTTCTAGAGGAACAACTCCAAGCTGAAAAATCGTTATCATCTGCCCTAAGTGTATACAATGAACGTTCGATTGCAAAGTTAGAAGAAATTTTAATTCTGCTAGAGCACTCCATAGAAAATAAGGAGAAAGTCATGGACATGCTCAGTATTTTTGGTTGAGCACTAACAGCTAAGGTCAGTCCCTTTGTCGTGAAATGGAAACTGAAGCTGAAAGTATTTGTTAGTGCACTAGTCTGCACATGTTATGAACATGGGTTGTTTCCTTCTGGCGACATGTCTTTAATTTGTATGGTGATACGTACAAAATGTATCTACTTTCCCGAACACTTTTGCTATTGTTTTTCCTCTAAACTTGTGTGATTTGGATACAACTAACACAGACTGACGCTGTTTTCAGTAGAATTACCTTGGTGTCTAGTTTTTGTGCATCAAATCAACTATCAGAAAAAATCCCGGAAAATATGCCAAAAATACTATTTCACCAGAAGACTCAAGGAGCCAGAATACGAGACGGAGAGGGGCTGGGGCCTGGCTAGACCACCTGGACACGCGGGCTACGCCTAGCAGTGCCAAGGGGTGGTCTGGCCGCCCCAGGCACCCCCTCAGTCTCCCTCTTCGCCTATAAGTTGCCTCCTGACCTAAAAACCCAGGGGGGTTCGACGTTTTTCCAGAAAGAGTTCCGCTGCGCCGCCACCACCAGATTCCACAATTTCGAACCAGAAACTCCATTCTAGCACCCTGCCAGACGGGGAATTGGAGGAGATCATCGCCATCATCATCACCATCATTTCTTCATCGACCATCCATGTTTCCCCCATCTATGAGTGAGTCATCCCCCGCTGTAGGCTATGGGGATGGTAGGGATTGGATGAGATCGTTCATGTAATGGCATCGGATTATTAGGGCATGGTACCTAGTATCTACTATTAGTGCTTTTTGACTCTGTTGCAACTTGTTATGTTTAATGCTTGTCACTAGGGTCTGAGTGCCATGATTTTAGATCTGAACATGTTATTGATTCATTATGATAGTATTATTTATGGTCTTACCTGCAAGTTGTTTACACACGTTATTGTCCGGAACCAATGGCCTCGAAGTGTAAGCAATCTGGATAACTGAAGGGAATGGCTTTGATGTGAGGATCACATGTGTTCACGGAGTGTTAATGGTTTGCTTCGGTGCTCTATTAAAAGGAGCACCTTAATTGCCAGTAGTTCCCTTGAGGCCCCGCTACAAACGGGCTGACAGGACAAAAGATGTTGTGCAAGTTCTCATTGCGAGCACGTGTGACTATATATGGAACACATGCCTATGATTATTTAGTACTTGGATGCTTTACCTTATTTATCTTAAAATGCCCTATGTCTTGATTGCCATGTGAATTGTCTTGTACATGCAACGCCCGTCCATCCATCCCTATGCCTACCGCGCTTTAATCCTACTGTTTGCTACAATTGTTACTATTGTCTTTACTTTTACTACTGTTGTCACTTTACTATTGCTACTACAAAACTGTTGCTACAGATAAACTGCTGTGAGCAAGATTGTTTCCAGGTGCAGCTGAATTGACAACTCAGTTGTTAAGGCTTATAAATATTCTTTGGCTCCCCTTGTGTCGAATCAATAAATTGGGTTTCACTTCCCTCGAAAACACTACAATACAACCCCTATACTTGTGGGTCATCAAGACTATTTTCTGGCGCCGTTGTCGGGGAGGATAGCTTTATTTATCAAGTCCACTTGGAATCATTATTGTTCACTGCCATCCATCCATCATGGGTAAGTCTCATGATAGCAAGGTCTCTATTTTACCATCCACTACAAGAAGAGGTACGGTTCTGAACACCTTTGTTGCTCTTGATTCACCATCTATTATGAGTAAGTTCCTTACACCACCACACACACATGCTGCACACACTGCTACTACTGCTGAATCTGAAACTTCTGATACTTATGATGCTGCTTCTACTATGCTTGATAAGAGTGGTTCATTAGGTCCTTTCCTAGATGCTATGATTGCTAGAACTATAGCTGGAAATACTAAAACTCCTAATGAAGACACTACTACACCTGTCAGTTCACCTAAGTCTAGAGTGAGCTATGATATTGAAGACG
Source organism: Avena eriantha (assembly GCA_910589775.1). NCBI lineage: Eukaryota > Viridiplantae > Streptophyta > Magnoliopsida > Poales > Poaceae > Avena > Avena eriantha. The sequence goes on from OU342740.1 coordinate 345,821,844, forward strand.
GTTATATAGAGATGACCGATGCATTTATTAAAGAATGTCAAAACACCCATGATAGGAGTGCTATTAAGAGTCTCCTTGAGAGGCGTACTATAAAACCCAAATTGTCTCCTAATGCTAAGTTTGCTGCATCTCCCATAAACATTAAAGATAAGGATTATGATTTCTCTCTTGATCTATCTTACATAGCTATTGTTGAGAAAGAACCTTTTTGTGGGAATAAGAATGAAAGTGCGGTAGCACATATGACTGAGCTTTCTACCATGAGTGGCCTGTTTTCTGATGATATTAAGATGCGCACCTACTTTGTTGCTAAAATTTTCCATTTTTCACTAATAGGAGAAGCTAAAACTTGGTTTAATAATTTACCTCCTAGATCTATTGATAGTCATGATTGCTTGATTAGTACTTTCCTGCAGAAATATTTTCCTCCTAGTGCTAGACATGCTATTTTGCAGGAACTTTTCGATTTTAAATAGGGAGACAAAGAGATATTGCCTGAATCACGGGCAAGGTTTTGTGCTTTGATTCATGCACAAGCTGGATGTCCATTACCTAAGAATGAGCTTCTTGATATATTCTATAATGGACTAACTGAAGAATCTAGGATGTACCTGGATAGTTGTGCTGATTGTATTTTCAGGAATAGGACTCCCAAGGAAGCTGAGGAATTAATGGATAAAATAAGAAAGAATTATGAAGACTGGACTCCTCCTGAACCAGCTATACCTGAGACAACTATACCTGAACCAGCTATACCCGCTCCTATACCAACATCGAAGAAGAGGGGAGTTATTGAACTAAATGATGAAGTGATGAAGGAAGCTAAGAAATGTCTTAAGGATAAGGGAATTAAAGCTACTGATGTCAAGAATTTACCACCTATAGAAGAATTATGTAAGCCAATATCCCACTCATCCACTATTGAGGTACACTCTCTCCAACATATTGATGAAGGTGATATCCCTTATTCTAAACCTCCTGATCAATGCTTAGAAGAATTCGATATTTTTATTGTTAAGCAAGATAATTTTAATAAAAGGGTGCAAAATCATCTAATGGAAAACACTAGAGCTATTGTTGAGTTGAAAGATATTGTGGAAAGAACCTCTAATGAGGTTAAAATGCTTGTTAAACATTTCCAAATGGTTCAAACTCAAATAGATCAACTTATTAAAGTGCAAAAAGGCTTGCTAGTTAATGCTGCTAAAGAAAAATATGGTTATGAAATTAAAACTAGAAGTGGTGCTGCCACCCAGGATCCTCTATATCCTGAGGGGCATCCTAAAAGAATTGAGCAGGATTCTCAACAAGCTGAAAATAATGGTACTACTCCTAAGAAAAGAAAGAAGAAACATAAAACTATTGTAGAACCTTCTGAACCTACTAAAGATCCTAATAGTATATCTGTCTCTGATGCTGAAACTGAAAGTGGTAATGAAGAAAATGGTGTTCCTGATAAAGAAAAAGTTGAAGAAGAACCTAAACAGTACACTAAGAATACTAAATACACTAAAGAAGATTTTGTAGCTAAGAAACATGGTAGTGAAAGAGAGCCTTGGGTCCAAAAACCTATGCCTTTCCCTGATAAGAAACACAAGTCAAAGGAAGATGAACACTATAATAAGTTTTGTGAGTGGATGAAACCTTTATTCTTGCAAATTCCTTTGACTAATGCTATTAAATTGCCTCCTTATTCAAAGTATATGAAGAATATTGTCTCGAATAAAAGGAAGATCCCTAATGAAGTAATTTCTACTTTGCTTGCTAATTATTCCTTTAATGGTAAGGTTCTAAAGAAACTTGGAGACCCAGGGATTCCAACTATTCCTTGCTCTATTAAAAATAGTTATGTTAGAACTGCTTTGTGTGATTTGGGAGCAGGAGTTAGTGTTATGCCTTTTTCTCTCTACAAGAGACTTCCACTAGAAAAACTGATACCAACTAATATATTTTTGCAAATGACTGATAAATCTACTACTATTCCTATTGGTATATGTGAGGATGTACCTATTCAAGTGGCTCATAATTTCTTGATATTAACTGATTTTGTTGTGCTTGAAATGCCTAAAGCTGATAATATGTTTATTATTCTTGGGAGACCTTTTCTTAATACTGCAAGAGCTATTATTAATTGTAATCAAGGAAAGGTGACTTTCAATGTTAATGACAAGGAGCATACTGTCTATTCCCCAATAAGATTGATAGGACTTATGGCCTAAATTCAGTTGAACATGTTGAGGGCATCCAAGTTGGAGAAATATATTGTCCCATACCACGAGAAAAATATGAAACCATTATGATTGGGACCATTGCTATCAAGGTTGAGGTAACATAATCATTAGTGGAATACAAAGTTTTGTTTCATATAAAATTGTTTTGCTAACAAGACCTGACCAACCTTGTTAACAAATGAATTTTAATGAACAAAACAATGTCTTCACCTTGATTATCCCCATTTACTTTTATTTTATCCATTTTAGTTTTTGCTTTCGTTTAGTTTACTTTTCTGTTTTTAAATTGCGTGCATTTTAGAGTGTCTTAGAACTACTGAAGTTTAGCTTTGTTTTGTCATTGCATCATACCAGAATTTTTTCTGTCAGAAAATCATTTATCTATGCTTGAAAATTGCTCAAAAATAAAGTGTCTGGAAAAATTCCATAAAATTCATATTAAAGTTTTACGTGAAAAAGGGGCAGAGAAGTGCCTGGAGAGTACCAGGAGGCCCACCAGGCAAGCACACCACCTGGTGGCGCGGCCATCCCAGGGGCGCGCCTGGCCATGGTGTGGGCCACCCCTGGCCCTCCACTCACTCTCTCACTTCCCACTTTCTTCTCTCTCCCGAGAAAACATCAGTTCTTTGATTGAAATCGCGTTCTTGCTGTTCTTGCCCACGATTTTTTGATCTCCTTGCTCAGCCCATCTTTGCTGCTGAAATTTGGAGCATTTGTTCTCAGGTATGTGACTCCTCCGCTTGTCCAAGTAGATTTGTGTTTAGTGGTTTATATCTTGAGTATTTTGCTGCTGTAGGTGACAGGCTATGAGAGCTTGTAAGCTTGTTCAATGATTAGAGATATTGTTTTAATGCATCTTTAGGCCTCTTGCAAGTCCCTATGAGTAGTGCACCTCATTATATATTCACTTTGCAATCACTTGTTTAATGGATGTTTAAATTTCAGAATACCAAAGATGAACAACCATACCTTTGGAGAGATATTTGAGAGGGACACACCTAGGAGGTCAAGGCCTTCAAGATCAGCCTCTCAGTTTAGGCCTTCATACGACGAAGATCTCATTGCACCACGCTTTGGCAATGAAGGAGATGAGGGGGATGCTCACCCATCTACTTTTCCTTGTTATACCTTCTTGCAAGCTGCAGGGCTTTTCGATGATTTCTTACTATTGATTCAGAGGGTTGGTTTGACCTCATACATGGAAGACAAGAGTGAGAAATATGCCATGCTCACCAAAACTTTCGTTGAGAGTTTCGTTTTCACTAACACCCCCTATCAGTCAACTGTTTCTTTCAGCATTTATAATCTGCCGTTTACCATGCCATTGGAAAGATTTTGCACCATTATAGGTATAGGCATGACAGGGACCGTGAAGAAGATTCAAGGGCGACCCGCTGATTTGCTGGAGCTCTATCGAGGTGTGACCAATGATGATGACCATGTGGCTCAGTGCGGGAAGATAAGAAACATCCAACTCCCAGCTCTTAGATACTTTTCTTATTATCTTGCTACTAGCATTCTTGGAAGGGAGAATACGAGTAATATCTCCAATTATCATTTAGCCTTCCTCGCTGCTGCACTTAATAATGATACTCGGTACAATCTAGGCTCTCTCATTACTCGCCGCCTAGCAGCTAGGGGACCTATTTATGGGGGCATTATTGCCTCACGTATGGTTACTGCGTTAGAGCTTTCTGTGGATCCTAATGATACTATATTGGCACCACGAAGGCTTGATCTTGCTTCCATGAAAACACATCACTTCGTCACTGCTAACTCTGATATGGACAGTCTAGTATACAGGATGTTGTTTACTAACGGGGACGAAAGGGAGATTCCTTTGCTGCAATATACTTTGTTTAGTGTCCACAGGAGGCCGTGGTCACACTCCAAGGAGGAGGTGGACGAGCAGCTCCATTTGCTTGGTTTCCACGGGCAGCACCAGGAGGATGTGTCGTCCTACGATTACTCTGCGCACTACGGTGGGGCGTCCTCGAGCTCGCACCAGGACGAGGGTACCTCCTCACCGTACTACGGAGGCGCGCCATCTTGGCTAGCTTGGGATTGATACCCACTTTGGCTAAAAGCCTAAGCTTGGGGGGAGGTACACCGACATCACACTCATCTCCATATCATGTTTAGTCGGTACTTTGTATATTCATGTTTCGTTCTCTTTTTAGTTTTCGTTATCTCTTTGTTTTTTTGCTTTCTAAAACACAAAAAGACTAAAAATATTTCTGTTGTTTCTCTTTGTTTGCTTCTTTTTGCCTTGGTTTGCTTTTCCCTTTTTGCTTTGTTTGAACTATTCGAAAAAACCCAAAAAGATTTTGCATTGTTTCTTCTTCCTTTTTGGTTCTTGCTTTTAAAAATCGAAAACACCAAAAATATTTGTTTTTCTTCTTTGGTTTTGTGAGTTTGTTGCAGGGTTCAGGAGTCCTCAGTGGAATTTGGTTTCATGTTATTAATCAAGTCACACAAGTGAAGGGCAATAATGAGGATTAATGACAAGAGGTGTGGTAAGAGGCTGGTAACGAACTCTATTTGTTTTCATTTTTGTACATATACTCATCATTGTGGGCATGCTTAGTCTGTTCATGTAGGGTGTATGTTATTTATGGATGCTTAGTAGTTCTTTCTTTCTTATGATTAGCTCCAGCTCACTAATAATTTGTAGCTTTTCATATGAATGTTTGCTTGCATTACTCTATTCATAACTTGGTATGACACTGTGGTATCCTCTTCTGAATGTTTCACTTGAATTGACTTGGCACATGCTCATGCATGCATATGACTGAAACAATAATCAGTTAAGCCTCGATGAATTATTTTGCCTCAGGGGTCTTGAATCGCTTTCATGCCATGATTAGTCATGTTTTGTTGCAAGCATGATTATGACAGCAATTGCTCTCTCGTTTGTCGCTCCCTCACTATTGCTAGCCTTCACCTGCACTGAGTATAAGCTTTACTCGTGTTTCCAACTCCCTAAACCCAAATATTGCCAAAAGTGTCCATCATACCTACCTATTAGCATCATTTTCTATTCCGTGCATGCTTAGTATGCCTTGTTTTATTCCGAATAAAATGTTTTCTTGTTATGATAAAGTTAGTTAGTAAAGCTCTCACGAACTTGATGGCACACTTTACCTTCTTGCACTTAATAATCTTGAACCATTACGTCCATATTTTTTGCGTATATGCTTGCGCTTTATAAGTTGAAGTTAGTGATGACCCACAAGTATAGGGGGTGTATCACAGTATTTTTGATAAGTAAGAGTGTCGAACCCAACAAGGAGCAGAAGGTGCTGGCTAGTGGTATGGATCATGAATTCTCTGCAAATACTTAGCAAATAGATTTTTAGGAGTTTTTGATAAAGCAAGTAAATAAAGTACGATTAATTAAAAGACAGTAGGAATAAATGCAGCAAGTGGCCCAATCCTTTATTCATAAAAGGACAAGCCGGTTGTATTTCTTAAGATGACCAAACGTTCTCGAGGACACATGGGAAGACTGTCAACTGCTTTCGCTTCATATAGTTGATTAATCTTCTTTAGCTTGCTAAATGTTGTGTGGGTGAACCTGTGCTAATGTACCGACCTTCCTAGGACTAATACATACTTGTGATTATACCCCTTGCAAACATCCATAATTACAAGAAAGTAATTAAGGTAGAAACCTAACCACAGCTTTAAACTCTAAGACTTTTATGTCCCTTGTGTATTGGTTTCCTAATGGGGGTTCAGGTTTCTGTCACTCCGGCAACCCCTACGATTAGTAACCAAACACACAATGCATTCCCCTAGGCCGATATAGGTGATGTGTCATGTAGTCGACATTCATATGACACCACTAGAAGAAGTACAACACAACTTAAATATCAAACTATTGAATCTTTCTCAAAACAACTCCACTACTAACAACATGACTTATCCCATGTCCTCAAGAACAAAATGAACTACTCACAAGAAATCATATGGGTCATGATCAGATATGGAATAATGATGTATAACAATCTAAACATAAACAATAATTCAATGGTTCACTCAATAGCATCAACTACAAAGAGTAATCAACACCGGGAAAGTTTCACCTAAGAACTATGCAAGGTTCAACCCAATTGTTACAGCAATATGGAGATAGTGATAAGGGTGCAGATGGTGATGGTGATCATGATTATATCGATGAAGTCCATCTTGATGGTGGTGTTGATGGCGACGATCTCCCCTCTTCGAGAAGGAATTCCCCCGGCAGAATTCTGTCTATCGGAGAGATCTTTCTCTCTCGATGTTTTCCGCCCCGCAGAGGCGACGAAATCTTTCTGTGGTCGCTCCACGAGTATTAGGGTTTCGGGAGGATTATATATGCCAGAAGGGAGAGGCAGAGGTGGGCTAGGGCGGCCACACCACATGGTGGCATGGCCTAGGGTGGCCCACGCCAGGGGGTGGTGCAGGTCCCCTATGGCCCATCTACTGTGAGTATTGTTTACTTCTGCTAGTTGCTTTATTTTCGTTATGGATAATTCGCTGCGTTTCTTATTTGGTAATGCTACTACCACTGCTAAGGTAGTAGATGAACCACCACCTGCTGAGAATGATGCTTTTAAAATACCTACAAGAATTATTGGTCGTGTTATGGATAACTACTATGTTCGGGATGGAACTGTCCATCCCGGTGATCATTTGCTCTTTATACACGAATTATGCGGGTTGTTCAAGTGTGCAGGTATTACTACAGATCAAGTTAAGAAGAAGTTATTCTCAGTATCACTGAAAGGAAGAGCTGAGGAATGGTATAAGCTGCTGAAGAATGGTCAAGCTCTGGAATGGGAGGAAATATTGCCTCTCTTTTATTTAAAGTTTTATCCTCCTAGTGAGATTCATAAAGATCAGAATCAAATATACAACTTTTGTCCTCTTGATGGAGAGAGTACAACTCAAGCTTGGGGGAGATTGAAGTTACTAATGCTCAAATGTCCCATTCATGAGCTCCCCAACAATATTATTATCAACAACTTTTATGCAAGGCTCCCTCTACATGACAAGGATTTATTGGACGCCTCTTGTGCTGGATCATTCGCTCGCATGGAAGAAGAAGTTAAATGGGATCTTCTGGACCGTATTCAAGACAATGCTGAAGCTTGGGAGAATGATAAAGGTAGAAAGTTAGGTATAAATTATGATTATGAATGCATAGAATCTTTTATGGGAACTGATGACTTTCAAAATATTAAAACTGCTTATGGTCTAGACTCTCAAGCTATTGCTTCTTCTTTTAAGGCTTTTGCTTCCTACATTGAAGTGCCTAAAAAGAAGTGGAATAAGTATCATGAACCTTATAAAGATGTTGCTAAGAGTGTTCCTACAAGAAATACTGAAGTTTATACTGCTAATCATGTCTTACCCAAACCTTATATTGAGAAAATGCCTTTTCCAGTTAAGGTAAAGGAGCATCCTATGATAGCTAGTATGGTAGATGAAAGTATGAATAAAGCTGTTGAACCTGATAAAAAAATGGTTGATGAACCTATAATAGCAAATGTGAAAGGCTTTGTCACTAAGTATGAGGAACAAGGACACACTATCCTTTGTAAGGATACCCCTAATATTGTTTCACGTAGTAGTGATATGAGAGCTAGTATTCCTGTGTTTTATGTTAGAATAAGTGATCATCGCTATGATGGTCCTTGTGATAGCTATATTGTTAAGTTTATGCATGATACTGAAAGCTACTATGAGAGAGGGAAAAGTGTTCTTATGCATCTCAATAATATCAAGTTTCCCCGTTTTACGCTGAAAGTTTTTATGTTGCACTTCTTTTGCCTTCCTATGCAAGTTCCTTTTGGTTTCAATAACTTGTTTGTTTACAAAATCCCCTTGCATAGGAAGTGGGTTAAACTTAAAAGTGTGTGTGTTTTTGCTTCTTAATGCTCTCTTTCACTTCAATTCATATCCCTATGAGAGCTTCTTCAAAATTATCATGCCCATCTTAATGGCTATAAAGAAAGAGTTTTATGGGAGACAACCCAATTTGTTTTTGCTTTTAGTTTGTTTATGTTTATTTGAGCCTTAGAAGTTATTACTTCAGTAATAACCGCTCCTTATCCATTTTGTTTGGTATTTGTGTCAAGATCAACCTCTAATGAGAGAGAAGTAAGATTTGGGGAAGTTGCTGTCCCGAAACAGATTTTTGTGCTTCACTGTAAAAAATCGTGAGAGATCTCTGTTTGTCGGATTGAGCTGTAATTTTTTGTTCTTCTGCCCCAGGTTGTTATTTAACTTTGGTTGGTTTTGCACTTTTTGATTTGAGCAACATAAGATTTTCGAAAAAAATGATCTTTACCTGCTGCTCTGTTTTGACAGATTTTGCCACTCTTGCATTTGCTTCTTTATTCGATTTCCTTTTTGAATTCTTTTTGGGTTTTTGGAAGGAGTTGCTACAGTATCTTTTGTTTTTATGGTTTTCAGTTTAAGTTGGACTCAAAAGGTTTTATCACTTCACTTATACTAATGTTGCTAATGAGAACTGTGTGAAGTTTTGTGTGAAAGAAATTTCCAGGAAGTGGAGATAATGGTGTAATAAGGAAGAGAAAGGTTTTATGACTCAAGTAATAAGTGTATGAAGATGAAGATATTGATGTTATTCAAGTGATGACTCCGAAAGGATCCACTAAATACCAAATTCAGAGACCTGCAGAGTCTGTGTTCAAATACGTAACAGTTCTGGTAAGAAAAGTTCTGCGAAAATACAATCCAACTATTTGTAGTTTTCAAGCAATAAGGAAAGCTACGAAGCGAAAAAGGGACGAAAACGGAGCCAGGGTGGCCCACACCACCCCATGGCGCGGGCTCACCCCTGGCCGCGCCACTAGGTGGTGAGGCCACCCAGGACTCCGCCTCCGACTCGTTTTCTCCCAGTACCTTCCTTTTGATATGAAACTTCGTGACATATAACCCCCTCAGATCCCCCGAGGTTCGTATATTGTGTTTTCGTCATGTTTTCGTTTCGATCTGTTTCTTCCAGGACATACTCTTTGAAGGTTTAGAAGCACGATGGTGTCTGCCAAGGATAAAGGGAAGGAGCCCATGGAGGAAGACCTCCAAGACCCCGGGAAGGAGAAAAAGATCAAGAGTGAAGGTGAAGAGGAGGCAAAGCACACCGGCACTACCGTTGCAAGCATTGGAGTGGTGGTGAACCCTGCCAGGATCAGAAGGATGGCACGGATGTCAACTGGAGGGAAGCTCCCGCATCACTGCTTAGCACCAAGGACGCCTTCTCCGAACACCAAGAGTACCTTCCATACCTTTACCCATAACCATGCAGTAAAAGAAGACTTCAAGGAGGAAGAGTGGGGAAAGAATAGCAAGGGCTGGAATTCTCAATACGACATGATCATGAGCCGCATTGAGCAAAACTCACAGCTGATTCGTAATCTCATCTTCGAGATTGAAGACTTGGGGAAACTGATCAAAGAGCTTGTCAAGAGGATACCACCACCACCTAAGGAGTAATTCGTCATCAGGTTTGGCATCCCCTTGGTTTGTTCCAAGCTTGGGGAGTGTCGTGGTATCATATCACTATCTTCTATCTTTTTACCTTATTAGTAGAGTCATATCATGAATGGAGGAGTTATTATGTAGTATGTTTTGGATTATGGAAGTGTCCCCTCTCTTGTTAGATTTGTGTCCCTTGGTGTGAGTCTCCGTTATGGAATATTAATGAGAAGTTCTATCATTTACTCTTTTGCATAGCTTATGATTAGTTTTCAATTCGTGGTTATATGATTGATCTTGTTGTTAGTATTGGTATCACTTTGGGATCATTGAGCTAATTTAGTTGGTTTTGGCAAACCTGGCTCAGTCAGTAGCAACACCTTTTTGAGAGTTGAAAAGAAAAAGATAGAAGTACTCTAAAGAAAAATAATTTCATCATCTTTCTTTCTTGATTTGCTCATAAGTCTAGTATTCTCTAGTTAAGATCTTTTGTGCTTCCAAGGAAGACTGCATGTTTGTTTTTATCATTTGTATGTTTGTTTGTTTCCTTCAACTCTTGTACTTGCACCCAGCCTTGCTAGCCAAAAACCTGTACCGAGAGGGAATTATTCTCGTGCATCCACCTCCTTTAAACCAAAACCTTTGCCATTCGTGTCCACCATACCTACCTAGTAGCATTATTGCTATTCCAAGTAAATTCTTGTCTTATCTACCTCCCAAATTAAACTTGTTATGTGAAAATTAGTGATTAAAGCTCTCACGAACTTGATGACACACTTTACTTGCTTGCATTTAATGAACCTGAACCATTGTGAACTCTCCATGAAAGTTATATGCTTGCAAATTATAGGCTGGGGATTAGCAGAACCGTGCTGTCACGGGGAACGCTTTCAACACTTGTAAATATATACCTCATTGATACCTTGCTCTTTTGTTTGCGGATGTCGTCGGTGTGAAATAAAAGGGGAGCTTGTAAGTCCATGGAGTTATGTATGTGTGTTAGAGAAACGCCTGGGCCGCTGGTCTAATCCATGCTGACATGGTGGAAACCTGCAGCGTAACCATAATGATATCTATGAAGCATTCTTCTTATAAAAAAGAGAGAGATAGCTATTGAGAAAAAAGAAAAAAGAAAAAAAAGATACTATGAAAAGAGGAAAGAGAGAAAAAAGCACCATTTTCCCATGGTAAATAAGAAGATTGCTGAGATATTCATTGTCTGCTTGCCTTGTCATTTTGATATGGGGATTCTTCCGTATCATCGGGCAAGGGGTACCCCGTTGGCGGTCCTCAATGATACGCACATACTTACGATGACAAGAACTTACCGGTAAATAAAGTTGAGTAGCATGAGGAGCGGCCCTCGTACTTAAGGGACTTGGGATTTTTAGTTTATAGTCTGTCAAGCATATAACTCAGATTGGACCTCACTTTCACCTTAATCACCTAAAGATGCCTATGTTAGGGGCAATGCGAGCTGAAAGCTAGTAAGTATCATAATTTTTGGGAGATCTTTATGAGACTTGCAATCCCTGCTTCCCTCTTTGAAGGGCCTTTCTTTTTCTTTGTAGTTGAGTCAGTAAACCTATTCCCTTCTATCTCAACAAGTATTTTGAGTTTATGTGTTTCATTCATTCATATGATGATTTATTCAATCATGTTTCTTATATTCCTTGCTTTGCACGTTGCTCTTATCTTGATGTTTACTACTTTGAAAGCTTTCTTTGAAAAAACCAGCTATTTGTGAACTCTAGCAAATTATCAACTATTCTTCGACCAAGAGCTAAGTTTGCCATTACCAATTATGATTCACTTTATGTATCTTTATTGTGTTTACTTTACTCATTGCAAGTTGAGTTATATAAGAGTGAGTTGTCTTCTATTATGATCTATGTATTTGATGAATGTGATGCTTCTTGTCCGTATTCTTTTATCGACTCTTCACTCCATAAACCTGAGGTCATGTTTATTGAGCTCAGTTTCGCTTGGGGACAAGCAAAGTCTAAGCTTGGGGGGAGTTGATACGTCCATTTTTCATCACAATTCTATGTCTTAATTCACTATTATTCATTGATATATTTCGTATTGAGAGGTAATACATATGTTATTTCATCTGTTTTTGCATGGTTGATGACTTTTGGAGCATGGGCCGCTGCAGTCAGGATTCTGATGAAAAATGTGTTGTTTGGAGACAAAATTCGCAAAGATCAGAAAATCCGGGAAAATATACGGAAAATTCTATTTTTCAGAAGACTCAGGATGCCAGAAGATGGAGTGGAGGTGGGCCACAGGGGGCCCACACCACCCCATGGCGCAGGCAGGCCTAGGCCACGCCTGGGAGTGGTGTGGCCGCCCTGGCCCACTCCAGCCTCTCCCCTCTGGCGTATATCATCCCCACGAAACCCTAAGACTTGGGAGAGCGACCACAAAAAGATTCCACCGCCTCTGCGGGGCAGAAAACACCGAGAGAGAAAGATCTCTCCGGCAGACAGATTTTTGCCGAGGGAATTCCTTCCCAGAGAGGGAAGATCGTCGCCATCAACACCACCATCAAGCTGGACTTCATCGGGATCATCATCATCATCACCACCATCACCACCATCATCACCATCAGCACCCTCATCACCATCTCCACATTGCTGTAACAATTGTGTTGAATCTTGCATAGTTCATAGGGGAAACTTTCTCGGTGTTGATTACTCTTTTTAGTTGATGCTATTGAGTGAACCATTGAATTATTGTTTATGTTTAGATTTTTATACATCATTATTCCATCTCTAATCATGATCCATATGATGTCTTGTGAGTAGTTTGTTTTGTTCTTGAGGACATGGGAAAAGTCTTGTTGTTAGTAGTGGAGTTGCGTTGAGAAAGATTCAATAGATTGTTATTTAAGTTGTGGTGTACTTCTTCTAGTGGTTTCATGTGAACGTCGACTACATGACACTTCACCTATATGGGCCTAGGGGAATGCATTGTGTATTTGGCTACTAATCGTAGGGGTTGCCGAAGTGACAGAAACCTGAACCCCCGTTAAGAAACCATTGCACAAGGGACGTAAGGGTCTTAGAGTTTAAAGTTGTGGTTAGGTTTCTGCCTTAATTACTTTCATATACTTACGGATGTTTGCAAGGGGTATAATCACAAGTATGTATTAGTCTTGGATGGGGCGGTACATTAGCACAGGTTCACCCACACAACACTTAGCAAGCTAGAGAAGATGAATCGACTATATGAAGCAAAAGCACTTGACAGTCCTCGCATGTGTCCTCAAGAATGTTTGGTCATCTATAAAAATACAACCGGCTTGTCCTTTGCTGGATAAATGATTGGCCACTTCCTGCATTTATTCTTACTGTCTTTTATTTACTCGTACTTTGTTTACTTTCTTTATCAAAACCCCCTAAAAATCCGTTTGCTAAGTATTTGCAGAGAATTCCTGATCCATACCACTAGCCAGCACCTTCTGCTCCTCGTTGGGTTCGACACTCTTACTTATCAAAAATACTGCGATACACCCCCTATACTTGTGGGTCATCGGTGAGCACAATGGTTCAAGTTTATTAAGTGCAAGAAAGTAAAGTGTGCCATCAAGTTCATGAGAGCTTTAATCACTAACTTTCACATAACAAGTTTAATTTGGAATGTAGATAAAAACAAGAATTTACTTGGAATAGCAATAGTGCTAATAGGTAGGTATGGTGGACACAATTGTCATAGGTTTTGGTTTAAGGAAGTGGATGCACGAGAAGAATTCTCTCTTAGTACAGGTTTTTGGCTAGCAAGGCTGGGTAGCAAGTATAAGAGTTGAAGGAAACAAACAAACATACAAGTGATGAAGACAAACATGCAATTTTCCTTGGAAGCACAAAAGACCTTAACTAGAGAATACTAAACTTATGAGAAAATCAAGAAAGAAAGCTGATGATTTTTTTCTTTAGAGTACTTTTATCTTTTCATTCAACTCTCAAAAATAGTGTTGCTACTGACCGAGCCAGGTTTTCCAAAACCAACTAAATTAACTCAATGATCCCAAAGTGCTACCAATACTAACAACAAGATCAATCATATAACCACGAATTGAAAACTAATATAAGATACACCAAAGAGTAAATGATTTTAACTTCTCATTAATATTCCATAACAGCAACTCACACCAAGGGATACATATCTAACGAGAGAGGGGACACTTCCATAATGCAAACCATCCTACATGATAACTTCTATATTCATGATATGACTCTACTAAAAAGGTAAAAAGATAGAAGATAGTGATATGATACCGCGGCACTCCCCCAAGCTTGGAACAAACCAAGGGGATGCCAAACCTGATGACAAATTACTCCTTCGGTGGTGATGATATTCTCTCATCATCGTCCGACTTCCAGGGTAAGGGATTCCCATCAACAAAGGACATCGTGGTCTCCAGCATCCTGAAACTTGCAGCAACACTTATGTGTTGAAACCTAACCTCATACTCACAGTTTTGATTTTGAACGTCATAGAGTTGTGCTTGCAGTTCGTTGGTTGTTTGGTGGAGTGAGAGGACTTCATCTTTGAGCTCAGCAGTCTCCTCTTGGTGCTCGGCGATGAGTTCGGAACAAATCTTATGGATGATATCCACTTCACATTCTGCCATCTTCTTGTACCTAAAGACTTCTTGCTCCAGTGCTTCCGTCCTGTCCTCCAGACTTCCTTCACCGTTAGGGCCTTGAACCTCTTTTATCCGGACCTCCCCATCTTCAAGCAACAACTCCTTGGGATGAATCTTCAACTCTCTCATGTATGGGTTGATGATATCTTCTAAAGAATCTTCCTTGGCTGATCCAGAGGAAGACATTGTGGCTCCAAATCTGGGACTCTACCTGTCAGAAACAGATCAAAACGAAAACACGACGAGAACATGATATACGAACCTCGGGTGATCCGAGGGATTATATATTACGGAGTTTCACAACGAAAGGAAGGTACTGGGAGAAAACGGGTCGGAGACGGAGACCGGAGTGGCCACACCACCTGGTGGCATGGCCAGAGGTGGGCCCGTGCCATAGGGTGGTGTGAGCCACCCTGGCTCCGTTTCCGTCCCTCTTTCGCTTTGTAACTTCCTTTATTGACTAAAAACTATAAAAATATAATTTGACAGATCTTTCGTGGAGCTTTTCTTACCAGAACTGTTACCTATTTGAAAACGGACTCTGAAGGTCTGTGAATTTGGTATCTAGTAGATTCTTCCGGAGGCATTACTTGAATAACATCAATATCTTCATATGCATACACTTATTGTGAGTCATGAAACCTTTCACTTTCTCATTACACCATTATCTCCACTACCTGGAAATTTCTTTCACACAAAACTTCACACAGTTCTCATTAGCAACGTTAGTATAAGTGAAATGATAAAACCTTTTGAGTTCAACTTCAACTAAAAACCATCAAAACATAATATAATGTAGAAACTCCTTCTGAAAGCCAAAGAAGAATTCAAAAAGGAAATCGAATAAAGAAGCAAATGCAAGAGTGGCAAAATCTATCAAAACAGACCATCAGGTAAAGATCAATTATTTCGAAAATATTCTGTTGCTCAAATCAAAAAGTGCAAAACTAACGAAAGTTAAATAACAACCTGGGGCAGAAGGACAAACAATTACAGCTCAATCAGACAGACAAAGATCCCTCAGAATTTTTTACAGTGAAGCACAAAAATCTGTTTCGGGACAGCAACTTCCCCAAATATTACTTCTCTCTCATTAGAGGTTTATCTTGACACAAAAACCAAACAAAAAGTATAAGGAGAGGTTATTACCAAAGTAATAACTTCCAAGACTCAAAGAAAAACAAAAACTAACTGAAAACACAAATAAACTGGCTTGTCTCCCAAAATGCGCTTTCTTTATATCCATTAAGATGGGCATGATAATTTTGAAGATGCTCATATGGGAATATGAATTGAAGTGAAAGTGAGCATTAAGAAGCAAAAATACACACATTTAAGTCTAACCCACTTCCTATGCCAAGGAATTTTAAAAAAAAACAAGTTGTTGAAACCAGAGGTTACTAGCATAGGAAGGCAAAAGAAGTGCAACATAAAAACTTTCAGCATAAAACAAGGACTCTTGATATTATTGAGATGCATAAGAACACTTTTCCCTCTCTCATAGTAACTTTCAGTATCATGCAGAAACTTAACAATATAGCTATAACAAGGACCATCGTAACAATGATCACATATTCTAACAGAAAACATAAGAATACTAGCTCTCGTAACACAACCTTGTGAAATAATATTAGAGGTATCCTTACAAAGGATAGTGTGTCCCTCTTCTACATATTTAGTAACAAAGTCTTTCACATTTGCTATAATAGGTTCATCAACCATTTGTTTATCAGGTTCAATAGCTTTATTTGTACTTTCATTAAACATACTAGCTATCATAGAGTGTTCCTTTATCTTAACTGGGAAAGGCATTTTCTCAATGTAAGGTTCAGGTAAAACATGATTAGCAGTATAAACTTCAGTATTTCTTGCAAGAACACTCTTAGCAACATCTTTATAAGGTACATGATACTTATTCCACTTACTTTTAGGCACTTCAATATAAGAAGCAAAAGCCTTAAAATAAGAAGCAATAGCTTGAGAATCTAGACCATAAGCATTTTTAATGTTTTGAAAGTCATCAGTTCAGATAAAAGATTCAATGCATACATAATCATAATTTATACCTGACTTTCTACCTTTGTCATTCTCCCAAGCTTCAGCATTGTATTGAATACGGTCCATAAGATCCCATTTAGCTTCTTCTTCCATGCGAGTGAATGATCCGACACAAGAAGAATCCAATAAATCCTTATCATGAAGAGAAAGCCTCGCATAAAAGTTATTGATAATAATATTATTGGGGAGCTCATGAATGGGACATTTGATCATTAGTAACTTCAATCTCCCCCAAGCTTGAGCTGTAATCTCTCCATCAAGAGGACAAAAGTTGTATATTTGATTCTGATCTTTATGAATCTCACTAGGAAGATAAAATTTTGAATAAAAGAGAGGTACTATTTCCTCCCGTTCTAGAACTTGACCATTCTTCAGCAGCTTATACCATTCCTCAGCTCTTCCTTTCAGTGATACTGAGAATAACTTCTTCTTAACTTGATCTGTAGTAATACCTGCACACTTGAACAACCCGCATAATTCGTGTATAAAGAGCAAATGATCACCGGGATGGACAGTTCCATGCCGAACATAGTAGTTATCCATAACACGACCAATAATTCTTGTAGGTATTTTAAAAGCATCATTCTCAGCAGGTGGTGGTTCATCTACTACCTTAGCAGTGGTAGTAGCATTACCAAATAAGAAACTCATCGAATTATCCATAACGAAAATAAAGCAACTAACAGAAGTAAACACTACACATAGTAGAAGTTTCCTTTACCAGTTCCACTCTCCAATAGCGCTTCACTCCCTGGCAATGGCACCAGAAAATAGTCTTGATGACCCACAAGTATAGGGAGTGTATCGCAGTATTTTCAATAAGTAAGACCCTTACCAGTAATTAAGGTAGAAACCTAACCACAACTTTAAACTCTAAGACCCTTACGTCCCTTGTGCAATGGTTTCCTAACGAGGGTTCAGGTTTCTGTCACTCCGGCAACCCCTACGATTAGTAGCCAAATACACAATGCATTCCCTTAGGCCCATATTGGTGAAGTGTCATGTAGTCGACGTTCACATGACACCACTAGAAGAAGTACACCACAACTTAAATATCAAACTATTGAACCTTTCTCAACACAACTCCACTACTAACAACATGACTTCTCCCATGTCCTCAAGAACAAAACGAACGACTCACAAGACATCATATGGTTCATGATCAGAGATGGAATAATGATGTATAACAATCTGAACATAAATAATAATTCAACGGTTCACTCAATAGCATCAACTACAAAGAGTAATCAACATCGGGAAAGTTTCCCCTAAGAACTATGCAAGATTCAACCCAATTGTTACAGCGAGATGATGGTGGTGATGATGGTGCTGGTGGAGATGATGGTGGTGACGATGATGATGATCCCGATGAAGTCCAACTTGATGGTGGTGTTGATGGCAACGAGCTCCCCTCTTTGGGAAGGAATCCCCCCGGCAGAATTCTGTCTGCCGGAGAGATCTTTCTCTCTCGGTGTTTTACGCCCCGCAGAGGAGGCGGAATATTTCTGTGGTCGCTCCACGAGTATTATGGTTTCAGGAGGATTATATACACCAGAGGGGAGAGCCAGAGGTGGTCCAGGACTGCCACACCACCTGGTGGCGCGGCCTAGGGTGGTATGCGCCAGAGGGTGGTGTGGGCCCCCTGTGGCCCATCTCCACTCCTCCTTCTGGCATCCTTCGTCTTCTGGAAAAATAGGATTTTCCATATATTTTCCCGGTTTTTTTGATCTTCACGAATTTTTCCTCCAAACATCATCTTTTCCATCAGAATCTTGACTGCAGCGGTCCATGCTCCAAAAGTCATCAACCATGCAAAAACAGATGAAATAACATAAGTATCATCTCTTAATATGAACTATATCAATCAATAATAATGAATTATGACATAGAATAGTGATGCAAAATGGACGTATCAGTTAGCAGAACCATGTATCATGGGGAATGCTTTCAACATTGCACGGGTACTTTGTACCTCGTTGATATCATGATTCTTTTGCTTATGGATCCCGACGGTGTGAAATAAAAGGGGAACTTGTAAGATCATGGAGTTTGTATATGTGTTAGAGAAACGCCTGTGCCGCTAGCTTAAGCCATGCCTAATCATGGTGGAAACTTGTAGCATAAGCATAATGAGCATTCTATGAAGAATCCTCAACAAAAACCTATGCAAATAGCAAATTGAAAGATTGCTGAGATTCTCATTGTGTGCTTGCCTTGTCATTTTGATTATGGGATAGCTCCTGTATCACGTGCAAGGGGTGCCCCGTTGGCGGTTCTCTATGTTACATATGTACTTACAATGACAAGAGCTTACTTGTGACTGAAATTGAGTAGCATGAGGTCCGGTACTCATAAGTAAGGTGCATGAGATTTTAGCTTATAACTTGTCAAGCATATCCTCTTAGTTGTGTCACTTTAACCTTAACCATTTAAAGATGCTTATGATAGGGGCAATGAGAGCTCAAAGCTAACGAGTACCATACTTTCAACATCTGGAAGCCTTTCAAACTATTCAAAACCTTTTCATTTCTTTGTTGAGTCTCTACATATTCTATGAGCACTTGCTTGAGAGCATAGTTGTCATTCTTAGTGTAATATGCTTATCTCAAAACTTGACTATTTGTGTTATGACTTTGATGCTTGTATCTTTGATATCTTTACTTCTAGTCTTCACTTGAACTTCAGAGGTGCCTTGGCATTTATGTTTGCTCTATAATCAAAAGGAAAGCGAGATACCACTCTATCATACCTTATTATGAACATTACAATGTTGCTTATGTTTATGTTTCATGCTACTTATTATTTTTGAGTTGGAATCTCTTCATAGCTTGCAATGACTATTAAGTAAACTTAGTTGCATACTGCCTATTATGAATTGCCTAAGTAGTTGATCACATGATGAGAATATATACATCATATGAAGCAAATGTGTTCGTGAAAGTTTCTTTTATCGCACTCAGTTTTCAACTGAATTGCTTGAGGACAAGCAATAAGCAAAGCTTGGGGGAGTTGATACGTCCAAAACGTATCTACTTTCCCGAACACCTTTTCTATTGTTTTTCCTCTAAACTTATGTGATTTCGATACAACTAACATGGACTGACACTGTTTTTAGCAGAATTACCTTGGTGTCTAGTTTTTGTGCAGAAAATCAACTATCAGGAAAAATCCCGGAAAATATGCCAAAAATCCTATTTCACCAGAAGACTCAAGGAACCGGAATGCGAGACAGAGAGGGGCTAGGGCCTGGCCACACCACCTGGCCGCGCGGGCTAGACCTGGCTACTCCAGGGGGTGGTCTGGCTGCCCTAGGCACCCCCTCAGTCTCCCTCTTCGCCTATAAGTTGCCTCCTGACCTAAAACCCCAGGGGGTTCGATGTTTTTCCAGAAAGAGTTCTGTTGCACCGCCACAACCAGATTCTACGATTCAGAACTAGAAACCCCGTTCTGGCACCCTGCCGGGATGGGGAATTGGAGGAGATCATCGCCATCATCATCACCATCGCTTCTCCATCGACCATCCATGTTTCCCCCATATATGAGTGAGTAATCCCCTGCTGTAGGCTATGGGGATGGTAGGGATTGGATGAGACCGTTCATGTAATGGCATCGGATTGTTAGGGCATGGTGCCTAGTATCTACTATTAGTGCTTTTTGACTTTGTTGCAACTTGTTATGCTTAATGCTTGTCACTAGGGCCCGAGTGCCATGATTTTAGATATGAACATGTTATTGATTCATTATGATAGTATTTTTTATGGTCTTACCTGCAAGTTGTTTACACACGTTATTGTCCGGAACCAATGGCCCCAAATTGACAACAATCGGGATAACCGGAGGGAATGGTTTTGATGTGAGGATCACATGTGCTCAAGTGTTAATGCTTTGCTCCAATGCTCTATTAAAAGGAGCACCTTAATTTCCAGTAGTTCCCTTGAGGCCCTGCTGTAAACGGGCTGGCGGGACAAAAGATGTTGTGCAAGTTCTCATTGCGAGCACGTATGACTATATATGGAACACATGCCTATGATTATTTAGTACTTGGATGCTTTACCTTATTTATCTGCAAATGCCTTGATTGCCATGTGAATTTTCTTGTCCATGCAATGCCCGTCCATCCATCCCTATGCCTACCGCGCTTTAATCCTACTGTTTGCTGCAATTGTTACTACTGTCTTTACTTTTACTACTGTTATTACTTTACTATTGCTACTACAAAACTATTACTAATGATAAACTACAGTGAGCAAGATTGTTTCCAGGTGCAGCTGAATTGACAACTCAGTTGTTAAGTCTTATAAATATTCTTTGGCTTCCCTTGTGTCGAGTCAATAAATTTGGTTTCACTTCCCTCAAAAATACTGCGATACACCCCCTATACTTGTGGGTCATCATATGATACCTTATAATTACTTCCTCTATTTCAAAATATATCCCTTTTTAGCAAAGTTGTTTTAGCTTGCTAAAGATCCTTATAGTATCAATGGAGGTACTAGTGGGGAACATAATCCACCAATATGGAACTAGTATGATTCCTGAATGCGTGATCTCTGGATTGCTAGCCTGCTTAATATTGTTGCTTTATATGCTGCAAGGTTGGATTGTTGTGTACTTAATATGTGTGGATGGTGAAAATTGCATGTAACACCAATCTTTGTGGCATTTGTTGCACATAACACATAAACAAGACCTTTTTTGTGGCTTAATTTTTTGCACCTGGCCCAAATAAACATCTTAACCTAATGGGTTAGAGCATCTGTAACCCATCCCCAAAACGGCAATGGAGGAGTAAATTTACTCCTCTAACAGCCGAAGCCGCACCGAACCTAACCCTAACCCCTATTGCCGTTTAGAGGAGAATAAATATAGGACTTGCCACCGCGACCTCGAATCCTTTATTTTTTCTCCCCCACCCATACGTTAGTTGTCGGCCCGCTACCCTTCGCCGGATCTGTGCTCCACCGATGGCAAGCTACCCTCTATGCTTCTTGTGGTAGCCTACATAACCGGAATCGGCTGCCACGAGCCATTTTCCCTGGCCACAAATGCATCGCCGAGCTTCACCGGATTCGACGCATCGTGGCCAAGATTTGCCGCGATACGATCGGATCCCGGAGGCCAAGCAACCTCCGGCATGACTACACATGGTTGCAACTCCCTGACCGAGCTCGCAGGAGTGGCGCCCCGAGCACCCGCGTCGCCACTAGCTCCAGATCCGGCACCAGCAGCCGCACCGACACCAACCCTTGGACCCGCACCAGCACCTTCCCATACCGGCACCGCCGGAACAAGGTGAGGAAGAGATAAGCTCCAGGGTTCTTTGTAGCGTTTTTGGTAAAAGCTCGTCAATTTTGTAATCCAGATGATTCTTTGTAGCAAGGTGAAGAAAAGGGAAGCTCCATGGTCCGAGGATGACGATAATGATTTGTACTTTGCTTGGTATCATGAAACAATTGTTGGAGTCGACCAGCCTTTCGATCAATTTGGGGAAGAAATACATGCCAAATTCAATGAAATAACTAGTGGAGATGCAAGGTCATTTGTATCGATTATGAATAGGTGGACTTTGCTAGTAATTTACTCCAATGCGGGAAATCTATGAATAAATGGAGCTTTCATGTATGAATAATGGTGTATGAACATTGAGCTTCTCTCTTATTTATCTTGTTAAGTATGAGCTGACGTGAGATTTTAGCAAATTAGGATGATGCTATTACTATGTATGACTAATTTATTGATATTAGGATGATGCTAGTATTACTATATATATGAACTATGGATCTTTATGTTACACAAAAGAAACTGTGCTAGATGCAAAAAAATTGTTTCTGTGTTTTGTGCAACAAATGCCACAAACTGGTTATGTGTGGATGCACTAATATGTACTAGTGTGATACAGTACATTATGTTACAAGTGCTGATGTCCTGGATCATTGATCATAAGGTTCAGGTTCTCAAAAGAATGCCTTAGCCCTTTGTTGCACACCATATCCATATGCGTCATGTGATAAATGGAAATACATTTTTGAATCAGAGCTCAACATTTTCTTTCACGTCTGAATGGATAGATGAACAGATGGAGTACGACCCACAAAAAAAGACCTTATACAATTTTTCTGTTCTGTTACTTGGAGTAGTCATATTGAAAACCATACTAGAGCCGCAAATCCTCCCACCGTCCCCCGTAATATTTTTGAATCCGAGATCATGGTATCCAATTTTCTACCCCTCCGTCCAGAAAAAGGCTACTTTGAGCAAGGTCCTAGATGATCAGTTGATGTGACTAGGCCTTGGATTTGTGAACAGAGGGAAGTACGGTATATTAGTAGTTATTACTTGGACTGTCACCAAATTGAAATTCTGAATCGAGAGGCAAAAGCTCCCGCCTACACGAAATATTTGGGCCCCATGTTTAATCTTTCGTATACTGCATAATTTTGTTTGACCTATCGTACTGATGGCCAATGGCGATTGTGAAATTACTGGGTTGGGTGGTGGGGTTCGCTCGTAATTTTTGTTACTAGGACTATAGCCAAATTCAAAATCTTAATCGAGGGTAAAACCCTACAGCCCAAACAATTTCGCAGATGGAGTCAACATTATTTTTTCTATGGGAATATTTTTTATTTCTAAAAATAGGGAGTAGCATTTTTTCAAATTATTACTTGTACTCTAGCTAAATTCAAAATCTCAGTTGAGTGGCAAAATTACCAATGTTCTGCACAATTATGTAATGGATGGTCAGCTGATGTGACTCTCGGCCTTCAATTCCTGACCAGATAGTGTACTAGTGTACAACTATATTTTTCTATTATTAATTCGTCGCTAGCAAAATTCAAAATTGTAAAATCGAGTGGCAAAATCCCAACCGACTCATATGCATTTCGCGCCCCTCCGTTTCAAACATTTTCAGCCAAAATCTCCCACCGATGGAGTAGCATTTTTCTAGTATTACTTGGACTCTTGCCAAATTCAAAATCTCAAACGAGCGGCAAAATCACACACCAACCTTGAAGCATTTCCCGCCCCACCATTTCAAAAACTTTGAACAAAATCTCTGACCAGGGAGTACCATTTTTCTATTATTATTATTATTATTATTATTTGTCCTGTAGCCAAATTCAAAATCTCTATCGAGCGACAAAACACACACCGACCTTGAGAATTTCCCGCCCTACCGTTTCAAAAAATTTGAGGCAAAACATCCCATCGTGGAGTACCATTTTTCTATTACAATATTATTATTTGTCCGGTAGCCAAATTCAAAATCTCAATTGGGCGGCAAATTCACACACCAACCTTGAAGTATTTCCCGCCCCACCGTTTCTAAAACTTTGAGGCAAAATCTCCCACCATGGAGAATCATTTTTCTATTATTATTATTTGTCCGGTAGCCAAATTCAAAATATCGGTTGAGCGGCAATATCACAGACCGAACTTGAAGCATTTCCCACCCCACCGTTTCAAGAACTTTGAGGCAAAATCTCCCACCGAGGGATTACCATTTTTCTATTATTAGCCAAATTCAAAATCTCAATTGAGCGGCAAAACCAAAGACCGACTTTGAAGCATTTCGCGCCCCTTCGTTTCAAAAACTTTTGACGTTAAAATTCCTTTTCTACCCATTTTTTCGACGCCCTATGGCATGCTAAAGTCGGTAGCTTGGGGGCACGATCGTAATTATTTTTCTGTTCACCTCCATAGACCCGATTCGTGCAGTTTTTCTTGCTGACCATCCCAAAATCCCAGGCTTCTCTCCCACGCCCTCACCTCCATGACCATCGTGCGCACCGCCCGACGGCAATTCCTCGGTTGCCGGAGCCGCTTCATCGACGCCCACCCCATCGGATCTAGTTCACCGGGTCTCTCTGCCACTCCACCAGAGTTGTGGTCTCGCTGACTGCGCTTATGGTGTTGTCGTCCGCCCACGCTCTACTTCCCCGCTGCCGAAAGCTACCCAACCATACCGGAGCAGCTTCATCATTGTTCACCAGACGACATATAATTCAACAAGTTCCATGTGCACTGCTCCAGACCAGCTACACGGTCATCGCCGTTGACTACACCGGCATCGACCGCCCAAGATGTGCTTCCCCGACGCCAATAGCCACCACAATTGCAGCACCCTCGGTGACCTGGACGTCACTCGCACGCTACTGTCGATGCTTAGACGCCTCTCCGACCAAGGTAACCAGATCTCCAACCCGTTTTTGTTTTGTCAGCAGTATAGCAGGTTCAAGCCTATCGTAGTGAACTGTATTTTTGTAATCGTGCTAGTACATACAATTCATTGGGCACGCCTGTTCTTCATGCTAGTACATGTTGGTTTGCATTCCCTGCTCTACAAATATCAATTTATGCACATGTCTGTTATTTTGTCATGCACATGTTCTTATCTTAGCTGCTCCGTACACCATTAAATGCCTTCTATTGTGTAGTTCTTGCAAAATGTAATGTCAGTGGAAAATATTAGTGTGGATTCCCTGCTACACAGTTACTGACTCTATCTGGTTATTCCTGAGCTAAGCTTCTACTATTATTTCCTCCCTGGCATCGTTCTGCTATCCCGTGGTACCCGTTCAAAGTCTTTGTACTAGTTCGATTATAATTTTGTTGTTACCATCTGGTACTTCAAAAGCCGCAACACTAACTATTTTTGTTATCTTTGCATAGAGATCAAAAAGGCAACACTAAAAATGTTACTTTGCACAGCCTACAGGTCCACCAGCGATGCCATTATATATTTTCTGTATCTGGTGCTGGTTCGTCCTAATCAACGGCATAATTATTATTTACTGTATACTTCATTCGTGTTTTCCATTCCTACTCAACAAGTTCTGGTATGATAGGGTTATAATTTCTATGTAGTTCATTCTTAGCTATGACAGTAACTGCATGCCATTGTGTAGCTCACCGCAAATTCCGAGTCACCCAATGTCTCTTGCATTCCAGGAGATACCAGTGCTTCCATATATATTTGCTGAAATGACCTGGCTAGTTTATACTGAAATTCTAAGAAACACTTTGTTTGATTGCTCATTTCATTGTTGGCGTACTTGTCTAATGCTTGTTTGTCTTGTTCTACAGGTTCACGAGTCACACCATTATATCTCGTATCTGGTTCTGGTTTGTCCTAGGCAATGACATAACTATTCTCTACTATATAGTTCATTCATGGTTTGCATTCCTGCTCTACAAGTTTGTATTATGCAGTTATAATTCCTATCTTGTTCATTCTTAGCTATGAGTAGTTTGTCTTCTTTGTTGTATTAACTTGTTATTAGTTAGTTTCAGACTGCAATTATTGCTATCGTCACCAAAGATGGGACTACAATGTAGCATCCCATATGTCTAACATCTGTAATGATACATGGTCTAATAATAAAATGCTACTTCCTACATATAATTGTTGCATCATAATTATATCATGCTCATGTCATCATGCCACCTTGCATTTGAGCATCATATAAAACCCTTTTCTTTTGGTTCTTATCTCATATGCATTTATTAATTGTATTTGCCTCTTGATACATTGTAGTTGGTTCTTGATATATTGTTTAATGCCCAAGTTGAGTTGGGGGCATATTTTTTTCAATTCCACCACCTTTGCCACCTTCCTTTATCTCCACCTTATAACTCCACCATCCAAATCATATATGAGCACTTGCATTTGTGTTGATATTTAAATCTAGCTCATATAAAATAAAGATGGATCCAATTCTTTTCCACATGCCCATTTATGGTTCATGTTGTTTTCACAATATAAATCCCTTGGGAATACATGTGGGTTTTTCTTTTGATAATTTTGTGGTTTGCTTCAATGTATGATCATATTCAAATATAAGTGCACCCTAATAAATGTCTAGTGGCATCTACACACTAGCAAGGGCCATTTTTGTTCAAATATGTCTCACATTCATGCAAACCATGTGATCTTGTCATCACCCTCATGTGAGTGCCATTTATTCAATTTATGAATGCATGCCTAAGTTTGGAGCCATATTGGAATTATACTTGTTTTTACAAATATAAGAGTGGTCCTTCAATGCTTATGCATGGCCCATGCAAGGTACCCACATTTGTTTTATCTCTTGTTTTCCTTTCGGCATATGGGATTTAGTTGAATTGATGAAAATCATTTGAATTAATTTAAATCAATCTCCAAGCCTACCCCATCATCTCTCATGTTCCTTATGAATGTTTGAGTTTGTTTTCATTTGAGAGTTCTTTACCTTGTGCTCTTGTTCAACATCATCTAGCTTGCCTTTTTCCTTCTCTATCTATCTATTCTACCCAGCCTTCCATCACCTCACCCTAACCATGCCGAGCTACCATTCCTTGCCATGAACACCCTCCTCCCTAGCTTGCAAAGCGAGTTGATCCTTCCCCTCACACCTGGTCACCTTCCAGCTACCTCCCCACCTCTTGGTTTGGCTCGACCAAGTCTGGGCCTAAACCCCACCTAGCTAGCCGAACCACATGGGATGCCCATGGCATGTCCATGCCATGTGCACCACACCCTCTCACCTCACCATCCCCTCTTTTTCTTGCTGTCCACGAAGCTCACCACCGTGCCCAGTTGTCCTCGTACCCTACCTGGCCCATCTACCCGAGAGAGAGAGGGAGGAGAGAAAGGTGGGCACCTCCACCTTTTCCACCCTAGCCATCGAGCCCATGTGCTCTCCCTCTCCCTGCCCTTATCTACTCCCCTGTGCCTTGTGTTGCCTCCCCAGATCCACCCAGGGCCCTACCCATCTACTCTTCCTTCCCCACCTGTCGATGCTTTCTCCCCTCCTCCATCTACCCCGCCGTCGGCATCGCTCCACCACCACCATAGCTGAAGGCGGGCGTGGCGTTGAGGCATTGGGGAAGACCGAGGAGACCCTCTGGACCGTCCCCGTACATAGCAGCGAGGAGGAGGCGGTCGGTACCTGTTGCACGTCGTCGAGCCCGACGCAAACCCTAGCCCGCCGTCCGCCAGCATCGCCGTTGCTCTCCTGTATACCAAGCCGATCCAACACCACCGAGAGCACCACCGTGAGCCACTGACCCCCCTAGACATGCCCCTGTTCCTCTTGGCTTCCTGGTCGTGTCAATCTTACTGTCGAACACCCTCTGTGCACAGAGGCCGCAGTTACTTCTCCGCCGTCGCAACGCAGTAGGGCCTTCTAGTCGCGTAGCTGGTACCCAACACCAACCCCTGCTAGCCCCAGCGGTAGCAGCCTCCGCGTGCGCGCGCCGCATCGCGAGTTCGATCCCCCACCGCGCCGCGCTCTGTCCATCAGGTTCATCAGGAAACTGACGAGAAGAAAAACAGTGCGCGGTGGCTTTTTCTCATGTACCCCCCTACGCTTTTTGCGGCTCAACCGCGCTCCACTAGGGCCCGCCTGTCAGCCGCTGTTGTGCAATTTCCAAAAAGGTACCCTGGCTTTTGTTTTCCTCAACCCGCCGTCCCTGTCTGCGCCACGTGGCTGCGCCCCGTTCGCGCGCCCGTGCGTGGCCCCGCGCACAGCCGGCCCCACCTGTCAACCGCACAGGCTGGATGTCCCCTCGGTGAGAAAAGTCCTGCGTGTACCGCATCGCCCCACCTGTGCTGAGTCAGCGGCTGGCCCACCTATCAGCGTTAGCGGCTAGCTGCCTCTGTGTGCAAAAAAATATCTGAGATCTTTTCTGTTTAATAAAATTGTTTTCCAGAAATGTTTAATAAGATTTTAAATCCATAAAATAATATCTTTTAATTGGTAATTCCAAATTTGACAAATGATATATGTTTTTGAATCAGAAAAATATGAGGATTTCAAATCTGCCATCCAAAATAATGTTTGACTATTTTAAATTTTCGAAATTGTTTAATTGCATTAACAATGCCTTTTTCTTAATTAATTAATAACTTTAAATCTATAATTCCAAATTTGACAAATAATATGTCTAAATCGATCAGCACGACGAGCCTGTTCTAACTATGCATTCCATGATATGAATTGAAGCACGCATCATGTCATTATTAAAAATCAGAACTGTTTATGGCAATAAAGCTTAACCAAATAATTAATAAAATGATTTATTCTCGTCCCCACACCTCACCCTTGCCATGCTACATTATTGCCAATTCATCGTGGCACGCTTGTTTGCTTGTCGCATCTTATTTATATACTTGTGCATTTTATTTATGTTGGCCCTCTGTTTGTTTGGTTCTTCTTTCGAATAGACGCCGAGCAGGGGAAATATCAGGAATCCCAGGAGTACTACCCAGATCCACCTATCGCTTCAACTGAGCTGCCAGACAAGCACTACCACATGCTTGCATACATATAGTACCTATTGCTTCTATTTGATTCTTGCATCATGGAGTTGCAATTGCATTAAACTGAATCCCAAGTATTGCATAGCCTTTACTTTTAAACCCCACCGAAGCTTGTTCCTCCATCCTATGAGCCATTACTACAGGAGTTGTTTGAGCCATGCGAGTCATAGAATAGCATGTGTAGGGTATGTGAGTGTCTGATGGATAACGAGGTACCTAAACAACTTAACCTGAGTAGTAATGGGATAACTAATGACAGCGGCACCGGTGGGCAGTATCTGTTATTTGGTTTTTCCTACCCACTTGTGTCCCGTAGGACCCGAGTACTTGATTCATGTTCCTTGACTATTCGCACTATCCAAATTCGGGAGGCCTTATGAACCCCCCTCAGCCAGAGCTTGATTCATTTCTATTTCTTGGGGCCACAAGTAGTTTGGGGCTTTATTACTATCATGTACTTATGCCATGCTTTACTACTTTATTTACGATTGTGCGTGGAGCACTTGTACTGTTTTGGATCATGACACGTTTTCGCTGTATCGACAAGCCTAGTCACACTTTCGGGTTCCCAGTCGTTTACCGCCATCCACACAAACCCTAGGTCCGTTTCGGAGCCGGCCAACTTCGTTGCGGGTAGCTTAGTGGGGTGGACCCCTGAAATATTTTATGAATCTTGTGATCGCTTTGTCGTGAATTCCTCGTTGGGTTTTGAGTTGGTTTTTCTGAGGTTGATCGAGTGTGTGTTGCTATTTGTGCACCCCTGCAGGGTAAATCTTTCTGAAAGCTGTGTCCGCGGTTATGGACGACTTGGAGGACAGTTTCTCGATCATAGACAAGTATAACTAAAGTACCGCTTTTAATTGACTAAATACCTGACTAGTAAATAGTGCAATACTCATGGAATGGTTAATAAAACTGCCAACAGATGGGTTGTTTGTGCGCTTTCTCTTTGGTAAGCGAGAAGGAGGATGGATCTGTTATTTTATACTGTTATCACTGTTGTTCCTAATTGACGGACATCTGTCTATCATTGGTTAGGCAGATGGTTAGCGAGTATCTATAGACTTGTTAGTTATTATCTTTTGCTGCAATTGCGTCACCCCAGGTTATGTCCCCTTTAGAGGCATAAAGACTTGTTGAGTACCCCTAGGGTCTCACACGATAAATTGTTTGATTCAGATGAACAAGCGTATTCGCAAGATGGATACTGGGTGGAGGAGACAGATGATGTTGGCAACGATCACTCGGTGTAGAGATTCCGGGGATGGGGATCCGTGAGATCTGTGGGCGGGATGTGTTTATTTATGTGGCATCTTATGCCGATTTGCTTCTTATTCGTACTCAGATCTTGTTTTCCGCTTCCACCTGATACTCTGATGATTGATGTATGAGGAACTATCCTACACTATTATCTATAATTTAGGATATTTGGATCTTGCCATATGGCGTTGCAATATTTCTATTTCTTCTAGATGGAATGGCTCTGAGGACTGTTGTAAGGTAGCTTGCATACATACTCACTTGTGTATGTATTTGATCTCTTCGCCTGTTGCCTACGCCGCTCGCTCTTGTCTCGATGTTCTTGAAAGTGGTTAGGACGGCCGACGGGTCTACACGTGGGTGGCCCCTAGGCCCCCGCTGTACTATTTTAACCACTTTTGGTTCATCCAGGCTTGAACTTAGAGCGTAGGGTCCGAGGTTGTTACAATTGATATCAGAGCCATCCCGCCCTTCAGGGTTTCAGCCAAATGGTCATTGTCAGTCTAGAAAATATTTTTGGTAGCTATGTATACTAGGGAAAAACAAAACGTGAGAGTAGGACTACTTCCATTTTTCTTCTTACCCACCCACCCACCCTTTTCTGGTAAAGAAGTGTAACGTTTTCAATTCTCTTCTAAAATTCAAACTAGGATTCACGTGTTCTGGGTTCCGTAGTACCATAGGTTGTGTGCGTGTGTGTGTAACTCCTTGTCTATCTGTTGCATTCAACTTGTTGTCGCTATCTTCCTTTGGGTTATCAACTTAATCTGGTGGTAGCCAGAATAAGCATCTAGAAAGGATAGCAGCTCGCAACCGACTATGGAGTCGATCACTTGATCTAGCCGGGGCAGGGCGAAAGTGAAGGAGATATGTCCTAGAGGCAAATAATAAAGTGCATTTTTTGATATATCTCTTATATGTTCATAATACATTTCATACTATGATATAACTATACTAATATGAAACATTAATACAAGTGTGGTATGTAAACAAACTGTGTCTCTAGTTACCTCTAGAAAACTAGTTCATTGGTCATGAGGATGATCTGGGATTCAGGATCATGGGCATTTATGCCAATTCACAATGAGGTCATATCATTAGTTGAATGATGTGATATACACACATCCGATAGTTATATCTTAATGAGATCTAGTTACAAAGTTCACCATTGATGATAAACACAAGAAATCTCGCAAACTGATACTTAGACTATGAGGTAATTTAAATCACCATTCTGGAGGAAGCTTTGATGGTATCAAGTATCATCTCGTAACAGGGTGATCAAAAAGGTGCCACTGAGGTTTTCCAAAGGGACGCGTAGAGGAATACATATCAAGACCAGGATTTGTCAATCCATGTAACGATAGATATATGTGGCCATCTAGGTGGCGTTGCATTAACAAAGCTTGCAAGCATGTGACTTGGTCACGAAATGCACTACATGGGAACAAGTAAACAAGTTCATCGGTAATGAGACCGAACTAAGGTATGGGGATACCGAAGATCAAGTCTTGGATGAACTAGGTATCAAATGACAAAGGGAATGGGAAACGACTTTTCACGGTTCGAGCGATAAGATTCGTGAAACACACGGGGGTCACATGGCCATCCAGGTCCCTCTATTGATCATTGATGTGAGAGATGTCACAATCATGTACAGAGTGTTTCCAAACCAAAGGATGTCACGCTTAAGGGTGGGGATGCTTAGGGTAGATGCGGTATCGTAGGAGAAATAGAGAGAGAGAAACCAGAATAGTTCCGGGTAACATCCGATGTAGATCTGAGGGGTCCGGAAGGTGTTCCGGAGTGAAGGAATATAATAATATATCAGTTTTGTGTTAATTGGACAATTAATATTAAAATATATTTCTATAGGTAGGCCATTGCTATTGGGCCTCACCCGGAGGGGAGGCCCAAATGGGCAAGGCGCCTGGGGAAGTGGGCCAGCCGGCCAAGGCTTGGTGGGCCGCCCAAGTGGGGCCCACCTAGGCCGATAGCTTCCCCAAGGTGGCCGGCGGTGATGACTGAGTTCCTACACCAATAGCAGGGTTATTGCAGTACTTGTAGTAGAAAATATTTAAAGAGTTTATCGCGATGGGAGCTCGGCGAACACGACCCCGCACCCATGTTGTCAATGCGACCATGTTCGCACCCAAACCATGGTTTCGAAATAGCCTATGCTATAAGTTTCTAGGATAAATGAATTTAAGATGTTTTGTAATAACTATTACTAGGACTGGAAGAAAACTAGAACAAAAGGAAAACTAAAAATAGCCTATTTAAAAGAGGTTAGCATCCCATGTTGAGGGAACTCTGGGTGGTGCATGCAAAGCTCCTATTGCCTCTGCAAATCACTTATAGCAAATAGCCTATTAGTTCTACCCATGGAAGAGGAGAGACTAATGATAAGTTTTGGGACACTCCATGAATCTCTAGTAAATTCCTCAACAATGGATTGGATGTCTCTAATCACTAGAATAATATCATGAATAGAACAATGTAAAGAGAAAGCACAAACATATTAATTAATAAGAACACACCACACTTCAATTACTCAAATCATCATAACATTAATAAAAGGGGGTTCGAGCCATGTTACAACTCATCACAAAGATCATGTTGAGGAAGGATGAAGGAGTAGCGGCGATGGAGATGGTGATGAAAATGCGGTGATGGTGGCGTCAGCGTGGTGATGGCGGCGTACTCCTTCTCCTCCTCTTCTTGCTTGAATCACTTGATGGTGTTGATGGAGATCTAGATCTTGGTGGAGCTGTAGAGGCTATGGAGGCGGCACGGCGGCAGGGTGCCACCGTGGAGGCGGTAGATGGCATCTAGATCTTGTATATGGTGTATGGTGACTTCTTCCTCTCTTCTTTGACTCCTCCCTCCTTTATAGAAGCCTTGGGGTGATCTAGGGTTCCCCCAATACCGTCATATGACTTAGGGAAGGTTATAGAACTTCCAGAGGGCTAAATCTTGTCGTTTGCGACCTTTTTGGCAACTATACGGCACGAGCTATACAGCCAAAAAATTTTCTCCCGCCGTATAGTTGGTCGTTAAACCTTCGGTACTCTTTAGTATTTTGGTCGCCATTTCTTCATACAAACTCCGTTTTGGGTGTTCTTGGCTCGTTGAGTTCGTCTCATCGAGGGCTATAACCCTGTGGTCTTGGATCTTTATTTTGAGAAGTTGGAAAAAATCACTTTTCCAACACCTCAAATGGCTAAGTCAGGTCCATGTAGCTCTTCCATACTATGCTCTATTTGTTCCTTTTGCCTTTTGTTTTATCCATAATAATCATCAACACCTAGACACATGTGAAAGACAAGGAATAGGGGGTTCAAGACATGTTATAACCCATCACGGAGATCATGATGGGGAAGGATGAAGGAGTAGGAACAATGGATATGGTGATGACGGCGCAGTGATGGTGGCATCGGCATGGTGATCAGCGTCCTCCTTCTCCTCCTCTTCTTGATTGAATGGCTTGATGGTGTTGATGGAGATCTAGATCTTGGTGGAGCTATATAGGCTATGGAGGCGGCACAGTGGCAGGGCGCCGCCGTGGATGCGGTAGTTGGGATCTAGATCTTGTATATGGTGTATGGTGGCTTCCTCCTCTCTTCTTTGACTCCTCCATCCTTTATATTGGCCTTGGGGGTGCCCTAGGTTTCCCCCAATACTGTAATATGACTTAGGCAAGGTTCTGAAGCTTCTGGAGTGCAAAATCCCGTCATTTGCGACCTTTTTGTCAACTATACGGTGGGTGCAATACGGCCGGAATTTTTGCTCCTGCCGTATAGTTGGTCGTTAAACCTTCAATACTCTTTAGTATTTTGGTCGCCATTTCTTCATACAAACTCCGTTATCGGTGTTCTTGGCTCGTTGAGTTCGTCTTGTCGAGGGCTACAACCATGTGGTCTTGGATCTTTATTTTGAGAAGTTGGAAAAATTCACTTTTCCATCACCTCAAATGACTAAGTCTAGTCCTTGCAGCTCCTCCATACTATGCTCTCTTTGTTCCTTTTGCCTTTGTTTAACCCATAATCATCATCAACACCTACACACATGTCAAAGACAAGTAAGAGAGATAAAATTCTACCTAAACTACTAAATGTACAAAGCTCATATTGAATTTAATAAAAACGAGTAATCATGCATATCAGGCATAGCAATAGTTAGATGGAGCATGATATGATAGGAAAATGACACAATTTATATTGCTAAAAAGTGTTGTATTATCACAGTTATCAACTTGCCCAAGCTAGATCTTGTGCGTCCTCGAGGAAAAGGGATCGATAACTTAATGGATGTGATCTTGCTTATCATAGGAAATCGATGCACCGTATCCGTGTTTTTCCTAGAAGCTCAAAGCAAGAGAGCACATAATCATACAAGGCAATATAAGCTCAGTTATATTATTCCAAACCACTAGAGATTAGTCAAAAACTTCTATGCCCCATGTCAAAGTTAAATCTAGCTTGCAAGTAAACTTGTGATCCTTCTATATGTACTTTATTATATTTTTTGTATTTTTATTTGTATAAGGCAAAACTGAACACGGTTAGTTGTCAATCATAAATAGAAATAGAGTTTTCCAATGCTGCCCACTCATGCCATCTATTAAAGTCTCTCAAGTGCAAACTTTGATTTTTGAGCTCATAGAAAATATATTTCTTAGTAACGAGACCATGCCAAAAGAGTGGTATATGTTCAATCGAGACTATGTAGGCTAGGAAGGACACTCGTCACCATTACCAAGGTTTCCCTTTACGCTATAATGATTTCTCATAAAGGTCAGAGGAGTATTCCCACTGTTGCTTTTAATGCAGGCCCATGAGAATACCAATGCATACCAAAATATAGCATTTTTGCTACATACATTGGGCAACTCATAGCCGAACTCCAAGAGTTCCCTATGTTTGTATTGTAAAAGGCCAGCGGAGTTGTTAGCATCCCATGTTGTGCGACAGTGGCACAAGACACGCATAAAGCAATATCTCAGTTTGATATCCAGGACAAAATTTTGGCATATGTAATCTCGAAACTTTGAAACATCATTTCTTATTTGACAACTCACTCAGTAATCATCTATTAAGACCACCATTTCCAAAACTATGGGGTCGTGCTACTCCATAACGATTCACTCAAGAAAATTTTGAACAGTGAAAACTAGCAAGTTTCGAAGAACTTCTTTATTATATTTTTTTCTTTTCAAAATGTAGAGAAAATGGCAATGTATATTTAGAGGATCACAATATTTTTCACAAGCTAGATAAAAGTTGAACAAGATGAATCAAAGCTATGGCTTGTCTCCTATGGGACCTAACGTGAGCAAGTATATCCCTTATATAAATATGAACAAAAACTCACCTAAGCACGCATTCAACAATAGAGGGATACATAATAGCATGGAAAATTTTCAAGATAAAGAACTTTGAACAAGAATCTACGCATGCAAAATAACGTCCCCAGGCTAAGAATACCAACTTGAGAATATCATGAAAACAAACGAGAAAATGCAGTTATCAAAAAAGAGTATAAGAAGTGGTTACCTCCCCAAGCTTAAGTTAAAGCAAGGGTGACACACTTTACTGTTGAGGTGCTTTTAACCTCTACTTTGATGGACAAAGAACCTTTGCTTCAATGAATGCTTCACGATCCGGTGTATGCCTTCCTTAAGAACCTGGTAGGAACAAGACTAGAAAGAAGACAAAATATTTTTGTGTTTTTGAAGACACGGGTTTGGCTCACAAGTGATAAAAATACAATTCCCATGGAGTCAGTTCCTCAACCTAAGCACCACGCTTAATTCAACAAACTAGTTCTAGAAGTGGCCTCTCCTAGATTATGATGAGGTGCAAGTGAAACGGGATACGAGACACGAGTGTGCAACCCCTATGTGCTTATTTAAAAGAGGTTTGAGTTGGAAGGTTTTACCAGGCACTGATTGTTGAAACGTTGAACTGAAGAAACCAAGTGGCTCATGCAAGTGTTTGCACGATTGGCACTACCGTACACGTCGTCACACAAGGTTCAAGTCCCTGCAAAAATAACACACAAAATAAAAGACAATGGTTTGGTGTACGAACGAAGTTCGTTCACCCAACTAATGAAAGAAAACAAGAAGAAAACATGAACTACTAAAGAGAATTACAACTTAAGGAATTTCTAAGATAGAACTTAATTGTTTACATACCCTCGGCTTCTCTAAAAGATGGGATAAGCTCCCAGGTGGTGTTTCGAGGTTTTTAGAAGAAGAAGGAAGAAGAAAGAATGAAATTTTGAGAAATGGTTACCGTCCAGTTGGCGTTTGAGGGGTTTTCCCAACTATACAGGCGCAACTATACGGCTGGACCAAAAAGGTCCCGCCGTATAGTTGGTCGTTAAACTTATAGTACCTTGAACATCGAAGGGTAGATGGCGTCGATATCTATATGGCTACAACTATACAGCCAGACCAAAAAGGTCCCACCATATAGTTGGTCGTTAAACTTGCAGTACCCTACAATAGAAATTTGGAGATGGGGTAGATAACTATACGTCCACAATTATACGGCTGGAAAAAATTCCTGCCGTATAGTTGGTCATTAAACCTTCTGGAAACGCCAATATTCACCTGTTTCTTTGAGGATTCATTATTAACCTGAAACTTAATAAACACCATGTTTTGGCGGTAAAGTAACAACTTTAATTTTTGACCAACAAATACATATAATTGAAGGATTCACCTGAAACTGATTTTCTCTTCCTTTTTACCGAGTTTATGCAACACATAATATACTGAAAATAAATTCTACCTTTTGAAAACTACCACAATATTACTCTAATAGAAAGACACGCGAAGAATAAAAGTGCCAATGCAACATCAATGCAACTAGACTCAAGACACAAAACTAAGAAAGACACCTAGTAACTTCCGGGTTGCCTCCTAGGAAGCGCTCTCTTTAAAGCCATAAAGCCAGTCTAGGATGCTCCATACATTTCCAACCTGGATCCCAAGGGATATCGACTCGAGGTGAGGTTATACATACCAGCTTGAAGCATCTTGAAGTAGAGTTTGGCCAGAGTCGTACCGGCTTACGGTGCATCAACATCATGTAGCTGAACAAGTTCTCACTTTCAAGCGAATGTTGATGCACCAAGCTTGGTGAACATGCCTCCGTGTATAGCTGCAATGAGAGGATCTGAGATTCATATAAAATTCTTAAATATTTACCTTGGTTACCTGTGTAGGGGAACACTTCATATTATTCCTTCACGGCAGGGAGTTGAGGACCATGCATATTAGTATAGCAAGTTTCTATCTCTAGTTCATTATTATTAATGCTCTCGATATGAGTGTCTAGGAACAAGGCCTCCACAGAACAACTATAAATAGTTTTAGCATCATAAAAATCACTACTAGAGTGAGAGGCATCACAAACAAAAGTTGCAGTGTGACTCTCTTTGTCAACCTCACATTTTTTTTCCTCCTTTTCATCTACTAGTGTTTTAATAGTAATGATAGAATCAAAAGTAGGAGTTGAAGGTGTGAGCGGGTGATCAATCCGTTCTTCCTCCTTGTTCGCCTTTTCCTCTTCGCTCTTTAGTGAGTCTTGCAAAAGGTTATTTTTGTCCATGGCGGTTTTAGACCGCTTCAAATAATATAATACCAATGCATTATTACTTAAATTATTGTCACAAAAGAGGAATATGAGGTATACTAAATTAAAAACTCCATCAAGTGCTTCAGTTTCAACATCAATACTTCCTAGTCTAAATACCATTTCAGATGCACCTTTGAAAAGAAAGTATTCTAGTACTTCCAAACTAGCATAGAATTTATCTCTATTATAATTTGTTAGAGTAGGATTGTTGGATCACTTACATTGAAAATTAAGGTGGTCATCTGTTATACAAATTGTGTAATAAGATCCATCATTAGCATGCAACCATATTGAATGCCTTTCCAATTGGTCCAACAATTTTTTTTATGAACTCATGTCTAGTAAGCAGGCTTGATGAACTTGAATTCTTTATCTCATCCGCTTGTATTATCTCTTGAACAAAATTTATCTCGGAAGACATGATTAGTGGCAATAATTTTTATAAATTTTTGGTTTTATATTTTTTATTGTTTGCAATATAAAATAAAGCACTAAGATAATAGCAACAAACTGAAATAAACTATGTGCGAGTAGATAACCGAACGCTTTGCCCCCTGGCAACGGCACCAATTTGATGACTGGGTTCCTGCACCAATAACAGGGTTATTGCAGTACTTGTAGCAGCAAATATTTAAAGAGTTTGTCCCGATGGGATCTTGACGAACACGAACCCGTAGCCACATTGTCAATGCGACCATGTTCGCACCCAAAACCATGGTTTGGAAATAGCATATTCTATAAGTTGCTAGGACAAATGAATTTAAGATGTTTTGTAATAACTACTACTAGTACTAGAAGAAAACTAGAACAAAAGTAAAACTAAAAAGAGGTGAATGCAATGAGATGAAATATTAGTGCTATGATTCCTCAAGTAATGTTGTGTATACCGGTGTGCCTGATAAGTGCTTATGGAATAGATGTTAACTATAATTGTGGTGGTCGCTCATATACTGTTGTCTCCCACCATTGGTAAGTGGCAACTAGACAACTCAACTGTTCACACCCTCTTCGGACATGCGTCATCTCGTAAGAGAATAGTGTATTTAGGTAACAAGACCAATCAAGGTAAACCAGAGCAAAGGCATTAAGTTCTATGGACAACCGTACTCCTAAGCAAGTGTGCTAGTAACAAGATATCCCATCTATCACTTTGGGGTCAAGCAATTCGCAACACTATACCTATCTATATCATGAATGATCTTGAGAGAACTCTAGGCGGTGCATCCTAAGCTGCCATTGCCTCCACAAATCACTTATAGCAAATATCCTAATAGTTCTACCCATTGAAGAGTAGAGAGTAATGATAAGTTTTGTGACACACCGTGAATCCCTAGTAAATTCCTCAATAATGGATTGGGCGTCTCCAATCACTAGAATAATATCATGAATAGAATAATATAAAGAGAAAGCACAAACATATTCATTAACAAGAACATACCACACTTCAATTACTCAAATCATCATAACATTAATAAAAGGGGTTTCAAGCCATGTTACAACTCATCATGGAGATCATGTTGAGGAAGGATGAAGGAGTAGCGGCGATGGAGATGGCGATGACGGTGCGGTGATGGTGGTGTCGGCGTGATGATGGCGGTGTCGGCGTGGTGATGGCGGCGTACTCCTTCTCCTCCTCTTCTTGCTTGAATGACTTGATGGTGTTGATGGAGATCTAGATCATGGTGGAGCTGTAGAGGCTATGGTGGCGGCACGGCGGCAGGATGCCGCCGTGGAGGCGGTAGATGGCATCTAGATCTTGTATATGGTGGATGGTGACTTCTTCCTCTCTTCTTTGACTCCTCCCTCCTTTATATAAGCCATGGGGGTGATCTAGGGTTCCCCCAATACCGTCATATGACTTAGGGAAGGTTCTGGAACTTCTGGAGGGTGAAATCCTGTCGTTTGTGACCTTTTTGGCAACTATATGGCGCGAGCTATACGGCCGAAATTTTTTCTCCCGCCGTATAGTTTGTCGTTAAACTTTCGGTACTCTTTAGTATTTTGGTTGCCATTTCTTCATACAAACTCCCTTTTGGGTGTTATTGGCTAGTTGAGTTCGTCTCGTCGAGGGCTACAACCCTGTGGTCTTGGATCTTTATTTTGAGAAGTTGGAAAAAATCACTTTTCCAACACCTCAAATGGCTAAGTTTGGTCCCTGTAGCTCTTCCATACTATGCTCTATTTGTTCCTTTTGCCTTTGTTTTATCCATAATAATCATCAACACCTACACACATGTGAAAGACAAGGAAGAGGGATAAAATTCTACCTAAACTAATAAATGTGCAAAGCTCATATTGAATTTAATAAAAACAAGTAATCATGCATATCATGCATAGCAATAGTTAGATGGAGCATGATATGATAGGAAAATGACACAATTTATATTTCTAAAAAGTGTTGTATTGTCATAGCCATCAGGCGGGTGTGGGCATTAGTCCCACACCGCTTGCCCCTTAGGTGGTGCGCCTCCGTCTCCCGCTATATATAGCGGTCTCCCCTCCTCTTGGAATCATCCCATTCTCTCATTTCTCTCTCTCTCATTTCCATGGAGGACTTCTCTATAATATTGGGGAGGACCTATAGGGTTTTGAGTTCTCCACCTTCACACTACCGTCGTGTGATCTTCAATCCGACATCTACTGCTTCCGCTGCTCGACTGGATCGGAGCCCAGGAGACGTCACCTACACCGTACGTGTGTAGTACTTCGGAGGCACCACACTTGGGGTGCTTGGAGCTTCTCGACTTCATCAACATACGCCTTCCTGTGTAAGGCGTGCCTCGGTCTTCAAGGGTATGCATGCCGTCTCTGTCTTTCCATTACTTATGTCTGCATAGTATAGATCCTGGTATTAGTAATCGCTTAGATAGAATTTTTTTGTTTTCTGCTACGGAACCCTACAGTGGTATCAGAGCGGGTCTATGGGTAGACATGTCGTACGATAGAACACATAGCAATATCTGGGCATTGATTTTCTAGTTGCTACCCTCTTTTTTGTTCTTGTACATGTCGTGACCCTATTTGATGAAGTGTGATACGTCCATTTTGCATCACTATTCTATATCATAATTTACTGTTATTCATTGATATATTTCATATTAATAGATGATACTTATGTTATTTCATCTATTTTTGCATGGTTGATGACATTTGGAGCATGCACCGCTGTAGTCAGGATTCTGATGGAAAAGGTGCTGTTTGGAGGCAAAATTCGCGAAGATTAGAAAATTCAGGAAAATACATGGAAAATTCTATTTTTCCAGAATACGAAGATTTCTAGAAGGGGAAGTGGAGATGGGCCACAGGGGGCCCACACCACCCCCTAGCGCGGGCAGCCCTAGGCCGCGCCAGTAGGTGGTGTGGCCGCCCTAGTCCACTCCAGGCTCTCCCCTCCGATGTATATTATCCTCCTGAAATCCTAAGACTCGCGGAGTGACCATAGAAAGATTCCGCCACCTCTGCGGGTGGAAAACACCGAGAGAGAAAGATCTCTCCGGTAGACAGAATTTTGTCGGGGGAATTCCTTCCCGAAGAGGGGAGATCGTCTCCATCAACACCACCATCAAGCTGGACTTCATCGGGATCATCATCATCATCACCACCATCATGTCCACCAGCACCATCATCACCACTTCATACCGCTGTAACAATTGGGTTGAATCTTGCATAGTTCTTAGGGGAAACTTTCCAGGTGTTGATTACTCCTTGTAGTTGATGCTATTGAGTGAACCATTGAATTATCGTTTATGTTCAGATTGTTACATATCATTATATCATCTCTAATATTGATCCATATATGTCTTGTGAGTAGTTCGTTTTGTTCTTGAGGACATGGGAGAAGTCATGTTGTTAGTAGTGGAATGGTGTTGAGAAAGATTCAATAGTTTGATATTTAAGTTGTGGTGTATTTCTTCTAGTGGTGTCATGTGAACGTCGACTACATGACACTTCACCTATATGGGCCTCGGGGAATGCATTGTGTATTTGGCTACTAATCATAGGGGTTGCCGGAGTGATAGAAACTTGAACCCCCGTTAGGAAACCTTTGCACAAGGGACGTCAGGGTCTTAGAGTTTAAAGTTGTGGTTAGGTTTCTACCTTAATTACTTTCTTGTACTTGCGGATGCTTGCAAGGGGTATAATCACAAGTATGTATTAGTCCTAGGAAGGTCAGTACATTAGCACAGGTTCACCCACACAACACTTAGCAAACTAAAGAATATTAATCAACTATATGAAGCGAAAACACTTGACGATATTCCCATGTGTCCTCAAGAACGTTTGGTCATCTTAAGTAATACAACCGACTTGTCCTTTGCTAAAGAAAGGATTGGGCCACTTGCTGCATTTATTCTTATTGTCTTTTATTTACTCGTACTTTATTTACCTGCATTATCAAAAACCCCTAAAAATCTGTTTGCTAAGTATTTACAGAGAATTCCTGCTCCAAGCCATTCGCCAACACCTTCTACTCCTCGTTGGGTTCGACATTCTTACTTATCAAAAATACTACAATACACCCCCTATACTTGTGGGTCATCAAGACTGTTTTCTAGCACCGTTGCCGAGGAGTGAAGCGCAATTAGAGAGTGGAACTGGTAAATGAAACTTCTTCTGTGAGTATTGTTTACTTCTGTTAGTTGCTTTATTTTCAATATGGATAATTTGCTGAGTTTCTTATTTCTAAATGCTACTACCACTGCTAAGGTAGTAGATGAACCACCACCTGCTGAGAATTATACTTTTAAAATACCTACAAGAATTATTGATCATGTTATGGATAACTATTATGTTGGAGATGGAACTGTCCATCCCGGAGATCATTTGCTCTTTATACACGAATTATGCGGGTTGTTCAAGTGTGCAGGTATTACAAGAGATCAAGTCAAGAAGAAATTATTCTCATTATCACTAAAAGGAAGAGCTGAGGAATGGTATAAGCTGCTGAAGAATGGTCAAGCTCTTGAATGGGAGGAAATAGTGCCTCTCTTTTATTCAAAGTTTTATGCAAGGCCCCCACTTCATGATAAGGATTTATTGGATGCCTCACACACATGGAAGAAGAAGCTAAATGGGATCTTCTAGACCGTATTGAAGACAATGGTGAAGCATGGGAGAATGAAAAAGGAAGAAAGTCAGGTATAAATTATGATTATGAATGCATTGAATCTTTTATGGGAACTGATGACTTTCATAATGTTAGTAATACTTATGGTCTTGATTCTCAAGTTATTGCAAATTATTTCAAGGATATTGCCTCCTATATTGAAATTCCGAAAAAGGGATGGAGCAAGTATCATGAACCATATAAAGATGTTGCTAAGTGTGTTCCTGCATGGAATACTAAAGTTTACACTGCTAATCATGCTTTACCTAAACCTTACATTGAGTAAATACCTTTCCCAGTTAAAGTGAAGGAACATTCTATGATAGCTAGTATGGTTAATGGAAGTACAAGTAAAGATGATGAACCAGATGAACAAAATGATGAACCTATAATAGCAAATGTGAAAGACTTTGTCACTAAATATGTAGAAGATGGACACACTATCCTCTGTAAGGATACTTCTAATATTGTTTCACAAAGTAGTGTTATGAGAGCTAGTGTCCCTGTGTTTTGTCTTAGGATAAGCGATCATTGCTACAATGTATATCATTAAATTTATGCATGATACTGAAAGTTATTATGAGAGAGGGAAGACTGTTCTTATGCATCTCAATAATATCAAGTTTCCTTGTTTTATGCTTAAACTCTTTATGTTGCACTTGTTTTGCCTTCCTATGCTTGTAGCCTTTGGTTTCAACAACTTGTTTGTTAACAAAATTCCCTTGCATAGGAAGTGGGCTAGACTTAAACATGTATATTTTTGCTTCTTGACGCTCTCTTTTACTTCAATTCATATCTTATGTGAGCTTCATTGAAATTGTCATGCCCATATTAATGGCTATAAAGAAAGAGCTTTTTGGGAGACAACACAATTTATTTTTCTTTCAGTTTGTTTTTGTTTCTTTGAGTCTTGGAAGTTATTACTCCGGTAATAACCTCTCCTTATCCTTTTTTGTTTGGTTTTTGTGTCAAGATCAACCTCTAATGAGAGAGAAGTAAGATTTGGGAAAGTTGCTTTCCTGAAACAGATTTTTATGCTTCACCGTAAAAATTCGTGAGAGATCTCTGTATGTTGGATTGAGCTGTAAGTTTTTGTGCTTCTGCCCCAGGTTGTTATTTAACTTTCGTTAGTTTTGCACTTTTTGATTGAGCAACAGAAGATTTTCAAAAAAATTGATCTTTACCTGCTGGTCTGTTTTGACAGATTTTGCCACTCTTGCATTCGCTTCTTTAAATCGATTTCCTTTTTGAATTCTTTTTGGGTTTTCGGAAGGAGTTCCTACAGTAGCTTATGTTTTGATGGATTTCAGTTGAAATTGAACCTAAAAGGTTTATTACCTCGCTTACACTAATGTTGCTAATGAGAATTGTGTGAAACAAATTTCCAGGTTAGTGGAGAAAATTGTGTAATAAGAAAGTGAAAGGTTTCATGACTCAAGCAATATGTGTATGAAGATGAAGATATTGATGTTATTCAAGTGGTGACTCCGCAAGAATCTACTATAGACCAAATTCGGAGACCTGCAGAGTCCGTTTTCAAATAGGTAACAGTTTTGGTAAGAAAAGTTTCGTGAAAATTATGTCCAGTTATATTTTTGCAGTTTTTATCCAACAAGGAAAGTGATACATTGCAAATGTATCTATAATTTTTGATGTTCCATGCTTGGTTTTATCCACTTTCTTGTGTTTTGTTCCAACTTTGGAGTACTTTTCCTATGATTTCTTGGACTAACCTATTAACAAGAGCCACAGTGCTAGCTGCCTATTTTCTGCTGTTTTTGGTTCCA
The DNA here is from genome assembly GCA_910589775.1 of Avena eriantha. Lineage (NCBI taxonomy): Eukaryota > Viridiplantae > Streptophyta > Magnoliopsida > Poales > Poaceae > Avena > Avena eriantha. The sequence continues at coordinate 345,866,382 of OU342740.1, forward strand.
GGAAAGTCAGAAAATGAATATTCTCGGAATTGGACGGGACAAAAGCCAAAGTGCCTATTTTTCCGGAAGTGATCAAGTGCCAGAATACGAGACGGAGAAGGGCCAGGGGCTGGGCACACCACCTGGCCGCGCGGCCTGGCTGGGCCCGTGCCAGGGGGTGGTGAGGCCAGCCCTGGCACCCCCTCGGCCTCTCCTTCCTCCTATATATTGCCCTCGGGACGAAAACCCTAAGTACCCGATCAAAAATCCACGAAAGAGTCTGTAGCCGCCGTCATCTCCATCCCTAGATCGGGAGGGATCTGAAGCTCTTCCCGGCACCATGTCGGAGAGTGGAATTCACCCTGGAGGCCTTCTTCATCACCATGCAAGCCTCCGGTGTGATGCGTGAGTAGTTCATCCTTGGACTACGGATCCATGTAGTAGCTAGATGGCTGGTTCTCCTCCTTTGTGCTTTCATGTTTAGATCTTGTCAGCTCCGTTCATGATCAAGATCATCTATTTGTAATTATGTATGTTGTGTTTGCAGGGATCCGATGGATATTGAGACGCTATTTTAGATTGATTATTGATTCTATCATGTCTTTGTTATTTGTGATCTTGCATGCTTTCCGTTGTTAGTAGCTATCTTGGCCAAGTAGATGCTAGCAACTCCAAGAGTTAGTATTTATGCTCGATAGTGGGTTCATGCCTCTAGTAATCTAGGGAAGTGACAGAAATCTCTAAGGTACTAGATGTGTTGTTGCTACTAGGGAGAAAACAACAATCCATTGTTCATAGAACAATCGTATTGTTTACTTTACACGCAGTTCGTAAAGCAATAATCTGTTGCTTGCAACTTAATACTAGAGGGGGTTCGGATGATAACCTGAAGGTGGATTATTAGTCATAGATGCAGTTGGATGGCGGTCTATGTATTATGTTTTAATGCCCAATCAAGTCTCAAAGGAGTCAAGATGATTAGTATATGCATGTATTGCTTTCTCGGTGTTTGTCAATTGCCCCGCTGTAATTTGTTCACCCAGCATGTTATCTATCTTAAGGAGAGCCACCTCTAGTGAACTATGGATCCTGGTCCTTGTCTTTTACATACAATCTACAACTGTTTACTGCTTTGTGTTTACTTTCTGCAAACTTTTACTTCTTTCCATTCGATACATTTAATCCTTTGTTTTCCGCAAAACACGGTGAGATTGACAACCTCATCGCAATTTGGGGACAAAGTTCTGTGGTTGTGTTGTGCAGGTCTCCACGTTGCTACTAGCACCGGTAATGCGCCCTGCCAAAGCTCAGCTAGTAACACCTTTGGGGTGTTTCCTTCCTCCTACTGGTTCGATTAAACCTTGGTTTCATAACTGAGGGAAACTTGCTGCTGTGCTCGTCATACCTTCCTCTTGGGGTTCCCAACAAGCTCTACATCAACCACGAGCCATCAGAAAGCAACGAAGCGAAAGGGGGACGGAAACAGAGCCAGGGTGGCTTACACCACCCCCTGGCGCGGCCCCCTGGCCGTGCCATCAGGTGGTGTGGCCGCCCCGGACTCCGTGTCTGACCCATTTTCTCCCAGTACCTTCCTTTTGTTGTAAAACTTCGTAATATATAATCCCCCCGATCCCCCGAGGCTCGCATATCATGTTCTCATCGTGTTTTCATTTCGATCTGTTTCTGACAGGTAGAGTCCCAGTTTTGGAGCCACAATGTCTTCCTCTAGATCTACTAAAGAAGATGCCCCAGCATATATCATCAACCTATACATGCAAGAGTTGAAGATTCATCCCAATTAGTTGTTGCTTGAAGATGGGGAGGTACGGATAAAAGAGGTTCAAGGCCCTAAAGGTGAAGGAAGTCTGGAGGACAGGATGGAAGCGCTGGAGCAAGAAGTATTTAGGTACAAGAAGATGGCGGAATGCAAAGTGGATATCATCCATAATATTTGTTCCGAACTCATCGCCGAGCACCAAAAGAAGACTGCTGAGCTTAAGGATGAAATTCTCTCACTCCACCAAACAACCAACCAACTGCAAGCATAGCTCTACGACGTTCAAAATCAATACTGTGAGTACTAAGTTAGGTTTAAACACATAAGTGCTACTGCAAATTTCAGGATGCCAGAGACCACAATGTCTTTTGTTGACGGGGAGCCCTTACCTTGGAAGTCAGACGATGACGAAAGAACACCACTGATGTCTACGCACTTATTTCTTGTAGACAGCTGTTCGGCCTCCAAGTGCAGAAGTTTGTAGAACAGCAGCAAATTTTCCCTTAAGTGGATCATCCAAGGTTTATCGAGCTCACGGAGGAAGTGGTCAAAGGTATCCCCTCTCAAGAAACCCTGCAATCAAGATGCAAGAAGTCTCTTGTGTCCCCAACACACCCAATACACTTGTCAGGTGTATAGGCGCACTAGTTCGGCGAAGAGATAGTGAAATACAAATGGTATGGATATAAGACAATGGTGCCAGAAAATAGCTTGATGGCGTGGAAGAGACTAAAGGCAAACTGAAATAAAGATGGAAGCAAGCAAACATGTAACAAATCTAGTTACAAACGGTGTTTCCATGCTTAGAAACAAGGCCTAGGGATCATACTTTCACTAGTGAACACTCTCATATAAATATCTTATCTTCATGATACTACTCTTAACTACTCTCCGGTTGGACACACTAATCCATGGTAGGGCTATAACAGCACACCTCAAAGTTCGCCTTTCCCATCTAGATAACCCCACACTGTCACCTTGAGCACTATATGGTTCCAACAAACACCACAATTTCATAGAAACATCCAACCCCAAATATAACTCATAACAAGTATTTGTAATCTCTAGCCTAAGTGCCACCATGGTGTGCACGCTGTCACTTTCACACACATGGGGAGAGCAGAGATCTATTAAAGCACCTGAGTAGCAAAGTAGATCTACTTGATTACAAAGCTCATGATCACAATATGATCATCCATAGAGAGAGATGAACACATAGCTACCGGTAGAACCCTTAGCCTCGAGGAAGAACTACTCCCTCATCATCATGGGAATCAGCAATGGCGATGGAGATGGTGGTGGGGATCAATGGAGATGGCTCCGGGGGCACTTCCCTGTCCCGACAGGGTGCCGGAACAAAGACTTTCTGTCCCCCGAATCTCCTCTTCGGTGGCGGTGGCGCTGCTGAACTTTTCATGGATTTCTAATTGATGATTTAGGGTTTTTTGCATCGGGAGGATTTTATAGGCGAAGGGGCAAGGTCGGTGGCCAGCCAGGGGGCCCACACCATGCCCTGGCTGGGCCTAGGGTTGCCCGCGCCAAGGGGGGTGTGGCCACCATATGGCCCTTCTCCGTCTCGTCTTCTGGCTCCGTGAGTCTTCCGGTAAAATATCGACTTTCGCTTTTGTCCGGTCCAATTCCGAGAATATTCATTTTCTGACTTTTCTGAAACCAAAAATAGAAGAAAACAGGCAACTAGCACTGTGGCATCTTGTTAATAGGTTAGTCCAAGAAAGTGTATAAAAACTACTCCAAAGTGTGGATAAAACATAAGAAAGTAGATATAAACCAAGCATGGAACATCAAAAATTATAGATATGTTAGCAACATATCAACATCCCCAAGCTTAACTCCTGCTCGTCCTCGAGTAGGTAAGTGATAAAAAGAAATAATAATTTTTGAGGTGACATGCACCATCGTAAACTTGATCAAAGTATTTGTAAAACTTTGATAGCTCGGATCATAATACTTCAACATAGCATGAAAGATAAAGTTCTAACAATAAGACATAGCAACTATGTTGTAACATGAAAAGGGGCATGTTCGTCCGCGGTACCAAAGTTTGCAGGCCAGCGCATGCCGGTACCTAAGTTGCCTGAAATTACCGCGTTTCGAAAAGTTGGGCCGCCAACTACTGAGAGGGGCCATTTCGAGGCAAACTCATCTCACCCCTGCCAAATTCAAACATTCCATTAAACCGCCCCGTGAAGTAGACAGTCGGGACTCTCATGTCGGTCATATTTCCGTGACGCGGGCGCCAATGCGACAAGCTCTTTGGCAAATCAAGCAGCTAAGTGCATTGGATGCATTGACCAATTTCACAAATCCATTCCCGGCTTTCCCCTAGCTCCAGCAGCGTCGGAATCCACCCTCTAGGCAGGACGATCCCTTCGGACATTTGACTTCCGAGGCCAAGTTGCTGCGCCCAGTCGCTGATACCGAGCTCCAATGGCAGATGTCGTAGCCGCCATTGTGAGGCTGTAGCCCACTTCCACCACCGACGAGCCAAGCAGTTTAGAGGATGGCAGATCCTACTATCAAGGAAGAAGAAGTTCTGGCTACAAGCGGGTGAGCTACCCTTCTCTTTGCTATTCGCACTAACTATAACTGCTAGCTGGCTACTGAACCTCAAATTGTTTGTTAGCCCAACACTGACAAACATATTTTGTCCACGTTTTTCTGTCAAGTGGGATCTGCGTGGACCCCCCTTACCTGGTTACGGCAGTCCTCTACAGGTACGACTCTAAGGTCAAGTGGTATGGACACCATTGTTTCACGATGGAAGAAGCGCATGCGCAGATCTGCACTATATCTGGTATCGTTGCTGCTCTGCATAATCATGTTGAATTATGGCCGAATCAGACAGCAAAGTTTAGCTTCATGGATGCACGTGGCATCATGGTTCCTATAACGTTTGACAGTCAACTAATTGGGTTGATGAAAAGGTATGCTTCGGCTGCCATGTTTGAGCTAAAATGTGATGTACTGGATGCGGAAGCTGCTGCAACTGGGAGTCGCCCTTCTATTCTTGGACAGGGTGGTTGCTCGAACCCAATTAGCTCCTGGTAAGCAAAGGTCGCTTGGGGTTCCATGTTTGTGCTGAATTGTAATTTCTGTTTTATTTACTCTGTAGATATTGGGCAGTTATGCAATAGTCTTGTTTCTTTGACAGGAAGCACCGCAAGGTTAGAAACATGACTGCCGGGTCAGTCATTTTGCTGCCCGAAGAAATTAAAAAAAAGTGGAAAGATGATGCTGGACACGATTCTGGTGCCTATTGTACCGGAGATGCAGAGTACGTGAAGCTAAGAAAAATGGCACCGAGCAAGAGGAAGAAGGCAGGAAATGAAGAAGCCAGTAGACGTGAAGGCTTGGCACCCAGGCTGCAGAAGAAGGCTGCTGGCAATGAATATGCATAGTAATGTGTTGAACTTGAACCTATATATGTAATTCTATTAAATTCTGGAGCTCTGTGTGTGGCACGTTGCTGGGAGAAACAATCTACCCACGTTCTCTGAGTAAAATGTACCGCGACTTAGGGTTTGGAAACTCCCGAGTCAGTAGTTGAATCCGAAATTGTGATTGTGCCACTGCTATCTAAAAACAAGGATCCACCAGTTCCACGATTGCTGAGGGGCTGGAGTGGAGGTCTCCAAATACGACGGAATGTAAGTGGCACAGAAATAAATTATTTAAGCTGCCACACTCCACGAAGCAGAAACTTATTTCAGATGCTGCACACACTACTAGGAAACAGCTTATAGATAGATAAGATATTCAGTGGCACATATGTAAAACTATGCGCCACAGATATATATTAGTGGCGCACTAGAAAACATGCGCCATAGAAGTTTGGCACTTTAGTGGCGCACGAAACCAATATGCGCCACAGAAGTCCATATTTCTGTGGCGCATATTTTCGTGTGCGTCACTAAAGTGTCAAACTTCTGTGGCGCATATAGACGTATGCGCCATAGAAGGTTGATGGGACCAAGCAGCAAAAAAAGGGGGAGAAACTTCTGTGGTGCATATGTCCATATGCGCCACAGAAAGTGATGTTTCTGTGGCGCATATAGGTGTATGCGCCACAGAACAAGCATATAGGGGGGAAAATAGATCCCCCCCCCCCCCGTGGATCGCCTTTTCAGTTTTGCAAAAAATAAACAAAAATGATAGAAACTTCAAAAAAATAATTCTTTTAAGTTGTAGTTAGATTTTAGGGTATAGATCTAGACAAAATTGAAAAACGGCTATAACTTTTGCATGTCTTTTGCAAAAATAGGTCATGGCGTGGTAAAACGGCTATAAATTTTGCATACGATGTCGGAAAAAAATCTTTAACCTCTCAAAATGATCGTCTCGAAATTCCCTACACGATTTTTAGATTCCCCAAATTCCAAAAGAGTAAAAAGTTATGGAAGACAGAAGACTTTTTCCTGCAAAAAAATAAAAAAGGGGGAGAAACTTCTGTGGCGCATTTCCCCCAGATGCGCCACAGAAGCCTTGGGCGGGATTCGAAAATTGAATCCCGCCGGCGCCCCGTCTCCTTATATTCCTCCACTTCTTCTCACCTTCTCCTCCACTTCTACTCCCCTCCATACTTCTCCCCTCCATACTTCTCCCCTCCACTTCTCCTCCCCTCCATACTTCTCCCCTTCTCCTACACTTCTCCCTCCATTATCCCTCCCCTCCATACTTCTCCCCTTCTCCTCCACTCTTCGGTGACATCCACCTCCGGCCATGGCTACCTCGGTGACCGTCTCCACCTAGATGACCTCCTCCTCCGGCGACCTCCAACACCACCGGCGACCTCCTCCTCCTCCTCCTCCTCCTCCTCCTCCACCACCACCATCTCTGGCGGCCTCCTCCAACCATCTCTGGCGAGCCCTTCCTCCACCTCCAGCGGCGGCCTCCTCCTCCTACTACTCTAACCACCTCCGACGGCCTCCTTCTCCTCCGGCCATCACATCTGATCCACCTCCGGTGACCCCCCCACCTCCGGCCAAATCTGGCCTGGTTTTTTTTTAAATTTGAAAAAAACTTATGTGGCGCATATTGGCCATATGCGCCACAGAAGTTTGAGATCTGGCCCGCCTTTTTTTTGAATTTTGAAAAAAAACTTCTGTGGCCCATATTGGCCATATGCGCCACTGAAGTTTGAGACTTCTGTTGCGCATTTTGAAATGCGCCACAGAAGATAGTTATCAGTGGTGAGGTATCAGTGGCGACTAAGACATTTGCCACGGATAGTGAAAAAAGGTGCACCACTGATAAGCTATTTCCTAGTAGTGACAACGACGTGGCAACATAAACAACAATGTTCTCACTGATAATGCCCAGACGAGGAGGAAATCGGTACCACTTTCTGGCCTAATCTTGAGCCCGTCTATCTCACCACCTCTCTGCTCCTACATCCCCTACATCTGGCGAAGCTCCTGGATTTCCAGTAACCGGGTGTACATGCTTCCACTTTATAAATTGTGGTTGTGCTATTTGCATGCGGCACAATCCACGTAGATTACGTTTAAACAAACCACCAATGTTAGAATACACTAGTAGAAAAGGTGTCTTTGGTCCATGGTCACGTTCCCAATCTAGGACAGAGATCTAAATCGAGGCAGAAATTGATCTAAATCACAAATTCTTCCACAAATGAATCGAGACAGAGATCTAAATCGAGGCATTTCATTACTTCAACCACAAATTCTTCTAAACAAAGGTGTGATTTCACATCCTACATTAATTCAACCACTAGTCAACAATTTCACTTCCGCTGCCACTGTCCTCCAAAGTCGCCAGCTTCCTCGTCGCTATCATACGGAACCTCCATGATGTCTGCATTGTTCGCGAGACAGAGCACCTCTACGCGGCGAGTGGCGGCGATGAGGGTGTACTTGGTCCGTCTAGGGACGGACCAGAACCTCTCCCGCCCTTCTCAGTTGTGGAGATCTCGGAGCACCACGCGCCCGTCAACGATGCGGTTGGCAATCTTGGACTTCCCCTCCTTCTTGAACAGCGTCAGCCAGTATGGGCTGGCCACCGCATATCGGGGCAGCGCCCTCTTCCACGCGGGCATCTGGCGGCAGTGTGCCGCGATTTTGCTCTCCATCTCGGCTCGGCCAGGGAGCAGAGCCACCGGCACCCTCGCAGAGCTGATGCACCATCTGTGGGGCACCGTCACGGCTGGCGGCGCGAGGATGTCAAAGTTCGCGAACATCACCGCCTCGTAGAAGTTCAGATCGGGCATCTCCATGGCGGCGCGGTGGAGATTGAAGAGGGAGCGAGGGGATGGACGGAGCGATGGAGATTGGAGAGGACGAGGGGATGGACGACGAAGCGACGCATTGTGGCGCCTCCTATTTGTATACGAGGACGATGAAGCGACGGGCCGAATATCCAAGGGGCATTGGTCAGACAAAAGAAGTAATGTGGGGTCAGACTAACGGGAGAGCAATTTTTTCCTCCCTGGACTCCGGGACCAATAGTTCAGACCGCTAGGTCAACAAGTACAACTATTACAACTTAAAAAGGCACGGAGCTTAAGCTAAATAGAACTAGTTATCACACATCTCCTTGATCTTCCTAATCTTAGCCTGATGCGCATCTTCCTGTGAGATCAAGGATCGAATCGTCTGCTCCTTCCTTTTAGCTTCTTCCTTTCACAGCTTCAATTGTTTCTCTACATTTTTCCTCATGCACCTGTCAATACTCGTAGTTGTGAACTGTAGGACTTTGGCCTGGTGGAGATCATTCCTTGCTTGAGTCGGTTCTTGCTCTGCTTTAGCCTTCAGGGCCAATGCCGCGTCCCTCTCCTTCTCAACTTTGCTAACCTTGTCTTGCACCCACCTGAGATCTTGCTTATGCTTGGTCGTGTCAACTGGTTCCCATAGCTTCATCTCAACACTTTCAAGAAGTGAGATGAATACGGATTCTTTCAATTCAATAGTCATTTCCCATAGTTTGTCCAGCGTTTTCTGCATCGATTTGGGCCACTCTGCATCTACCCATTTGACAACACCACAACTTCTGCCTTGCATCATTGCACGATGTCCTTGACATCGTAGAAACCTCCTACCTGCGTTTCGTCATTCGAACGCTACAAATTTAGCAGGCACATATCCATGTTTACATAGCAGAGGATTGTCTTCATCCGCTAAACCGTGATAGTCGGAGTCATAAATCGTCTCGTTGGCCTAACACATTATAAGCGCATGAGTAAACAGATTAGATCTAGCTCAAAAAATAAATAACTGGCCATAGATGATAGAAATAGAGATGAGACGACTCACATTGAAATCACCGTCCATGTCATCACGACGTGTTTCCTCACTGTCTCCCCTTGAACCCATGGCGAGAGGGAGGGGGTGCCTGCCGGAGAGGGGATTGGGATGGAGGTGTTGTCGGCTTGCGGCTATGGTAGGATGGGAGTGAAGTGGGGAAAGTGGCTTCGAGGGGAAGGAAGAGAAGTACGGGGAGGAAGAGAAGTAATGGGAATGTGACACTGGGATGTGGCCCACTGAACTCGTGAGACATGACACTCACAACAACGGAGCGCCCGGTGTTGCCAGTTTGTCCAGACCAAGCGTGGCCAATCATGCTGCAGAATAGCCTACTCACGGATCGCTCTCATGAAGACTATCCCAATTGCCCAAGCGCCCCGATCTAACTGTATGTAACAATCTTTAAGCAGAAAAACTGTGTTAGGGAGTGCCTTCAAGAAGACTCGGTCTAACGGCCACCCATGCAATGACACTGGTGTATCCATGTGTGGTTTGTGAAAAGAACAGACATGCAATCACACTAGGTGGATCCATATGTAGTTTATGGAAGTAACACACATGCAATGACTCTAGTTGTGATTCATGAAAAGAACAGACATGCAAAGACCTGGTGGATCCATGTGTGGTTCATGAGAAGAACACACATCCAATGACACTGGTGGACTCTAGTTGTGGTTCATGAAAAGAACAGACATGTAATGACACTGGTGGATCCATATGTGGTTTTCCTACAGGAACACACATGCAATGGCACTGGGTGTGGTTCATGAAAAGAACAGAAATGCAATGACACTGGTGGATCCATGTGTGGTTGATGTTAAGTAACAGACATGCAATGACTCTAGTTGTGAATCATGAAAAGAACAGACATGCAATGACACTGGTGGATCCATGTGTGGTTCATGAGAAGAACACACATCCAATGACACAGGTGGATCCTTATGTGGTTCATGAAAAGAACTGACATGCAATGACACTGGGTGTGGTTCATGAAAAGAACACACATCCAATGACACTGGTGGATCCTTATGTGGTTCATCAAAAGAATAGACATGCAGTGACACCGGTGGATCCTGATGTGGTTTGTCTAGAGGAACACACATGCAATGACACCGGGTGTGCTTCATGAAAAGAACAGACATGCAATAACACTGCATGTGGTTTGTGAAAAGAACAGAGATGCAATGACACTGGTGGATCCTTATGTGGTTCATGAAAAGAACTGACATGCAATGACACTTGGTGTTGTTCATGAAAAGAACAGACATGCAATGACACCGGTGGATCCATGTGTGGTTTATGGAAGTGATAGACATGCAATGACTCTAGATGTGATTCATGAAAAGAACAGACATGCAATGACACTGGGTGTGGTTCATGAGAAGAACACACATCCAATGACAATGGTGGATCCTTATGTGGTTCATGAAAAGAACAGATATGCAGTGACACCGGTGGATCCTTATATGGTTTGTCTAGAGGAACACACATGCAATGACACCGGGTGTGGTTCATGAAAAGAACATACATGCAATGACTTATGTGGTTTGTCTAGAGGAACACACATGCAATGACACTAGGTGTGGTTCGTCAAAAGAACAGACATGCAATGACACTGGCGGATCCTTATGTGGTTTGTGCTAAGAAGAGACATGCAATGACACTGGTGGATCCATGTGTGGTTCATGAAAAGAACTGACATGCAATGACACTGGGTCTGGTTCATGAGAAGAACACACATACAATGACACTGGTGGATCCTTATGTGGTTCATGAAAATAACAGACATGCAGTGACACCGGTGGATCCTTATGTGGTTTGTCTAGAGGACCACACATGCAATGACACCGGGTGTGGTTCGTGAAAAGAACAAACATGCAATGACACTGCATGTGGTTTGTGAAAAGAACAGACATGCAACGACAATGGTGGATCCTTATGTGTTCATGAAAAGAACTGACATGCAATGACACTAGGTGTGGTTCATGAAAAGAATAGACATGCAATGACACCGGTGGATCAATGTGTGGTTTATGGAAGTAATAGACATGCAATGACTCTATCTTTGATTCATGAAAAGAACAGACATGCAATGACACCGTTGGATCCATGTGTGGTTCATAAGAAGAACACACATCCAATGAAACTGGTGGATCCTTATGTGGTTCATGAAAAGAATAGACATGCAGTGACACCGGTGGATCCTTGTGTGGTTTGTGTAGAGGAACACACATGCAATGACACCGGGTGTGGTTCATGAAAAGAACAGATATGCAATGACTTATGTGGTTTGTTTAGAGGAACACACATGCAATGAAACTGGGTGTGGTTAATGAAAAGAACAGACATGCAATAACACTGGTGGATCCTTATGTTGTTTGTGAGAAGAATAGACATGGAATGACACTGGTGGATCCATGTGTGGTTCATGAAAAGAACTGACATGCAATGACACTGGGCGTGGTTCATGAGAAGAACACACATCCAATGACAATGGTGGATCCTTATGTGGTTCATGAAAAGAACAGACATGCAGTGACACCGGTGGATCCTTATGTGGTTTGTCTGGAGGAACACACATGCTATGACACCGGGTGTGGTTCATGAAAAGAACAGACATGCAATGACTTATGTGGTTTGTCTAGAGGAACACACAGGCAATGACACTGGGTGTAGTTCGTGAAAAGAACAGACATGCAATGACACTGGTGGATCCTTATGTGGTTTGTGAGAAGAACAGACATGTAATGACACCGATGGATCCATGTGCAGTTCATGAAAAGAACTGACATGCAATGACACTGGGTTTGGTTCATGAGAAGAACACACATCCAATGACACTGGTGGATCCTTATGTGTTTCATGAAAAGAACATACATGTAGTGACACCGGTGGATCCTTATGTGGTTTGTCTAGAGGAACACACATGCAATGACACCGGGTGTGGTTCGTGAAAAGAACAGACATGCAATGACACTGCATGTGGTTTTTGAAAAGAACAGACATGCAATGACACTGGTGGATCCTTATGTGGTTCATGAAAAGAACTGACATGCAATGACACTGGGTGTGGTTCATGAAAAGAATAGACATGCAATGACACCGGTGGATCCATGTGTGGTTTATGGAAGTAACAAACATGCAATGACTCTAGCCGTGATTCATGAAAAGAACATACATGCAATGACACTGGTGGATCCATGTGTGGTTCATTACAAGAACACACATCCAATGACACTGGTGGATCCTTATGTGGTTCATGAAAAGAATAGACATGCAGTGACACTGGTGGATCCTTATGTGGTTTGTCTAGTGGAACACACATGCAATGACACCAGGTGTCGTTCATGAATAGAACAGACATGTAATGACTTATGTGGTTTGTTTAGAGGAACACACATGGAATGACACTGGTTGTGGTTCATGAAAATAACACACATGTAATGACACTGGTGGATCCTTATGTGGTTCATGAAAAGAACTGACATACAATGACACTGGGTGTGGTTCATGAAAAGAATAGACATGCAATGACACCGGTGGATCCATGTGTGGTTTATGGAAGTAACAGACATGCAATGACTCTAGCCATGATTCATGAAAAGAACAGACATGCAACGACACTGGTGGATCCATGTGTGGTTCATTAGTAGAACACACACCCAATGACACTGGTGGATCCTTATGTGGTTCATGAAAAGAACAGACATGCAGTGACACCAGTGGATCCTTATGTGGTTTGTCTAGTGGAACACACATGCAATGACACCGGGTGTGGTTCATGAATAGAACAGACATGTAATGACTTATGTGGTTTGTTTAAAGGAACACACATGCAATGACACTGGGTGTGGTTCATGAAAATAACAGACATGCAATGACACTGGTTGATCCTTATGTGGTTGGTGAGAAGAACAGACATGCAATGACACTGGTGGATCCTTATGTGGTTCACGAAAAGAACTGACATGCAATGACACTGGGTGTGGTTCATGAAAAGAACACACATCCAATGACACTGGTGGAGCCTTATGTCGTTCATGAAAAGAACTGACATGCAATGGCACTAGGTGTGGTTCATGAAAAGAACAGAGATGCAATGACACTGGTGGATCCATGTGTGGTTTATGGAAGTAACACACATGCAATGACTCTAGCTGTGATTCATGAAAAGAACAGACATGCAATGACACCGATGGATCCATGTGTGGTTCATGAGAAGAACACACATCCAATGACACTGGTGGATCCTTATGTGGTTCCTGAAAAGAATAGAGATGCAATGACACCAGTGGATCCTCATGTGGTTTTGAAGGGAATATGCCCGAGAGGCAATAATAAAATGGTTATTATCTTATTCCATTTTTATGATAAATGTTTATTTTGCATGCTATAATTGTATTAATTGGAAACGTTAATACATGTGTGTTTAATAAACAAAATACAAAGTTCCTAGTAATGCCTCTCATATAAACTAGCTCGTTGATTAACAAGATGATCAAGGTTTCCTGATCATGGACATTAGATGTTGTTAATAACGAGATCACAACATTGGTCGAATGATGTGATGAACATTCATCCAAAGTATAACATTACGATCAAAGTCATTATGTTTATATTGGTATAACATCATACAAAGTAATCTTAGTCCTTAGACCATGAGATCATGTCAATTGCTAACACTAGAAGAGTATCTTGATAACACCAAACGTCACACCATAACAGGGTGACTGTTAAGGTGGGTTCATTACTACGAAGGTGTTATGTTGAGGCTCATGGATCAAGAGTGGAATTTGTCAATCCCGATGACGGATAGATGTACTCTGGGCCCTCTCGGTGATATCACATTAAGATAGCTTGCAAGCAAGTGATGTGATCACTAGAATGTTATATCACGGGAATGAGAAAAGAGTGCATGTCGGTAACGAGATCAAACTAGGTATTTGAATACCGATGATCGAATCTCGGACATGTATTATATCATCAGACAAAGGGATTTAGTTACTAGCATTAAAAGTTCTCACGATCATAGAAGTCATCGTTGAATGTGTAGGAGTCAGTATGGATCTCTAGGTCTCGCTTCTGATTATTGATCTGAGAGGGGTCTCGACCATGTCTGCATTATTCGCGAACCCTAGGGTGACACACTTAAGGGATACCGAAACCATTTGGATCAAATATGTTTCAGATAAAGATTTAAGAAATCGCTGGAATTATTTCAATAGACACCGAAACTGTTTCGGGTGAAATTGCTAAAATTGGTTCTGCATGTAATGTTGAAATGTTGCAGGGGGTTTTATGTGAATGTTTGCTAATTAAAGTAATTAACAAAATTCTGAATAAAATTAATAAAAGAGTTTTATTAAATGAGAGAGCATTAATTTTGGAGAAATTTAATGCATTTAAAGTTGAGACTTTAAAAGAGAATGTGAAGGGGCATTTTAATGTGGAGGGGGTTACCACCACATGAATGGGGGAGGTGAAGGGACACCCTCCATGGGCGCCGACCATGGGAGGGGTACCCTCCCCTCCTCCTATAAAAGGCCCCCTCTCACTCCTTCTTCCTCACACCTCCTCGTGAGGATCTCTCTCCCCCTCTAGTATTTTCCCCCATGGTCTCGCATTAGCGAGATACATGTTCCCGGTGGCTTTATCTGGAAATGAGTTGCTGCTTCCGCTGCTTTGCTAGAGCGAGGGACGGAGGTGGTCAGGGTACCGGATGTGTGTGCGATCACGGATGCACCGCTGCTTTGCGGTGCTGGACTTGGTGGTGCTGGACTTGCTGGAGCTGGATCTGATGGACGTGCTGGAGCCGGACCTGCTAGACTTCATCACAATCTTGAGATCGGCAAGTGTACGACTACATCATCCACGAGTTCCAACTCATTAACAAAGCTTTGTTTTCTTCGAGGGTAAGTTCTCTATGGATGTATATCCACCTGTTGCTTGTATCTAGTAGATAGATCTTGGCGTATAGTTCCCATCGTAGGAATTTTTTTGTTTTCTATGCTACGAACCCAACAGTGGTATCAGAGCCTGATCTATGCGTAGGTGCTTTGCACGGGTAGTACGCATATGTTTATATGTGGGCGATGATGATCATGTTATTGCTTTTTTCATGTATTTTGGATATTGGTGCCATAGTGGGATGAAGGGGCCCGGACCAACCTTACATGTCATCGTACATGAGACCGGTTCCACGACTGACATGCAACTAGTTTTGCATAAGTGGCTGGCGGGTGTCTATGTCTCCTACTATAGTCAATATCTGATTTACAACGAGTTTCTAATAACTTGGTTATCCTCGTTGTGGTTCCATGTCCGTAGATAAGAATGATTCTATCTCTGAAATCCCTAAGCCACGTAAAACTTGCAATGGATAAATTAGAGGCATCTAGTTTAGATCGCTGCTGGGCTAGTGTCATGATATGGTAATGTCGTAAGTAGATGTATGATAGATACTCTTACAACACACCTAACATGTAAGTTCCATAGACCTTGGCCTTACACACAAAGGAATGATAGAGATCATACCATGATGCATATGATAGAGATCAAATGCATGGACCATATCATCTCACTTTACACATTAGATGTTTGCATCTTATATTGCTAGTTTGGCGTTTTAGTATAATTTAAGATGATCCCTAATTTAGATATCAAGATAAAGATGTGTTCTTCTTTAAGTATGCACCGTTCTATGGATCGTGTTTCGAGGCATCACGTGATGATCGGGTGTACTCGACTCTACGCTTTCATACAACGGGTGTAAGACAGTTTTACACACGCGAGTACTAAGGTTCTTACTTGGCGAGCCTAGCATGTATAGACATGGCCTCGGAACACGTATCGAAAGGTTTAGCATGAGTCAGATAGTTGATATGATGGCCATATTGATGCTCACCTTTGCAGCTACACCGACTCACGTGATGATCGGACTTGGTGTAGTGGATTTGGTTCATGTAATCACCAAAAAGGCACGAGGGATGTCGTTTTTGAGTGGGAGTTCATTTCTAATTTGGATTAGTCAAACTCAATTTGTCATAAACTAAATCGAAGTGAATTTTCATAATTTGTTGTAGTCATTGGCGTATGTTCACTACCTTATGCTTCGTTTTAATTGAGATAATAGAACTATAGAATTCTGGATATTTACTTTACGAACTGGTATCGTATTGTTTTGAATGTCAATTTATAGTTTATAAGTCCTATTGCAAAATTTCAGGAAACCCTATTTACTCCATGAAGTTTAATAAGTAGTATTAAATCAAGAGTAAGAATTCCAATGTTAGTATCTAAAGTATCATGTTTGCCTCCATGATTATTGATATTCAAAAGTTGTTTTAATATCAAGATTATATAGGAGCTAAAAATTGTTTCAGAAACCATCATGTGTGAAAGGTATTGTGATATATGAAACAATGTTTTTGGTTGCATTATGATAGAGTATAATTTAGCAAAATACATGTTCTCATATTATGAGAATTTTTGAAGGATGGAGGTGCTAAGCATCCGGATCTCCCAAAAAGGTTTTGGGAACTAACATTATACTCGCAATTCTTCCTTACAGGCTATAGTAGCTTGATCATGAAAGTTGTCATGATAAGGATGAATAGAAGATGTAAGTAAAATGTTTACTACACTAAAAGATTACTAAAGAATGGATTTTTGAAAGAATACCAAACATTTGATGATAGTGATCCACTTCAAAGTGCAAGTCCAAAGGTATTAGTATTTGACTATACACGCTTTGTACTATGTGTCATGTGAATGACACCACTATTGATGTCGATAGATTCTTTTAAAAGGAAAAGGAATTGCTGAAAGAGAATCTATAAAATATTTGGCAGAAAAGAAAAGGTTGGATATGTCCAACTTAGGTATGTAGAAGATATACATGTTATGGTTGTATTCCTTGCTTGTTAAACAATGTGGTTCTTAGGTATTGGATAGAGGTATTGGATACCGAATTGGTTGGTATGAAGTGTCATACCGGATAATGCAATTCATGAACTGCAATGGCCTAAGTAACTAGAAGAGAATAAGTGATGATGTTCATGGAAGACAAATAAAGTGTTATTGTGTTTTTCGTTGTCGTCAAACCTAGCCTTCAAGATTTGTTTTAATAATTGTTATTTTGTTCCGGTATTAAGAGAACAATGGTTGTTCAAATAATTACCGTATTCCATAAAGGATGAATGAACTTTTACAAGTCTAGTTGGAGAAATCACATCCATAAACACTATTGCTAAAATGTCGCAAGACAAATGATTGAAAGATCACTTATGAAGTGACATCGCTATTTAAATTATATTGGAAAGAAATTATGAAGAAACTCCATGTTGATGGATTTTTGGAGTCTTTGATTTTGATCAATTGACGCTTGTGAGACTTTCCTCGAGATAATTGAAACTCCGTCGATAGGCCAAAGAGAAACGGATGACTAACTTATTAGATATTATACAAATTGATGTATATAGTCCATTATATGTAGCCATGTGCGTTGGATCTTTTTGCTTCATATGCTTTCTCCAGAAATTTAAGTGAATATATCTATATATTTACTTAATAAGGAAGAAGTACGAAACATTTAAAAAAATTCAAAGACTTTCAAGATGAAGTGAAAAATCATTGTAACAAGAATTTTTCAGAGTTTATGATTTGATTATAAAGGAAGATATTTGAGTTACATGTTTAGCAAAACACTTCATATTTGAGGAATTGTTCCATGATTTGTGTTTCCCGATAAACCATAGGAGTATGGCATATTCGAGAGATGAAATCAAACCATGTTTGAGATGGTAAGATCAAAGGTGTCATTTATAAAACTGCCATTATGTTTTAAGGATTGAAGCTTTAGAGGCTACCGCTTTTACACTGAAAAGAGCACCATCGCGATCCGTTGTAATGACACCATATAAGTTATGGTTTGGGATAAAGCCCGAATTATCTTTTCTTAAATTTTGGTATGCTATGCATAAGTAAAATGTTTACAACGAAATTTGGATAAGCACGTCTTTGTAGGTTATCCCAAAGAATTTGTTGGGAATTTC
Organism: Avena eriantha; assembly: GCA_910589775.1. Classification (NCBI taxonomy): domain Eukaryota; kingdom Viridiplantae; phylum Streptophyta; class Magnoliopsida; order Poales; family Poaceae; genus Avena; species Avena eriantha. Next base: position 345,884,471 of record OU342740.1, read on the forward strand.
TCCATAACACCAAGGACAAAAGATTTTGTTACTTGGAATGTCAAGTTTCTTGAGAAGGAATTTTTCGCGAAAAGTTAAGTGGGAGGACAATAGAACTTTGATAAGGTTGTTGAACCTTAGCTATATGTGCTAAGTAGCGCAGCACCGGAAAGTGTCCCGGTGGCGGCCACAATGCTCATGGCTCCTGTGATTACAAAGGTTGTGATCTCAGAGATTAGAGTTCCTATTGAACTGTGTGGGTCGGTAGGAATCAAATAGTGTGATTTGATAAGCAAGTCGTTATTGTTTTCACAATGATGAACCGACTACATGCAAAGAAGCGATGATGGGCCCTGTCTCCATAAAATGACTAGAAGTCATAGAATCTGTGATAGTATCCATACACGAGAAATCAAGTTTCTGAACTTGGAAGACCCTCTGGAAAGGCGTGACGCCTATCAGTCGTGTTTGGATCTATAAAGAAATAGACATGGATGTTTAACATCTATGAAATAGTCGACATGTCGGAAAGAAGTTTACGACAATGTTCAAGGAGTTGACTATGACAAGATTTGATCTTTCATAGCGATATTTAGTCTTGACGGATTAATGTAGCAACCACTACATATAATTTGATGTATGGTAGTTGAAGAAACAAAACAATGTTCTTCTAATAGAATGGTTACCTAGGACGTGTACAAGACACGGTTCGAAGGGTTTTGTTAATTCAAAGGGTGCTAAAAGGGCATGCAAACTTCAATAGTTGAAGTAAGCATAGCGGAGTTGGAACCTTCACCATGATGAAACTATTAAAAGAGTTTAAATTCATCGGAGATGATGAAGATGCTTGCATTTGCAAGAGATTAAGTGGGAGTGTTGAGACATATTTCTAATACATTATGTAGAGAACATATTGTTGATTGGAAATGATGTATCTTGTATTGACACAAGTTAAGAATTTCATTAAAATAAGATTTCGATGAAAGACTTGGGCAAACCCGGAATATTTGGCATCAATATCTATATGGATAGATTGAGGCGCTAATATGGTTGTGCCAAACTTCCATATATGAGATGTTGAAAGGGTTCAATATGGAAACAACAAGAAAGCTTCATGCTGCATGGAAAGGATTGTATCAAGATTCAAGTGTTTCAACACTTGGTGAGTAAAATCACATGAATATTTTGATCGATTATACCATGATATGTATATATCCAGAATGTCCTATGCTCTAAATGTTATGAGCACATATCAGAATGATTCATAAGATGATCATTGGACAATAGTAAATATATTCTTATGAGCTTTGGAAGAACTAAGAATATATCATGTATAAGTGACAAATAGTTAAAGGTAGTTCATTGTAAAGTGTTACATTGATACTAGTTTTGTCACAAGATACAAATTAAATTTATCTCTATTTAGACTATGGGTGGCACAATGTAATGGAAAGGATGTTCCATGATGGATTTGGATAAGTTCCAAAGTTGAAACATTGTGACGGATACTACAACAAAAGGCTAAGTATATGACTGCTATAGTAGCAGCAAAGGAGGGCATTTGTGTTAAGAAGGTTGCTATCAAACTAGGTGTGGTTCAAAGTGGGCTAATACTATGAAGATATATTGTATGACAATAATATCAACATATTTTAGCCCGAATGAACTAAAGGTCTCACCAAAGGACCAAATTTATACAATGCCATCTCATTTGAGAATAAGTGATGCGTAGAGACGCAAAGACATGCAAATACACACGGACCTGAAAGTGCCAGATCCGGAGATTATGTTAACCAATAGCAAATGCGTATATTCAACACCTAGGTGTTGTATATACAAGTTTACAAACTAAATTATTGACTCTAGTGCAAGTGGGGGACTGAAGGGAATAGGCCCGAGAGGCAATAATAAAGTGGTTATTATCTTATTCCATGTTTATGATAAATGTTTATTTTGCATGCTATAATTGTATTAATTGGAAACGTTAATACATGTGTGTTTAATAAACAAAATACAAAGTTCCTAGTAATGCCTCTCATATAAACTAGCTCGTTGATTAACAAGATGATCAAGGTTTCCTGATCATGGACATTGGATGTTGTTAATAACGAGATCACAACATTGGTGGAATGATGTAATGAACATTCATCCGAAGTATAGCATTACGATCAAAGTCATTATGTTTATATTGCTATAACATCATACGAAGTAATCTTAGTCCTTAGACCATGAGATCATGTTAATTGCTAACACCAGAAGAGTATCTTGATAACACCAAACGTCACAACGTAACAAAGTGACTATAAAGGTGGGTTCAGTACTACGAAGATGTTATGTTGAGGCTCATGGATCAAGAGTGGAATTTGTCAATCCCGATGACGGATAGATATACTCTGGGCCCTCTCAGTGATATCACATTAAGATAGCTTGCAAGCAAGTGATGTGATCACTAGAATGTTATATCACGGGAACGAGAAAAGAGTGCATGTCGGTAATGAGATCAAACTAGGTATTTGGATACCGATGATCGAATCTCGGACATGTATTATACCATCAGACAAAAGGATTTAGTTACTAGCGTTAAAGGTTCTCATGATCACAGAAGTCATCGTTGAATGTGTAGGAGTCAGTATGGATCTCTAGGTCCCGCTTCTGGTTATTGATCTGAGAGGGGTCTCGATCATGTCTGCATTATTCGCGAACCGTAGGTTGACACACTTAAGGGTTACCGAAACCATTTGGAGCAAATATGTTTCAGATAAAGATTTAAGAAAGCGCTGGAATTATTTCAATAGACACCGAAACTGTTTGGGGTGAAATTGCTGAAATTGGTTCTACATGTGATATTGAAATGTTGTAGTGGGTTTTATGTGAATGTTTGTTAATTAAAGTAATTAAAAAAATTCTGAATACAATTAATAAAAGAGTTTTATTAAATGAGAGCATTAAATTTGGAGAAATTTAATGCATTTAAAGTTGAGACTTTAAAAGAGAATGTGAAGGGGCATTTTAATGTGGAGGGGGTTACCACCACATGAATGGGGGAGGTGAAGGGACACCCTCCATGGGCGCCGGCCATGGGAGGGGTACCCTCCCCTCCTCCTATAAAAGGCCCCCCTCTCACTCCTTCTTCCTCACACCTCCTCGTGAAGGATCTCTCGCCCCCTCTAGTATTTTCCCCCATTGTCTCGGAGTAGCGAGATACATGTTCCCGGTGGCTTTATCTGGAAATGAGTTTCTGCTTCCGCTGCTTTTCTGGAGCGAGGGACGGAGGTTGTCGGGGTACCGGACATGTGTGCGATCACGGATACACCGCTGCTTTGCGGTGCTAGACTTGGTGGTGTTGGACTTGCTGGAGCTAGATATGATGGACGTGCTCGAGCCGGACCTGCTGGACTTCATCACGATCTTTAGATCGGCAAGTGTACGACTACATCATCCACGAGTTCCAACTCGTTAACAAAGCTTTGCTTTCTTCGAGAGTAAGTTGCTTGTATCTAGTAGTTAGATCATGGCGTATAGTTCCCATCGTAGGAATTTTTTTGTTTTCTATGCTGCGAACCCAACGGGTTTGTCTAGAGGAACACACATGCCATGACACTGGGTGTGGTTCATAAAAAGAACAGACATGCAATGACTTATGTGGTTTGTCTAGAGGAACACACATGCAATGACACTGGGTGTGGTTCATGAAAAGAACAGACATGCAATGACACTGGTGGATCCTTATGTGGTTTGTGAGAAGAACAGACATGCAATGACACTGGTGGATCCATGTGTGGTTCATGAAAAGAACTGACATGCAATGACACTGGGTGTGGGTCATGAGAATAACACACATCCAATGCCACTGGTGGATCCTGATGTGGTTCGTGAAAACAACTGACATGCAATGACACTGGGTGGATCCTTATGTGGTTTGTCTAGAGGAACACACATGCAATGACATAGGGTGTGGTTCATGAAAAGAACAGACATGCAATGACATATGTCGTTTGTCTAGAGGAACACACATGCAATGACACTGAGTGTGGTTCATGAAAAGAACACACATGCAATGACAGTGGTGGATCCTTATGTGGTTTGTGAGAAGGACAGACATGCAATGACACTGGTGGATCCTTATGTGGTTCATGAAAAGAACTGACATGCAATGACACTGGGTGTGGTTCATGAGAAGAACACACATCCAATGACACTGGTGGATCCTTATGTGCTTCATGAAAAGAACAGACATGCAGTGACACCGGTGGATCCTTGTGTGGTTTGTCTAGAGGAACACACATGCAATGACACCGGGTGTGGTTCATGAAAAGAACAGATGCAATGACACTACATGTGGTTTGAGAAAAGAACAGACATGCAATGACATTGGTGGATCCTTATGTGGTTCATGAAAAGAACTGACATGCAATGACACTGGGTGTGGTTCATTGAAGAATAGACATGCAATGACACTAGTGGATCCTTATGTGGTTTGTGAGAAGAATAGACATGAAATTACACTGGTGGATCCATGTGTGGTTCATGAAAAGAACTGACATGCAATGACACTGGGTGTGGTTCATGAGAATAACACACATCCAATGACACTGGTGGATCCTTATGTGGTTCATGCAAAGCACAGGCATACAGTGACACTAGTGGATCCTTATGTGGTTTGTCTAGAGGAACACACATGCAATGACACCGGGTGTGGTTCATGAAAAGAACAAACATGCAATGAAACTGCATGTGGTTTGTGAAAAGAACAGACATGCAATGACACTGGTGGCTCCTTATGTGGTTCATGAAAAGGACAGACATGAAGTGACACTTGTGGATCCTTATGTGGTTTGTCTAGAGGAACACACATGCAATGACATCAGGTGTGGTTTATGAAAAGAACAGACATGCAATGACATCAGGTGTGGTTCATGAAAAGAACAGACATGCAATGACTTATGTGGTTTGTTTAGAAAAACACACATGCAATGACACTAGGTGTGGTTCATGAAAAGAACAGACATGCAATGACACTAGTGGATCCATGCGTGGTTTATATAAGTAACAGACATGCATTGACTCTAGCTGTGATTCATGAAAAGAACAGACATGCAATGACACCGGTGGATCCATGTGTGGTTCATGAGAAGAACACACATCCAATGAGACTGGTGGATCCTTATGTGGTTTGTCTAGAGGAACACACATGCAATGACAAAGGGTGTGGTTCATGAAAAGAACATACATACAATGACTTATGTGGTTTGTTTACAGGAACACACATGCAATGACACTGGGTGTGGTTCATGAAAAGAACAGACATGCAATGACTAGTGTGGTTTGTCTAGAGGAACACACATGCAATGACACAGGGTGTGGTTCATGAAAAGAACAGACATGCAATGACACTGGTGGATCCTTATGTGGTTTGTGAGAAGAACAAACATGCAATGACATTGGTGGATCCTTATGTGGTTCATGAACAGAACTGACATGCAATGACACTCGGTGTGGTTCATGAGAAGAACACACGTCCAATGACACTAGTGGATCCTTATGTGGTTCATGAAAAGAACAGACATGCAGTGACACTTGTGGATCCTTATGTGGTTTGTCTAGAGGAACACACATACAATGACACCGGGTGTGGTTCAAGAAAAGAACAGACATGCAATGACACTACATGTGGTTTGTGAAAAGAACATACATGCAATGACACTGGTGGATCCTTATGTGGTTCATGAAAAGAACTGACATGCAATGACACTGGGTGTGGTTCATGAAAAGAATAGACATGCAATGACACCGGTGGATCCATGTGTGGTTCATGGAAGTAATAGACATGCAATGACTCTAGCTGTGATTCATGAAAAGAACAGACATTCGGTGAGACCGGTGGATCCATGTGTGGTTCATGAGAAGAACACACATCTAATGACACTGGTGGATCCTTATGTGGTTCATGAAAAGAACACACATGCAGTGCATCCGGTGGATCCTTATGTGGTTTTTCTAGAGGAACACACATGCAATGACATCGGGTGTGGTTCATGAAAAGAACAGACATGCAATGACTAGTGTGGTTTGTCTAGAGGAACACACATGCAATGACACTCGGTGTGGTTCATGAAAAGAACAGACATGCAATGACACTGGTGGTTCCTTATGTTGTTTGTGAGAAGAACATACATGCAATGACACTGGTGGATCCATGTGTGGTTCATGAAAAGAACTGACATGATATTACATTGGGTATGGTAAATGAGAAGAACACACATCCAATGACACCGGTGGATCCTTACGTGGTGCCTGAAAAGAACAGACATGCAGTGACACCGGTGGATCCTTATGTGGTTTGTGTAGAGGAAAACACATGCAATGGCACCGGGTGTGGTTCATGAAAAGAATATACATGCAATGACTTATGTGGTTTGTTTAGAAGAACACACATGCAATCACACTGGGTGTGGTTCATGAAAAGAACAGACATGCAATGGCACTGGTGGATCCTTATGTGGTTTGTGAGAAAAACACACATCCAATGACACTAGTGGATCCTTATGTGGTTCATGAAAAGAACAGACATGCAATAACACTGGGTGTGGTTCATGAAAAGAACAC